>JAZHFQ010000137.1:0-1200000 GCA_038387885.1 Spodoptera picta
TCATCCAGGCGGGAGAAGTCATTCGATGATTTTCCCCCCTTAAAAAAAAAAAAAAAAAAAGCATCTCAACTACATTTCACCGTAGCCAGCGCTAGGAACTCCGTAGCACGTTCGTAGCAAATAATGATTACGATTCTAATCTACTAATTTAAACTGTCAAACACCAAGCGGTCACCGGTGACCGCAACCTATTGTTATAAATATTGTTGCTATAATTGTGTCTACAAAACCGGTACTCGACGAGTTAAATCAAATAATTTGTTTGTATTTTCATTTGATATTATCAATCATGCAGAAGATTGTAATACCATATCTAAATTAATTAAATTTAATAATGTTTAATGATTTGTTTTTTATTTCATGTATTTTATTATTGTCTCACTTTGCCCGTTAAATCCTAGTCACCCCACAAAGTGTCCACCTCATCAATTCTGGCCCGTTCAGATAGCAATAACGAATGCTGGGGCGACTTGGCACTCGTGGTGTAATGGTGCGGCACTTCCTACAGCCACTAGCGATTGTCTAGTCGCTAGCCTAATGTCAGAGTGTGACCTTTCAGGAGTAATCTCGTAAGTTTTATGGAAAGAGACTTTTGGACATAACATAACACAACGACTTCTCACCTAACAGTGGATGTGTAAGCTATAAGTATTACCAATAATAGTTACTTTTTAGTTTTTACTTTTCGTTTGTTTTTAGTTTTTGAAGTCGTCTTTTTTCACCACCCACTTTTCACTATTTATGTTATAAGTACCATGTGATAGGGCGTGAACTTATTGCCATATACCTACCGGGCACAATTCCAGACTCCGTGTCACTACTGTACTGAGATATTTTAATTTTAAATAAAACTTTTGGATGTATAATCATTGTGAATTACCATCAACAGTCTATATTATAAACTCTGTAAAGATTTTTCTTTCGATCCATTTAACACAAAGCTCACTGTGGCGCGCAGGCAGCTGAACCTTGACTTCTTTAATTCATAGTGGGTACCTATGCGGTCCTTAATATTTGAAGTAATTTGTGCATCATTATAGATTAACTGTGATTTAATAAGTTTAATAAGTAATTTTAGTATTGTGTTGGCATGTTTCTACTCTCTGTTACTAATCATGGAAACCAGTAATTGGCTTTTTGTTGCATACCACCTATTTCATTCAAATTTTGTAGCTGTTGGTTTTCCAAATGTATAAATAAATAATATATAAATTAATAGTTATTTAAACATGAGAATCTTATGATATTAGGGTTCACCAAAGTCTCCGCATTTAGCTTGAGGTTGGAAATAGTCATTTAAAAGGTTTAAGTATATCTGTATGTTCAAAGTGCCCGGCTTCTATCAAAAATGTTATCCTTTTGTCCACTCTTATGATAGATAACCTCTGTGCAAAAAATACAATACTTTATGAAACAGTTGAGTTTGATGGGAATAAAAAATCATTAACAATAGATATGATCGTATTAAATAAAATTAATCTAATACAACGTTAATTTCTCCAACAGACACAAGTTACTCGTATCATCCAGCCATCCACGATGATACGTTCGTGCGACGGAAACAGAGACGCAACCGTACCACCTTCACACTGCAACAGGTAACAACTGCTTATATACATTGTTAAATACATATAATATTGACTTACATACATACATACATACTAACTTAACTTCACGCCTGTTTCCCATGGGGGTAGGCAGAGACTATAGAACGCCAGTTACTACGATTCCCATATACCTCTTTCGCTTCTTCAACAGTCATCAATCTTTTCATGCATACTCGTCGGTTAAGGGTACTTTTAATTTGACCCTTCTTTAATATATCAACAATCTGGTCACTATATGTCCATCTAGGGCGCCCTATCCCAACGGCCCCATTCTACTTTCATCCATCCTTTCCACATGTCCAAACCAGCGTAACATTCCCTTTTCAATTCTTGTCACTACATCATCTTTCAATCCACACCTTTCTTTAATAACACTATTTATCACTCAATCACACAATTTTAGTGCACACATACTTCTTAGGGCTCTCATTTCCACAGCATTAATCCTGCTTTCATGCTTCTTCTGCCACACCCATGATTCAGTACCATACATGAGCGTTGGTGTCAATACACACTGCATTACAGCAAGCTTTGCTGGATATTATTTTACTCGACATTACAGAGTATAAGGCACCATTAACACTATTTCCCGCCTTCACTCTCCTTTCAATATCCCCGTCACACTTTCCATCTCTCGTAAATAGTGATCCCTGATAAACAAACTCATACACTTGTTCCAATTTTTCATCACCTATCATTACCTGAAATTCTGTTATCATCTCATTTCTTTCTATTACCAACACTTTTGTCTTGTTCACGTTTACTTTTATACCTTTCCTATCAAATGCATAATTCATAAAAGTGATCATTCGTTGTAATTTTACGGTCGACGAGGCAACAAGCACCTGGTCGGCGGCAACTTAACACCCTCTATTTCGCGAAGAGGTTGACTATAGATGCGTAAACCTTTTTCTCTTTCCTTGAATGGATACTGATGTGCATTAGGGTATATTAGGGTACATTACTAACTAAATCTAAGTTTGCTATCAGGATCGCAAGAGCAGCTGAAGATACATTGAATTTTTCTTAACTATGATAGGATGAACAAGTGTAGCTGTCGATAGGATAAAAATTATCTTTGTTTCGTAGTTGGAGGAGCTGGAGACTGCGTTTGCGCAGACACACTACCCAGATGTGTTCACGAGAGAGGATCTCGCTCTCAAGATCAACCTCACGGAGGCTAGAGTTCAGGTTAGTTACCTACTAAATACTATTCTTTGATGTAAATTTGTTATCTAGGAGAAATTAAGCAAAGACAAATAGGTAACTATCAAAATGTTCTAAAATTCTACGGGACTAATATTATTTAGTACTCGTATAACAAAAGCCAGACAATTTAATATTAACACATTAAACGCCATGGGGGTCACCGGTGACCGACGTTAGCGGAGGATTTGCCTTCAACAGTTTTTTATTGACAGTCAAAGCCTTGACTTACCAACCACTTTTCAAATAAACACTAAACATATAAAACATATTTCATATTAACCCTACAAAATCATATTCAACTAGAAGTCACA
Source organism: Spodoptera picta (assembly GCA_038387885.1). Taxonomy (NCBI): domain Eukaryota; kingdom Metazoa; phylum Arthropoda; class Insecta; order Lepidoptera; family Noctuidae; genus Spodoptera; species Spodoptera picta. Next base: position 3,128 of record JAZHFQ010000137.1, read on the forward strand.
AGTTGTACATAAAATGTTGAATTTACGCGCGTCGCCACCGCGCCATGTCTGAACTGTCAAGACTGTCAACTTCAATATCGTTCAAAACCATTCGCTGCCTCATATCGTTCGCGAATGTCGTTCTCTATATCGTTCAGAAGCGACGCTTTCCTTAACGTGTCTACCAGTAACTTTCAAAGGATACATACGTCGTAAAACATTGGCCTTTATAGCATGTGGGGTTAAATTTTTATTCGCTTTTATGGCTAATTGTGGTTGAGATTTTTTATTGAATTTTGGGACGATTTTGTTATATATATTTTAAAATACAACTGTTTCTAAAAGTAAATGAATATACACCAACACCAATGTCATGTCAATTACTTTTTGTGTTATACCATATACAATGGTCGTCAAATAGTTCAACGAAACTCATAAAAATCTTTTTTATAATACATACTAAATTAACGAAAAATTGCGGGTTACTGGGAATATACTGAGAAAAACTCTACTAGTTTCGAACCACAGAGGGGATCTCCCTAATGAGCAGCGTGCGCGGTCACGGCTATGTCGCGCAGCCTCCTCATAGAAATCTGTGAAATGCAAAATGCAAATGCGAAATATAAGCGCACGTTGCTACATTTAAATGCATACTTATCGACGAACACCTTGAGCCGCAGAGAACTTAACGGGTTACCGGGGCTCCGGCTCGAAGTGCAGGAGTAGGAACGGGGTGGTTTTTAGTCAGTAAGAGTCTGACACTCTCTCCCGCTTCAAACAGGCGGGAGAAGTATATCGATGATTTTCCCCCCTTAAAAATCGACTAACAACTTTCCTCCACTTCTTTTACGACGTTTAGAAATTGTATAAGCTAAATATCTTTATCTTTTATGAAATTCCATCCATACATAACTTTAAAAGAAAATTCCATCTAGATTCAATATAGAGTTTGCGAACCGAAATTCATTTTCGATTTATCTTTTCGCTTCGTGCAATGTGAGAGTGAATGATATTGAACTGGAGACCGAATGAATGAATGTAATGCGAGTGCTCTGTAACCCGGACGTGAACGAGGGTACTATCGGGTCAAAAAGCCTTTTTTCGGAATTGATCCGTGTGAATGAATGAGATGCCTTCGTATAGAGTTATAGGATTATTCAATTCGATAGTGCTTTTTTCTGAAGTGCATATTGCAGGTTACCTTTCAGAGCAACTTTTTGAAAAAGTAAGTTCATTACTTTGTTTTTATTATATAAACTCGCTTTTTTAATCCCGTTTAATGTAGGCATACGAATTATATATGTATACTGACAGTGGTCGCAAGAGAGAGAACAGAAGACACAGAACGCTCATTATTTTCGTTAGATACTTATTTGACTTCTTTTTTAAACGATATTGGAACGATTTAAAAAAGGAAGGTATCGCCATTATGGATGATGACAGGGTATGAAAATTAAAAATCGAATTAGTCCGTCAGTTAGGTAATTAAAAAATATTAGACACGTATTTTTTTATTTTCTCGTATAATAAAATGATACTTAGATAAAACGTATCAAAGTTTAGAAGTGGGAGCTAAAATGTCATTTCTACGTATAAAATGTACATAGAAGTGACGTCACGCGACATTTCAAATCAGTATATCATCGAAAGTATTCGTTTCTGTAAAAAAATACAGTCGTAATACCAGACGGACATTAAAAAAAAAATGAGTCGTCTACCCTATTCTATACTCCAGTCGGGTATTTTTTTACTTAACTCGTCGAGTACCGGTTTTGTAGACACAATTATAGAACAATAGGTTGCGGTCACCGGTGACCGCTTGGTGTTTGACAGTTTAAAGCACTACTTACCTACTGGGCATCGCTATCATATTTACCCATAGAGGAAAACGACTTCGGTAGTTCACATACCCCTAGCTGGTAAACTCGGTAGCAACCCGTATCGTATCGTATCCGTGTCGGGCCGGTAACGTGAGCGGCTGTTTTAAGCAAATTGCTCGACGCTACCGTCCCGCGTTTTATTTATGTCCAAATAAAAATTGGCCAATTTCGTTGGATGCCACAATTTAGTAGCGCGCTGTCGTTCCCGATCAACATTTTTATTGCTTTATTGCACATATATGTCCAATCATAATGGCTGTTAAGTGTTTCTGTATGCCGATTCTATGCACGTTAAATGTTTATTGGTAGAAAAGATTTCTTTTTGATAACTCCTATTTGTGAGACATATAGAAAATTCGATAGTAAAATGTCGTGGTGGCCCGGAGGTTTAAGACGCCTGCTTCTCATGCGTGAAGGTGCGGGTTTGAAACCTACCAACGGCAAGTACCAATGTGACTTTTTCCGAGTTATATGTACTTTCTAAGATTATTTAGACACCGCTGACAAACGGTGAAGGAAAAACATCGTGAGGATTGGAGGAGTCCAGGTTGACTTATAATTTCTAATTATAAGTTTGAAATCGCCAACCCGCATTGAACAAGCGTGGTGATTAATGCTCAAACCTTCTCCGTGTGAGAAGAGGCTTTGCTCAGCAGTGAGCATTCATAGGCTGTTGATGATTCGCTAGTAAGAGATGTTTTTTCGTATTCATTTATCTGTAATCAATCTCTAATTATGTATTACGTATCAGAGACAAATTATAATCATATTATTCAGCTCCAGCTGTACAACAAAATGGCACGTGACTAAGCTCGTAACTTAGTCATAAATCTTAACTTTAACATCCTTTACCGCCAACCAATAGCTAATCCATTATTCTACCAATATTACTTACTTAACCGTAACAAGCACTTCAATACCAAACTGCAGCGGAACTCTAATGTTACCAACGTAATTACAGTCGCATGTCACACGTCACCATTGACCGGCCCATCTCGGTAACTCCGCCAATCGACGTAACGACCCACGTAAGACAATATCCAATTTCGTTTGTCCGTCGCATTGAACATCCACTTCCATTAGTTAACTACCATTGTCAAAACCCACTCTACTCCAGTTCGTTGCCAAAACCACCAAAACAGTTGAGAATTGAACGTGCACGCGCCCACAGAAGATTGGTCTTCAATACTTCATTGGATTGTTGGAATATCGATGGATATGCGAGTGTTGCGGGGGATGAGAGAGGTCAGGTAACGCTGGTGGTCTGTAACGCGTTTAAGTCGCTCATCTCGGAATGGTATTACGGTATGAGGCTGTTACCCCTCCCTCCGTGCGCCGCGCCGCGCACCGCACCCCCCCTCGCACCTCACGGCACGTGCTACTGGGATTAAGGGGTGTCGCTACCACGAAGAGGTATGTGGGATTATGTATAGGAATTTCCTTGATGGATCAATGGTTGGGTAGATTAATCAAATACGTACCATATATGTTGCATCACAACTTTGTGATTGAAGTAAATAGGTTAGTATTGCTGAAATTACTGATTATTATATTGAAACTTTATTACAATTTTGAAGATCGACATACATAAGCATGTAAAGTCACTTAACTTATTTTTTCTCACACATTAACTTCACACATACGATCTTTGCCAACCCTAAAAGAGCTTGGTAATATAATTGAGTCGGCTTTCAATTTGATTCGCATCCTCGTCTTGCTGCAGAGTGTCGGTGATAATTCGCCCGAAAAATATAAAAAGGAAGCTTTTGGGAGCAGCTGTCCGCCATATTAGATTACGACGAGGTGGGTGCGAACGAGCGCGGCGCCAACTGGAACCTGCCATTCGAATATATCTGTTAAGTGATTGCGATATTGGTTATTTTTAAATGTTATTATGCTTTACAATTACCTACAATAGTTGTGATAGTGTCTATTTTTATTGTGTACTTAAATATGATAGTTTATGGGAGTAAGTAATGGAATATGTGTGAGTTAATGGACGGTGTTTACAAAGTCCATTTTTATAATAATTACACGATTCAATCAATCCAAAAAACAATCGAAAACGATTTATCTAAATGTAAAACAAAATAAAATCAACGACAGCAAAACGCACCAATCATACAAAATGCGCGGCAAATAAAAATGACAGTTCGAAATTTGAATATATAAAAAACAAAACAGAATCACTCAAAATATTTCACTCCCAGCCGTGTCGTGTAGGGGCACTCATGTATAACAATAGGGTTGTCAAAGCGTGTAAACAACAGTACACATTATAATGGCACTTGAACAAGTCGCGCCTCCGATAGGGCTGCCAGTAACAAGTACTTAATTATTATTTGTTTCTCTATTCAAGTGGAGCTTTTGTGATTGTTTTTGTGTTTTATATATGGGGTTTACTGACCATAAAATATTTTACATATAGTTTGGACTTAATAACTAGAAAAAATAATATAAGTTTTAAATCAAGATTAAATTGACAAAAATCGGAAAACATTGGACAAAGTTAAGAAGTTAGGAATTAATGTGTTAGTAGTTAGTAGTTAGTTGCCATACGTATGAACAAAAAAAAATATTTTAACAAAATTACTTACATTCTACACCAAACACTACAATATCAATTAGTTTAATTGGACAACAATAAAAAATGAAAAAAAGTGTTGTGTAAATAATGAAGGCAATTAGTCGAAATCCCGGGGGTGTGTGGCGCAACCCTATCGTCGTGCGACCAAATCTAACGACGCGTTATATCAAGCTCTCGTACTGGCAAAAATTAGGAAACATACGGGACTGGATTATGTACTTGTATGAGGCGATAATAATGTTATAATGTGACGAGAATTAATAAAACGTAACCTAATTAGTTACAAGTTGATATATATATATAATAATAGAATAATAAATAAATTATTGGGTCTTAGGTAACAATCATAGGGCAAAACAAAACGCAATCGCTGTTTCACGCCGGTTTTTTGTGAAGCTTGAGGCCGTGGTATTACTCCGGTCAAGGCGGCCCACAGCCGAAAACAGCTCTCTCATTTTACAACTATTTTTTACCCAATAACATCAATAAAGTCATATTTTTTTAAGGTGGGAAAATTGTCGAATGAGGTCTTCCGTCTGGGTGAGGCGGGAGGGGAGTAGTTATCAGACTGTTACTGACTAAAAACCACCCTGTTCTTACTCCTACACTTCGAGCCGGGGCCCCGGTAGCCTTTTACGTTCTCCGTGGCGATAAAACCATACTCACATAAGTATTTATAGCTTCCTAATACTTTTGCTCCTGATTTAAACAGCGGCACCGTTCAGAACGGCCCTTCCTATGATTTCATTGATCCTTCATTTTGTTTTTTGACATTCGAGCCGCGACTCCCGACACACTCGACGTTGTTGTACTTTATCAATCATTGTCCCACTCAAATCAAATCAGGGGTGAAAATGAAATATGTCACATTTTACCTTTAACTCTGAGCCGAGTTTTAATGGTTGAGGAGTTGAGGAGAACAAGCTTTTGTTTGTTGAAAGAAAATTAAAATAAAGAAATTATTTAAAAAATGTCTGATCTTGTTTTTATAATAACTATCGTGAGACATACGAAATTAACTAAAATCGCGGGTTATTCACGTGAATATACTGAGAAAAGCTCTACTAGTTTCGAACCACAGAGGGGTGCTTCCTCATAAGAAGCGTGCGCGGTCGCGCGATGTCCCGGTTAATCTTATACGGTTTAAAATAAGTATTTTTTTAAGTTTACAAATTCGTTTTATTATTATGAACAGATTTGTTTTAATCAGTCATTAAGGTATAACACCAACTGGTCAAAATACACGGTCACAGTTATGTTTTACATTTGTGATATTCTTTAATTCGTCAGTAACAAAATGTAACATATATCTTTTTTCGTCTAAGAAAAACATTCTCCGAGTTACTGTCTACCTGCCTCAGATCCTAACACAAACATAATTCTAAGAATCCAGAAAATATAGCATTTTCAAGTATTCTATTTATATTTTTGTATTGATCGCCAAGTCAAGGTGAATAGAAACCTAGGCCTATGCTATATCCGGACCTCTAAATGTCAAAGAGGCTCTAGACGATGTAGTGTTCTATTAGTGGTCCCAATTCTAGGAATTCTGGAGAGAAAGTGGTGGGCAGTGGTCTGTTAAGCGTTTTATGAATCTTGCTCGTTCTCTAGTACTAATTGTTCAAACGAAAAGTATCGAGTATATGTACCTAATACTTGTTTAGATACTTACATTTCGTTCATACCATTTATTTTAGTATTATAATATCATTGCCTATTAATTCCACTGTAATTAACAGTATACTTAAAAAAACACTGACATTTAGATAATAATTTTATTTTTACTACTGGACTTTTTACTACCTAACTGAAAGATGGATTTTTTTATATTTCAATATTTTATTTTGATGCTAAAAAGTGTGTTCTTGGTCTAATTGAAATAATTGAAACGACTTTGACTTCGTCCAGTTATCCTTTGCCTGTTTTCCACGCTAGACAATAAGACTTATATTAACCAAACGTTTGGCTAGCGCGCAAAACAGGGAAAGGCAGACCATTAGACTTATTAACCAAACGATAATAAGTCTTATTATCATTTAGGCATCTAGGTTATACAGGCACAAAGAAAAATCAACAACTAGCTTTAATGGCTAAATGTCCTAAAAACGTTCCCGAATTTCAAAGACCATCTCTTGACTATCTGTCATAACACAAAATGAGAAATTAATACAATTTGTCGCAACACTATCTTCGTGAGATGATACTACACTAGAACACAAGTGGGTGCAACCCTCACTGTAACCCCTTCGATGCTCGCGCGTGTCACTCAAATTATAAATGACAAGTATTTTGTCGTATCAATGTTATAGTTTTGGCTTTTGTCTTGAGTTTTTGGTAGCTGGACATGATAATTATGAGCTCTTTGTTTTTACATAAATAAATTTACGAGAGAATCAAGTTACTATCATTATCATTCTTATTTATCATCAGCCGAAAGATGTCCTTTTGGACAAATAAATATCAATTTCGATGCAAGTTAACCCAAAACAAAAGGTAAATCAATACTAATAATAATTATTATTCTTTATTGTACACCGCATAAATACAAAGGACAACGAAAAAAATAAATATAGTGCACCATGGGCGGTCTTACCATGGGCGCGTAAGGCGAACTCTTACAGACAACCTTTGGATGGAGCTGTAATAGGAGTCAGATATGGGTCGTCTAGTGTACAATTTAATGACTTTAAAAAAAAAATAATACCCTACTCATTTCGAAAATGGAAAGCCAACTTTAAGTTTTTTATTCAATGGGTTAAGTCTCTTATACCAAACCTTACAAAACCAAATGATATATCGAAGCAGAAAACACCGCGAATCGCAATCGCAAACAACATTAAACCACGAAAGTACAAACTAGATAATTAGTTAACGTTAGCAACTAAACAGTCGTAATCCACACAGAAAATGTATCAACTGCGACTGCAAACTAATTCACTCGATATCATCCCGAATCCCGAAGATAATTTTCTAATAAACATGTTATCTCATACTCTCGTCTCCCATTTTGCGCGAATTACACCACTCTGTAGCAATCTAATTACAAAGCGGTTGGACCGCGAAACGGATTAAAATGGAGGCGGTATTTTGAAAATGGAATTATGTTAGCTTTTGTTTTTTATCTGTGGTTCGTTGTGCTGTGATTTTTGTAGGTGGTAACATTATTTGGCTTGGATATTTTTAAGAGAAATTTTGAAGTGTGAATAGAGTATTATTATTAGTACCTAAGTTTTGTAACACTGAAACGGATGGATTGATACTGATAATATTTGGTATAAGGATGGATGGAAACTTAGAAGCAGTTATTTTTTAGGCGATATAGAATGAAAAAAGAAATCCACTAAGGATATTTTAAATGTTCATTCAACTAACGAAATTATGTCATAATACAAGTATTTAGTCTTGTGGGAGAGCCATGCTTCGGCACGAATGGGCCGGCTTGACCGGAGTGATACCACGGCCTCACAGAAAACCGACGTGAAGCAACGCTTGCGTTGTGTTTCGTCGTGTGAGTGAGGTTACCGGAGGCCCAATTACCTTCCCCTTCCCCAATCTCCCCAATCCCTGAATCCCCAACGATCCTCAAACTCCTAATCCCCAAAAAAAAGCCGGTGACGCACTTGTAACGCCTCTGGTGTTCCATGTGTCCATGGGTAACGCCGATTGCTTACCATCAGGTGATCCGTCTGCTCGTTTACCGGCCTATGCCATAAAAAAAAAGTAACCGCTCTATCAGAAAATGCCACATCACATTAACATATATCATCTAAGTATCGCGAGCTAAGAAAGCTTCTAGGGGTTTTAGTGGGGGATAACGGTAGATTTACCGGTTCCCCAGGGGTGATGAGTGGGGTGGGGATTAACCCCTAATCACCGTGATGAAAAACTTAACGCCACATGTACGTTCAAATAGGTTAAATATAATCAGGTTTGGGAATATTTCGAAGTAATTTAATATGTTAATTTTAATGTAGCTTCTGAAGGGATTATGGATTTTAGCATAGCAGTAGATTTTGAGATTCGAATTAATTTTACATTGTTTGTTTTTGCCTTGTAAACTGGTATTTGTTAGAAATTAGTTGACAAAGTATAGATAAACATAACATAACATAACATGACGCCTTTTTTATCCCCGGAGGGGTAGGTAGAGGTGCACATTATATCACTGTACAATGTAAAACCCACTTTTCACTATTTATGTTATGAGTCCCATGTAATAGGGGGTGAGCCTATTGCCATATACCGGGCACAATTCCAGACTCTGTGCTACTATTTAGAATATTTAAAAACCCAATAATACTTTGCCCGACCCGGGAATCGAACCCGAGCCCCCTTGCCCGGTAGTCGCACTTACGACCACTTGGCCAACGAGGCAGTATAGATAAACAGTACTTAACTATTTTCTGTAGGATACTATCCTTTTTTTAAGGGGGTAAAATTATCGAATCACTTCTCCCGCCTGGGTGAGGCGCGAAGGAGTGTACTGAGCCGGGGCCCCAGTAACCCGTTAGGTACTCCGCGGCAGGGTACTATCTTAAGATGGTTTGCCATGTTGAAAGAATCTTTATCTTTTTTTATAAAACATTGCCCCACACTAGGATTTCCTCCTGAATTGTCGGTGCGTTTACAAACATACAAGTTCACATACACATAACACCCAGACCTGGAACAACAATTTGTGGATCACACAAAGAGATGTTCCGTGCGGGAATCGCACCCGCGACACATTGCGCGGCAGCCAGTGGCAGTGGCCCAGCCACCGCGCCAACAGTGCAGAATAATAGACGAAATTAAATAATAAAGAATAGACGAAAGTAGAATTACGAAATATATTTATACATACTATCAATAAAAGTTGCCCTTGAGAACAAAATACGTTGATCTCCTTACAGAGAGATTGCTTAGCGATAGTATTTACATTATTCAATTCAATATCATCCAAACCCAATAACTAATACCCAATACACATAACGAAATAACTTGAAATTCTAACAGCAACATAAACTGTCGTTCCCTAAGTTAAGTAATAACTTAACAGCGTGGCTAAGTGATCGAGTACGAGACAGATTGGCAAGTTGCTCCAAATTAGCCGCTGGTACCGCCATTACCGTGTTTTATACGTAATAATGTCATCGTAGTTCCCTGTGTGTTTAGAACGTTATGTTTTTAGTGTTGTGGTGGAGTTTTAAGACGCCCGCTCCTCATACGGGTGCACGTTCGAAACCTACCAACGGCAATTACCAATTTTTTTTATGGCATAAGCCGGTAAACGAACAGTCGGATTACCTGATGGTAAGGAATTGGCGTCGCCCATGTACACCTGGAATACCAGAGGCGTTACGAGTGCGTTACTGGCCTTTTGGGGATTAGGAGTTTGAGGATCGTTAAGGATTCAGGGATTGGGGAGATTGGGGAAGGGGAGGATAATTGGGCCTCCGGTAACCTCACTCACATGACGAAATCCAACGCAAGCTTTGCTTCACGTCGGTTTTCTGTGAGGCCGTGGTATCACTACGGTCGAGCCGGCCCATTCGTGCCGAAGCATGGCTCTCCCACACTTAGACTTACCAATGTGGCTTTCCCGAGTTCTATGTATTTACTAAGATTATTTACATACCACTGATACACGGTGAAGAAAAACAACAAAACAAAACATCACCTATGTCATGGAAAAGTTATCTTCAATCGATTAAGATAAATTTATTGTAACCATTGGAAGGTTCTGTAGCCAACCAATAGGGATTCTGTTTCTGTACTGAATCAATCTTTATTATTATGCCTGAAATGAAATTTTGGACGACATCCTCCATCGTAGGCCGCATCATTGTTTACCACCAGGCGGGATATTGGTCAAACGTCGGCAAAATAACTTGGCTGACTATTTTTTTTTTAAGGGGGAAAGTCATCGAATGGCTGCTTCCGCCTGGGTGAGGCGGGACGGAGTGTCAGTCTCTTACTGACTAAAAACCACCCCGCTCCTTCTCCTGCACGTCGAGCCGGAGCCCCGGTAACCCGTTATGTTCTCCGCGATAACTTGGCAGACTATACCCTGTGTTCAGATGTCGTGTGAATAATGCACAGAGTTATTAATCTAATTTTTTTTAAATATGGGAAACTGCTTTTTATAATATTTGTATATCTATTTTAAATACATAATGATAACAATTAATTTAAGCTGATATTGCAAATACAAAATATGATAAGGGTCTTTCAAAGTCCATTACATAATTCATCAGACACCACATGATTCTAAAATAGGGCCTAACTCCAAGAAAATTCCCAAATTTTCATTCACATTATTGCCATTAAAGCTAAAAACATCGACATATTAAAACGAACCAAAAACGAAGGCAACGTGCCGTGTAATCACTTACCGTGAACCTCGCTAACGTACGAGCTGTCACTTAGAACGAGTCGCGAAAACATTCCCCGCTACTTAAACAGTTTCGCCGCGGTTTCTTAACATATTTGCATGAGTCTTTAACGTTAACTTTCACGTTAACTCTACGTATGAAGTGTTTTAAAACATTACTTGTGGTGACGCAATTATGGAGTTCTAACTTTAAAGTAGGTGTATGCAGGGAATTATGTACTAAGTGGTGAGTTCGAATTAAACTTTTATGTATGTATGAAAATTAATTTTGTTTTAACCTGTCTGCGGTATGAAATGTGTTCGCTGGCTGGATGAATTATGGGTTCAGTTATCGAGTGGGTATGTGTTTTTATAATGTATATTAAAACGAGTTTAAAATTTGATATTGTGTTTGTACGATTTTATTACAAAGTATTTTGTACCCTATTTTCTTTATTTGTTCCTGGATATACTGTCTCAAATTGGTGTACAATAAAGATTATTTATTATTATTATTATTTACATATATTTATTTAAAATTCTCTATAAATTTACATTTTTAAACACTACTTATAAAATAAAAATAATATTTAAAAATATAAAAAATAGGAGCCGACCAGTAGCGGGAGCATGGTCCAAGCTACCGGTGGTTAGGGCTCCAGAGACAGAAACCTCCTCACGATACGTGCCGTTTCTAGGAGAACTGCCTTCTGTATCAGGCCCTTGATCCATCCACCTAACGCCAGCCTCCTAAGATGGATGTCGAGGCTTTTAGGGATTAACCCATTGGCCGACACGACTATCGGCACAATGATAGCCGAATCCACACTCCACATGTCGACAACCTCGTGAGCTAAGTCTAGATATTTTATTTGTTTATCTTTCTCAGCTTTCACGAGGTTCTCGTCATGGGGAATGGTGACATCGATTATCATCGTGCGGCGTACTTGTCGGTCTATCACCACTATGTCAGGTTTATTGGCTACAATAGTCCTGTCAGTAATGATAGACCGGTCCCAGTACAATGTGATATGGTCATTTTCCAGAACTGGGTCGGGCACATACTTGTAGTACGGTACCTCAGATTCAACAAGTCGATAGTGTAAAGCAAGTTGCTGATGGATAATCTTGGCTACTTGATTATGCCTATGCAAATATTCACTGTTAGCCAAACGACCACAACCAGAAATTATATGTCTAATGGATTCACCAGGAGTATGACATGCCCGACATATGTCAACCGTCCCATCCTTAATTATATATTTCCGATAGTTATTCGTAAGGATAACTTCGTCCATAATTGCACAGACAAATCCTTCAGTTTCTCCAAAGAGATTACTGAATCGTAACCAAGATACGGACGCTAGAAAATCTACACTGGGCCCATGAAGGGCCCGGAAGAAGCGTCCGTGGAGCTCCTTGCTATGCCATACCTCCTTGCGATCATTGACGCTCAGTACCACAGGTTTGCGCCAGTTCTCTTTTGCCAAGGATAGTGGAGTGAATCCATTGTCCACTGCGGCTACTTCTCGATGCATACCCTCGTTGACTTTCAGGAAATATTCCCTGAGGTTGCACACCTCACGGTTGTGAAGGGTCTTAGCATTTAATAAGCCTCGACCACCACACTTCCGCGGGATGTACAACCTCATGACCGACGAACGAGGGTGATGCATGCGATTTGCAGTTAGCAGTGTCCGGACTCGCCTATCCAGGGTGTCAAGTTCAGTCTGAGTCCACTTGAGTATACCAAAAGAATACATAAGGACTGGCATGACCCAACCGTTAAAGGCTCGCACTTTGTTTCCGCCTGATAAGGAACTTTTCAGTACCCTATTCAGACGGCCAAAGAAGCGCTCCTGTAACGATTGCTTCATGTCCGGTCCATTAATGCCTAATCCTTCTGACATACCCAGGTACTTGTATGTATCGTTTGCGGAGAGTGATCTCAGCTTTGTGAAATCTGAGAGTTCTAGACCCTCAGATTCCACAATCCCTCCTCGCTTTACATGCATGACCGCACACTTGTCTACTCCAAACTCCATTCTGATGGAACTACTAAATTTTTCAGTTATATTCAGTAGTTCCATCAGTTGTTTCTTGTTTGGCGCAAACAACTTGAGGTCATCCATGTAAAGTAAGTGGGATATAACTAGACCCCTTCTCCGCAAAGGATAGCCTAACCCTGAATCCTCCAGTAGAGTACTTAGAGGATTCAAGGCCAAGCAGAACCATAGTGGGCTCAGGCTGTCACCCTGGAATATTCCTCGTACTATCCTTACAGGTTCGTCATTCCCTTGGATTTGTCTACATCCCGGATAGCAAAGCACAGTGCTCCACTGCCTCATACACGACTCCAAGAAGGCGCGTAAAGTTGCATCTATTTTATACAACTCCAGCACCTTCAGGAGCCATATATGTGGCACAGAATCATATGCTTTTTTGTAGTCTATCCAGCATGTAGACAAATCTTTTCGGGACCGACGAACCTGTTGGCTAACAACCATATCAATGAGGAGTAGCTCCTTAGTTCCACGAGACCCCTCCCTACATCCATTTTGAGATACAGACATGATGGAATTTTTTTCAATATGTTTTGTTATTTTTGTCCTCAAAATGGATGTAAGAAGTTTATAGACCGTTGGTAAACATGTGATTGGTCTATAATTTTTGGGCTCAGTGGAACTACCTGATTTATGGAGCAGGTGGGTAACTCCTGTTGTTAGAAATTGTGGTAACGACCCAGTTTCCAAAGCTGCCTGGAAGTGTAATGCTAAGCGAACGTGTGAACTTTTGAGCCATTTAATCCAGAAATTGTGCAGTCCGTCCGGCCCCGGTGATTTCCAATTCGGGACCGAACAGGCTGCACTGGCTACATCAGAGGAGGTAATTACTACCTCCTCCATCTCTGGTATAGTCTCACACCTTCGCTTAACATCAAACATCCAGTCACCTTCCGTATGGCTAACAGGCACCGACCAGATGTTGCGCCAAAATGTGTTAGTGGCATCATCATCCGGTCGCTGCCCGTCAGCCACATCTTGGTTGGATCGTTCCCAATCTCTGTATACCCACCTCTGATCTCTTTGGAACATGCGATTCTGAGTATAGCGCTCCACTCTTTTTTTGTACCTTCTAATTCGGTTTGCCCATGCATAAACTTTCTGCTTCAGGAAGTCGATGCGCTCTGTAACACGCGACAGGTATTCATGAGGACTGATTTCAGTCCCCATAAATGCACGTCTTACAAAGCGCATCACTCTAGGGCGAGTATTGCCCTCCCTGAAGCAGGATAGTTTGCCAATGAGTACCCTGGCCTCACCGATACGACGCTCTATCCTATACTGCCAGGCAGGTACTGCTGGTTTTGGTCGGACTGCTGCGTCAAGATTTGGGAATCTGACGTTAGCCACTCGACAAGCAGCTACCGCCCCACAGTACAAGATTGAGTGCGTATCATAGAGGTTTTCGCTACTCTCAAAATATTTTTTAAGTAGCGAATCCAAGGCACTCACCAGCGCCCTATTTTTTCTACACATGGGCAAACGTGGTAATTTCGGTCTTAAATTACTAGGAGCAAGTCTGTACTCACGAACCGCATCCTCCAAAGCACTCCTCAGTCGTTCATTGCACTGAGTACTCACTTGTTCAACCCTGTCATCCTCCACTCCAACGATAGGGGTGGTTGGCGTCACAAATTGTGACACTACAGATGTTTGTGCCACCGATTGTGGTGGTGTGGGGACGACACGATTGCGCAGTGCTTCTAGACGTAGCCGATCAAGCGCAGCCTCATCCAATCTGCGATTGCGTTGGATGACCCGCACCTGATCCGACAGTCGTTGGGCCGAGACGCTGATAGATGGTTCAAGAACCTGAAACATAGACAGCATCCTTTCACGGTACGCAGTGAGGTTAGTCCCTCCCTCTGTAGCACCGTAGTACGAGCGCATGACGTTCTCATTTATGGTTTGAGACCATTTCATGCGCCGCACACAACCACCGGTAGCGGGGACCCGTCCCGGGGCCTGTTGGCCCCTGGCTCCCAAGCCCGTCGGTGGCCGGCCTCTCCCCGGCCGACGTACAGGTGTCGGCGACGTCGGCGGGGAGAAATAGTCGTCGCTCGAGCTCGACGCAACTGCTGTCACCGGTGATCCTGCGGAGCTGGGGTCCGGTAACGGCGAGGCGGAGCTGAGCGACGAGTCCGGAGGTGGTGGGGGTGCGTCTCGTGCTTTTCTGGCTCTCGTCAACATCAACGTAACATTTTTATTTTCTACTTCATAATCTTCCTTTTGTATTATCTGTCACTGTCAAATTTAATTTTTCTTCATTTATTGTGTGTTTATTGCTATTGTAGGCGTTGATTTTGTCGTAAGAATATATTATTATAAAAAGGTTTTATTATTGTTATCTTGACTATAAGGAAACGTGTGAATTATTTATAAAAAAAAACCAAAAAAAAGCAGAGTAAAATTTTGTACGTTGACATGTCGTGGTGTTGCCAGTTTTTATTATTATTATTATTATGAGTTGCTGTGAACATATATGAATAAAGCTAGACAAAAAAACGAACAGTTGAATGTTGATGTAGCGTATGTGTATATGTATAAATCTATGACGTCATCGTTACATCTTTATGACATCCAGAATTTGTCCAATCCTTGACAATATCCACCCATAAGCAATCTTCTTTGTTAAGTGTTAAGTGTCTAAATCTTATATCTTATACTATTATATAAAGCGGAAGAGTTTGTTTTTTTGTTTGTTTGTTTGAACGCGCTAATACAAGTCTGATTTGGATAATTATTTTTGTGTAGGATAGCGCATTTATCGAGGATGGCTATAGGCTATAAAACATCACGCTACGACCAATAGGAGCTAAGCAGAGCGTGTGAAACCGCGGGGAAGTAGCTAGTAAAATAATAATATCCAAAAAATACTCTCGAGACATCGTTCCGCCAAACTAATTAAAAATGACATGAACATTTCAAAGCTAAATCAAAATATCACTTCTCGAGCACACGCCATTATACAAAACAAAAGAAGTAATTAAACGTGCGCCCTTAAGCATTGTACACACTGAACAATATTTGTTATTATTTTACTCGAGCACACTCAATGTACCGTGTAAAGGACGGTAAACAATCCACGTTTGGTAACAGACGGTAATTACCGCACCCCCAGTGTGCACACCCCTTAATGACAGAACCATCCAATTTTAATCGACCCCTCTTGTTATACTAAACTGTAAGTAATTGTGTGAACATTGAAAGGTCATTGTATAGTGGTTGACATGCAGCGACATGTGTTTTACGCTACAATACCGTTAGTGTGAATTGGCTCATGAATTGACATTGGTTGTGTGTTTAAAAGTATTTAGTGAATTTAGTGATTGATGGATTATATTAGTGATGTGATTTTGTATGGTTTGAACTTGGCTTATTATGCTCCTGTGTAACTAAATTAGGGCTGTAAGGGGCTAGGACATCGCACACCTAACAAGCACGGTTCCGGCACAGTTCCAACCCAGCAATTAACTTGGTATTAAAATATGAACTTTAAATCGTATGTCGTATGACAAGCTGTAAGCTCGCCGCCCGCGCGCCAACGGTGCGCCTACGACCTTTTTGTAATATAAAGCGAAAAACGGCGTGACTGAGCCGTACCAGAGCCGTGCCTGTTAGGTGTACCTTAAGAGTGTCTTGTAGGGACGCTGTTTTCAGACTTAACAGAGAGAGCTTTTAATGTCGTCAAAAAAAAAATCATCTCAGCCTCAGTAACAGCGTATAACATACATTTAAGGATAATTTACCTATGAAACAGGCAACACACGTCCACAAAGTTTTTTTTTTCTTTATTTTATTTAGGGACTTTTATACAAATGTGTCCACAAAGTTAAACAACTTTTAACTTAACTACAGAAAAGTGTGTATATTTAATAACAGCTTTGTCTACTCCACTCCATGGCATGAAAAGGGACAATGCGAATATTAAAAATCTAGCGTGCTCATGAGTTTATGTCGTTGCAGAATAAACGAAAATAAACATAAAAAAAAATTTGAATTCAATTTTATAAACCAAATATTACATCATTGCTCCGCTAACTTACGTCCGACAAAGACTCAACTACCAAAAAAAAAATAATGAAAAAAATACAAATTACCACAAAACCTACTTTGTACTTCATAACAACGCACACAGGGGATGTAACAAGGGTGTTTCGGCATGTTCAAATATTAATTCTACCCTTCAAGAGATAAAAACTATTAGGCGGGTCTCGGATTATGGCCAGATTATTATTTTAACGAAATTAGCTTACTGCTGCTAAGGGACTGTGGTACTTTTGGGGACCAATGATTATTAAGAGTAGATTGGACATTTTATTTTTGATTTTTAGCATAGTTGCAAAGTATTTAGCATTCTTGGGTTCTTGTTTCCCTGTTTGGGCAAAGGGTTAAAACTATTTTGTTTCTTGATTTGTTCTCAATAGGATCTATAAAAAAACATTCAAATAAACTAGTCTATGGCGCGGAACATACATTGAGAGAGAAAGAGAGAGAGATGTATAGAGATGTTTTAATCTGTTTGTTTCTGATTTTCATAAAATCAGCACTAAAAAGCAATTGTACCATCCATAATCTTTGCTTATAAAATCATGTACAAAGACATTTACTAAAAACCTGTATTTCGAAAGTGATTGCCTAATAAAATAAACGTTATCTTTCCAAAATTCACTTTCCTGCCTACTGTCACCACTGCGTTCCCCATCTTCCCTTAGATTTCGTAGCACTCTCCCAACAAGGCTTATTAAAAGTAAATTGCGAAAATTGCAGTGCAAATGTGGCCCTGATGTATTTTGCTAACCGGCTTACAAGTACAAGCCTAACAAAATCTCCCGTAGCCTACTTATTGTTCAGTAGCAAAGATCAAGTTAAATTGGTTTTTGTTTAGCAGCTACCAGTATAACTAGAGCTTTCGTAGCAAAGTGAATATATTGATGGGGGGTTCTTGTTGTTTGGTTTAGTGTGCCCTTATGGTGAGATGATCTTGTAAGCTTGGAGTTGTAACGAGTGCAGAATGGGGTGATAATGATGTGCTGGCTGGTCCCAGTGTTGACAGCTCGCCTATTGAGGATTACCACGATGCCCCATAAATTCTATTTACCCGTATTTATGATAGAAATAAAATTTTATTACGTTTATAAATGGCGGTTTTGGTAAGAGTCTTACTTGTAAATTGTAATGTGAGTTGATAATGGATTATCTTGGCGTAAAATATATTATTTATAACTCAAGAATATAAGGCATAAAACTTATATATTATACTGATTACTAAATCTGTTTGTAACTTTAGTATATTTTAAAACATTGTGACATTAGACCTTTAATTAGCATAACCATTTGCTAAAGTAATTGCTACATATGTATACAATTTTTGAAATAAAAATAAAGTAATACAAAAACGTTCCTACTCTTGAATGCATATTCTGGTGTTACTGAGTACCTAGAAGACAACATTTAATTATTTTTTATTTAGTTTTATTTGATATTCTAATATTAAATATTTTTCATAATATTTTATTGGACTATTGACATTCTGCTTATTTAATATTGTGACATTCAAATTTATAATCCTATGTGATATAATAATTAATAATTATTTGTACATTAAGTAATAATAATCAATCCAAATTATTGTTTCCAACTATGTTATAACTATGTATGCTGACAAAACCTAACATAGCGTTTAAAAATTTAATTTCAGACTCTAATGTTACCTATGTCTACAATTAATAAATAAATTTAAATTTAAAATTTGTTTTTGGTCAGTGTATATAGTTTTTTTTACACAAATAAGACTACTATGAACTACTACAATAAAGTGGGTTCACTCTTAGATCAGATAAAATTGTTGATATGTCCCTTACCGTTTAAAGTTAACGTGTTAACGTTAACTAAACGTGGTTATGGTTTTATTCTAAGGTGTGGTTTCAAAATCGGCGAGCGAAGTGGAGGAAAGCAGAGCGGTTGAAAGAGGAGCAGAGGAAACGAGAGGGCGATGTGCTGACTAAGAGGGACCCGGCTGATGATAAGGTATGATAGTGGAAATCAGGGGATCCTGGGTTATCAGATCTGTGGGGACTTTTCTTTTGTATGTTTGTCTGTAGTTTCAAATTGTTTGTCATGTACTCGAAGTCATTATGAATAAGTTAAGACTATTCTCAATAGATTGAGCGATGTTGAAATAATGTGGATGTGTATATAGTTTGTATCTCGAAATTTATTTTAAACTAGTTTCTGCCCGCGACTTCGTACGCGTAATCCCGTTTTCTCCCGTTCCGATTTCTGTCGTAAGAACCTTCTCCTGACAATAACAAACACAACAAAAAAAAGATCAGCGAAATTGGTCTAGCGGTTCTCAGGTTATGGCGTGACAACGGGAAACGGGTTTCATTTTTATATATATTATACTATACCTCTATATATTTAGATTTGGTTGAATACTCTAAGAAATTCAATCGAGATTTGATATACTTATGTAGACTTGTTACTTTTGTAGTTTATTAGTTAACTTGTTTTATAATATTTTGTACAATTGTTTGCTAATTAAAAATTATGTTTTCAAATCTTTCTAAACGCAGGGTTCGTCAGAATGCGGCATGTCTCGAGGCTCAGCGGAGGCGTCACCAGTGTCTGGCGCGGCAGGGTCACCCCGCGCTTCGCCCCCTGTGACTCCTGGCTCTCCCAGGCGCTCCCCTTTGAGATCACCCAACCGCTCGCCTAACAGGTCGCCTAGGCATGAGAGGTATGTTTCTCTTCAATACAAACTTAATACATATAGTATAATGGTCAAATTGTTTGGAAGATATCTTTGAATAAATCTCTTAGGGCCGAGTTTTCAACCATCACTTAATTTTTAACTGTAGAATAAAATTGACATTTGACAGTTTTTAATATGGAAGAATTGACAAATGTTCAAAATTATTCCTCTGTTAAAATTTATCAATGAGAAAGTGGTTACTAAACAGTTTTAAAAGTATGTGAGTTTCCTTGAAAATAATGTTTCCAAAGTTTCGAGTAACTGTGATCTATATTCTACTTCAAAATATTTTAAAGGCTTTTAACTAACACAGATAACTAACAATAGGGTAGATGCCTAATTTTTATTTTAATGTCTGGTAGATTATTTCAAATCATTAGAAACGTATTTTTTATTTTCTTACAGAAACGAATAGGTAAGTACTTTCGACAATATATTGATTTGAAATGTCGCGTGACGTCACTTCTATGTACATTTATACGTAGAAATAACGTTTTAGCCCCCACTCCTAAACTTTGATCCGTTTTATCTAAGTATTATTTTGTTAAACTACAAAATAAAAAAATACGTGTCTAATATTTGTCATCATCCCAATTGTGTATCAGTCTTATTGTAAAAACATAAAACTTTTTACCACCAGATCGGAAACCAGCTGTCCATCACCAGCTCCATCAGTAGGCAGCGCCAGCTCCAGAGACGGTGCAATGGATCAGCGCCCGCCACACCATATCTTCTCACCTTTCGACCAGTAAGTACAACATTATTTTGGGAAATAATAATAATAATAATAATAATAATCGACGCTGGGTGTTTCAGCATGCGATCCGTCAGTGGTGCGGAGTTGAGCAGGCGGGCTCCCACCAGAAAAGAGGTTACAGCCGAACCAGAATACTCTGACAGTCTTAATGACGATGTCACTAATCACCCAATAGAACCATATAGTCCTAGCACCGTTTCGTATACCCCTTCATTGCAATCGTTGCCTTCGTCAACTAGTTCATCGCCATCAACAGTTAGAGTTAGGGATCCACCCATTCCAGTCTTGGATGTTGCGCAGGAGGTTAATACCTTTTTACCCGCGTCCACCAAGGCCGGTAAACCAAGAGTGCGCATGTCTTGGAGCAAAGATGTTAATATATTCATCATGCGCACTTATTATTATATCACAAAATTAGAAACCGATATGACAACATATAGGAAACGATTGCACGAACTATTCTCACGTCAATACCCACAAATTACAGTCTCCGAACAGCGCGTATCAGATCAAATGAGAACAATAGTAAGAAACAAGAGACTCTCACAAGATACATTAGATCACTTGAAGGAAGAAGTGCGTAAAACTTTAGAAAAAGAAGAAGAAGAAGTAAATGAGAATTTCAATAGCATAAACACGTCAGAAGTCCCTAACAATAGTCACATCCAATCCCCTTTACCATCCCAAACCAGAGGTCAATCAATAAACTCTGAAGACATCTCATTCATCACATCTAGCATCATCCCAAATTCACAATCATCAGTCACAAACTTATCACAACATGCTTCCACCCAAACAAACTTCTCTCACAAATCTTTACCACCATTAACACTTACCACATATCCTAGAGAAACAACAGAAGTTGACACGATTACACAGGAATTAATTAACCAATTGGAAACTACGTTTATACAATACACAGGCACAGATCCTACAGCACGTCCTAAGCTGCCAAAACTGAGAGAGAATAAAAAGTTGTATGAACTGGTGGATATTTTTAATAAACAAATTTTGAACCAATTTTATTCTATAGACTCTGATCTAATATGTATACACACACTCATTTATTGCAGCGCCTACGTAATCTGTAAAAATTTAGGATACAAAATAAAAACTTATAAACGAAACACTAAATATCATAAAACCCTTAAACCATCTTGGCAAATAAGACTAGAACTAGATATAAAAAAATTAAGAGCAAGTATCGGTAGACTAACACAATATATAAACAACAATAGATCTAGAAAGATAGTAAAAGCGGTAGAGAAAATATTTAGACAAACTAAAGTACACACTATTCATGAACCAGATAATGTCCGGCCAGAAGAATACTTAGACACGCTAAAGCAGAAATTAACTCTAAAGTCACAAAGATTAAAAAGATACTTAAAAGCGCTGCAACGAAAAGAAGATAACAAACTTTTTACAACTAATGAAAGGAATTTTTACAGAGCATGTAGAGATAACGGAATACCAAATGATAACAATAATATAATCCCTGAAGCAAATGATCTAAAAATCTTCTGGGCTAATATATGGGAAAAAAGAAGTGATCATACGGATACTGCGCATTGGATTGATGAAGAGCAAAATAGAATGATTGAAATAGATGAGATGGAATTCACTGATATTACCCCAGAGGATGTGACAATAGTCACAGCAAGAATGAAAAATTGGAAAGCAGCAGGCATAGACAACATTCACAATTTTTGGTTTAAAAAATTTATCACACTACATCACGTCATTGCTAAAAACGTTACAGAACTAATTAGAGGTGAACAACCAATACCCAAATTTATCACAAAAGGCGTTACTTATATGCTTCCTAAAAGCAATAATACTTCAGATCCTTCACAATACCGTCCCATTACATGTTTACCTACAATCTATAAACTAATTACTTCCCTCATCACACGTGATATAAATAGCCATCTTCACCGATACAATGTGCTGTCAGAAGAACAGAAAGGTTGTAGGCAAAATCATAGAGGTTGTAAGGAGCAGCTTATAATAGACTCCACCATTTTAAAGACAGCTCATTCTCATAAAAAAGATTTAAGTATAACATACATAGATTATAAAAAAGCATTCGATAGCGTCCCTCACTCTTGGTTAATAAAAATCTTACAAATATATAAAATAAATCCTATTATCATCGACTTCCTGAGGAATGCTATGGCTGATTGGCGGACGAGTCTGCACCTTTCTAATGGTGCAAACTCAATCACCACAGAGGAAATTCTCATCAGAAATGGTATTTTTCAGGGAGACTCTCTCAGCCCTCTATGGTTTTGCCTTGCCTTGAACCCATTATCACATCTTCTTAACAATACAACTAACGGGTTTAAATTAAATTCAGATACATCAATTACTCATCTAATGTATATGGATGATATTAAACTATTCGCAAACTCCAAAAAAGGTTTACAGTCATTAATAGAATTAACTACCAAGTTCAGTGCAGATATAAACATGTCATTTGGGTTAGACAAGTGCCGCATATTACATATTTGTAAAGGCAAAGTAATGAATACGCTTAATAGTACAGACGAACCCAATACATTCGAATCTATGGGACCGACGGATAGTTATAAATATCTTGGTATTCACCAGTCCAATACCATTGACCATATTAAAATTAAAAAACATTTGTCTTTAGAGTTCTCAAAACGATTGAATTTACTATGCAAAAAACAACTTCATTCAAAAAACCTCTTCAAAGCAATCAACACATTTGCAATACCCGTCTTAACATTTTCATTCGGCGTAATTAAATGGACACGTACAGATATCCGAAGCTTAGAAATTAAAATCAGAACCACGTTAACAAAATACAGCTACCTCCATCCTAAATCTGCCATCGAGAGAATTTCGGTAAAGAGAGAGAAAGGAGGAAGAGGACTCATAGATTTGAATGTATTATGGGAAGGACAAATTCAAAATCTCCGGAATTTCTTCTATTCTAAAGTTACAACTAGTCACATCCATTCAGCCATAATTGATCTCGACAAAAACTGTACTCCATTAAACTTATCCAACAAGAACATTAATTATAAAACCCCACAAAACCATATCACTGACAAGCTAAATAAATGGCGCTCCAAAGAACTGCACGGGAGGCATCTACATGATCTGGAGCAGTCACATGTAGACATAGACGCCTCAAATAAATGGCTAAAATTAGGTTCCTTATTCCCAGAGACCGAAGGCTTCATGATTGCTATTCAAGACCAGGTCATAAACACTAAAAATTACAAAAAGCATATTCTTAAGGACCCAGCAGTACAAAATGATAAATGTAGGAAATGTCACCGTGCAGCTGAAACTATCCAGCACATCACAAGTGCATGCCCCAACCTAGCTCAAACTGATTACACCCACAGACACAATCAAGTCACCCGCATTATCCATCAGAAATTAGCTATAAAATATAATCTTTTACCGCCAAAAATTGTACCGTATTACCAATATGTACCTATGCCGGTGCTGGAGAATCAGAACCACAAGATATATTACGACCGAGCAATACTAACTGACAAAACTATACACAACAATAGACCAGATATTACAATGATTGACAAACAAAACAAACACGCATATATTATAGACATTGCAATTCCAAACACACACAACCTGCAAAAGACAATAACTGAAAAGATACATAAATACACAGATTTGAAAGAAGAAATTATGAGAATATGGAAGATGAACCGGGTATACATTGTGCCTCTGGTTCTCTCTAGCACTGGCATAATACCTAAACACCTACACCATTACCTGCAACAAATAGATCTGCCTACAAACACATACATAACCATGCAAAAAGCTACCATATTAAATACGTGTAGAGTAGTTCGCAAATTTTTACAGGAAGATTCAAATAGCGAACCAAATCCCCAAGATTAAATGAAACTCACTTGGCTCAGGCCCGTGATTTCATTAAATAACCGGTATTTTTATAATGCTGAGAAAAACTTAATTTCGCTGATAATAATAATCATTTATTTCAGATTTACATCCATATGTGTTAGTACAATTGCGAGCTTACAAACTAGTGTTACAAAAATACCTATAATTCTTACGTCTATATTTAATTTAATTTAATTGGTAAATATCATTTATTTGGAGGTAAAAAATCATTGTGTTTGCATAGAGTTCGTTTTAGTACATTTAACTCGGTTTTATACAATTGTAATTAATCATTAATCAAATACTTAAACTTTACCCTCAAAATACATACATACTATACATGTATCAAACAATCTTGCGCCGTATCATATAAAAATCATCACATTTAGAAATACGAGAATAGTCCATAAAAGAGGTTTTCATAATTAATGGCATCATAACATGGTTGCATTTTTCTTGTAATTAGAAGACTGGGCGACCGCTAACCATTTTAATCAACTAATCTACGTAATACTTTATTTAAATACACAAACGTTGCAAGTGTTGACAACACAGTGTGCCAGTGTGTGTCATCTGCCACAGATAAAATATAAAGCAGAAGATGTAGTTTTCATTTTTTTTTGTAAAAACTGCCAAACAATTAAAAAAATAATTATCCAGTAGTAAGAAACCGGTACATTATTATGCGAATATGCAACGCCTTGTTTTTTTCTTAACTCAGGTTACATTTATATATTAGTTTGTATGCGTACAATAAACTGTATAATCACACATCAAGATAACCTTGTTTATATATGCTTTAAGGGTTTTAATAATTTAGGAGTGATACTGTTTTTCTCATCGTAGACCGTATAATTTAAATCTAATAGAAACATCAGATATTATGAAACAGGCCTTAATATAATATTACATAACACATAACATAACATCACGCCTTTTATCCCCTAAGGGGTAGGCAGAGGTGCACACAGAAGTAACACCCGCTTTTCACTATTTATGTTATGAGTCCCATGTAATAGGGGGTGAGCCTATTGCCATATACCGGGCACATTTCCAGACTCCGTGCTACTACTGAGATTTTTAAAAACCCAGTAATACTTTGCCTGACCCGGGAATCGAACCCGAGACCCCTTGCCCGGTAGTCGCACTTGCGACCGCTCGGCCAACAAAATATTAGTATTTGTATAAAATAGACCTTCTGCTATCCTCACCACATCTTCGGTGGTCTTATGAAGAGTTGAGTTTATGAAGGCAATTACTCGATTAAGAGCGCGCTGCCCGCCTCGCTCTAATCAACAGTAATTATATTGCGCAGCCATATTGTGGCGCATTAACATCTAACAGATATGTTCGGAGTTATGGATGTATGTTAACTGGGTAGTTGGAGCTTATTAAACGAACGTACCTATTACCTTAAATTACGATTTCTAAAACCCATGTACCAAGCGTAGAGATAAGGGAAAAAAGGGGATAGGGGCTCCTCTTTTGTTGATAAAACCCGGCAGTCTAGTTGCCCAGGAGTGAACAGTGGACGTTTGAAGTTATAGTTGCTGGTCAAATGGATACTTGACGCGCACTGACTGATGAGAAGGTTGTGGAAAGAGATAAAAATGTACCTATTTGGTAGATTTTATAGTTTTCTTTTGGTTATCTAGGGGTTTTTAGGTATAAACATCTTTATATAGGTATTAACTTTTTAAAATTAATTCGTCCACTAGAATAAGTGCCTAAATTCCTAACTGAAACAAACGAAGTTTTAAAAGTCTGTCAGTATGTTCTTAAGCGCATTACGCAAAAATTACTGCATTTATCCAGATAAAATTTGGAACCAATTATTTGTTTGCAAAGAACTTATCCTTTGCTAAAACGTACCTTTTATGATTTAGTTTCTAAAATATTTTCAAAAAATAGTTAATATTAGTTTTATTAATGTCCAGAAACATTATTTGTCGAGATATTGTTTATATGTGATGAAAAATTGGAACAAGCGAATGAATTTGTGTATCTGGGATCACTATTTACGAGAGATGGAAAGTGTGACGGGGATATTGAAAGGAGAGTGAAAGCGGGAAATAGTGTTAATGGTGCTTTACACTCTGTCATGTCGAGTAAAATAATATCCAGCAAAGCTCGACTTGCTGTAATGCAGTGTGTATTGACACCAACGCTTATGTATGGTAGTGAATCATGGGTGTGGCAGAAGAAGCATGAACGCAGGATTAATGCGGTGGAAATGAGAGCCCTAAGAAGTATGTGTGGACTAAAATTGAGTGATCGAGTGAAAAATAGTGTTATTAGAGAAAGGTGTGGATTGAATGATGATGTAGTGACAAGGATTGAAAAGGGAATGTTACGCTGGTTTGGACATGTAGAAAGGATGGATGAAAGTAGAGTAACGAAGGAAGTATACAGAGCGGATATGAATGGGGCCGTCGGTAGAGGGCGCCCTAGACGGACATATAGTGACCAGATTGGCGATATATTAAAGAAGGGCCAAATTAAAAGTACCCTTAACCGACGAGCATGCATGAAAAGATTGATGACTGTTAATGAAGCGAAAGAGGTATGTAAGAATCGTAGTAATTGGCGTTCCTTAGTCTCTGCCTACCCCCATGGGAGACAGGCGTGAAGTTATGTATGTATGTATATTGTTTATAAAAAAATATAGTGGGGTCAGTAAATTCATTTTTAAATCTGGATATAGGTATTTTAAACTTACATTGGTTAGCTTTAGCAGAGAGTGTTACAATAATAATTATTAATGAGAATAATAAATCTTGATCAACATTTTCAAAAACATGCCCCGATAGATCGGTATCACGAGTAGGGGATCGATGTCTGATTGACATTGATTCAGCGGCGCCTAATTTAAATTAATTTGTAGTAACAAGCCGGTATGTAGGCCATAATGGCAGGCAATCATATCGTGATTTCATATACGTGTCTATCGTAAGGTCGATTGAATTTACTGTAAGTAGAGGTACATAGGTACTACATCACATCTTCTTTATATATATAATTCTTCTGTGAGTGTGTATGTCACTAAACTTCTCTCAAACGACTGGACCGATTTTGATGAAATTTTTTGTGTTTTCAAGGGGATCTGGGAATGGTTTAGATTCACAAATCAGCCCGGCAGATGACGCTGCAGTCGGTTTCTAGGTTATTTATCTATATCTATTATTACAGGACAACGTCTGTCGGGTCCACTAGTCTAATATATAAAATTCTCGTGTCCCAGTTTTCGTTGCCATACTCCTTCGAAACGGCTTGACCGATTCCATAAAAATTTTTGTGCTTATCCGGTACCTCTGAGAATCGGCCAACATCTATTTTTCATACCCCTAAATGTTAGGGGTAGTCTTAGTATTAGTTAGACCAGAAACAGACCCGAACGTACGGCGCGTCGCGTTCCGCGCGCGCCTCAAAGAGCCATCAGACCACCACAGATGGGGCCCAATAGGGCCGATGCCGATTCGGAGTCGCGGAGAACCTAACGGGTAACCGGGGCTCCGGCTCGACGTGCAGGAGAAGGAACGGGGTGGTTTTTAGTCAGTAAGAGTCTGACACTCCCTTCCGCCTCACCCAGGCGGGAGCAGTCATTCGATGATTTTCCACGCTTTAAAAAAAAAAAAAAAGGGGTACTCTACCCCTCAGTTTTTTTCGAGATTGCGCGTACGAAGTCTCGGGCAGAGGCTAGTATAATATAAGTAGGTACATTCATTGCTATAAGATCAAATTTTTTTATTGACTTAACTAACACGTCGATGGAGCTAAAGTAGGTATGTGGAATTGTTCGTTGGACGATCGGTGAGTGTATTGATTACTCACAATTAAGTATTAGGTTATATAGCTGAGACAGAGTAACATAGGTATATATTTTGGAAAATATGTAGAAACAAAAAAAAGTTATCTTATAAAATTCAAATTCTACTCGGACGTAGTCGCAGGCAACAGCTAGTAAAAAATAAATAAACAAAAAACGTAATAACAACATTCCTTAAAAATCTACACTAAGTTGGAAGCCATCTCAAGTTTTGTGGTAGTCTCAACAAACTCGAAAGATTGAGTTAAATCAAATCAGACGGAGTTTAATTGTCAATAATAATGATCCCCGGGTAACTCGGTTTCACTTCACAAATTAACTTGGAAGTTCGCGCTTAATTAGTCAAGTATCGATATTAACTTTGTTATTTGTTAGTTCTTTATACTTTTGCGGTACTGGTTCATTTGTAGAAGTTTAATGATCGGAATTAGCTGTGGTGAATGGGACCGGCGCGTCGGTAGAGGGCGCCCTACACGGACATATCGGAGATTTTCATATCGCCAATCTGATCGATAAATGCCCATTGCCCGTTGATATCCATCCCCAAAATTTGGTCATACAAAAGTATTCTCTAAACATTAGAAATACGGTCTATAATGTAATGTAATATTAGTGGAAAGCGGTCACCGGTGACCGCTTGGGGATTTATGGGATTAAATGTGTATTAATCCAGGCCCAAATTAACAGTACCCTTGACCGACGAGCATGCATGAAAAGACTGATGCCTGATGACTGTTGAGGAAGCGAAAGACGTATGTAAGAATCGTAGCAATTGGCATTCCATGGTCTCTGCCTACCCCCATGGCAGACAGGCGTGAGGTTATGTAGAGGTATGTATGTATGTACAATTGAATTTCTAACTTTCCACTAAAACAGAAACTGTAAATAACAAATGCGTTGTTTGTAGAGATCACTTATAGAGCCTTCAGCAGCGCAGCCTTACGGAACTTAGCTGTACATCCGGTCGGACCGGAAGCTCTCTAATGCGATATGTAGCGTTGAGCCCGACTTATAGCGCCTACGTGTAGAGTTATCTCACTGTGAACTCTACGTAGAGCTGATTTTTGGCAGAATTACTTGGTATTAGAATTGGGAATTGGATATATTGTTGAGTTATTGTTTGGATAAATAATTACATTGTTTCATAAATAAGTATATGTTTATTTAATCACATTGAAACATAAACTATAGTTAAATATGTATGGATATATAACTACATAAACATTTACAACTTCATAGACCAATTTCTGGAACAGAAATAACTTTCTTTTTTAAAGTACTGTGCAATCCACAATTCTCCATCATAATAATATTTATGTTACTGATTAAGTGCTGAAGTAGAGAATAAACTCTTAATGGGAAAAATTAAAAGTATTATTATTCATATTCATACTTTTTTGGCATTTCAATCTGTTCCAGAATATGTCTTATGTCTTTTTATATATATATATTTTTGATGAGCCGACGTTCGAAACCTACCAACGGCAAGTACCAATGTGACTTTTTCCGAGTTATATGTACTTTCTAAGATTATCTAGACACCACTGACCAACGATGAAGGGAAACATCGTGATCGAACCTAAGCTTATAATTTCTTATTATAAGTTTGAAATTGCCAACCCGCATTGAGCAAGCGTGGTGATTAATGCTCAAACCTTCTCCGTTTGAGAAGAGGCTTTGCTTAGCAGTGGGCATTTAATGGCTGTTGATGATGAGCCGACGTTTGTACATTTTGGAATCGAACTACCCACTAATACCTACTTACTGAAATTCAAAGATCAAAAATATAAACCACAGTATAGCTCACAGAACCTGTTACATTATCAATTGTATCCTTTCCTATCTAATTTACGTATTCTCTTAAAGCCAGTGTCAGTGACCTTTGTGATTGTAACCCCAATAACAATACGTCTGCTATCACTATAACGGGTATTGTTTGAATATCGAACGAATGGCGGTCGGCGCGTGCGCATACGACCAATTGTTTTGTGGCGGCACTGCGACATGGATGTGGGATGAAAGTTGTGAATTTCAATGAGATTCTATTTTTTTGTTTTTATTTTATTGACATCGACTTGTGCATTTATCCTGCATCTTGGCTTGTTTTCCCAATTAATTCTAGAACGAAAGTGCGTCTCTCTTGAGATAATTAATTAAAATAGAATTATATTTTACCGTACATTTCAGTCTCGTATACAAAAGTAACAGTATCTAATTTAACTCGGTCGAGTACCGTCAATATAGACACAATTATAGAACAATAGGTTGCGGTCACCGGTGACCGCTTGGTGTTTGACAGTTTAATTCAAGAGGACGTGTTTGCCATTTCGATTTTAAAAAAACTTTACAGCAAATGCTATCTTAGCCAAATCACTCTAAAAATACTTAACTGAACCCTTACAACTACATCGTCGGGTACAATAGTACCGCATCTAAAATTTCTTCGTCCCAGCCATTGAAGCGCGTTCAATTACACAACAGTTTCACACGCGCGATGAATTATCATAATAATTGTATCAACGCCGAGCGACGCCGAATCAATTGAGCTCTTACTTGTATTCAATTACCTATATCAACGGGAATTCTAGTGAAATTGATGCGTACCTGAATATATTACTCATATTAATTGAAATTTGACTAAATTAGTCTTTATTGCTTAATTTATTATAACATGTCTCTTCTTTTATGAAAGGATTGAGATTAGATGTTAGTAAATTGGAGATTAGGTTTTAGAGATAAAGTCGAAGGGCTAGCTAGTGGACGTTTTAACCGGCCGCTCTAAAAATCATTGAGCAGTTTAACATTCGACATCTTGTGGGTGTGATGATAAATAAACAAACTGTAAAATATGAATGTTAAGTTTTCACTTTTGTTGTTATATTTATACATAACAACATCACGCCTTTTATCCCCAAAGGTGTAGGCAGAGATTCACATTACGGCACTTAATGCCACAGTACAATGTAACACCCGCTTTTCACTACTATGTTATCTATAAGTCCCATGTAATAGGAGGTGAGCTTATTGCCATATACCGGCCACAGTTCCAGAGCCTGTGCTACTACTGAGAATTTTTCTTAACCCAGTATTAATACTTTTTCCGACCCGCTACTCGAACTCGAGATCCCTTGCCCGGCAGTCACACTTGCGACCACTCGGCAAACAAGGCAATTATATTTAAAAAAGGTACTTTTACACATTCAATTCAATTGTGTACTTGTCACTTTGCACAGGCTCATTTCAGGCATATATGCAATTCTATAGGCAACCGATATTTGAAAAATTTTTAGCATGTTCAATAGAACGCCTTTAACATGCTATTTCAGGGTTTGTGTACCTTTATTCTCATTGTAGTTAGGTGCAAATACTCTGACAAACACACGCGTGACCAAAAATGAACCTAAACAAAGATAATAATTAAGATTAAGATACATTAAAAAAACAAGATTGCCCACAGCACTAACGTTGCAAATCTTGATTGTATGACTCAGGGCAGGGTATAATTTGGCGACCGAACATAAAACCAAATTAATTTAACCGAACAATGACAGAAGTAATTACGTTCCTGTTTCATTATATTATTATTTTTAAAACACTATCGTCATCAAATCTAATTAAATGCGATTAAAACGTCATCAGCGTATGCAGACACTAAGAACTGCATTAGCAGAAGGTATAATTTGTTTTTGTTTCATACTTTTCGGTCTTTTGATACTTAAATAAGTTTGGAATAGTTTAAGGAAAAATTAAAAAAATAACCCTCATACTTCGTTTAACTAAACCTGATTAAGCATGCTTTAGTAACTTATTACGACGTAAAATAAATGAATTTATATGGATTTATAATAACTATCGTTATCGTGAGACATAAAGACATAACTAAATTAACTAAACACCGCAGGTTACTCACGTGAATATACTGAGAAAAACTAATATAATAAAATAAAGAGTAGGCTGCGCGACATCGCCACGACCGCGAAAGCAGCTCATGAGGAAGAACCCCTCTGTGGTTCGAAACTATGTAGTAGAGTTTTCTCAGTATTTTCACGTGAGTAACCCGCGATTTTTAGTTAATTTATATGGATTTTAATAATACTTACTTCTTGTATTAAATTAATAACCTAGGTACTACGTAATGGTTTATGTATATAAACCAAATCAAATTAAGAAATCTACTTGTAGGTAATAAACGATTGTCTACTACTGAGAAAAAATAAGTAAAGCCACGTTGAAAATAAAATCTAATTTAAATAAAGAATAGTACTTCTGTTTACTCTTAAACCCGTGATCACAGTGCAGTGTGGTACAATTGGGCGGTGTAATGAACCTCGCGGCGGTTTCGCGCGCAAGGGTTGGCGCCCGCATTCGCTCTAATTGTCCACATTAATATGACAAATAGATTTACATCGGTCGCTTGTACCCGACACCGGCGGCGGGGGGTTATATGTCAGCGAGGCAGTTTTGATACGGATTGGCATGAGTTTGATGTTTGATAGGGTTTAAATAATTTTAAATTAATGAATAGATTCGATAATAAAAAAATGATAAAAATGATTAAATCGACTATATCGATATTTGTGTTTTGAGTTCTACTTACCTCAGTTTCGTTAATGAGTTCAGTAGTTGATTAAATAAGTAAGTATTTCGATACTGACTGGTCCATTGGTGTCAAACAAAGGCGATTATCGAGCAAAACATTATTTAATTTCCCTATTTTGATATTCTCAATAGCATTACTAAGTTTAGATAGCGCCTATCTTATTATAATAACTATCGTGAGACATACTAAATTAACTAAAAATCGAGGGTTACTCACGTGATAATACTGAGCAAAGCTCTACTAGTTTCAAACCACAGAGGGGTTCTTCTTAATGAGCAGTGTGTGCGATCGCGGCGATGTCGTGTAGCCTACTGAGGCCTTAGTACGAGTTTGTTTTACGTTTAAAATAATCGTAACGAGTTCGCGTTCGGCGCTCTGATTGGTTGGTTCATTGGCGCCGGCCAATCAGAGCGCCGAACGCGAACTCGTTACGAATACTTTAAACGTAAATGAAACTCGTACTAAGGCCTCTGATACTACTAAACTAGTGAAGCTTTTTTTTTAGTACATATATAGTATTTTTTTTTTTTTTTTTTTAAGGGGGGAAAATCATCGGATGACTGCTCCCGCCTGGGTGAGGCGGAAGGGAGTGTCAGACTCTTACTGACTAAAAACCACCCCGTTCCTTCTCCTGCACGTCGAGCCGGAGCCCCGGTTACCCGTTAGGTTCTCCGCGACTCCGAATCGGCATCGGCCCTATTGGGCCCCATCTGTGGTGGTCTGATGGCTCTTTGAGGCGCGCGCGGAACGCGACGCGCCGTACGCTCGGGTCTGTTTCTGGTCGGACGGGGAGCCACCCATGCTCGCCGTCCGCAGGCCCGCGCTTACGGTGGCCGGAGATCGTCTCGCGATCCCCGACGCCCGGTGTGTCCTTCGCGATGGCTGGGTGGTTGCGAGGAGGCAGCGCTTCGCTGCCTCACGCGTCCCGCCTCCTCCTTAGCTAGCATGACTGCTTCGCAAAAGGAGGAGACGGCATCCCAATCCCTCTCGCTCCGCATCATGGCCTGCACTAGGCCCGGACGCGAGAGGACATATATAGTATAGGGAGTAAACCTTGATTTTTATTTTTTTTTATTTAATATTGCTCCTAATGTTTAACAGAACGTAAAATTTAATGGCAAAAGACCACTATGTTGTGAACCATAACACGAGAAACTATTATAAGATACTCACCATCTTACTCCACACTACAAGGAACCGTAACATGATAGAGCAGAGTGCGTCTCATTGTTAATTACCACGTTAATTACTGGAATTGACTTAAACAGATACACGATTAGTTTCGTGGGACAATCAACGCTAGTCGAGCCTTTGTAATAAATACAACATAGTCATCGTATATTGTGACATACAGAGTATGAACATATTATGTAGCTGCTGCTTTTGCTATAGCTGTTTTCAATAAAAATATTTTTAGTCTATGATTAATAAGTAATAATATCTCCTCAGTAAAATTCATAACTATTAAAATGGAAGAAGATCTTTTCCGTGTCATGTCAATGTGAGGCTTATTTTTGTTTATTAACACTAAAAGTTATGTTTTATCATGTTAAACACAATGGATGTGTTAACTAAAAATCGTGGGTTACTCACTTGAACATAGGTACTGAGAAAAGTTCTAATCATTCCGAACTACAGAGGGGTTCTTCCTCATGAGCAGCGTCCGCGGTCACGGCGATGTCAGTGGTTCTGTCTGTCTCACGATAGTTATTATAAAAACACAATGGATGTGTCTTGTTAGCGTAAAGCAAACTTACGAAAACTTAAACTTATGAATAAAACGAGAAAATAACATTAAAACACATTCAAAAATAAGGTTTGATACATTTGACAGCTAACGTCCACAGATAACAAAAACTACCACAAAGTCTCAAACACCGACCGAACTACATACATCCATTTAACCAAGTACCTAGATAGTCGAGCAGTGTGCCGGGATGCATGATCCAATTGCCGTCCACTAAATTGATACTCTATTTAGCTCAATTAAACATTAATTAATACCATTAATGAACAGTATGAACACTGAGCCGATCTATTGTTCTGCGTTGACTCAACTCACTCAACCGTTAGCGTGCATTCACTGTTTCAGACTTTGACAACGCAAAGGTTGTATTATTTTTAAGTACCTATGTCTTTTGTTTCATGTTATACTTAATTAAAAACCATCAGTAGTGTATTCAATGCTTTTTCTTTTTTCTATTGAAAAATAGGATTAACAATCGAGGCGTTTTGTACCAATTTTGAATTCAATTGCGTTTTGGGTGGCCCTTATTTAATACCTATATAGTAAAACTGATCCTTAGGGTATAATCTCTCTTTGAACACATTCATCAGTCAAACAAACAATAACAATTTGTAGGAAAATGTGTAATTTTTCTTTTTCTTTATCAGCAGACATTCGCCCAACGTTGGGCAGACTCCTCTCCAATGCTTCGCGTCTCTATTCGATATCCGGTTTGTAATAATTATAATATTTATTTTGATTCATTAGTATCTAGTATCTTTAGAGCTTATGCACTATGACTTAACTAAATGATTAACGAAACAGAACCTTAATGAGAGAAAAAAGATATTTATTCGACAGTAGGTAGTAGTTTAGTTCGCACACAGATACAAAGGTAATTAAAAATAAAACAATAATAATAAACTTAATAAAGAAACAACAAAGTATAACAAAATAGGGACAAAAAAATAATAAAATAGAAATTAAATATTACAAAAACAGGATATGAAATTATAATAAAATATATGAAATTAAACAAAATATTACAAAAAAAACATTTGATTGTCCAAAAGGACCTCCATATCAGCATTGAATTGAGCGTATACATGCCTAACGCTGGATTAACTATAGTACTTGTTAAGAGACTAAGGGCAATAACAAAATAAAATACGAGAAAAATAACCATTTATCGACGGTCAATCAAAAAGTATCATCGCACTAGAGAAGTATTTTAAAAAACTATTAACAGATATTTATCACAGCATCGTTTATAAATCAACGCACCCAAGCGACGCCCAAAACGAAACTATAAAAATAAAAACGTCACGCAAACAGCTCTTTAATAGCGGAACCGATCTCAATCAAGTAACAAAAATCGTTCGGACAATAGGGCACATTCACACTGTCCGTAATAAATCGCGGCGACCCGTCGCGACGCGATTAAAAAAGCGGAAAGCCGAGGGTCGCCCTACAGACGCAATAGGCGATCACTTAACGCTAAATTAAGTCGAATCTGGTGGATAAACAAAACGCACGTACGCCACGCGACTCAAGCGTGTGCCCAAGTGGTGTATTGATGCTAAATGTACCGTAATTGGATCTTGATTTTGTTGCAAAGACTAAATTACGTTTAATGACTCATTTAATATTATCTTAATAGATTAATCTGAAATCTGGAATTTTATTATAAGGTCAAGGCAAGTGTATTAGTTTGTTTGTGTAGCTCTTTTGACGTTTAACAACCAAACGAAGTTTATTTTGTCTTAAAAACCATGTAAAAGACAATTTTTAGAATACGATATTCGCTTCTAAACATCGTGGTTTAGCGTAGTATCAATGTTTTTCTATTTTTTATAATAATATTTTTCACACTATCCACTGGTACTGAATAAAGTGCAATGAGCTGGCCACCCGCTGAGCGCTGCGGGCAATTGACAATATTTTGCGATAGGTCGCGCGTGCCGCAGCGATCCGCACGACAGCGTGAAGTCGCCTTTATATCGCTAATGAATGTCAAAAATATGTTTGTTATTTTTGTTTGTTAGTTCATGTAACAGATATTTATATTTTAGGCATTTGTCTCCTCTGACTACAATAGGTTTCAACTTGACTATGTAAAGAAACTCGCTTAGTGTCCGGATTTTGGTCAAAATAATGTAGGTACTTTTAACGGAAAACCTAAGCAGAAAAAGTATTATATTTTTCAACAATTATAAAATACAAACTAAGCACATAATAACAGTGAAAGTGAGAGTCGACTTCTTTACAAAAATTGGAAGCACATAAACGCTTCGTTTATCTATCATACATAACATAACATCACGCCTTTTATCCCCGAAGGGGTAGGCAGAGGTGTACATTATGCCACTGTACAATGTAATACCCACTTTTCACTATTTATATTATGAGTCCCATGTAATAGGGGGTGAGCCTATTGCCATATATCGGGCACAATTCCAGACTCCGTGCTACTACTGAGATTTTTTTTTGAAAAACCCAATAATACTTTGCCCGACCCGGGAATCGAACCCGAGACCCCTTGCCCGGTAGTCGCACTTGCGACCGCTCGGCCAACGAGTCAGTTTATCTATCACATACATTAAATATTGTAACCCAAAATATTTAACCATAAACACGCAATAATTGTACAATTCAATGAAGCATTAACCCTTTACAGCACATTAGACACGCCTGCATATACAGTCACATAGAGCCATAGACTCGAGTGGTCATAAAAAATAAATCAAATTGCCCAGATCGCCGACGGGTTGAGATTGAGCACTTCTAACCCTCTACTGACCGTATGCGGGTAAAATTGTACAAGGGTAATTAAATATGATTTTTGTCGTAGGTACTTAAATGTCTCTTTTTTTCGTCAGAATTGTTTCTAAGTTTCCTTATTCTACGATTATTTCCAGTTGTCCTGAAAGCATTTACAAGTATTGATAACTCTCAGACATAATACAGACAATCTCTTTTCTCTTTCACTCTATCTTCTCTTAAAAATTGTTCCGTATGACATTCAAAATTGCAAAACGTTGCAGCAGTTTTGGTTTGTTGTAGAAAATAAGATATTTGTGGCACTGAAAAATAGATTTATTAATACATATTTATAAATATTCCAATACCACATTACAAGTGAGATATGTCACGTTACACGGATAGGCGCTGGACTATCGAAGCTACACGATGGAAAGGACCAGAGGGGAAAAGGAATATTGGTAGACCGATGAAACGGTGGACTGACGAGATAACACACATAGCAGGAAAAGACTGGATAAAGTTAGGCAGGGACAGGGTGTCGTGGAAGAGGATGGAGGAGACCTTTACCTAATCAGGGGTCCATATTTCATAGTACTAACACACTAACATCAATTATAAATTTATTAAATGAATATGCATGTATACTAACATGAACTGAAATACATAATATACCTAATGTAATTGCAACACTGTAAGAAATATGGAAATAAAAAGGTTTATTATTATATATTATTATACATTACAAGTAGCAGTACTGACAGTTCAACTAGGTGTTACCGAACTAAGTGTTCAACTCTAAGATTAACTACAAACAGTTAAAAGGCACCAATTCACAGATAACTCCCTAAACCAATATTGGTACAACACTAAATTCCACCCGAGTCCGTCCGGCTTGTTGCCCTAACGAAACTAACACGACACGACACCAATACGAGGACCTAACGACATTTTATCCTATAAAACTCTTCACTTCTGACTTTGCAAAGAAAAACATATTTTATTTTTTAGGTGTAAGGGTGCATTTTTGCCCAAAA
Organism: Spodoptera picta; assembly: GCA_038387885.1. NCBI lineage: Eukaryota > Metazoa > Arthropoda > Insecta > Lepidoptera > Noctuidae > Spodoptera > Spodoptera picta. The sequence continues at coordinate 41,361 of JAZHFQ010000137.1, forward strand.
TGTTTTTCGGAGGTGTGTACAGGGTTGCTATGGTAACGCGAATACCTACGGTTCGGGTTTAGGTATTGAGTTGAAGGGTTGGTAAAGGTCGTGTTTACCTATATGATTATATACCTAAAATGTATTGCATTCTTAGGAGAATATAGTAGTTTCTATTTTAAAAGCACAGTTTAACAATTTCGATTAGACCTAAGTTTTGTTTGTTATTTAATAAAAACGACCGGAGTAGATACGAAGGTATCACAGAAACCCGACGTGAAACTACGCTTGAAATATATTTCGTCGTGTGAATGAGGTTAACGTTAAATTATTATATTTTCGGCTCTCTCACGTAATTATTTGACGAGGAACTCGACTAGTAGACTGTAGCAGCGAGATAGTCGCCGCGTCGCGGGTAGCTGAATGTTGCTCATGAATATGAGCCTCTAGCATGGCTTGAAACTAGTCGGGTTCTTCGTCAAATAATTATGTAAGTAAGCCGAAAACATAATAAATTATTTATTATATCACGAAAGTTATAATACATAGATAATAATAATTTGTCTAGACGTTCGCAATGTAACATAGTTTGGTGTTAGATATGTTTGGTAATTTATCCACTTATTCAACTATGTTATCACTTAAATAAGTAGTTTTACACAAAATATAAACATAGTTGACAATAGCCCCTCGGCTGACTACTTCTTATTGTAATAATACGTATATTACATTCATTAACTTAAAAGTTGTGAAGAAGGCATTAATTATCTCAATCAAATAACAATATTAAGTTCGCATCATCAATCAAATGGAGCCACGTCATGTCCGTTTGAAGTTGAAGTTGATACTAATGAATTATGGCGCCGACTAACTAATTTAAAACTACCCTCATTATTGTGATGTTTGGCTTTTATTCTTGCAAGTGCGAATAGAAAGCTTAGTACATTATTTTTGGACATAAATTATAGTATATAATTTAAACTGTCAAACACCAAGCGGTCACCGGTGACCGCAACCTATTGTTCTATAATTGTGTCTGTAATGACGGTACTCGACGAGTTAAATTAAATTATATTATTATAATATATGATTTGGTTACCACTTAGATATCTTTTTAATATTTATCTTAAGACAATGATCACCATGAAACGCACCCTCACGTCCTCTGAAAATCTATACGCTAAGATAAATTAAAGCTCTTAAAAAATATTGTATTTGAAAATAAGCAGTCATTCAACATGTCCCTTGCGCCAGACTTCTCAAACTAAATGAACAAATTGATTTGATATCGCATTAGCGTAGTTTGTAGAGCTCGCTAAATATTCATCAGAGCTATATTAGATTTTTCACTTATAGTTGTCGACAGATCCACGTATCACACAGAGGGCGCTCACTGCTCTCACAACTCGCGACTCACGTCAAAGGCACGAGCGATTCCTTGCAAATTGTATTTACGCGTCCCGCGGGCGGCGGGCGTGCCCTTATCGAGTTTGCTCTCAAAGAGCCGCCATTTTTAAAACTTCCATCGACTCAGGTAGAGGATCCACGGCCAATTGTGGTTCCGCTTTGTTCTTTACCTCCTTTATAGGGTTGACGAAGTTAGCCAGTTTCGGCGCACGAATAATTTGTGTTCCCGGCCGCGCGATACGATTACCAGAGTTTCGCCCGAATCCGATCCGCCGCTTGTCGGAATCGAATTGTGCCGAGCCGCTTGAGCGGACTTGCCGAGCGAGAACTTCGTTTGTTACAAACATAATGTCCTTCCATCGCAAATTATGTTTGGACGAGTTTGACAGGCCGGTGGCAATCGAAGCGAATATCTTGGGAACGAAATCATTTTATTGTTTGTGAAGGTAAAGCTGTGGCATAAATAATAGATCAATAATTTCCACACACCACGTCGGCCGGGGCACGAAATGAGCTCATTTCTATTCCGTGCACAAACAAATTCATAACTCACCGAAACTCATAAAATCATCCGCGAAACACACTTTTATTAAACGAAAACAGAGCTAACGCGGTCTGCGCATAAGTTAACATAACATTCCATTCCTTGTTAAAAGATAAATTAGAACGGGCGCGTCCGGCGCGCGGCGTGCAAATGTATTCGCGGAGCCAATCTCTCGCTCCCCCGGGCTGCCTCGTAATTGCTTAAGAGAAAAATCCAAATGAGAAATGAAAAGGGATTCCCTTTTCAGAGGAAAAATTATATAATTGAATATCTTTTCGTAAGTATTATGAGGTATAAAATATGATAATCGAGTTTTTGCTTACGGTGAGCGGAGCGGAGCGCGGTTCCCGTCGCGCGGCGCGCGCTCGGATCATCTCGCTCTGCTCCACTTTTATAATCAACGCGCTGTGTTTGTGTCGCTCGCGTTTTATCAGCGGGATAATCGGATCAAGGATACTTATTGATTGTCGGGATATTTGTACTCGGAGATTTGCTTCGTGATTGTGTGCGACGTTAACATATCAAATAATATTGTTTTATTATAGCATTCTCGATGTTCATTCTTATGTAACTAGCAATTTATTCATTGTACAAACTAGAGCCAATTAATAAATTAATTTTAGCCTGTAAATGTCAATTATTCTAACCCTCATATAACATCATCATCGCCAGCATACCTCGGCAGGAGGTAGATTTATTCGATAACTCTGTATGATGATTGCATGCTGCACTAAGATATTAGTAATTATGCAAAGTACAATTTAGATTATAATGATCACTATTTCGTTTCCTTGTAGATTTTGCTGCATAAATCATTTGATACATAGAAAATCAAAGGAGCTAGTACTTGAATTGATAAGCGATACTTGGAAAGCGTTTCATCACTAGCTACACCAACATTACGTGTCGTGTAGCAAAAAAAAACATCTAAAATAAAGTAAAAACAACAAAATCATACCAAAAACTTGAACAAAGCTAACTAATCCTCCCTTAGAGAAAAACGTTTGATTCAATTTGCCGTGTCGTCGCGTCGCGTCGCGCCTCCGGTGGCGTGCCGGTGCCGTGCCGGTGTCGTTAGCAATCACGAGTGTTTGTGCCGTAAGTAGGTTACGCTACCGACAGTCGCAGCGACTCGTGACTCGATTCCTTATGACAAGGTTCTACTAAAACACGTGGAATAGAGAATATTGTACTTGAGGTTATTGAGATTCGAGGAAAACGTTTTGTTCTGGGTGGTGATAAAGCTGATGTAAATAAGTGCTCAGTGCCTTATAAGTGGATTGGTTGTTAGCAGCGAATGCTAACTACGTTGTTACAAATTTGATCCTTAATCTGAGAAACTTTGTTAAACATACTGTCAAAAACAATCTTTTAAACATGGCTTTACTAACGTTTAAAAACACGGCTACGGAAAATTGTCTGAAACGTTAAAAACCGTATAAACAAACAGTAAATAACGGCACATAATCTAAGTTTAGCATCGACTAGGGCGGGGCGTACACCCCAATAACGGTTATTATCCAGAACGGATATAAATAACAGCAACGTTCACAGGTAACTGGGAAGGAGCAATTTCACTCATGAATAATGTAGCATGGTCCGCCCAATAAACGTGTTACGATTTTTCATAATAGCCCTCTTTTGATGTTAGTAACGCTCCCAGCTTCCTCTCTCTCTCGGATTATTCAAGTTTCATGTTACGCAATTTAGTTTTATATTCTACTAGACTACGCCTTGTGTAAATCGGTTCTTGTTTTTGCATTAGAGTATAATAAATGTGAGTTTGTTACCGATTTATATTTAGGTTATCATAGTTTATTTATACATTATCTTGACTTTTCTTAACTTAGTCTTTTTGGAACTGAGTCTGAAACAAATTCGACTACATGTGACACTAAATTCTGGTGAAAATCGATGGCTTAGACCACCCGTTATGTCGGATCGGGTAGCTCATATCTCTTCTAATGCAAAGCTATATTTTGTGTCCCATCACAGCAACTAAGCACGAACAATAAGTCACTTAGAATCAGCATCAACTTCAGTTACCTATAATGCAACATATTTGTCTAACAAAATAAGCAGCGCAGACGCTTCAAATTAATATCATATTCACATCAACACGATATCATATCAAGTGTAATTAACAAATAAAATTAAAATTATGTTAATGACCCCTATACTGGGAACAATAGCGGGTTCCGTAGCTACTAAAATGCCATTTAATTATGACGGAACCCTTTCAGTCGCGCACTAATTAATACAATTTAAGCGCGTAATTAGAGAACACGTGTGATGGACTAGTGATGGGAAAGGCATGAGTAATGTAGTGTCGATATTTTTGGATTTTTCCAATTATTAATTTCATTTATGGTTTATCGTTTTGGTGTCACATTATAAGCATTTTTAGTAAACCTATTTACAAAAGTAACGTTTACTTGGACGTGAAATATAATACAGTGTTATTAAAGTACACTACATTAAGTGACATACTAGGAAACCACGTTTTACTAGAAGCTTATTGATGAAATAAAAAATCTCTAGTACCTATATAAAGCAAAGCAAGAAAGATATCAACCATTTCCTGAAATGTAAATACCATATCATGCCTCCGTGTTGTGAATGGCACATTTGATTAGAACACAGTTGAATCGTTCCGTGCTGACGTTAGCTCGCGAAACATTATGACGCTAACAGTAAGTGGCTAGATGTGCATTTTATTAAACCTAATTTTATGAGCGCCCTGACTCATTTACATTTTATTACGCACACACAATGCGCTGCTAATTAGGTTTTATGTATTGTTTCTGAGAGACAGTTCTTGTTATTGTCAATGAATTTGTGAAATGAAACTGCAACTTGAAGTATAGTGTACCTACTTTTCTCCAGTTTGGGTCTTCCATCTTATTGTAGTGTGTATGTGGGTTAGTTCATTGTTAAAAACCTGTCATGATCCTAAATCTCGGGCTTTATCACCATAAAAGTAGATGCTTGTAATGCAGTCATTTAAGTTACTCACCTTATGTGTCAAATTCAGGACTTCATTATTGACAACTACGAAAGAAAGGCTTAATTAATTCTGTCTCCTGCAGTAATTCACCGAGGGAAGTGGAAACTATAGTTTTTTTCTTCTTCTCCTCTTATAATATCTTCTGATTCACTTCTTTGCGGGAACCTAGACAGTTCCTCATGTCCCTGGGACGCGCCGGACTTCAGTGTTCCGGGTGATTTCATGGTTGTATCTACTGTAGATCTTGGCCCCCAGGAGTTTCAGCGGTTTTGAGAGGTTGTGGTGGGATATTCCATAAAAAGAAACCACGAAAGAAAGCTTGAACTTATAATATTTCTGCACCACCTTAAGGTCGACTGTGAGACAATGCCCAAGGCATTAAGTCCACCTGTGCATTTTGTTACTGTACTAAGTCTTAAATAAATAAATAAATAAAAATCTAATCTTACATGCTTAAGAATAAAAAAGTATCCAAAAAAATACCGAGTCCAAAAAATCCCGTGCATATATTTTCAACACTTCCCATCACTACGTCACTTGTCGCACGTCATTTGTTTTCCCGCCGGAACGCGCGACTAACGCATTAATTTATGCCTTTTTTACGCAATAACGCTTAATTGGACTTTATTTATCACTTTTAATTTTTCTAATTTGATAACTCGCGATGTTCTCATTGAAATTTATGAGTCAGTGCGACGATGCCGTCTCAATTCATATGTGTAATATGAACGAATGTGTTTCGATTTAGTTTATGAGTATGGCCCCACACTTCGGTTGAAATGCCCTCTATTAGATTAATATGTTTGGTTGTTTATCAAATCTGTTATGGCTTACTTGATCGGATGATGGTGCTGAGGAGACATTCAGTATACCAATATTAGAGTTAACTGCTCGTTTGTAGGTTTCTTTATTGTCGAAAGAACGATGTATCAAGATTTTAAATTGCCTCAATTTGTAATTTCTTGTGGCCAAAAATCATCTACAATATTTTGCTGACCTGCTAGATCAATACTTGCCCAAACTGTACAATTTATCGTGGCTAGTAACTTGATCGCAATGTAACCAACTTTTATAAATAAATTATAACAAAATACAATTTTAAAATCACATTTTATACGTCTTTATTGTTGGAAAGGAGCTCTTTCGAACGGCTTATGCGCCCTGTAAGGGAGGTCGGGGATTTTTTAACCAATGTAAGCAGTTTAAAGTCCGCAGGGAGACGCGGTTACATTAGCGGAGGTGGATTTGGGCAAATGTTATTATTTGTTTCTGCCGGATTAGCGGCGATTGACTGACGTGACTTGTTCCGAAAGAGGATTTTTGGGGTCATACGCTCTTTACAAATAGTCTACTATAGTTTAAAAATGAAAAATACTTTCTTTTATTTCTTTCTTTTTTCTTTTTAAAAAACGTTGCCCCACACTTTTGTCGCGGAGAATCTAACGGGTTACCGGGCCTCCTGCTCGACGTGCAGGAGAAGGAACGGGGTGGTTTTTAGTCAGTAAGAGTCTGACACTCCCTCCCGCCTCACCCAGGCGGGAACTATGATTTTATCCTGTGTCGTGGGTGCTTTTGCAAACATACAAGTTCACATACATGTGGATCACACAAACAGTTGTTCTGTGCGGGAATCAAACCCACGACACGTCACGCGGCAACCAGTTGCTCGACCACCGCGCCAACCGTTCAGTACTAATAGGAACTGAAGTTAAAAACTGGTTAATAAATGTCAGCTAGAAGCTGTTACGGTTTTCTCTTACAACTAGTAATATATCATGTCCAATTTGAAACAATACTATTATAAAAATGCCACGGAGCTTGAAACTGATAGCATTAGATCTATATATAACATCACGCCTTTTATCCCCGAAGGGGTAGGCAGAGGTGCACACAGAAGTAACACCCACTTTTCACTATTTATGTTATGAGTCCCATGTAATAGGGGGTGAGCCTATTGCCATATACCTGACACAATTCCAGACTCCGTGCTACTACTGGGATTTTTTTAAAACCCAGCATACTTTGCACCGAACCCGACCCGGGTATATACCTAACCCGAGACCCCTTGCCTGGCAGTCGCACTTGCGACCACTCGGCCAATGAGGCAGTCTTTATATATTATTATCATTATTTATGACAATAGAATTAACCCGTACTTTGCCAGAGCGCAGATCTAAAAGACACAGTGTATACTATGTTCATAATTTATAGCGACAATCTTGAAGTAAAATAACATAATCGTAGAAACAAAGGTTACTCTACAGCCCACATTAGTCCAACCCCAATATCCGAATCTGTTTTTTTTAATATTTAGACAGTCAAAAACTCAACCAATATCATAAGAACAAAGCGAGGTTTTTTAACCCTCATTGTTATCGACTTTTGACGTCCTCGAGGCGGTGTAGGGTTGTGGTGTGCTACAACTGTTGCAATCAAGTGGGGCTCGCTCCGTCACTCCCTATTAGTTACACGTGTACAATTATTTGTTTGGCTTAATAGCTTATTATTTTGGTTAGCTTGTTGATGGGTTTTTTTTTTCGTGAAAATTACTGGTGGTGTTTTTTTTAAATGAGGTTGAGATTTCAAGTGCTGGGATTTATGGTTTTTTAAGTAATACATATATGTAATATAGTCTAATAGTTGTCTTATACTTATTTTGATATTTAGAAAACAAATCTAACTCGTTGAAGATGAAGATGATAATAAGTCCAGCTGTTTACCAGTTAAGTGTACCTAACCTTAAATTAACCCTGATGTTTTTATAATAACTATCGTTAGACATACTAAATTAACTAAAATCGCGGGTTACTCACGCGTTTTTCTCGCTTTTCTCAGTATATTCACTGAGTAACCCGCGATTTTAGTTAACCCTGATTTAATTTTGCTAACTCATAATAAAAACGTAATTATAATAGTGAATTCACATTTCATAATAAAAAGTAAATATATATATAATGCACAAACAGAATCTCTTAGGCACTCCATAAAAATATGAGTAAACTAAAATGTATAACTACGTCGCTTGGATCTACTCATTTTATCTGAGCTAGTACTTCTCAGGATTACATCTCGGAAATTCTGTTAAAACTATAAAAACTGTACCAAGAAGTGAGCACAAAGCAGTTGTAGGTAATTCGTAACAACAGTTTATACTTGTAGTCCCTTGTAATTTATGTGAGTGCTCGAATAATGCCTTATGCAGGTACAGACTTCTACATAATACAAGTGAACATGAAAATAATAAAAAACGTACAAAAGTGACGCCAAGACGAGTGCAAAAGAAAGCTTGTTTATTTATAAGGTCGCGTCGCGGACGCATTACCAGATTACCCCTCTCTCCCCAACGCGTAATTCCACAAATGGGTGAAACTCGAACCGGGCCGGTTTAAAATTGAAATTTATATGCGCGCATTATGTATGAGGAGGGATTATGGCGAACTCAAAGAAAATGATCGCCGCACCCCGCTCCACCCTGGAGACTCGAGATAGTTCGTGCACGGAACAAATGTCAAGTGAAAAGGTTTCTTTATATTATTGGGTTGGACTACACTATGATATACCTAACAAATCTATAAAATATATTATGAAAGAAAGAAAACAAAAGAAAGGAAAAAAGAAAAACTGTTATTTCCACACCGTCACAAAGTACAATTACAAACAAAAAAAAATTAAAATAGTGATATATGACTGCTCTGTTGAATCTGAATAAGAATGGACTTGGGTTCGAACAGCGTCGAGGTTTTCGATTACGAAATACTGAGTAATCACGAATTCTCAGCATTTTATCTTTTTTTTTATATTTGAGGGGGCGACGTTTGACTACTATCTCGCCTGGTGGTAAGCGATGATGTCTAAGCAGACCTGTTAGACTGACTATAAGAAAGTATGTAAATTATAACAAAACCATTGCTTATTAAGTTATTTGATTACTGCATTAAGTAGGTCTATCTTTACCTATACTTCTATTTTTTATGGGATACGGCGTAAACGTGCAGACGGATCACCTGATGGTAAGCAATCGGCGTCGCCCATGGACACCCGCAACACCAGAGGCGTTACAAGTGCGTTACCGACCTTTTGAGGATTAGGAGTTTGAGAATTGTTGGGGATTCAGGGTTTGGGGAGATTGAGGGAGGGGGTAATTGGGCCTCCGGTAACCTCACTCATACGAAGTAACACAACGCAAGCGTTATTTCACGTCAGTTTTTAGTGAGGCCGTGGTATCAGTCCGGTCGAGCCGGCCCATTCGCGCATGGCTCTCCCACACTTAAATAATTATTAATTAAAATTATTCAAAACGTGTAGTTATAGAAACTTAAAGCTATTTAAAACAAGAATAATAAAAATATGGGTTATTATGGATCAATGGATATTGATACCACTTGTAAATCCTCTTGTGAAGTACCTACTCTTAAGTTTATTCACTGGGTGAATTTAATAAGTGGTATCATATGACAGAATAAGTATCATCCAATAGTACGGGCATACTATTTGACTGTTTGTACATATGTAGGTTATTTTCTTGAGAATATTTTTGCTTACGATTCTAAAGTTCACTAGTAGATTATGATGATCGTAGTATTATGATCATAGTACTTACGATCTTTATATGCCTAAATTTCTTAGGATAAAGGGTATAGGTAGGTATTCAACTACCTAGTTGAATACCTACCTATACCCTATATTGAGAATACCTATTCTCAATATAATATCTATAAAATTCCATAAAACAAAACAAACTGACCAGTATACGCGAAACAGATTACGAATGACTAAATAAACAAATTGTATATGAATTATAAAACATACCGCTGTATTTAAAAGCGGGAGTCGGTGGCTTGTAATATCTTGAGAGGGAGAGACGATTACGGCTATTAAATATGCATTAACGAATTTTTCTCCTTAAAAGCTGAAAAAAATGGCGTAAAGAGAAAATTGGCAATTAGACCCCTCTCCGAGCTCCCGCCCACCTTCGCGCAAGAATTAAATTTGTACCTTAAAGATATACATAAATTGAGTGTTAGGACGCTTTAATATTTTCTTTTTGCGAATAACGCTGTAAATTAGCTAATTTAAATGTATAATGTGTGGTTATTCTGTTTTGGAATTGAGTAAGGGAGTTCTGTCTCTTTCTTTTTCTTTCGTATCAGGAGTGTAGTGTACCAAGCAACATCCACAGTGCGGTCGTTGCGTACTAGTAACACAGCATAGTGCACTGATCAGTGACTTGGCAAATAGCTATACTATAGCGAGTGACCCATTTCATCGACTTCATTAAATAATTCTTAACATTACAATAAGATAAAAAAAAGATGAATTTCAACGACCTTGCGAAAAATCTTCGAAAAATAAACACTCCCTAACTAAATAATATAAAACCTCCATCTAATTTCCTTCAAACTGGCCATCAACATTATAACACAAAACGGGCGTGTCTCTGCGTTATTTGATTGTCTATGCCTTTGATATTCAGCCTCATGAAATGCCTGACATGCTGCCATGAATAAATGATCAAAATATAGTCGGCCCACTAACTGAATACACACTTACCTCACATACTGTTGCACAAATGAAAATTAATAATGCACGATGATAAATTGACACTAATTATGTGATACGGGGTGGCGACGGGCCTTATGGTCATGTATTGGGTTTCATGTAGGTACATTTTCTAGTAGATGCTGTGGTGTTAGTCTGTGTTAAGACTTGATATAAAGATTTTAAAATTGGAAGTGTGGCATTGTTATATTCTGTTCTTTCAGGTTGTAAATCTTGGAAATTGTTAAAGGACAGTCGGTTAATGTGACCATTTTACTGTTTATAATTTAAAATAGGGTTATTTTAATTGAGTTAATTAATTTTTTAGCCTTCACTTAAATTTTTGGGATAGTTAAGACGTGAGAAATTCTAAATTGATTAAAAATCGCGGGCTACTCACGGGAAAATATTGAGAAAAGCTATATTAGTTTCGTCACTTTTATTAAAAGTAGGCTGCGCGACATCGCCGCGACATCCCACGCTGCTCATGAGGAAGACCTCTGTTGTGTATGTTCGAAACTAGAAGAGCTTTTCACAGTATTTTGACGTGTCCCGTGAGTAACCCGCGATTTTTATTTAATGGTTAAGACGTTTGTAAGGTTTTCGATAAAGATAAAGGCGAAATTTATAACATTAGCATAGACAAACAATATTAGAGTAGTTACTTGCCACTAGCATACATGACAAAGCCGTAAAAATAATTCCTTGCCTAAATTTCAGGGCACCCAATACTATCTCCTCTCCACTCCTCCACTATACAAACATAGATAGATACATCTACATCTAGTATTCGACTACTTACGCGGGGAGGGGCGGGCGCAGTGTCGCTATAATCAGTTAATTGCATGAATAATTGAGCGCCATCATTAGCCGTGCCGACCGCCGTCACACACATACCTAAATATAGGTTAAAGGACGCATTCCTGAATTGTAGATACGTAGTCGTAGATGCGTTTTGATGGTATGAATGTGTGTGTGTATGTATGGACTACTTAGTTATCTATTGGAGAAGAAATATCGATATTAATGAAAGTGAAACAAGTAAAAGTTAGAAATAATTTTGTCGTTATCGTTAATTCTTTTTTTAGTTTAATTAAAAGTATTTATTTCTTCTATTTATTAAAAACAATGATGATAGATGGTAGTATTGTGTTCAAGACGCTGCCTTTTTTAATTAGACCTGAAAATGGCCTTTTTCTTTACTAAGTATGTTATGAACAATTTCTCTTGTCAATACAAGATAGTTCCAAGTCGCACTATATTTGCAATAGATTTTTTTTAAACAGGTGCACTTTATTAGAAAACTACGCATCGCGAAAGAGTAACAGCATAGATAAACTAATATTTACGTAGGTACAATTTTATAATAAATAAATGAATAAACACACAATGTTGTCGCTGGGTGTCAGCGAGTGTATCTACAAATAACTACTTAACAACGTTTATGAATATTACATGGCACTCAATTTCAGCAGGCGTGTCTAATCAAAACATTAACGCTATTAGCTGTAATATTAATTCTCTTTGTTACAACCAGCCTGGTTCTACTCTAGTTGAATATTCATATTAGCGGGGACTCAAGGAGGACATTTTCCAAAAGTCCCCCCTCTCCCCCCGGCCCTCTAAAATCAATTAATAGAGGCGCGCTTCGTTACACAGTCCTAAGTTGACCCCTGATGTACATAATGTAATTTCGCTACGAGAATCATTGATATCACCAACTTTGTGGGGAAAAGATTTCCTAAGATTAAGTGTAGGGGTGAAATAAAATTTGGAGTTTTGTTCCATTGGTATTAACAAATGTTTAAGTATTACCATTTGTAAACACTTAACTTATTTAAATACCTCTAAATGAATGTGTCGAACTGTCGATGTATTGTGGGAACTGTCTGCTGTCTGTCTCTTATGCATGCTACACATCTTCCGATTTGTATCATATGAAGATGTAAGGTGTGTAGACCAAGCAGTTGAACTGTACAGTATTAGCTGAAGGCGTGTATGCTATATGGACCTACGATTGAACTGTACAGTTTGACTGTACAGTTACAACTGCACAGTTGAAGGGCTCGTAAACAAAACTGCTATGCAATGTGATGCGAATTCGATTTTTAAGAGAGACGGCTTGTCGCACGAAATCGCATCGCAGTTTTGTGTACGAGCTCTAAAACAAAAGGTGTGTAGCAGGCATTAGATAGTGATGTCAACAAATATCACACACTGATTTCTTTATCAAAGTTTGAATGTAAACTATCTATCATTAATTAATAACTCTTAATAAATCGTTAATTAAGGACTCTTAAATCGTCAGCATCGAATAATAATATCATACGATCACAAAACTAGACAATACATCTACGAAAATAAAGTTCAAAATATCAGAGCAAATGTAGCAAATGAAAAAAAACTTGTACCCACGGGTAACAGCAATTTGAAAGAGCTGTCACAAAAAATTGAAAGAGGTGTCAATAGGAATGTGATGTCCGCCCCGTTGGTCAAACAAGCAGGCAACACTAAAACTGTTAATGTCGCTGCTGTGCATCAATTATTAAAGCCTGTAATGAACGCAAATCCTTTGATTCCATTGAACGAGTGCCGGAGGGAATTTCAGTGACGATGTGCAAGTCGCGAGCGGGTGGAACAGCGATTTATGTAGCTTGATGCGTGTTTTGTGGTAAATGTATTTAGTTGTTCGTTATGATGAGTATAAAACAGTGATTACGAAGTTAAACAAGAAGTTAGGTAACTATTTGAATAATGGGGGAATTTATAGTTACGTGTAACTGCACGTGTTTTCTCTTATGTCAGCTCTACATCACCTAATGGTTCGACAAGTCGCGGAGAACCTAACGGGTTACCGGGCCTCCTGCTCGACGTGCAGGAGAAGGAACGGGGTGGTTTTTAGTCAGTAAGAGTCTGACACTCCCTCCCGCCTCACCCAGGCGGGAGAAGCCATTCGATGATTTCCCCCTTAAAAAAAAAACGTTCTACAAGAAGTGAATGAATAAAATAGAATGCAGGTAGGGTTGCCACCTTTTATTTCGGTATATAAAGTACATTGACAATTATAGGTAAGAAAAAAAAGTACACAGTACAAAAATAAAGTACAATTTATTCTTATTTAGTATTATATTTAAAAATATATTTTTATTGTTTTTTGCAGTTTGTATTAAATTAGTATCTTTACTAAACAATTGCATCTTTACTAGAAATTGTCTAAGTGGCGCTGGCGAGTTGCGAAATCGATTCAACATAAATCGATAAATATCGATATGGAATCGATAAGTTTACCGACAAATACTTACGACTTTAATAGAAATGAAGTTTGCAAAAATAAAGTATTTTCGTGTACTTTATTATTGTTATAAAGTATAGAGTACAATTACCTTAAATAACGTACAATACTTTATTAGAAAGTATGGGTGGCAACCCTAGATGCAGGCTATATGAAGCATAAGTAAATTAATTTAAAAAAGTCTATGGAGTAACAAAGTCAAAACATAGACCAAGCCTTCAGGAACTCGAATTTCCAAAGTTTTTTTTATCCTTGTCCGCTACCTCTTATGTCTCAAACGTCGCCCCGTCGCGGTACATCAAGTATGCACTGAGGGAATGTGGGAGCGACGCGACACCTCGGCCCAGCGTTCATTTCATTGTCTCTGTCTACCCCCTCCCCCCATCCCAGCGCTGAATTTTGCAATAGTTTCTGTAAACAACATCAGGCGATATCTTTTAGTTTCCTCTATTTAATTGTTGTTATATTAAACAACCGTAGATAGACCCTAGAAGGAACAACTGTAAGAGCTACCTATTAACTCGTCGAGTACCGGTTTTGCAGACACAATTATAGAACAATAGGTTGCGGTCACCGGTGACCGCTTGGTATTTGACAGTTTAAGATAGATTAATATTCTTCATTTTAACTAAAAATCGAATAAAAGCATTAGTTTGTTAACATTCTAAATGGAATATTTTATATTTATGAACATTTGTTAACTCTTTCAGTCTTGGTGGTCTCTGTAACTAACCACCTTTTCTTAGAAATTCAATTTTTGAAGTATGCTTCAAATTACTTTGCATTCGTTTTTAAGCATTTCAGTATAATTGAATAAAATATATTCGTAACCAGTTAAAAGTGTGACTGAAAGAGTTAATTCAAATAATAGTTTAGATACTCCTTATATACATTACATGTAACTTAGGCACTTATGAATAAAATAATGTTAATCTTGCACACACAACTTAATATTTTGAATGCATGGAGAACGTCTATCACAAGTTTGAAACAGTACATAAGGCTGTACATTAAATCGACTGTACTTACATTCGAGTTGAAGTGTATAGTACAATGTATCAGATTGACACGCATCGTAACATCCATCACGTATTCTTTGTAAGCTGACAGATACAGAGACTTTGCGATGAGGTAAGCAGGAGTCCGTGGTGAATCAACATGTCACTAGCCTTTTGATTTTCTAATCCTACCTATAGGTACTGTGAGAGTGGTGTCTGACTATTCTAGATGAGTTGACTTTAATAAAGTAGTTTTTCTATTTCTTTTATGTATTTATTTTTAAGGGGGGGAAATCATCGAATGACTGCTCCCACCTGGGTGAGGCGAGAGGGAGTGTCAGACTCTTACTGACTAAAAACCATTCCGTTCCTTCTCCTGCACGTCGAGCCGAAACCTCGGTAACCCTTTAAATTCTCCGCGTCTCCGAATCGGATTTTTTTTATGTATAGTCTATTAGATTTGTATGTGTTTTAAGGATTCCTAATTTGTTTTAGTCTTCAATCTTTATTATATTTTTTATTAGCGATCAATGCTATGTAGTATGTTTGATTCTGTGATAGGTACAGTATTCAAGCCACTTTAATATCAAGACGAAACTCTATAAAAATTTGATAAATGCTTGTCTGACGCAAAGATACACAAATAAGAAAATTCTCTAAGCATCTACCCAAACCGTCCAATCACTTTACCCTGTCACTTGTGTCTGAAGGCGTCGTCACCCCGCTCGCCTCTGGTCCGAGTCTCGCTCGACTGCCCACAAATTTCATTCCCGAGATCAAAGCCCAAGCTCTCACATCGATATGCGCACACTTTCAACACAAAACTTATTTAAATAAAACATTTTATTTATCTATACATCTCATGGAAATACGCAACGAATATTTTTATTTAAAAACTAAATTGAATACGCTTTTGATCAAATTGCGCGCGTGATCGAGTTTTTTTTACAAAATAAATATTATTGAGCCGATGTAATTTTTGAGTTCAATTTATTTTTGTGTATTTTAATGAATGAAAATATATTTTGTTAGTCTGTGTTCTGTTTACAGTTAGTTTAAAGTATATTGTAGATACTACCTCCTATTACATGGGACTCATAACATAAATAGTGAAAAGTGGGTGTTACATTGTACAGTGGCATAATGTACACCTCTGCCTACCCCTTCGAGGATAAAAGGCGTGATGTTAGGTTTGTGTAGATACCAGCAACACATATGACAAATCCGTTTGTTTTTAGTTAATAAGTATTTAAAAATAATAAACAAATCAAATTTTTAAGAAATCTCACAGTTTTTATTTGTAGTCTCTCGCTTGAGATGCAGATTATCCTAGTTATCTTTTATGAATGACGGGAGTTAATCTTTATTTTAAGATGAAAAATATTATTTAATTATTTTCATTTTTACTTATTTGACTAACAATTACCTCTTTGTCTTAGTACGGGCGCGTTCCGCACGTCTCCTGGCGGCGCTGGCGAGCCACCACCAGCGCCCCCGCCGCCGCTGTTCCTGCCACCACATCTGTCTCATCTTTCTCAGCACCTCAACCACTTGTCGCAGCCTTTCTTCCCACTTAAGGGTAAGTTATAGTCTTAAGTCAATGTCATAGATAACAAAGACTAGGTTTTTAGCAAAGTAACCTAAAGTTAAGCTTAAGATGCATTGAGCAAGCGTGGTGATTAATGCTCAAACCTTCTCCGTGTGAGAAGAGGCTTTGGTCAGTAGCGGGCATTTATAGGCCGTTGATGTGTGTAGGCTGTACTTTAAGCTACGTTTCATATACTTATACGCCATTTAAGTTACTTAGTGCTCATATTTTCATTATTTCTACGCATCTTTAAAGTAAAATTTATAATAAGCCTATGAACTTGCTCACAAGACTAGATTTATGAGGATTGTCTAATGTCTTAAGTATCGAGTCTAGAATGTACCTAACCCTGATACGATACCTATGAAGCAACAAGGTTATTCTAATAGCATATGACTAATACTCTATTCCTTCTCCAGGTTGGGGAGCACCCTGCCCTTGCTGCCCCAAGGAAGAGGCTCGTTCTTCAAGCGTGGCGGAACTCCGGCGTAAGGCTCACGAGCACTCCGCGGCATTATTACACCAGCTCGCCAGCTTCCAGTCGAGGGCACTACTGCCACTGCCACTTCCCCTCCCCCTGCCTCCGTTGCCATTATTGCCACACGATGCCCCACCCACTTCTCAGGCCCATGAACCACCTAAACACCTCGAGTAAGAAGATGAAGGAACAGAAAGGCTACTAGGTCTCTACAAATTAATTGTCGATTTTCCAAAAATATTTTGAAATAATGTGATGAAATTATTCGCAAGTTTGAGAGATTGAATTGATATGGCTTCAGCTGAAGAGCAATCTCAAAGGTATCATGAAATAACAACAATGATAGTCCCTACTACATGTACTCCAATGAGAATCATGATTGTATGACTGGTTGTGTAACCATGGCGTCTTCTGAGACAAAATTAGCTCACTAAACCTTTGTCAATACTAGTGCATGGGCAAATTTTAAAAAAACTATCAGTTATCTATGTATACATTAATTTTGGTTAACAAACAACGTTATATCATTATTCTCTCATAAGTTTCAAGTAATAGTGAGGTGGTAGGTATATTTTGTGATGTTTTCATTATTATTTTTATATTGTAGGTATCTTTGTGAATTCATGTGCCATGATGTAGTATTAAGAAGCTACTGCAATCAACAGTATTATTAAAATAATAAGAATTTTTAATTACATGCCAATAACTTGTGCCATCGACATTTTTACACAATAATGTATTTATTTTGTTATTCTTTATAAATATTTTTTCTTCTTAATAGGTTATTAATAGATAAGAATAAATCAAAACATTATTATTTACTAAAATATGTCCGGTACTTTGTTGTATAATAATTATGTAATTTAATTTTACATCGCCGCTTCAGTATTTGACCAACTGTTGTGAATATTTCTTTATATCTTATTTTAATATTAAGGAAATTGTAAATAGATATAATTATGTAGCTAATAAACTTGGATGTTTTTACGTAGTTCACAGATTGTATATAGCTAACACAGTTTACTTAGTTTAGTCAAGTATTTGTTAAGGAACACAGAAATATGGAAACCATTTGTTATACGATTAAGATATTCACGTACGTACATATAATACACATCAACTATCTTTACATCATTTTCTCTTTGCAATATCTTAAGATGAATAGCTTCCTCCCTTGTTTTTATAATAGCTATCGTGAGACATACTAAATTAACTAAAATCGCTTGTTACTCACGTGAATAGGTATACTAAGAAAAGCTCTACTACTTTCGATCCACAGAGGGGTTCTTCCTCATGAGCAGCGTGCGCGGTCGCGGCGATGTCGCGCGGCTCACTCTGTGGTTCGAAACTATACTCGGAATTTTAATTCGATTCCAGATTTGACAATTTCAGTGTTGCAACGTTATGACAAGTACTAAATAGTGACGTTGCGAAATCAGGAAATTAAATATTTCTGAACCGATAATTTAGTTTCGACGATTAATTAACGATCTGAGACTTTTCTTTTATAATTGTGTGTGAAATAAAAAAAAAGAATGTAATGATGAAGGAACATGACAAATAAAACAGATAGATGTATTATGGTAATAATTTATTTTATAAATTGTCGCCGTCATCGCTATCGCTATCCTGTCACTTTCTGTAACATTTATTATAAAACACACACACTGATTGTTTATCGATTTTTGTGTTCATAACTACACTATTATATGTGGTATCATTATTTCACAAAATGACAGTAGCTAATGTCAAATCTGGAATCTAATTAAAATTCTGACTAGTAGAGCTTTTCTCAGTATAATCACGTGAGTAACCCGCGATTTTAGTTAGTTTGCTCCCTATTTCGAAAAAGCAAAATTTGGATTTAAACAATAAGTTTTTCTTGCTTTATTGCTCACGATTAAGTAGATTCCAGTGTTAATTAACCTGTCTGTCGATATAGAAAATCCATCGTGTATCGCGTAGATCTACGCTCTGACACTTCACAAGTTAATCACCCTTTATCTGTCTATTGCATTGCAAACTATACAGTATTTTTGTGTGGTTTCGCTATAAACATTAAAACAAAACCTATTTATATTAATCATCGAAATAATATAATGTGCCAAAGTATTATCCTATGCCTTTGTTTCAAAGCGACCAACCTCCATTATATAAAAAAAGCACACACACAATTTTAATTGCTGATAAGAAAATTGTAAAACTTTTGACAGATAAAAGCATTCTTACTTAAAACAGTAAGACATATATTGTAGCATTAATTTATAAAACATTCCCCTTTATATAGTAAACACATTTCATCAAATTCAATATTCTTGTCTTTCCCATATTAAACATAATAGTGATAAATATATACATATAATATAGTGGCTCGCGCCAAGCTTGTATATAGGTACATAAATACATACATTGCCAGTGTGAGCTGCACTATGCACGATATGTGGAATTGTCGACGCGGGCTGTACATACGTTATAAATATATACCACTAGAAATGTACCACTAGTTGTTTTAATTATTGCGAAATATAATATTATGTAATTATACTTTTTGTGGTTTTATTTCATTTGATACCCTTTCTAATTAGATGAAATGACCCTATAATACCTACTCTGTCAAATAGCTATTACTTACCTTTATAAGTTTCCATTCTCGATGTCAAAATATTCTATGGACTCACATCAGCAAATATGTTTACACGTACATACGCTTGGACTGTTCTACGACTGGACTGTTCTAGGCCGCTTAACAATTTTGCAGTATTGGCTTTTTTTTAAGAGGGGAAAATCATCGAATGACTGCTCCCGCCTGGGTGAAGCGGGATGGAGTGTCAGACTCGTACTGACTAAAAACAACCCCGTTCCTTCTCCTGCACGTCAAGCCGGAGCCCCGGTAACCCGTTAGGTTCTCCGCGACTGCAGTGTTGGCTTAGGGCGGGTCTTGTCCTAGTTCACATAAAATCTTGCAATATATAAAAACAAAAGGTCTTACCCACAAAAATAACTAACATTTTTTAACCCTCTCTAGGTGACCGCACCTTCGGTAATGACATATTTGCTTATTTAAGGCTATAGTGGGAATGATTTTGGGGAAAGTGTTCCAATTTATAAAATTTCAACCATACGATAGCAAATAGTGCCTAATAATTCTTAAAGTATATGATTAATTATTTATTATTAGGTTGATTATAACGTAGCGTCATGCCTATTGTAATCATAAAAAGGGTACCCAAAACGGAGAACACTATAGTAGACTTTGAACAGAAATCAACTGTTTCAAAGTGATACCCGCTGTCCACTAGTCTTACTGTTGGAAGTTTGAGTGGGCGTCTTTGGGCTGATGATGATATGAATAGGTCGTATACTGAGCCTAATTTCTAACTCTGTTGTAACATAACATCTCTTATCCCCGATGGGGTAGGCAGAGGTGCACAATGTGGCACTTAATGCCACTACAATGTAACACCCACTTTTCACTATTTGTTGTTGTTATGATTCCTATGTAGTAGGGAGAGAGCCTATTGCCATATACCGAACACAATTCCAGGCTCCGTGCTACTACTGAGATTCTTTTTAAAAACCTTTTAGTACTTTGCCCGACCGGGGAATCGAACCCGAGATCCTTTGTCCGGCAGTCGCACTTTCGACCACTCGGCCAACGAGGCAGTACTACTGAGAATTTTCTAAATCCCGAATTAATCATAATAATACTTTGCTTAACCCGAGTGAGTATTCTGTGCGGGGATTAAACTTTGCTATACGTTTTGTGCCAAATATTGTGTCAGTCAGTTTTTTTTAATCTGTAACCAAATATTTGAGTGTGATTAGTAAAAATGACGAGGTCCAGTTGAACACTCTAGAAACCAAGTTACCATGTTTTCGACTACGATTAAACTTTACAAAGCATTCTGGTGATAATAAAAACCCGAGTTTATTTTCAATCATTTATTTAAATTTAAAAAAATTACAATAGATACTCTTATAACTTAAAATACAAAAATACATTATTTACATTAATTTAAATTAGGTGTGTTTATACCTACTTACTTAATTACAGATGATTTATTAAAAATCGCGGGTCACTCACGTGAATATACTGAGAAAAGCTCTACTAGTTTCGAACTACAGAGGGGTTCTTCCTCATGAGCAGCGTGCGCGGGCGCGACGTCATGAGCCTCTAGCATGGCTTGAAACTAGTCGAGTTACTCGTCAAACAGTTACATGAATAAGCAGAATATAATACTAGAGTAGCTGAAGTGAAAGAAATTATCTAAGTCAAGCATCACGTAGCACTAAGTGCAGGTAAGCTAAGTAATATCTAAATGTTAAGTTCCATGTAATTAGCCACATTGAATTGTAAACGTTTTACGTAGACGCCACCCTAGTTTACATTTATAGTAGACAATAAACTAACAATCACTTTTAACCTTTTGCATAAGCTGTTATTTAATGTTCCGAAAAAATCAGTTCGATTTAACCCACCAATTGCTGTCCTAACTTCTTTCTCAAATTATAGACAGAACTCCTATATTGTGCGAGTGAGTAGTGATTTTAATACATTATCCAAGTATTTTTTTATTTTTTTTTAAAGTGAATGACTGCTCTCACCCGGGTGAGGCGGGAGGGAGTGTCAGACTCTTACTGACTAAAAACCACCCCGTTCCTTTTCCAGCACGTCGAGCCGGAGCCCCGGTTACCCGTTAGATTCGTAATGCGTAGGCGCGTAGGCGCGTAGGCGACTAAACCTTAAATGTACTGAATGAATATCCTTGTTTTCTACTTTTATGTGCATTGCATTCGCAAAACCTCTATAAAGAGCTAGCCGTGGAAACCAATAATAATTGTATTGTATGAACATTTCTTAAATTTTCATTCTTTGTATTATTAGTACATTACATGAAACAATACAAAAAATTAATACAAATAATAGCTATTGGTTCCTCAAATTAAAATAAATAAATCAATAAACACTCACAGTATTGCTAACAATCTTCCTATAACACTCCAAGAAATAACTCACAAGTTACAAAATATATATCACTGTCCTAAAAACGACTTACCAACATGTCCATTAATTAGAAAACGGGTATTCAAAACTGTGTCCTCAGATACAATCATTTTGATTGCTTCCCCTAACAAAATGGCTGAAACTTTTATACTTAATCATCGCATTTTGACAAGGCAGGAGTAACAAGAATCATATATTTTGTTCCCGAAGTATTTATGACAGAAGTTTTTAATAAACATGTCTTTGCAACTTAGAGACTTTATGAATATCTGTTGAGTGTTAGAATTTATGTCCCGTTGTTAATACCAAAGTTCTGTTATTATTATTATTATTAAAGATGTATTTCGATTGTTGTTTTGTGTTGTCGAAATTAATTACTCTTCTTGGATTTTTGTCTGCATTTTAAAGTATATGGGAGGAACCGGGTAATATGTATCAGAGACATTGTAGAACATACTTTTATAAACGAGTAACGAATGGAGTTTCTTGCTCGTTCTTCTCTATTCGAATCTACATTTTGGAATGAGCACCTAGCTTCATCTAGCTTCACTGACGGACTGGCTGACAGACTATTATTTATTTTGTATTTGTTGACGTTTCAAAAGTATCAAATTATGGTTTAATTGAAATATAAATGCTTTGACTTTGACTTTATGTCTCCAGTTTGGGTGCAGGCATAGAGAATAAGGTTCTTACAAAACACAATTCCAGACATTGAAGAACTACTAACTTGATTCTGTCCTCAATTAAGTTTAATACTATTAGAAATATAACCGTCCAAGGTTATTACAGTATTACATATATTACGGCTATTACAGTAAATCCCGCACCCGTACGTTTCTCCTCACGGCGTTGTTGAAGCCTTCTTGGTAGTGATAGAACACACTGCTTGAAGATATCACGTCGGCCACTGGATCTGCACAATACAAAGATGTAATCAGGCTTGGTGTGAGAGTCAGCTTGAGGTGATGTAGGGTTACAGTACAAGAGTATCACAAAAAGGACAGTTTCGTAATGGAGGAGAGAAAATTCAATTTATTACTGCATTCTGCATTTTTTATTTATTTATAAGTCTACCAATCTGTCCGTGCAAGTGTAGAAAAACAGTTTATTGTCTCCCTTTCAAAACTTGACTAAATGCACATTACAGTTTTGGCAGGCGCACCGACGATTGCTAGGTATGATTATTATAGCACCGCCGTGTGGCTTATCCTTCCTTACATTATTATTTTTAACAAAGCTTGTACGGAGAAACGCAAAAACGTTAATCAAGATGCCCGACGTTGTGCAACAGATGCACATACACACATTCAGCAATTTTTTTAGTTATGTATACAGACAGGCAGAGACAGTTATTAAAACATATATCATATACATACTTTCATACATAAACATACTGTGTAGGTAACATAGCGGGGCGGCGTTCAGACACAATGGTATTTGCCGCTGTTAATTACTGCGGCGAGACGCCTCCCTCGCGCGTCCTATTATGTACCTAAATTACAAACACTCGTTTTGTGTTTAGTACCTATTTGCCAAGTATACGTCTAATAAGAGATGTGGTGAGTCTAGAAACTTCTTGGTTGATTGTAATTTTGTTTCTTAACAATATCAACAGCCTATAAGTGGCCACTGGAGACCAAAGGCCTCCTCTCGCACGGAGAATATTTTGATCATTAATCAGCCCGTTTGCTCAATACGGGTTGGCGATTTCAAACTTATAATTACAAATTATAAGCTTAGGTTTCGTCACGATGTTTTCCTTCACCGTTTGTCAGTGGTACCTAAATAATCTTAGAAAGTATATACAACTAAGAAAACGTCACATTGGTACTTGCTATTGGTAGGTTTCGATCCCACACTATCATGAGAAGCGGGCGTCTTAAACCTCCGGGCCACCATGACCCTTTAGGTTATTTACTGATGTATAGGTATATTAGGTTTTGTTAATTAATAATCAAATTGTGGTAGTTATTCTTTGACAACGACAAAGGGGTCATTATTATGATGATGACCACGTATCAACGATTTAGATTACTAATTAACTCTATGTACTAATCGATCCGGTAAAACTGTAACACTATAGAAATTAAACAGTAGTACGTTCATCATAAAAATTTATATGCATAAGGAAGTCAAGGTTATAAAAAAACACATTTCATTCTAACTAAAAATCGCGGGTTAATCACATGAAAATGCGCGCAGCGTACTGTCGCGACATCGCCGCGGCCGCACACGCTGCTCATGAGGAAGAACTCCTTTGTGGTTCGACACTAGTAGAGCTTTTCTCAGTATATTCACGTTAGTAACGCGCGATTTTTAGTTAATTTAGTATGTCTCACGATAGTTATTACCTCTATAAAAACATTTCATTGTATTACAAATCACTGACAGTTATATTTTATTAATCGAAGCAAATAATAAAAGCGAGGCACAAAACCACTCAACCAAAACAATTGGAACATAGTTAAACAAAACAAAATTACTTCGAATCGCAGTAACTGGTTACAAAGAGTTATCAGTTAATGGTTAACAGAACAATATTATAATAACAATATCGTGTAAGTGGGTACGAAATCAAACAGACAAGTCGATTTCACGGCTCGGCGGCATACACCGGCCAATTAGTTTAAACAGCGACTCATTATAACTTTGTATTGTACAGACAGTAACAATCGACCTTAGATACTTATATATTTAACGGTGATTTCATGAATGATAACTAGATTTTTATGTAGTGGATAAAGAAGTAGAGTTTTAAGTGTGGGAGAGCCATGCTTCGGCATGAATGGGCCGGCTCGACCGGAGTGATACCACGGCCTCACAGAAGACTGACGTGAAACAAGGTTGTGTTGTGTTTCGTCGTGTGAGTGAGGTTACCGGATGCTCAATTACCCCCCCCCCACCTTTCCCTAATCTCTAAATTCCTAACAATCTTCAAATTCTTATTCCAAAAGGCCGGTAACGCACTTGTAACGCCTCTGGTGTTCCAGGTGTCCATGGGCGACGCCGATTGCTTACCGTCAGGTGATCCGTCTGCTCGTTTACCGGCTTATGCCATAAAAAAGTATGTATTTTTTGTAAGGCCTCTGCTAACACGCCTGACGAAACATTAGCGTTGTTTCATGCCCAGTTTTCTGTGACATGGTGATATCACTCCGGTCAAGCACGTCCAAAACATGGCTCCTCCATAGTTAAAATGATTGTCAGTTAAGTTTAAGTTCCATCGTGTTGATGAAACAAGAATACCTAATGATTAAAGTCTAATGTATTTCACAATTTTTTCTTAACTGTACTAAAACAGAACACATTGTACGATTATTCCAAAACCTACTACATTACTTATCATATCCAAATCCAACAAGCACCTACTTAGATTAAAGTAAAACTTAAATTCAGTAGAACTATAAATCGTAGCAAGTCGTAGCCCGTAGCACATCTCGTAGCACTTGCTACGGATGCGCGTAGACTCGTAGCGCTTACAATGAATTAAATACGAAGTTAGCTTTAAGTTATTTTCCTTCGTTTTCCTTTGGAGAACAATAAAACTATTGAGTTGTTTATTCTCTGATCTAAGTAGGAATGGTATACGAGGTTGAGCACTAACCTCATTTTATTGAATCTAAAAAAATACTAATTAAATGTAATATATTATTTAAATGTATATGGCAAAAATTTGCAGGTATGCTCCTGAGGAACCACTGATTATTCTTTCTTTAAAAATTTCATTAAACGAAAGCCTAGCATGAAAAATGGTTGATCAGATATACTTTCTTAGACTATTCAAAAACGTCTGAATAAAAATCGTAACTATAAAATAATAATAATTGTTCAAAAATTAATACAGTATAGAATTAAACAGTAAATACGCTTGATTATCTTTAATATGAAGTCTCAAAGTGAATGTACGACTAAGCCGAACTCCCATTTTAATATTAACACAAATTTGAATAATACAAAATCAAATTCACCAACGGTACTCAGATGTAGAAACAATAATATAGCTTTAGGGAGTTCTCTTGTGAATTTCAGCCCAATCCCATTACAAATCGCGTTGAGATTATTAAACAGTCACCTTAACGAGAATTGTGACGGAGGGGGGAGTAAGTGGGAGTGAGGGGAGGGAGTGAGATGATACCCCCTCCTTTAGGATGAATACACAATGGAAGATGTTCGTCTTTTGATTGAGATTCGTGTTTAAATAGTTGTCGTGTTAAGAGAGTACTGTCTCGTTGAGTTACATGCATTTGTAGTGGACCAGGTTTGGGTCTTGTGTCAGACAAACCAGTATAAACACTCTTCTGCTTCTTTCTTTCTATCTATCTACCATACCTTCAGGAAGACTAACAGTGTTTACAGGGGAACGGAGCTTTTCACGTTTTTTGGTTAAGTAAGACAGTGTTGATGTAAACAAGAATTCTTACTAATATTATAAATCGAAAAGTGAGTGTTCGGAGTGTTTGTTTGTTTGTTTGTTCCGCTTTCACGCCGTAACTACTAAACCGATTGCTTTGAATTTTAGCAGACTTCTTTGCAGACGTAAAGTTAGAAGTCTGGATTAAATAATAGGGCACTTTTTATTCCGAAAAAATTTGATATTCTCGAGGGAAAACGAAATAATTGGTATAGATGGCGCTGTGTGTATTGGTATATGTCACATAGGCTACTTTTTATCCTTTTGTGAAAACGCCAAAAAATACCAACGAATGGTAGTTATACCAACCTTATCTAAATACACCGAAAAAAAACGATACAGAAACCTCATTATACCCCAAGCTTTATTCAACTAAAGCAATTCAAACAATCTATTAAAATTTTCCCATCCGTGACGTAATTACAGCGACTAATATCACAATGTCAGAACTCAGAACAATGGTCTGACGTCGGTTATTACATCTAGCTCGGTTCAGGTGTGGTTACGTTCAGATGTCAGACAAACGAATATTAACAACCCTTTGTAACAGTACGAGGGTAGTAATTGAAAATAATAGAGGTATGTATGATACGTGAGTGCTCCATTTAAGTGTGTAATTTGAAACGAGATTGTCTCCACTTTAAATATAATTGTTTTTGTGCGAATTGTGTTCGATATTTTCATCATACCATAACGCCTTTTTACCCACGAGGGGGTAGGCAGAGGTGCAGATTACGGCATTCAATGCCACAGTACAATGTAGCACCCACTTTTCACGTTTATGAGTCCTATTGCCATATACCGGGCACGATTCCAGACTCCGTGCTATTTGCGTGCGAACTGATATTTAAAAAAAAAACTCATTATTACTTTGCCCGACTCGGGAATCGAACCCCAGACGCCTTGCCCGGCAGTCGCACTTGAGACCTTACTCGGCGAACGAGGCAGTCTATTCATTATTTATATGTATATAAATAAAAACGAACTTCCGTTCGTTAGTCTCGCCGAAATTCGAGAACGGCCGAACCGATTTGGCAAATTTTGGTTTTGAGATGTTCGCGAAAGTCCAGGGCAGGTTTAAAAAAAATATTATTATTATTCATCTAACTCAGACAGGCAGTTGAAACAACTGATAAATGCCTTTATCGCATTTTTCTATCAGTGGTTAATTCCATGTTGTGTATCTGTCAAGTCTGTTTTTGAACTGGTTAACATTCTGTGCAGCGATTACAATCATATTCTGGCAGCTTGTTCCATGCTCCGATCACGCGATTACTCAGAAAGTGTCTGTGAGGAATATTTTTCGATAAGCTTTTACACAACTTAAGGTGGTGGCCTCTAAGATGAACGTTTTCATTACGTGAGAATAGTTTAGTCGAAATTAGTGAGATAAAAAAATTTTTGGCGGTACGAAGTTGCTGGGTCAGCTAGTTTTTTTTATAGTTTAAGTCGGTAAACGAGCAAACGGATCACCTGATGGTAAGCAATCGGCGCCGCCCATGGACACTCGAAACACCAAGGCGTTACAAATGCGTTACTGGCCTTTTGGAAATTGGGAATTTGAGGATTGTGGAGGATACGGGGATTCGGGAGACTAGGGAGTCTAGGGAGGGGGTAATAGGGTCTCCGGTAACCTCACTCACATGACGAAACACAATTCAAGCGCTATTTCACGTCAGTTTTCTAAAACTCCGGTCGAGCCGGCCCATTCGTGCGGAAGCATGGCTCTCCCACACTTAAATATACAATAATTATTTTATTTACCAATTATTTAGTCTAAATATATAAAATGATCTTACCATTCCTTTGTACTTGTGATAGGGGGACGATACGGCCGAAGAAGTCTTTGTGTACCTGCAACAAATTAATCAATTTAATATTTAAGCACACCTTTTCTATCAGTTGGTAAATGCTGAGAAAAAAGGTTTTGTCAAAGTGTGTAACTAACTGCGTCACCACTTAACCAAAGATTTTTTACTAAGGAATTAGAATGGCATTTATACTTTTGTCAATATTTCTCCGTTGCCAAATTAAAATGTCATCGTTACTACTTTCGAATTAACTCACTATTAAAATCAACAATTACAAAGCTAACACAACAACACTAGGAGCTCATTACGTCACAATTGCAGTCAGTCATCATCACAGTGTCATCCTCACAAGATTTCACTGTTAGCATCAACACAAAAACAACTGTTGCCACAAAGACAGGTTAATGACACTTAACTCACACATGCACGTGTCGAACACACACCTTTGTGTCTCGCTAACAGGCGTCATTATCCAGGGTGTTACACTTCACGAGCAATTAAAAAAATAAAACCACATTTTGTTGCATATACAGTCTGCTGTTTTTATATACTCCACCAAGTCCCAATTAGACAGATTTTTAGTGATGTTAGGTGTAAAGGATTTGTGACTTTATTTTCTGGTTGGGTTAGGGTTATAACTGTGTGAGCGGTTGAGTGGTGGTTCGACAGTAAACCAGAAAACAAACATACTATGGGTACCATTTATTTTGGATAAATTGCGTATTGTAGAAACATTGAAATTTGAAATTCTCGTGTCAGTAATATGCTTACGAAATCTCATAGTAGTTGTAGTTGTTGCTTACTACTTGTTGGTCTGCAAAAACGTCTGTGACAATCTTAACGGACGGTAAGAAAGAAAGAAAGTTAATTTAATGTAAATAGAACCTTGAAATTATTGTTGTCAATATTAAAACATCGACTTTAACTCCTCTTTTTTTGAAGTCGGTTGATTAACCCATGATATGCCGGGAGCATAGATATACGCGAGACACAATATGTATTCTATTGTATCTCATATGCCGGCAGTTAAGAGGTTAATACACTAAAATGTTATCTTAAGTGTAACAAACGCTTTACTGAAAACCGCATCAAAACCGGTTCAGCCAATCGCGAGATAAACGCGCACATACATACAGGTCAAACAGAAAACCTAATTTTTTTGAAGTCGGATTATAAAAGTCGTACCGCTACGAAATTTCGTAGCAATTATTCGTAGCGTTTAGACTGCCTCTTTGTGTTGCACCACATTTGAGAGTTTCTTATATATCCTTAGATTATGCTGCTTCAGAAGTAAGGTCGATAAGGCAATATCCTAATGTGTAGAAGAGCTATGCATCGGCACGAATCGTCGTGTGAATGAGGCTACCGCAGGCCCATTACCCCCTTCCCAATCTCCCCAATCCCGGAATCCCCAACAATCCTCAAATTCGTAATCCCCAAAATGTCTGTAACAAACTTGTAACGCCTCTAGTGTTTCAGGTGTTCATGAGCGGCGCCGATTGCTTACAAGTGATCCGCTTGTTTACGGCTAATCCAATAAAAAAAATTAACTAATGACAGACATTAATGTGATGATGACTTTTCATTTAAACATTAATTCATCTTCCTCCATTTTAACTGTTGCAATTACTTGGAGAGTGATAAGAATTTTCCAATCATTGGTAATAGAAATTTAATAACTAGTGATGCTGTTAGAGCTAAAAAGTCAATTAAATTGAAATTCATGTCCTTAACAAAAGAATACTCATACAGTTGCGTCCACAAATTGTGGTTAAAATAAATAACAAATATATTTACCTCTAGAACAATAAAGTATGGTGTTACAAAAGGTATCAGCTATCAACGGGCAATAGCAAACCAATTACTAGTTTGTTACGGAGTCGTAGTGAAACTATCGACGATACGGCCAGATGCGGCCGCCGGGCCACGACGCGGCGCAAGATATGAGTGAGAGCGGGCAACTGTCTAAAACATACCTAACGATCCAAATTAGTTTTGGTGTAGAGAGCGACTAAGACTGTTTATCACGAGGATTTGATCGAATAAAGTGATTATGCGAAATTAAAATATTTTTTTAAAGTTAAGCTTGATTTTGATTTGGTGAATTTTGTATGATGGGGGGACATGGGGATTTGTGCATTTTATAATATGCTGGCGTCATAGACTAAAATGTTTATTTTACTGAAAGAATAGGAATATGTATTGATAGGGTCATGTTCAACTGAAAAGCTTTTTTTTGAGTACGTAGTTTTGTTTTCATGACGTTTCGTTCAAGTTCCTAATCAGTCAGTAATTCCGCTTGCATCTTTTAAACGTGATATAAAACATTAAGAAAGAAAGGCGTGGTTTTGATGTGAACATTTTGATTGATGGGACGACACGGGTTTTTTAAATGTGCTAGGGTTTCAGGACCTCTTTTTATTGGAAGAACAAGACAGCATGTTCAAATAAATGGCTCTTTGATTACAAGATATTTGACTCGAGTTCTTTCAGAAGTTACTAACCTCACCGTAGTCCCCGCTATCAGCTATCTTTGGGACCACATCGTAACTTCGTTCTCGTGCAATATTTCCGATTACGCGGTTGCGGAGCGGCGCGGCGGCGGTAAATCGCGCGGCAACGTCGCATAAACACAATTTCGCACTCATAAAAGTTACCGCCGGGTGACACCTTACAGAGGTGCCGTTACACACATGTGCCGATATTGTCAATTACCGTACTACGGGGAGGCGGGTTCTTTTGATTACTTGATATCGTTTTGATGGCTGGCGGATTTTTGTTATAGGGCTTTTTGAAGGGTTGTTTAAGGAAAATGTTTTGAGATTTTGCAAGCAGTGTCAATTTTCAGGTTTAGTACTTGGAACTATACTGTATATTTTATAAGTATTAAATAACAGAAACGGTACTCACAATCAATGCCGTCCACCACATAAACAACAGTAATAAATGAAACGTAGTACATACTAACCTCAGAGGAACCCCGGCCACAAAACTAATGTCCGCACGAAACAAATTTAAAAATCCATTCTCCTATCAAATATTTATCGCAAACATGCGATATTTCACGTTGTAGATAACATTTTTCCGCTCGGCTGCACCCTGTGGGGCGGTCGGGGTGCTGGGGGTGCGGGGGGAGTGAGCCCAGGGTATCAATGCCCCGCCCCGCCGCAAACAATACAATCAGAGCCAATCTGCCGCGCAAATAGGAAAATAGAGTGCGCGCCAACACAGGGACGCCTCGGGCCTCAGCACAGACGTGCACTGGCCCTGCCGACGATGTTGAGTGGAATGATTCAATTCACTCCAACTAAGGACATGATTGAGGGGTGATTACGACGTTGGGTAATCAAGGTGCTGCTAGCATGAGAGAAAAAAAATCCTGAGGAGTTAATCAACCACACTGTAACACTCATTTAGTCTCTTGAAACATATTTTTTGGTAATGACATGCCACAATTTGATCCTCGGTCCTTTAAGACATCATAATTTGAACAAAATTAGAAAACGCGTCATTTTCGTAATTTTTCCCTAATTCTTTGCTCTGTTCATGTTGATATGTAACTGTATAATAGACAGAGGTACACTGCTAGGAAACAGGGTACCGCATCTAGTAAGTAGTATTGTAGTACCTAATCTCATTTCCATTTCAGTGAAGAGTATTTAATCAATTCAGTTTGATGTCAACCAAATATAACCGGAGTAGGAACTGCAATTGTTGGATTCCGCATCCAGCAATCCAGCTGGGCCCAGCAAACCGTGCTGGATCCAGCAGCCCGAATCCGCAAGCAGCAATCAAATTCAAAAAAGTTACTTTAGGTCTTCATTAGCCGTTTTTTGAAGCTTCATATGTCTTCATATATCAACTTCAAAATTATCAAAACAATTGAAAACCTATCAAATATTCCAACCCCAGCTCCGTCCCTGCACATTTCTTTAAGCATCGTTCTCGTCGCTCCCGCTCGGATCCCGTTCACAATCCGCGCAATTTTCCGCCGGTCATTTCTCATTGTTTCTT
The DNA here is from genome assembly GCA_038387885.1 of Spodoptera picta. Taxonomy (NCBI): domain Eukaryota; kingdom Metazoa; phylum Arthropoda; class Insecta; order Lepidoptera; family Noctuidae; genus Spodoptera; species Spodoptera picta. The sequence goes on from JAZHFQ010000137.1 coordinate 73,436, forward strand.
GTCCTTTCGCCCCTCCCCGATACTTATTTGTTCTGTATCGTAAATAGAGCGCGGATAACTGAGAGTTTGTGTTTACGACCCACTGCGATATGAGATAGCAAAGAGTTTGGGAGGCTTTATGTCATGATTGCCTGTTACGACTCGATGATATTTCGTTTGGTGTTATGGGATTTTGGTTAGAATTTTATGTGGGCTTTAGTATGATTGCTGAGTATAAGGAACTTAGATCAATCTTTGAGTAGGTTTAAAAATCTTAAATATTATGTTCGCATGTAATAAAGCAACAAGGAATAATTCACCGTGCTGTACCACTGGCACTTTTTGGCATGGTATACGAGTCTGCTTGCCCATAGAATCAAAGAAAATCGTGTGTATTTTCTATTTGAACTCGTTTTTGACGTTTTTGTTCAATAATGCTTTGACTTTGAATACTTTTTCGTGTTGAAACCTTTTTAATCACGATAACCAAATGAGACGAATTTCTCATTTATTCAACCTCAGTACAATGCTAGTTACGTCATATAATAAACGTATAATACGCCCACAATATACCAGTATAATATATCAAGTAGTCAGATATACATGTATATACAAATTGGCCATTTATTCGGTAACGCTGGCCATACATCGTGTGCCCATCTTACGCTAACCTATTCGATATTTATTTAATGGTTCACGTGTACATTGAGGTTGGACTCCGTATGCGGTGTAACCACATACTTAATGGCTACAATTTAGGAATTTACGTAACCCACTTTTAAAACTGAGGATAGTCGCTTATATTGATGAAGTACTAAGAGTATAAAATTGTTGAGATTAACCAAAAATGGTTTGGTTTTCCAGGGATTTCGTTTATATTAATGCAAAGTTAAATTGCAATGTGCAGGATGATCGTATCTATCGATTTGAGGCGGTTTTGGCCGTATTGCTATGAGACAAAAATTTTGGTCGTCATCTCTCTAACTATCCACTAAAGTAGCAAACAGTACAAAGCGATTGTCCTCCTCAAAACTAATATCTTACATCATTGTGTTCTTTGTTCTAAGCAAAGCCTTATTGATATCGTTAGAACAGAGGTTTTATTTAGTGGCATAGAAAGGACAATAAACGTAACAGTTGACAACACTCGAATAAATACACAAACAGCCAGTAAGCACATAAACTATTCAGAAGCGGTCCGAGTCGTTAGGGGAGAGTAATACCTCACTTTGTCTTATATTGTTGTTCACAAATCTGTTTTTGGACTTGCTTTATTGACTCTGTTAGAGATCTTGGTAGCAATTGTTAATTGATTGTAAAGGTTCATAAATAGCTGATTATTTGTTTATGGGATAAGCCGGTAACCGAGGAGACGAATCATTTAATGGTAAGCAATCAGCGTCACCCATGGACACCTAGAACACCAGACGTGTTACAAGTGCATTGCCGGCCTTTTGGGAATTAGGAATTTGAGGATTGCTGGGAATTCACAAATTGAGCAGGAGGGGATAATTGGGCCTCCGGTAACCTCACTCACACGACGAAACACAACGCAAGCGTTGTATCACGTCGGTTATCTGTGCGGCCGTGGAATTACTCCGGTCGAGCCGGCCGATTCGGGCCGAAGCACGGCTCTCCCACACTTATGATACAGAAGTGTGGTTTAAATTAGTATGAGGTGTATGAATAGTATATTTTATTGATACTCTGTTACTCCTAATTTCAAAATTGAACATTTGGCTGAATTGGGTCAATTTAATATACCAAAATCAATCGAATACCAACCACATTTCCATACGAAATTCCTAACATAATTTCAGCAAGAATATTCCTTGAGTTTCAAAGCAAAAAATAAAACTCCTACGCCGCCATTTTACGGAGTTTGTAAATACATTATGAAGGAGGCAAGCCAAGGCAAGGCGAGCCTCTCACGCAAATTACATTCATCGTAGAACGATTTGTTAAACTTAAAATTGTATTGATACTCCTTAGGGATGTTGATCGATCGCCTATCACTGTCAATAACTTCGAATAAGATGTAATTTTCGAAGAAAATTCTGCAAGAATTATTACTAAGAAGTTTTATAGGAAAATGTGTTTAAAATTTGAGTGGATAAGTCGGTTTTTGATATGGTTTTAATGTTTCTGGTTCTGGACTCGAATTTTTAATATAGATGCTTATTCTAGGTACCTAGATAATTAGGAATGCTATTCATTTTTCTATTTTAGCCCAAGTTAATTATACTTAGCTCAAATTCTGGAATAAGGTTAACCTTAAACAGGACATTAAGTACTTTAGAGATAAGTTTGCTATGCTACCAAAGAGAAACTTAATACCGTACCTTACACCTAAACACTTTAAAAAAGTAAAACCATAATCTGTGCAATACAAAGATACAAAGACGAAAAAAGTAGCAAAAGGGGGTTATTCTGAAACAGCGATTAACCCTTACGCCAGTCACCCGCGAGCCAAATGACTCGAGCGAGTTGCAAAGCCGGGCGGACTAGTGGGGGGGTTGGAAATTGTCTAGCTAATCAGATAGGCCCCCGCAATATGCCACATGTTTGCACGACACACAAAGACTGATTACCGCACAGCTTTACACACAAATGTGCGTTTTTATAGCTCGAGGTGGTAGTGGAATGGATCGGTGTTTGCAAATAAATATTAAATTAAGTATTTTTTTAAGTAACTGGTCGGTAGGTTATATTTAAGTCATATCTTACTACTTACAGCTTTTTCGTAATTGATTTGTAAAGCATGCGTAAGCAGTATTAATTTAAGTATAGCTACAAAATATTGTTTTTGTTTAACTACTATATTAAATATTATTTTTATACGTTTTAAATCCTCGCCAACATTAATATTAAAACTCATTTTTATGACTAGCTAAAAGCAAAAAAAGTTATCCGCACGAATCCGCTTTATCAGCCAAAAATTCTTTAATAAAATATTCAAATTACTTAACCGAAAAAGAAACCGAGTAACAATGTTGGCTCAGGCTCAGACACAACGGGATAAAGCCAATAAAACCGTTTATTATCCGCTCACCCCACTCGTGAATACATTTGTGTTCTTAATGCTCGTTTAACGGGTGTCAGTAGCGCGTATCCGAACGGGTGCGACTTTGTGGCGCCAAAAAAAATTTGCCTCTGGCAACACACATGGCATCCACTTTTGAAAATTATACGCGTGTTTAAATTTGGAACCGCATTATTTGAGCCTATTTGTTGTGTTCGGATAATCGGTGTAGGGTTTAGTGACAAGATTAGTTACAATAATAGAGTGGGGCGCAGGGAAAATGGAACATAATCCTTGTAATGAGGAATGAAATGAAAATTACAGTGTTGTTTATGATGTTCATTAATAATTTACGAGGATAATGAATGAGTGTTCCTTCTAATTAATCTAGTGATTATTTTCAAATTCTGCGTGCAATTTCAGTAAAATGTTATTAATTAATTAATATTTTGTAGAAGTATAGGAAAATGTAGGTTATTTTTAGCTCAGACAATAGTACAGTCATAATTTTAGTTACATGTATAAGTAGTCCTCAATTACGCAGTGATGAATTGTAGGTTGGTTTTAGTATGATTTTGTCGCGGCTTGATGACTTCCTTGCAAATATGTTCCACATTGTCTCAACTTATTTATTACATGACCAAACGAATATTTCTTGAAAATCCAAATAACTTATCTATATTGTTATCGATTGTACTCTGAAACTCATAAAATCACTTTATCTTTTATTATTCATTTTATTCTGCGTATATAACATCAAAATACACTATTCGACAGCCCTCCAATATAAAAATAACATACTTTTATTAGGCAAGTGCTAATGAATCTGTGTAATAAAGCTAAGGGATCATTAGCGGGATGATTGCATCGCGGCAGGACGCCAGCGCCCTCTGTGGGGCGTGTCATATTGTCATTGGAATTTTCAAAACGAACGGCCCACTACCCCGAGGGCAATTATTCACGATTATATTGTTCAAATCTACAGGAGTTGATGTAATTTTGTAAAGTTTCCAACTGTACTTGTATTCCTGTCGTTTCTTATTAGATATATACTTACAGCTGCTGGAAAATTGGTTTAGATCTTGGATCTAAAAAGTTCTAATCCTGAAATGTATAGATAATATAACAGATTTTATTCAATAATTGTGCAGCTTTGTCCAACTACCAATAGTTACGTGAAATCAGCACAAATAAAAATAAAAAAGCAATATCCACAGTATCGAAACAAAATATTACGAATTTACAAACGGCAATAAAAGGAATAGCAGGGCAATCTTTCTGCGCGGTCTAAATAACCGACTACACAGTGCAATACGGCATTGATGCAATTTCCCTGACAAAGGGGTTGCCAGCGTAAAAACTAGCTAACAAGCGGTGGTGCGGTGCGCCCGCGGCGGTCTAATTCACAATTTGCCGCGGCGGCCCGCGCTCCCCGAACGCGTTCTAAATTCAAATTTTCCAACGTGTTGCCAGCCGCAAATGAATTCGTTCGAAAAAGTAAATTGTGTTCAAATGTTATATGCTTTAGGGAAATCTAATTTCGGAACGTAATTATGTTGGCGCAGTGTTAGTTTGTGGATTTCAAATCAGGTTTTAACGAATAAAATTTTAATTACCTTTTTGAACTTATGATCAATTAAAGTCGTAGCTTTTAGACCGACGAATTAGGATTGTTTTTATACATTTTCATAAAGTAGGCACGCCCTACCATATTAATTATGAAACATATTAACTTTTAGCCCTCATTCATGAATTACCTAACAAAAATCAGCGGTACCAATACTACCTGATGCAAAGCCGTCTATCTCATGAATACGACCGAAAAAACCAATTGCGATCCAAACAGGGACGTTATCGATATAAATAATTGGGATGAAGCCGTCACATCAGGAGTATTCAGGAGTCATTACGCTATCGCCGCCAGGAGATTACCAGTAATCCTTGCGGATGACGGACGGTTTGCCTGCGGTCGACGGACGTGGAAAAATCTCACCCCTAACTGAATAACTTCGGATCGAGAAAGGGGCGAAAACGGGTAATATAAGCGGAGGAGGCCAATATTGATGGAGAATTTTATATAAAAAAATTTGGTTAGATTTATTCATAGTATAGAAAATGGTGTTATAATAGTATGTATGTGGAATAAACATCTTACTAATTTATTTTAATTCCACACATACATTTATAGGCAAAGTTCTGGATTGCCTATAAGTTCAAGAAATTAACTAAACTTACTCTAACTTACTCTAGACACTGTATGAGACTTACTCTAGAGATCAAATAATCACGTTAGGTAACCGAAAAACAATAGTTTTTCCAAAATTCGTAAATGAATGCTTCCGAAACTTATCATATTTACCACTTTAATCAAAGGCCTAAATGTTTCTATTTCAAACAATTACTAACAACAGTTATATTAAAAACAGATCTACGTAAAAGACAACAATATCTAAACCTCACCTTTTTAAACCTGAAGCAGCCATTACGATTTTACAACGCTCATCACTGACCAATTACGCCATATCTCCCCTTAACACAATCCAGGGCTAACCCTTCCCGCGCCGGGGGAGAGGGGGTGAGCACGCCGGCTTCCGATTGGCCGAGCCCCGGAAGGAAATAAACCTATAGTTTTTCTTCTTAAGAACTTCCCTCGGCTATTGTACGCGTGATTTACGACGTAGGGGGTAGATTGATGATTGCTAGTATCCGGCCTCTCTCAATCGCATCTTCCTCCACTCCCGAGCAATTTCCCCACATATTCGTTTACCCGACGCATTATAGAGGCACTCTTTCCTATTCAGAGTGTTATTGCTTTTATTACGACCGAACCGAGTGCTTAATGTCTGACATCAGTTATCAGAGGTAATGTAACGCGATTTTTTCTCTTTTAGCCCGGGTAAGAATCGGGTTATCGGCCGCTCAGTATACCTAATGGGTTTTCGTAAGGGTTAGGAGAGCTCATTGGATCGTACATTTTCTTATTTAAGTTTATACTTACTCTCTTCTTTACGAGGCTATTAATTTAAGTTGAAAAAATTGATAATGAAGAGTTTTTAACTTAGTTCATAAATTAAATTTAGAAATTTGTCATTGGTTGACCAGTACAAACAGAGTAATGTGGGTATGTATTTTTTTTGTTGAAACGACTGTTACTGTGGATTAAGTATGATGTGTGATATAAGAGCCAAAGGCCTAATTTTGAATATAAAATAGCATAGTAAACAATTTAGGTAAATTAAATACTCAAATGTCTCTAAATTAAGTTAGCTAATGAAACAATTAGCTACTGAAACGACAATAGTACACAAAATGTACACTGAAGTCCACTTTAATTGTCCCAGCCATAACAACAGTGTATCGTATCAAATGCCCTAATCGCGGAACATAAAATCCGTACAAAGCACTCAGCGGATCTCGCTAAACATCCACTTTGGGTCGCGTGCGCGACTTAACTACCGGTAAATTTATTAGGTGGGCGTTCCACATTTTTGTGCACGCCACTGTAATGGGAAGGCCGGGGCTTGCTCTACTCTAATAGATGCTAATAAACTTCTCGAATGGGGTTTTTCGGGTATTTTCTTGTTGCTTTTTTAATAGATAGTATTTTGGTTATGGATCGAGGCATTTCAAGCATAAGTTATTGTAAAATGTAAATAAGTCTAATGAAACTAGTCGAGTTATCAAATAATTACGCTCGGGTCTGGTTCTGGTCGGGCGGCGAGCCACCCATGCTCGCCATACTATTTTATTTAAACTCTAATACATTATTATATTATAATTTTAAACCTCACTCAATACTCAAGACACACTCAAAACTAGATACCAATCGACAAAATCCAATTACTTTAAGTTACACTTGACTACAAAATAAGTTTAAGCAATAACAACTTTACAAACATGGCAATTACACTTAGGGAACAGAAGATTTTCCGGTTGACACACAAAAGAGGTTTAAAAGCTATAGTTAGTAATTAGTTGAGGCAGACGCAGCGGCACTTAGCCACCGAGGCGCCTAATGTTGCCAGTTTATTTATTACGCCGTTCCTATTACCAGTTAAACTGTGTACAAGTGTTATAGTGTAGTTAAATAGTAGGTACGAAATGTACCTATTAGATATTAATTAGTATAGATATTTAGGTCTACTATCCACGACGCGTCATTTGGTAAATGCATCCATTCGTCATAAACGCTAGGCGGGATAAACTTTGTCCCTTTGTTGACAGTTTTGATCGATTCTAGGTAAGATGCAAGCATTTGTCATTTGTAGGCCGCCTATTAGCCTTTTCTGAATGCATGCATTCGTAAAATGTGATGTCGTGACCTCCAGGCCTTATTGATAGTGGATTATTTTGTAAATTATAATTAGTCTCTCTTATTACATGAAATAATAGTGAGATGCCAGAAACTGTCGTCTTTACACTTCCACTAGTATAACTTACAAGTATAATACCTAACAAGAGTTGCTGAACGAGATTAATTTTATTCCCATTATAATAGTACATTTATTGATGTTAAATGAATGAAGAGTTAATTAAGTAAAATCACACTGAATCGATCTCTTTGACTGGATTAGTGTTACATTGTTCTCGCACAATCAAAACGCACAACAAAACTATGTAACTAGATAATTGTATTGTGAACCTGATTGTAAAAGAGTAACCTATGGAGTTTCTCGCTCGTGCTTCTCCATAGGAATGTACACTTTGGAATGAGTAAATAGCTTCCTTTTTAATTTTTTGTTGACGTTAAAAAGTGCCTTTGTGGTCTAATTGAAATAAATGATTTCTAATTTGTAATTTTTCTTACAATTGCTAAAATCTTACAACATAATATACTGTTAACAGATAATTGCGGGTTTCCACGACATAGGGTGATGACATGACGATACAATATGGTAAATAAATAATGCAGAGAGAAGGGCTAGCGAGTGACGCAATGAATCGAAGCCGCGGCCTGCCGCCGCCGCCGGCATCGCACCGCCATTAGCGAGAGGAAAACCGGAGAAAAATCATAATAATAGTGGCTAACGTACACTGAGTGCTTCTGATGATTAATAAAATGTACTTATTATTAAGTTAGTAATAATATTTTTATCAAACATATGTATTAATTAAATAACTCTTTAAATAGTAAATCTCGCCTTCTTTACTTCAAAAAGTCATGATACAATTTGTGAATTTTCTCAAACTTGTGATGTTTATCTCACATATTATTCGTTACTGGTGACTAAGATTGCCCCACAAGGACTGGTCGACCAAAAGCTATTTGTCATGTTTTTTTTATTTATTAAATTATAAGCAAGAAAATTTTAGCAAAATTAACATCTGCCAAACTGTTTGTCGGCAGTACGTTCTCGTGAATTCCAGGTGCATATATCTCACAATTTTCCTTTTGTTTACACTTTCACGAATGTTAATTATAATCATCGTTACATCATCGCTTGTCACCAGGCGAGATGCGAGCCAAACTCTATCTTATTAATATAAATAAAAAGAGGAATTTTAAGTTTTCCGAAAATTAACAGGTATGTATATTATTTTTCTAGGTACGCATAAAGTTGAGGGCAAAGGCTAGTAAACTTATAAAACAAAATATACAGTACACTCTAAAATATTTCGCAACGAACAAAATGTTCACTCACTACACGATGCCCCTAACCACCCCCGATGATATTCTTAGCGAGTTTTTAATAGAGACAGCCGCAACCCTTTTATTGTGATTAGTTATTGTATTTACAGGGGAGGGCCGGCCATATTGACGGAACTCACTCCAGACTTTAATGGGAATTATTGTGCAGCTACTAAGTTAGCGATTTTGATAGATAAGAGGTGTTCGTTGTGGTGCTGTTTTTAACTGTACTTTAATTAAGCCAGAGACAAAATATAATTGAATTATTTAATTAATTAAGCAAAATCAATAAGTCAATCAATGAAATCAAATCAAAAATATATTCGTTAAATAATTTCTTATTTGTATATTGTTAAAGTATTTGTTAAATTAGTATATACGACGAAGATTGAATGGAAACACCTGGGCCTGATTAGACATCACAACAAATAATCATCTATGATAATGTATGTTAAATAAAGCACTCATTATTATATTTATTTCAATTGTTTATTTATTAGTTTAGAGACTACTTTAAACTAATAAATAAGAGAAGAGCGAGCCGAGCCGATCACTGTTGTCACTAGATAGACGCTCTTGAAAATCGCCAGTTTTAAAGTCGTACATTTAAAAAGTGATAACTTTTCAGTTTTGACACTGAAGCCTTTAAGAAAATTTTTGATTTACGCTTCTTTTCTGACGGGCTTTTTAAATAATGGAACATTTATAATTAGGAAAAACAAGTAGACTAGCTCTCGAAGAGAGATATTATTTTAGAAATATTTTCCAAATGTTTTGACGTTAACTTTACCTCATATTTTTAATTTCACGTCATAACTTTATGTTAGATATCTATTTGACGATTTAGCAGTGAGAAAAAATCATGTTTTCTTTGAATATTGGCTAGCTCAAAGTACAGTAAAGGCCAATAACGCACTTGTAACGCATTTGATGTTCCAGGTGTCCAAAAAAAACAAGCTTCTTTAACCGGTATACATGTGAGTGAAAAACCAATTAGGCACTATTAATAGTGATTTAGCAGTGAGAAATAATATCGTTTTCTTTGAATATTGTTCACTTGTAACGTATCAGGTGGCCATTGGCGATGCCGATTGCTGACCATCACATGATCCGTGTGCTCGTTTCCCGGCTTATCCCATAAAAAAAATTGGTAATTAGGAAATTAGGACATATCGTAGCGTGATAAACAAATTTTGACCACCCCCAAAATTATTATTATTACTTTTTACAATAAAACGAACGTTAATTCTGCCTACAGGGTAAAGATGTAGATAGCTTGAAAATGTTCAATATGAAAGCTACATCAAAACGTGACAAAGACGTCAACATTTACTGTTAATTAATTATTAATTTACACTTCTGTATGACATACGACAGCGAACTTAATGCCGGGTGACATTAAGTGCGCTTTTCCAATAATCAACCATGGGGTAATTACATATTTTTAATGTTTTATAACTAAAGAAACATCAAACTATACAGTGTACGTGTAGGCAAGCGCAGCGTGACAGTGGGCAACGTTAAAGCTGCGACATGACGTGACAAGTGCAGCGACGCGGATGGGTTAATTATTTCTTTTTGTGCGAGCCCTCGCTCTGAGATTGCTGTGATTACGTGACTTCGCGCTACGAACGTGTTTAGCCGTGGTGAGGTGGGATAGACGTGACACTGTTTGAAATCATAACTGGAAAAGCCTCTGTGAGGAAATTGTGTCAATTCAATCAGTGTTTCTAACTTCTTGTTGAAATATTTTTAATCTGTATAAGGAAGTTGTCTCGCGCTACTTTTATGCAATTTGACTCAGCAACTAAGTATATTTATTCGTTGTTATTTTTTGATAGCTACAGTAATTGAACTATTAGGACGATAAACTCATAGCGAACTCATTAGCGCCATCTAGTTAGCTGGCATTATACAAAAATCATTAAAAAATGCTAATTAGATCATTCGACATTTCAATCTCACTCACAATAATTTTTGGAACCTTTACAAATAAACAATGTATTAATCAGTTTATACTACCTCTTTTATGGAATAGGCAAACGAGCAGACGGATCACACGATGGTAAGCGATCAGCGCCGCCCATGGACACGCTCAAGCAACACCAGTGCTTTTAGCCAAACGCCACTTTAGCGCTTGTCTACCGAGAGTAGAAATCAAAATGTATGGGGATGACACTGACAAGTGTCAAAATTTATGTCAATTCCATATAATTTAGTTTTCTACTCTACAAGTAGACAAGCGCTAAATGGCATTTGGCTACAGCTGTAGAGGAGACTGGTGAGTTACCGGCCTTTCAAAAAAGAAATATGCTCTTTGCTTGAAGGTCAAAAGAATGTGATGTGAATGTCACCGACGAGCATGCATGAAAAGATTGATGACTATTGATGGCTTCATCAACAGTCATCTTTGCTTGAAAGAGATATGCAGGAATCGTAGTAGGTAATTGTGCGCTCCGTAGTCAGAGGGCCAAGCACGAATAACTATCGCATTCGTATCGGTATAGAGAGAGTTAAGCATTCTGATTGGTTGGTTCACTTGAGCCGGCCAATCAAAGCGCCGAACGCGCTCGATGCTATTACGTTACGAATGCGATGGTTAATCCTGCTTGGCACTCTGCTTACCCCTATGGGAGACAGGCGAGAATTTATGTATGTATGTCAAAATAATGTCACCTCTGCATTGCACTGATATATTCTATGGCAAGTTGGTCTGAAGCGCTTTCACGCTCTCACAATACGCGATGCGGATTAAGCAAACACAGTTTTAATTAGCAAGATTCGCAGAGTGCTCCCACCTAGCGCGCGCCTATTACTTGTGATACACAATGTTCCATCTGCTAGGATACACATCTGTTTTATTATAATACATCGTTATACTGTTTAAATTATTCATTTAAACAAAAATTTACTAAAAATCGCGGATTACGCAGAGTCTGTGCGACATCGCCGTGACAGCGCACGCTGCTCATGAGGAAGAACCCCTCTGTGGTTCGAAACTAGTAGAGCTATTCTCAGTATATTCACGTGAGTAACCCGCGATTTTTAGTTCATTTAGTATGTCTCACGATAGTTATTATTCAACAAAAATCTTGTGACTGTTTCTAAATAATCATTAAGCAATAATTGAGAGCTAAATTGAGAACCTCTTACTTTTTAAATCGATTAAAACGACAAAGAGTAAGAATATACTTATAATTTATGGCTTACGTAAAATACGTACCAACGTACATATGAGACGGTAAATTGCTACGTAAGTTTTGGAAAATATTTCAGTAAATAAATAACAAGACATTTTGCTATGTAGATATTACATACTTTTAAATTCTTAAGCAACCATAAAATATATCCAATTTACTACCTAATCAAGTTAATAGGGTAATAACGGTAAAAACATATAAACAAACATACCAAACCAATACTTTAACCTATGGAGGCTTTAGAGATGAAACAACCACAGAACGATAACCAATTTCACCACCTACACAGCCCTTTAAAAAAACTCATAACATAACATCACGCCTTTTATCCCCGAAGGGGTAAGCACAGAAGTAACACCCACTTTTCACTATTTATGTTACGAGTCCCATGTAATAGGGGGTGAGCCTATTGCCATATACCGGGCACAATTCCAGACTCTGTGCTACTACTTAGATTTTTAAAAACCCAGTAATACTTTGTCCGACCCGGGAATCGAACTCGAGACCCCTTGCCCGGCAGTCGCACTTGCGACCACTCGGTCAACGAGGGAGTCTCCTTACACTAAAGTTAAAAAACCCCTTACACTAAAAAAACCTCCCTTGCCTGGCTACCGCAAAAATTCTTATAGCAATTAAAAAAGTTGTATCAAATCCGAGCGCGAGTGTTCCGTACATAGCCGCGGTAATTTATTCCATCAAATGTGTAAACTTCATCTGGTAGGGCTATTCATGGCCTAACGAGTTCTTTCTTTGCGGAACCCTGTTAGCCGCCGTATTGTGGACGGAGATGATATTTTGATTCGCGATATGAATTTATATGGACGTGTTTATTGCTTTTTGTAAGTGAAGCGTGGTTTTTCTTTTCGTTGCAGTTTTGTGTTGTGTATCTGTGGTATACTCTATGGTCATAGTATAGTCTATGGTGATAGATTATCTATGTGTGGCGCAGCCCGCGAATTTGTAAAACAATTGAAGACGAATAAATGTGTGTGTCGATAGCCTTTTCTCTTTTTATTTATATTTCGTTTGCTTAAATAACATACTTAACATTTTGTTATATAGATTGTAGTAAATTTTATAGGTTCGTTAGTTTCATGTGAAGAAAATTGGTATTTTTTTTACGGGGGGAAAATCATCGAATGACTGCTCCCGCCTTGGTGAGGCGGGAGGGAGTATCAGACTCTTACTGACTAGAAACCACCCCGTTCCTTCTCCTGCACGTCGAGCCGGAGCCCCGGTAACCCGTTAGGTTCTCCGCGACAGGAAAATTATTATAGGGCTGTTTTTTCCGACGCCAGATAGATTTTAACAGAGAAATAACTTTAAATATTTTACAACTCCTCGCTTCTAAAAAACTGTCAAATTTTAATTTTATTTTACAGTTAAGAATAAACTGAAGATTGTATCGGCCCTAAATAGTGTATGGTATTATTCTAATCAAAAATTCACATTTTTGATTCTATGCTCTTCGTAGTTTGTTCTTTAAAAGAAAATTGTAAGCAATCCATAATTTACTTTTGTCTAATTCAGTATAAATCAGTTTGTACGTGAATTAGCACAAGTGGTAAGATGAACTAGGATGAGACTTCAAATCGTACTGACGGATGAGGGACGCGTGACGTCACTTCTATGTACACTTTTTACGCAGAAATGACGTTTTAGCCCTTATTCCTGAACTTTGATTCGTTATATCTAAGTATAATTTTATTATTCAACAAAATAAAAAAATACGTGTCTTATATTTTTCCATTACCTACCTGACGGACTTATTAGATTTTTAATTTTCATACCCTGTCATCATCCCTATTCCTTAGGTTTCGTATGAGGATTTGCCAATATTTTTCATGTCACGTAATAAAATATGGTGGAACTAATTTTAAAATTATAATAACTTACCTGTGGAGTATTCTTCTTGACCACTTTAGGCTGTAACCGCTGCAAGTGGTTGGGTAGAGGCACCTCCTTCTCTTTGCTTGTCGATGGTTCTTTTGTATCTGTGGTACTGTTTGATTTCTTAGCTGGTGTGCTTGTTGCGTTAGATCTTGCTGGTACTCTACTTGCCTAGAAGAAAAAAAATAGCGCTTTACCGATTTAAAAAAAAATAAGTAGCACTTACATAATTCATTAATTTATTGAATACTGTTTATTGTTGAATAGAGTTGTTTTAAATTCAATACATACTTTTCATAATGTCAAAACGATTTATTCTATGATTTTCTTACGAAATTACCAGTTGTGTGAAAATAATCATGTTTATATATCTAATTGATTTCTTAAAAAATAAAAAAGAATATCGTCAAATTAACGCGGAAGTGATTATTTTTATTTAGTTGTATTGAAATAATATTTTCTTTTAATATTAAGTAGTATTGAAAAATTATTATCATCTGACGAAAGTATCTAAATTAAGAAAATATAATACTGTTACCATTTCCTCGCTCCGCCTGATAACTTCGAGCTGTTGTTCCCGCGCTATCGCCTGTCTGATCGCTGGCGTCAGTCGCACCTTCTCCTCAGTACCTACATTTACATTTAAGTTATAGTTTAGAAAACATTGACTTTTGCAATGAAATTAATAATATTTACTTTTATTCCATTGCTTTGTTCTATTGAACTTCCCAGACACCTCCAGTAAAATCTCTAATATTATAATCTTAACTAAACCGTTCCTGTACTTAAAGCAAATCTTTAAAGTAAAAGCTTTAAAGTCAAAGTCATAATCATTTATTTCATTTTAATTAGACCAGGAAGGAAAAGTGCAGCTATTTGCTCATTCCAATGTGTAGATTCCTATGGAGAAGAACGAGCAAGAAACGCCAAAGGTAAACCTGATTGAAAAAGAGTACTTTTTCAATCAGGTTTACAATATAATTCTCTAGTTACATAGTTTTGTTGGTTCAATCGTGTGTGAACAATATAACACCAAAATATAATTAAAGAGATCGAAAAAGAAAATAACCTTAAAGACAATAAATAATGTAGTTTGGAGCTGATCAGTCCCAATTGATGAAACGAACATGACACGTACCCCAGCACCGCCCAACTCAACCATTTTGTAGGGAATCGAGCGATCCACTGCACGTGCCACCGCCAATGAGATCTTAGAGTGAACATGACAACTCCAAGCTGACACAAATTCATTCTACTAGTCTAATTTAATATTGATTTATTTTATTTATTTATTTAACACTTTATGTACAACTGTATACAATGGCGGACTTAATGCCGAATGGCATTCTCTACCAGCCAACCATAAGGTGATGCAGAGAAGTGTTACAGTAGGCTTTGAAAGAAGTTTGCATCTATCGAAAAAAAATAAAAATAAAAACGAGGGTGATAAATGTACGTACATATGTATAAAGGTATCCTAGTACATAAACTACATACTAATATGAAACATAAATATAATATGTAAATAATTAAATACATATATAAATATATATATGTAATATAAAATATAATATAATATAAAAATAAATATATAATGGGTTTATATATCTTATATAATTATATATATAAAGTTTCTGAGGAGGGTGTTAATTGAGACTTGATTATGTCAGTTTGTTCCGAAGATATTCATTGACTTTAAATTTAAAGGATAGCCGACTGGAGGCCGTCCTGATATCCGTGGGCAGCGCATTCCACAGTAAGACTGACTGAATGAAAAATGACGAGTGGAGAAAGTCGGTTCGGTGTGTGGGACCTTGGAGGAGGAGATTGTTTGTGGAACGGAGATACTTATTGTGGTTGGTGCTTACATATTGAAAGTAGGAGGCTAAATAACTTGGAGAAGTGGGGGAATTAAGCAGGGAGTATAAAGTGGTTAGTGCCCGTTATTCCCTGCGTTGACGTATGGGCAACCACTTTAGTTGCAATCGGTATGCAGAAACATGGTCGTATTTACGCAGGTTGAAGATGAATCGAATACAGTTATTCAGAAGGCGGTCCAGTTTATTGATGAGATCTGCATTCAGGTCGTAGTAGCAAACATCAGCATAGTCAATGATAGGAAAGACCAAGGAACGGACAAGCATTATCTTGGTGGAGGACGGAAGAAAATTTTTAAGGCGATACAAAGACCGAAGCGTGCCCGTCACCCGTTTACAAACACCAGCGATCTGAACACGCCACGTCAAATTATTGTCGATGCGCAGTCCCAGATCCTTCACGTCACTGCTGAGCGAGACAATAGCACCGTCATATAGAAGCGGCGGCACTGCTGCGCTGTCGATTCTACCAAAGATACGGGAACTTCCTAAAATTATTGCCTGGCATTTACTGGGATTCACTGCTATACCAAAACTTGTTGACCAATCGTTCAA
Organism: Spodoptera picta; assembly: GCA_038387885.1. NCBI lineage: Eukaryota > Metazoa > Arthropoda > Insecta > Lepidoptera > Noctuidae > Spodoptera > Spodoptera picta. The sequence continues at coordinate 89,588 of JAZHFQ010000137.1, forward strand.
GGTAGCCAGGTCCGCATTTAACCTTGAGATCGCATCGGGCAAATCTTCGACTCTAGCCTGGCAATACAACTGCAAGTCGTCGGCATATAGATGGTACGCACACTGAAGTTCGGAAGTGACTCTATTTATAAAAGTTGAGAATAGAAGAGGAGAGAGAATTCCGCCTTGAGGAACGCCAGCAGTCAATTGGCACCAGCTCGATGACGTATCGCCAACCTGGACCAACTGCTGTCGCTCGCGAAGATAGGATGAGAACCATTCCAGTGCGTCATTAGATACCGAAACCTGGGAGAGGATCGCTAACAGGATATCATGATCGACCATATTGAATGCATTCGAGAAGTCCACCAAAACCAACACAGTGACTTTGGTGTCCTCCATCCCTGCCTTCACATCACCGATAACTTTGAGCAATGCGGTAGTGGTGCTGTGTCCAGGCCTAAAACCAGATTGGTATGGGCTTATTAGCGAGTTCCGGTGCATAAAACTTGAGAATTGCCTATGGACACAGGCCTCCAGGACCTTTGACAAAAAGGGAAGGATTGATATGGGACGAAATTGGGTCGGGAGGGTGGGATTAGGTATTTTAGGAAGAGGGCGGACATAGGCTTGACGCCACAACGATGGGAAAACTCTGGAATATAGGGAGAAATTAATCATATGTGTTATGATTGGGAGGAGGGGTTCCAGTATGGTTATGATCATGTATCGTGATATATTATCACAACCCACTGCTTTGGACTTAATGGCAAGGATAACTTTCCGGATCTCCTCTGACTGCACTGGCCTGAAACAGTAAGGACTGATAGTGGAAAAACGCATTAGACCAGAGATAAGAGATATGGTATTTTGTTTAGTTTGGGAATCCAATTTAGAGACAGTGGAAAAGTGGCGATTGAGATCATCCAAACCAATCGAGCACGAGAGATTTAATTACAGGGTTTTCACATTTACAATGATTATGTAAGTTAAACAATATACATAGGTACATATTACAAATATGGCTATATTATTTGCCTGTTTGGATTTCATTGAAACATCAATGTTTTTGGTTATCCTGTGAAGCTGGACCAGACTGGATTCAAACATTTCTATCCTCTATATAATTATTAAGTTATTTTACAAAAAAATTATTAGGTATGTGAATTTTGTTTCGTTTAGGTGTTGTATATCCCCTGGTATCTTATTATAACATTTAACACAGAATCCCATGACTGACTTAGGTACTTACTTTTACTATTTTTATGCCTAGTTTGATAGTGGTGTCTGTCCGATACTTTACTAAATAACTGTAGGTTATTCCAAATACACATAATGTTTTCATAAATAAATTGACATGGAACGGCCATAATGTTGATCTCCTTAAACTTCTCTCTGAGAGATTCGCGACGACCTAGGTTGTATATAGCTCTGACGGCGCGCTTTCGTAAGATTTATCATTTCATTAATTATTATACAATAACCTTTACAATGCTGCTAAGTAGATTTGGATGAAGCAAACCAAATATCACTACATAGTATAAAACAAAGTCGCTATCCGCCGTCTGTCTGTCCCTATGTATGCTTAGATCTTTAGAACTACGCAACAGATTTTGATGCGGTTTGTTTTAGTAGATAGAGTGATTCTTAAGTAAGGTTTATATGTACCTCTATAATATTGCACATGTACGAAGCGGGCGCAGGTTGCTAGTACAGAATATAAACATGTAATTTTTATAAATAAAAATAATATATGTACCAAAGAAGGCGGCCCTGTATATGTCAGGTTCGAGCGAGTGCACGTAGAGTCCGTCCGCGGCCCGGCGCTGCACGTACTGCAGCCCGTACTCGCACAGCGCGCCCGCGACTGTACGGAGCCACTGGCGCTCGCTGGCGCTGCATAGCTGCACACAAACCATTCAACATTCTTTTTAAAAACAGGAAGAATACAAGATACGTACTCTACGTAAATTATTGAACATTCTGCCTAATTCATGAATAATGGATAATAACATTTTTTTATTGTCTGATAGATGAATCTTTACGATGTCATTTTTCACATGGCAACACTTATGTAGACTGTGGAATATCCACGACATATTCAAGACTGAACAACTATCTGTTTCAAGCTTTTGAAGGCCTTTTATGAGTATTCAGTACATTAATAGCGACACATGTGCCAGAATTATGTCCATAATCTCATCCTATAGTTGTTTAAGAGACAATTTTTCAATCATCAGTTAATTCTTAACTAAATTGACAGTTGAACAGTTTAGTATGTAGCGACACATGTCACAAGTCAACGGATGACGTCATAAAATCCTACATCGCACATGCGTAGTTTACATTCGATTTAACTCGTCGAGTACCGGTTTTGTAGACACAATTATAGAACAATAGGTTGCGGTCACCGGTGACCGCTTGGTGTTTGACAGTTTAACACGGATAGAAAATCCCAACGAGCAACTGTTGGGCAGAAAGCCCGCCAGGCACGATCACCTCGCCTGGTCGCAGGATCCTCCTTTTCCGATCTTAGAGAACTATACTCTCTGTTCCCTAAAAGTATATAAGAATTGTAAAATATTGATAGTTATTCCTCAGTTAAAATTTATTTGAGCATTAAAAATTGGCCCAAGTCACATAATCGAGAGTTTAAAATTGTATGCTAGAATATTAAAGGGTCTGCTATACTACCCTTCCAAGTAGAAATCGACATCTATAATCTTGCCCTTAGTACAAAAATACAAATGATATTAACTAAACATTACCTGTACGTTAGCAGTCCTGAGATTGGGCGCGAGTAGATACGGCAGTAGTGGCAACACGTCGAGTACTAGCGCCAGTCTACTCACGCTCACGGACGGGGCACTGCCGCGGAGCACTGACGATACTATACTTTCTATCTCTAGCTTCTTGCGGTACATCTGGAATGCAAATAAATGTGTTAAGTTAGTTTCTAGTGCAATAACTTCAGACGTCCTCGTCCTCAATTAAGACATATGACATTTAGTCAAAATTGCTATTGTAGATTATAAGATACTTAACGATAAATAAATCAAAGATTGCCTTTTGGTCCTGTTTGTGATTACAGTATACTACTAGCTGGTTTATTGTATTACTAGCTGGTTCCGCGCGGTTTCACACACTCTGCTAAGCTCCTATTGGTCGTAGCGTGATGTTTTATAGCCTATAGCTATATGTCTAAATGCACTATTCAACACAAAAAGAATTATTTAAATCAGACTTGTGGTTACGGAGATTAGCACGTTCAAACAAACAAACAAACTCTTCCGCTTTATATAACAGTATAAGATATAAGATTTTCGGTGTCAAGTATTTCAAATGAACCGAAATTAAATATGTAATGCTTGTTAATGTATGGTAACAATTGGAATTTGTATATTTAGGTTAAGATATTTAATGATTTTATATTGTACAGAACGGAAAATATATAAAGCAATTAATAGTATTTTTTTTATGGGACAAGCCCGCCACAACCTCCCAAAACCGCTGCAACTCCTGTAAGCCAGGATCTACAGTAGATACAACCATGAAAACACCAGAACACTGAAGTCCGGCGCGTCCCAGGGACATGAGTAACTGTCTTGGTTCCCGCAACGAAGTGAATCAGAAGATATTATAAGAGGAGAAGAAGAAAAAACTATGGTTTTCACTTCCCTCGGTGAATTACTGCAGGAGACAGAATGAATTAAGCCCAAAGGCACAAAGAAGAGACTGTACAACTGGGTGAAGCCCAGTCGCCAAGCACCACGGAAATTTGACTAAAAACTAAGTGGGTCCTATGTGTGAGCTGTTATACTTGCTTCCAATAATAGGTATGGCAAAAACGCCTAAACGCACGGAAATTCGTTCTAGATTCCACAAGGTCCGTATAATAAACTACACCTGACGAAACAATTATATTATTTAACATAGTGTTACGTTCATATTGCCAGAGATCACACTCCCAGAGTATGTCATGGGCCGACTGCTCGTATCGCAACTCCTCTGTCGAACATTGGCACCATGGTGAATCAATAAGTTCAAATGAGAACAATTTGCTTTTAAAGTTGCCGTGGCCAGTAAGAAATTGGGCAACACAATGATCCACTTCCAACCATGTCCTCTCCAGCCGCTCATGCACGGATGGGAAGAACTGATACAGGTGGCGGCCCTTAATAGAAGATGCCCATCTACACTGCCATTCCGTTATAAGCTCGCCCCAAACGTCCGTCATTGGCTTAAACAATCTATCAATTTTATTTCTATCACGTTGTGCTAGAAAGCTTGCTGACAAATTAGGCCTTGCACTGTAGTACATAGCAGCACGTCGCTGCACCTCAAGATCTACCGGAAGGACGCCTGCGACCACAGGTAGGGCCTCAGTGCTAACCGTCCTATAGGCCTTACACAGGAAAATCAAGCCTTGGAGAAGTTTTCGCCGTACCGCGCCTATTGTGGCCCTATCAGCCCAGACAGGTGCCCCGTAGCACACGCATCCCAGGTAAGTTGCTCCGTATATGATCCTAAGCGTAAGAAAAAAGAGACCCCAGGTGGCCTTGGAAATTCGCGTCAGCGCATAGAAGTTATTTTTGGCTTTCTGACTAATGGCCTTAATATGTTCAATGAAAGAAAAGTTTTTTTCCAATACTAGACCGAGGTAACAAACAGACTCCTTTCGTTTTACGGAAACATTGTTAAATTTAATAGACGGCCATGACTTTAGATTTCCTTTAAGCAATAGCTGGTAAGTTTTATGGGGTGCAAAAGTCAAGCGATTTCGTTCGCCCCATCGCGAGATCCTACTAAGACAGTCTTTAGCCAAATACTCCAGTCCGGCGGGGGTATTTGATTGTACTAGCAAAAGACCATCATCCGCATATCCAGTCAAAGTACAGCCACAAGGAAGGGGAATCGCGAGCAAATCATCAAATCCTAAATTCCATAAATACGGGCCAATAACGGAGCCCTGAGGACATCCCATTGATAACGACTTCGACCGAGAACAATGACCAAGCTTCAGTTTAACGGAACCGTCAATGAAATAAGTGTATATTAATTTATATATGTTACTAAAACAGCCACGACCTTTCAGTTTTAAGAGTAACATTGGCCACCATGCGTTATCAAAGGCACCGGAAATGTCCAGAAAAATGCCTACTATATACTTGTGTTCAGACGAATTTACCATGGATCGGACAGAAAGAGCTGCGTCAACAGTAGACTTTCCTACAGTGAAACCAAATTGATTGTTGTGGAATTTTGGTCCACCTGGCAGTAGACGAGGAACGATAAGTCGCTCAAGTAGTTTCCCTAAAGATGGTAAAAGCGTGATAGGCCGATATGACTTAGGGTCATCGGGGGGTTTATTTCCATTTTTAGGGATTATGCGAATGAATCCACGTCGCCATACACGAGGAAAGACGCCTTCCGCGATACAACGGTTGAATACTGTTAGGATCGCATCAGCCGCGGATTTACATGCTTCTATTATCATTTTATTTGAGACTTTGTCTTCACCAGATGATTTATTTAAAGGCAAAGTTTTAACAATAGTTTCGAGCTCATTGATGGACGGTAGATCAGACACAGGTGACTCCGGCGGTATAGCTGCCCACGACCTAATCTGTTGATGGTAATCATTGTCTGTCTCGAGCACATCGTCAGGGACAAGTTCGTCGAGTTGAACTTCCGTTGTCTCCTCAATACCAGTGGTGTGAACATTGTTGACTTTTATGTTCTGTACGAATGCCAGATCGACGGATCTATTGGCTTTGAACTCATGGTATAGAGGCGACCACGGGTCCTCCTTATCTAATTTCTGTGCAACTCTCCGTAGCAAATCACCCTTGGCTTTCTCCACCGAAGCCCTATAACGTGACCTGGCAACTCTAAACGCAATCAGTGCTTCATCAAAAACGGTACCGGTTACCTGACGTTTCTTTAGTCTATTTAACTGTTTGCGCGCTTTACGAAAGCATTTACGTTGTTCGACTAGATAGTTATTCCACCAGTCGCATCTACGCGTACTAGTCACGGACCCGCGACCAAAAGCAACGTATACTTGAAGTCTTCGCATTACATATTGTTTTAACAATATGCCTATGGAAAAATATAAGATTTGAAAAAAGATTCTTTATATACCTCCTGCGCTTGCAAAGGGAACTTAACCCTCATCGGTGTTCTGGTGGCCAGCAAAGAATGGCAACGTGCGATGCAGAGCGGCAACGCTGCATAGAGCGAGTAGTTCTGGTGACGTAACGTCCACGCGGACACCACGTCGTACTGCTGCAGCCACGACATGGTCTCCGCCGCCAGCACCAGGCGCCCGTCCGCGCGGCCTGACAGGTAGTTCTCGAATATACCGTCTATTAGTCTAGAATGGAATAATTGAGTACATCGTTAGTCCAGAATGGAATATGACGTTAATTTGAGACAAAGTTTAAAATGCAAGTTGTAAATTGTACACTATTACATCTATAGTTCGTTCAAAGTCACTATGAATGACATAAAAAAAACCCTTATATACTAAAAAACTAGAATACTCGAGCACAAGTTAGATATTCCAGTGAAATGTTAATTTGACTGGAATATATATATAAGTGCATCACAATTAATTTGACTTTCATATATGCGAAAGTTTACTATTATCGGCTATTTAATTGGGATTGTCGTATACCGGACGGTATACGACAATCCCAATTACACATTATGACGGTAGTCTGTTTGTCAGAAATGAAGTCTAAGCAATAGCTTTTATCGGCTAAAAGCTAAAATTAATAACTTAATGCTGCTCATGAATATGAGCATCTGGCATGGCTTGGAACTTGTCGAGTTCCTCGGCAAATAGTTACGTGTGTAAGCCGAAAAATATAATAATTAATTTAGTATTGACTGCCTCGTTGGCCGAGTAGTCGCAAGTGCGACTGCCGGGCAAGGGGTCTCGGGTTCGATTCCCGGGTCGGGCAAAGTATTACTGGGTTTTTTTTTTTAATTTTCAGTAGTAGCACGGAGTCTGGAAATGTGCCCGGTATATGGCAATAGGCTCACCCCCTATTACATGGGACTCATAACAACTAGTGAAAAGTGGGTGTTACATTGTACTGTGGTAGAATGTGCACCTCTGCCTACCCCTTCGGGGATAAAAGGCGTGATGTTATGTATGTATGTAATTTAATATATCTCACGACAGTCATAATATAAACTAATAACTGATCTCAATCTATAATCTTGGAATCGATCCAGATTTTTGACAACTGGTATAAGGCCAGTCAAACTTACCTGTCATACTGCCCAGCAGACTGTATAGTCTTGAGTATGGCGTCTGGCTCCCTGTCATTGGTCGTGAATATACTCTGTAGTGCTTGCATGATGTTCTTGTTGCAGTCTTTCGTGCCGATTGCTACGTTTTCCACGTCATCCATACTGAGCTACAATGGTGATGTATTCTCATGTTATTCTCGTGTAAGTACATTATATACATGATTTGTTGAAGAGGGAAGTGTTAAAACCTAGTGTATTGGGTATTGAATGAACAAAGAGTATTTACGCTAAAAGATAGAAACATCTTTATTAATAATTTCATCAAGGGGTACGGTAGACTCGATCGAAACATTACCTGAATAACAGAACAAAAAAATATCGATTTCGAGTTGACAACATATATCCGCAAAATTCGGGTTACGGAGATCATTTCGTTTTAATAATTCATTTTAATAACACTGACAGACAAACCGCAGTCGTCATCTTGAGTAGACAATAAACGTTCCGTTTCATACTAGCTCTGAAATACGCCTCGCCAATCAACACGTTGTCGCATCAAAAAAGTATAAAGGAACAAGAAATATGAATAATTTCGCGAACGAAGTCACGGGTAATAGCTAGTAACATATAAGGTGCTCTATAATTATTAGCCACGGCTTTAATGGGAGGTAGTGTTATGTTTACAGATTACAATTGTGAAGAAATTTCGTACCCCGGACCAGTTAATTACATAAAGTAATTAAGTAAACATTGACTACATTCTGCATAATGTGGTTCACAAATTACGCGCGATGCGTCGCTTACAATAGTCAATGAAAACAATTGCTATCTCTTTCCACGTGTACTAAGAATGAAAACGAAAATCAGCTGTTTAGCTCGTCGCTATCTAATCTACTAGATACTCAATAGGCAGGCTAACAAGGGTTTTAAAAGTGCAATTACTTACCAGGTACGGCATTCTTCCGAAAAGCTGATGTAGGTAAATAAGATTATAAACTTCCCACCACACTTAAAACAGTTTTTTACACACTTTTATAGTTATTTACACACTTTTACAGTTATTTACATACTCTCTACCTACTTATCTACAAAACTGTTGCACAAGTCCACCTTCGCGTTGCACACAAATGAAGGCACGCTTCCAAACATGTCATATCACATTATTTAATGTGTCCGTTTTACTTTTACTTTGTTTCGCGTTTGATTGGCAGTATCCCTTGTGCTTGCAAGAGGATGACACCGAAAGAACTCTTAACAGTTCTGATTTGTATTTCGTCACCTGGAAGGTATTTTTACGTAACGCTCGCGTATCCCCGACACTGAAACTAACGTCCGGGTCGGCGGGGGTTGACTGGGCTACTGGCGGCCGGGCAACGCGTGCGACGAGTTGTCTCGTTGGATAAGAACGGCAACAGTGTATGACGGAGCAGCACCCGCGTTTTGCAAATTGAATGAATTCGGAGCAGTGCGGCAACACGTGATGGTTTATCTGTATAATAAGCAAGCGCCACCCCGTCATACACTGTTGCCAGACCGCTCGGCGCCGGGCGGCTTGGAGCACGCTGCACACCCCCGCGCGCCCGCACCCTGTCCTGCACTCGTCGCACGCGCTGGTCAACCGGCCGCCGGGCAGGCGGGGGTTGAGCTACTGATAAGGATGGCAATAGCGTATGCGGGGCGTTCAAGAACGAGACAGCACACCCCAGCAGAACACGTCGCACGCGCCGCCCGGCCGCCAGTAGCCCCGTCAACCCCCGCCTGCCCGGACGTTCGTTAGTTTCAATGTCGGAGATACGCGCGCGCTACGTAAAAATGCCACCCAGGCGACGAAATTCAAATCAGAACTCGAAGAGGAAGTGTTAGAGTTCTTTCGGTGTCATCCTCTTGCGAGCACAAGGGATACTGCCGGAGTTTACGATGATAGAGACAATAACTTGTGGCGTCTTTTAAATCAAACGCGAAACAAAGTAAAAGTGAAACGGACACATTAAATAATGTGATATGACATGTTTGGAAGCGTGCCTTCATTTGTGTGTAACGCGAAGGTGGACTTGTGCAACAGTTTTGTAGATAAGTAGGTAGAGAGTGTGTAAATAACTGTAAAAGTGTGTAAAAAACTGTTTTAAGTGTGGTGGGAAGTTTATAATCTTATTTACCTACATCAGCTTTTCGGAAGAATGCCGTACCTGGTAAGTAATTGCACTTTTAAAACCCTTGTTAGCCTGCCTATTGAGTATCTAGTAGATTAGATAGCGACGAGCTAAACAGCTGATTTTCGTTTTCATTCTTAGTACACGTGGAAAGAGATAGCAATTGTTTTCATTGACTATTGTAAGCGACGCATCGCGCGTAATTTGTGAACCACATTATGCAGAATGTAGTCAATGTTTACTTAATTACTTTATGTAATTAACTGGTCCGGGGTACGAAATTTCTTCACAATTGTAATCTGTAAACATAACACTACCTCCCATTAAAGCCGTGGCTAATAATTATAGAGCACCTTATATAGGCGCGTACCTGTGCCTTGGCCCTGGCCTTGATGAAGCTGAGCAGTAGTATGGCCGCGCGCACGTCCCCCGCGGCGCGCGCGGCCAGCGCCGCCAGCACGGGCGCGCCCGCCGCCAGCCGCTCCCGCGCGCATACTGCCGCCAGCCGCGCCGCCAGCCGACTGGCCGACACCCCGCCCACGTGGACCACTAGCGCCACCGGCCTGACCGTGCACAACAATAATGAACGAATTATGCTAATACATACTTTATTTTCTGCCTCAGCCGAGTTGTCACAAGTGCGACTGCCGGGCAAGGGATCTAGGGTTCGATTCCCGGGTCGGGCAAAGTATCACGGATCAGTAGCACAGAGTCTGGAAATGTACCCAGTATATGGCAATAGGCTCACCCCCTATTACATGGGACTCATAACATAAATAGTGAAAAGTTGGTGTTACATTGTACAGTGGCATTAAGTGGCATAATGTGCACCTCTGCCTATCCCTTCTGGGATAAAAGACGTGATATTATTATATTATGTTATGTATACTTTATTTTCTCTACAATTTTACCTTGGAAACTACATAATATGAGATTTTGATGTTATAAAGAAGTTTGGTTGACAATAGTATTAACAGAAGTAAGTAGAAATGTAATTTTAAATTAGATTCATACCAAAGGGAACGCTCGAATAATAGAAACAAAAGCCAATGCAGCAGCTGCAGGCTGTAGCCAAATGCCACTTAGCGCTTATCTACATGTAGAATAGAAAACAAAATTATATGAAATTGACGTAAATTTTGACACTTGTCAGTGTCAACTCCATACATTTAGTTTTCTACTCTTTCGGTAGACAAGCGCTAAAGTGGCGTTTGGCTAAAGGCAGTGAATAGATTAAAGCTGAACATATATTGATTGAGAATTGAGATCCATCCATACCGTTCTTATTCTTAGTAAAATAAATAAACCTTGGAAACTACCACCCACCACCAGCAAAACATTATCATATTTTAACTCAAACTTTTTCACTAAACAACATACTAATGTAATTTATCATCCTTACCAATATTATAAATCAAAAAGTGAGTTTGTTTGTTTGTTCTGCTTTCACGTCGTAACTACAAAACCGATTGCTTTTAATTTTTGCAGACGTAAAGTTAGAAGTCTGGATTAAATAATAGGGTACTTTTTATTCCGGAAAAATTTTATATTCTCGAGGAAAAATGAAATCATTGGTATAGATGGCTACTTCTTATCCTTTTGTATCGCGGTCGAAGCCGCAGGTAAAAGCTAGTTTAGTTTTTTGAGTAATTGGGTCATATGGTTATAATATGTATGTCATACTGAGAGTATGTAACTCTTATAAGTCTAATAATTAAGGTGAAATTTTTATTAATTAAGTTACGTGTTAGACTTAAATGTGTCAGGAAATGTGATATTGCATTGGAATAAACTGTAAGATGTCGTATTGTAAGGTGTTGTAATAAATAAATAAATAAATAAATAAATAAAATTTCTTATATTTAGAAACTCACCTCAAAGGTCTAAGCGAGGTGGCATACAAGTCATTACATATGGCAATGACAGGTCGCTTCAAAGGTTGTTGCTTGGCCTTCTTCTTGCCTTCAGTTACAGTGGCCGTGCACCAACGAACCAGTAGTTCTACTGTTGGAAGCGGGGCGCCGTCTATTTCATCTGAAATTGAGTTATGTAGTTAGTATAATTTATGTTTTGTATCGTTGAATATAATAAAAAAAATCTAATGTATTTATTTACTTACTTTGCAGCTAATTCCAGTTGGTGAGAAAAAGAAAACATTAATCAATATTATACACTGAATCAAATTCAATAAGAAATAATATATTCAGTCACAGAATAGGGTAGTTTCCTAAATTTTATTTTAATGTCCGTCTGGTACATTCATTTAAAACTTTAGACAAGTATTTTTTCTTTTCTCCCAATATTAAAGTACTTTCGACGATATATTAATTTAAAATATCTTGTGACTTCACAGCGTGTCACATTTTGTAGCACGTTATGACGTAACAACCTCCCACTCCTAAACTTAGCGCCATTTTATCTAAGTATTGCAACTTAATACGAGAAAATAAAAAAATACTAAATAGATTTTTAATTTTTATAGCTCGGAAACCACCCAATTGAATGTTAATATGAATGTTTACCTAATATCAAGCAGTTGGGTCGTTTCTCCGAGTCGAGTACGGATCTCATGAGCGTGGCACTCTGTAACGCGTTGCGGAACGCGTCCGTACTACGCTCGTCTGACGCGTTCAGTTCTACTGGTCTGTAGCCTGCAAAACACAATATTTACAAGTTACATCAGACCATGTATTAGTACAGTAGAATATATTTGACACCACCCGTTCATTTTCAACAGTTGTCATAAGAGTCAACTACACAGACATGAGACAGATCTTAACTTTACATCTTGAAATCAGAAATAGCTTTTTTTTATTGGGATAAGTCCGTCACAACCTCCAAAAACCACTGCAACTCCTGTAAGCCAGGATCTACAGTAGATACTACAATGAAAATACCGAAACACTGAAATCCGGTGCGTCCCAGGGACATGAATAACTGTCTTGGATCCCGCAACGAAATACATCTGAGGATAATATAAGAAGCGAAAAATACCACTTCCCTCAGTGTACTAATGTGTGAATGTGAATGATTTAAGCCTAAAGCCTAAATAAAAAGAGACTGGGAGAAGTTCAGTCATCAAGCACCACGAAAATTTGACTAAAAACGAAGAGGGAGTCAGAAATAACTGACCAGCTATCCTAGCCAGCAAGTGAGCTAGCGTCGTCTTCCCGACGCCGGGCGGGCCGCACAGCAGCGCCACCTTGTGGTGCGGCCTGCCGTCGTCGTCCAGTTCCGGCTGGTCCTCCTTCTTCCCCTTCCACTTGTTGCTCAGCTGGAACTGGCCAGCGCGCTTACTGAACGTTGTACGCTGCTGTGGCTCCTTAGTCTTTACTTCTTTCTTGAATACTATCTGAAATTTTAATACACTTTTTAAGAGTACTAAAGTCGAAATTGTGCACGCTGTGGAATCTGAGACAAAGTCTGATATACAGATATCAGGAAACGCATTTAAGTTGCCGCCATAATGTAAATTATTGCACACTGGATCGCAAGATGAGCACAAGAATGGTGGAGTAACGACCATGAACCAAGCATAGAAACCAGGGCCGAAAGCAAGGTAATCAAAAAAGCATGAAGGAGACTCACTCAATAGTAAGTTGTTATATGTTGAAGGTTTGAAATAGAACAAATGTCTTGGAATGCAAATCTCGCGAGTTTGGGGCTCAAGCGAGATCTCGCGAGATCGAGATTGCATTCCCTACTTATGATATAATACAAAAATAAATATTTTTACCTTATCCCACAAATGCAGCCAATGCAGTAGAGCCCTGTTGACAGGCTCATCGGACAACAGTTCAAGGTAGGACTGCGGCCTGTACTTGTCCACCCAAAGCATGTTACGATTGACATCGGTGTCCATATCTGGTAGTGGTTGTGTAGCCACTTCTTCTGATATTACCTTCTGTTGCTTGTCTTCCAACTGGAATGTTATCGGTAGAAAAAATAATTATTGACATTTTAGTATTTGTATTTGAATGAATATTAAATATAGACATAACTAAATGATGAGTATAAGATAGTATTCATATATTAATTTATTTATTTATTTAATATGCTTCATGCCCAAAATAACAAATAGGTGGACTTAATGCCGCAGGCATTTTCTACCAGTCTGACCTTTACAAACTGTGACCTGTATAAAGCCAATATTTCAATAAGAACAATTGTTCTTATTGAAATAAGTACTTAAAGGTATCAAGTGTGAATAAGTAAACACATTGGAAGAATTAAAAATTAATTTATGCACATTTAAAAATAATTTTTTTTTCTGAAGTTGCCACTTTAAGTATCAACTTACAATCTTCCGAGCCTCCACCCAGGTACTGGCATATGAGGCATGTAAAGACATCTGTTCCATTCCTTTATCCAAGGAGCTCTCCCAGTCCTCCTCTGACTCTATCCTCACATACACACGGTCCCCATCAGAGTTTGAGAGAGCTACAAATGGCCATCTGGAAAACACATGACATATTGTTTGAAATGAAATGAAATGAAATGAAATGAAATGAAATGAAATGAAATCGTTTATTTGTAAACATAGGTTATATAAAGTTGTTGAATGATTGACATACAATGCAATACAGCGAGTCTGTCTATGTTTTGCCTTAAAGCATACAAATTCATATAAATTTTAGTAAATAGATTAATTTAAATTAGAAAACAAAATTACATTAATAGTCATTTAAGTATCTACACAGGAATAAGACATTTATTATGGGGGTTAAACCACTGAACCATCGTCATCAGTCATATCATGAGCTTTAATCCCTAATGCGTTAAAAGAAATATTAATTTGTTTGTACGGTTACCATATTATGAGTGGAGCCAAAGGTAGGTTATAGATTATATTTTTATAGATTATAGATTGATTATAGAAAGTAAATTACAATAAAATCAAGGAAAGCAAAATGCTAGTCAGTGTTAGAAATAGGATGAGCCTATATGTATAGCTTTTAAGTAATAAATGCTGTGATGCTGCTATGCTGTTATTTTAACAAAAAATAATGTTACCTTGGTATATCCAGTGACATGTTATCCTTAGCATTATATCTAGATCTACCACCCAGTGCACGTCCACTGGGCTCCAATAAAATCTGTTTCAACCTCCTTCCTTCTAGAATCTTCTCAATTAATTCTAAATCAGTCTCTTCTTCCGTCTTCTGCCGTTTACTTGGTAACTCCACTTCATTGAAGTCTATATCTCCAATATCCCCAAACAGTTCATCTACAGTTCTCTTATTAGAAACTTGAGTAAATTCCTCTAATGGTTGTAAGTTAGGAGTTAGTGAAATGTCTGTGCTCTCTGTAACACCAGAATTTGTGATAATATCCGGTGCATTGTTTGCAAAATTACTTGTAACTGGCTTCTTGGCTACTGGACTGGAGAAATCAAGACTTCTTTTAGCTGGTAAGGGCTTCTTTTTCACCACGCTGGGCTCTGAAAGTGATGTTTAGAGGCAATGTAAATAAACATAAACAGTAATACAAAAACTAACCTCTCCATTACTTTGAAGACATTTTACGGAACTTTGGTTGTTAGCTGTCTAAGAAATGTGAATCTACCTGCATGATCCTCATCTTCCCTTAGCATTGCCAATTCATCTGCGTACATTAACTCATATTCTTCATCGGGATCCGGATAATCACCCATTGTGCCGACAAAACTTTAAACAGATAAAAGTTAAGCGGTAAGCAAACTTTGAGTCGCTCTTTATATAGTTAATTAACTAATAAACGGTTTATGAAGTTGTTTATATTAATTTAATACCAATGTTTCTATGAACTTAGAGAAAAATAAACGAAAATTCAAAACTTTGGTATATTTACGCTAATGTCAAAAGTGACAGTTTGTAAATTCTGTATGACACCTTGACAGTGACAGCAGAAAATCATATTTATAATGGCAACATTTTGATCCGATTTTAAATTATAATTTGTTATGTTTTTGTTATTATATTTCATGGGCCGACGTTTGACTGGCCTTCCCCTTTTACTTATTATACTCTTTGGACTGGCCGGGTGCTAAGTAATGATGCGGTCCAAAAAATATAATAAGTATAGGAGATGCGGTCTACGATGGAGCACGTCCTCCCATAAGCAACATAATATCTATTCACTTTATAGTTTATAGCCTATAGATAGACAAAAATTATTTCAATGTTTTTCTTAATGTAATATAATGAGTAAGAATTCAAATATTATGTAGTTGTAGGTAAATAATCCATTAACATATTATTCGGAATGAAATGAATTTGAGAAGACTTCACAGTACACAATTTCAATACTTCATTTATTGTTGGTATTTTATCTATAAGAACAATATCCAAATGCAATCGTTTATTGTGAATGTCATAAAGGTTTGTTAGTCAATAACTATCACTTATTTACCCACGTTCAACGGATAGAAATCATAATGAACATGCTGGCGTCGCGTCGAATGCATGCATTCATCAAATGACGATAGGTGGATTTGTCGTTGCTGGTTCGTGGACAGTTTTTATTGTTTATAAGTAAGGTGCAAGGCATTTATCATTTGTAGGCCACCATCGATGATACACCCTATCCTACACCCTACCTATTAGGTACCCGAGCGTACGGCGTTCCGCGCGCGCCTCAAAGAGCCCAACAGGGCTGATGCCGATTCGGAGTCCCGGAGAACTCAGTTACCGGGGCTCCAGCTCGAAGTGCAGGAGAAGGAACGGGGTGGTTTATAGTCAGTAAGTCTGACACTCCCTCCCGCCTCACCCAGGCGCGAGAATCATTCGCGGATTTTCCGCCCTCAAAAAAAAATACCCTACCTATTGCAGGCCGTCGTGGACTGTAAACCATAATCATAACTTTGAAGCCCATAGACACTTACTTTCATTGATTAAGCAATAAACCTATCCTATTTAGGTCACGGTGCTCTTCGTTAATGGGATCGTCAAAAACTCAATTGACTGCGTTTATGACAACATCCAGTTAGGTACATTTTTACGACGGTGTTTATAATGGCGCTGAAATGAAATATGCCCCAACTATTTGCGGTTAAAATTCATTCCTCTAGGACTGGTGATTAAAATTATTGAGGATTCAAATTCAGCAATCGCTTTTGTAAACAGTAGCCACTAACTTGTCTAAGAAGGTAGGTAGCGACTACCTACATCATTTGGGTTCAAAAATACTGCATTTTTAATTTCTTATAGATTGCACCTCACTTTGGTTCACTTGCTATCTTCAGTTTCGTAGGTGCATATAATGTGAAGAGTTGTTCCATGCGGGATTGCGGGAGTCGAACCCGTATTAGATTGTGCAAGAGCCAATTACTCAACTACTGCGCCAATTTTGCAGGGAATAATTAAATGTATAATCTAAGAAATGAATAAATAAAACACCATGTATTATATATACGAAAGTTTTTTTAATAATTGGGTATATTTACAATAGATTAATTAACAAACGTGAGTTACATGAATAATGTTAGAAGAGGTACATGTCCGTTATACCTTTCGAGTTATTTTATTACATTCACACGTCAAAATACGAAAGTTACGCTATTCTTTATCTTAAGAGAGATCGTCGAAATTCGATATTGAATTGTATCCGGCTGTTGTAGCCATTGTGGACTTAAGTTACACGTAACTAGTAATTGGAATGTAGCTGTGACGATTCAACACTTACCCAACACTAAATCGAGATCAATTTCAAAGAAACATGTCTTCTACAGTTATCTAAGTAATAGGTATGACATAAATAGTAAACAACATAAAATGAAAACGTACAACACTAAATAATATTTCAAATGTCTCATTAATTCTTAAAAAGCATTTTTAATCCAATTATTTAATATACTAGTGTTCCATTCTCATATTTTACTTTGTATATTATACAGACGGCGTCGTATCGTGCTTCTAAAATTTAAGGAAATATTCGAAAGTAAAAATATACTGGATCCGCACTAACTAGGTATATTATTAGGCAATAATAATAGACAATAAATAATTGTAACAATTCATCGCAATTAAATAAAACATTAGGTAAACAATAATAATAATAAAAAATATCACTAAAACAAAGCAAAGATTCAATAAATCACAGACAACTACTTTTATCTAACCTTTATGATTGGAACGTATTATGAGATTCTTTTTTTTTATTTTATTATTATCATTAAATACTTACACCTCAGCATCCATAGACATTCACTCGACTAAACAATTTTATCTTAACTACGGCACTCGGGTAACTGGCTGTGTCGGTATACTGGCCCTTACCCCTACCTGCAACGATTACTTAGGCTGTCCAACATCGTGAACCTTATAACTCATTTATCCTCTTACCAGATTATTACAACTTGCCATTATAATAGTAACTAAGCTCAAAATCCTCCCTCGTCCTTGACTTTCCAACATCAAACGATTCTAACGCGAACAACATTGATGAATGCATTTTGTTTCTGATTAACGTCTCTTTACTGGAGTCCTGAACCGAGTGCCACCCAGACATAAGCCTGCCGTCCATTTGTCTAAACTATGCTAACGGTTAAGACTTAGATGTATTATTTATTCGATTTTACTGTACAAAACGCTTAATCCTTCGCAAAATTTGACCTATTTGTTAATACATTTCATCGCCTCAACACAACAATCAAGTCGTCCCGCTTTGAGCCGGTCAATTAATTTAATACGTACACTTCATAGAAGGGCTTACCGGATTACATTACGACGGAGTTCCCGCACTATTGCATCCTCCCGCCTGCCAGACATTTCTCTAATATCATCTAACTATATGGCAATACGTTCATTTCACTACGTTTACGAAACTCTTAACTTACTAGCTAACCGCTGTTCTATTGGACTAAAACACCGCTTGGTCCGGCGGCACGAGAAAGTAACATTACCTGACAATTACCTACGTAAAGATTACGAACAGAGAAGAGAGTGCAGCTTCAACTACTACGTGGTTACATCAAACACCACAACAATTGTTGCACTTCGTCTGAACGAGCGGCGAGAGGCCGCGACGGCAACTGTCGTTGATTCTGACATACGACGAGTAGTCGTAGGTACACCTGTGACTGCGTGCTTCTCAGATACACCGCTTCAACAGTCTTTTAAACTGCAGCTGTTAGAGCGCTCGTACACTGTCGTCAGGCCTCAGCAATGCCACGAGGTTGCCAGACGTGCAGTCACATCTCGCTAATCTCGCGGTTGCGTGTTAAAATATCGATCGCCGCGACCCAAATGGCCAGTGTACGGCGTCTCTAAACCTTGGACATTTCTTCCTGCCATCCTTCCCCACACAATGCCTGACAGCACGCTGTCGCCCCAGTTATGAATATCGCTTAATATTGGATGTTGTAAATGTCTAAAATGTTTTTGAAATTAAGTATTTCCTCTAGATATCACATTCTCCCTTCGAAGTTAATTCAAAGTTCTAATGAATTATGAAGGTAGCACACATAATTCGCGTATTCCTCCTTTCACTCATCTATCTATTGCAGTGACATTTTAAGTCTTGGTCAATCGTAATTATTTATTAAGCTTTTAGTACCTATTTTAATTAACTCACTTTCTTGAGCAATCACACCATGAATGACAAAAATATTTCCTATATATTATACTGCTTACTTTAACTACATAACACAATATAACAAGTGACTAGAATATATTGCACTCTGAATATTTAATAAAACACGGTGTAAGTATTGACTCATTAAGTCCTCGTTAGGCAAAAGCACATAGAAAACTCTCTAATGGCCGAAGGAGTGATAAAAAAACGTAAGTAAAACTTAGGTTAGATTAACTAATTGGTTTGAAATGTTGACAGTCTACTTAGCATCCTCACTTCAAACCTGGTTGAACACTAGACGATTCAATAAACGCGTTGCTACTCGAAACGTTAAACCGAAGACGATTGACCAAGAGCTTCGAGTGTCAGAAACCGACATCAAACACGACTGGGGCGGTCAGTGAGGGCCAAGCGAAGGACGGCGACCTCCGTTTGTCAGGCGGCGCTGATGGCGAGCGGGGGGGCGGGCGCGGGGTGCGCGGGCGCAGGCGGAGGGGACTCCACCGCGGCGCCGCACGCCTTCAGCTCCGTGAACACTTCGGTGAAGAAGCCGGGCTCCGAGTTGATCCTAAGCATGTTGAAGGAGAGTCGGTCGACGATCAGCAAGCACCGGTCCCAAAACTTATCTTTAGAGTCTTCGACTAGGAATGGTTTGAGCGGGTAGGAGATCTCGTTGCCCATGTAGGAGTAGGAGAGGTAGAGGCAGGTAAGGACGACGGCTTGCAGCTCCTGTGGACGGCCTATCCTCTCGCCATCGACCAGCTCGCGCACCAACATGTACACGAACACCACGTTCGCAGGGTTGATGAAGGCCACATCCTGGAATTGTAAACATTTTCCTATGAGAAATTGTATATTTTAAAACATTTCCTGTGGATGGAATTCCGGACAAAGAATAACTAAATATATTTTGCACAAAATAATCCAAACTGAATAATCGATCCATGATTATTCAGTGTAACAAGCTACTTATTTTATTTTCCGCAAGAAGACCGACCTTCAGTACCAGACCTTCATATACCTTTGTTCCTATTAGCCTTTTCTAAGATATGTAGCTTAAGGTACCGTGGATACAGTACCTATTTAACGTAGGTAAAATAGGTACATAAATAAAGTCAACCAAGAATAGAAAGGAACGTCACATTCCTGCAAAACCGCATCTAACTCCTATCAATGTATTTTCTTTTGAATTCTCTCTGACGACCAGCTCCAATACCCACGGATATTGTATTGAGACTCGCTACCAGTCTCGGTTACCTTTTCTGACGACAGATTTACTTATAGAAATGTAAGTTTGACATAGACTTTATAAAAATGTTTCAGAAATTTGATCATCAGACAAAAATCTGGCAAAATTCTAAAGATTGCTAATAGAGACTAATATAGAGGTAAGTATAGTACCTCTACAATTTAACTTTTGTTTTGACTTACATTTGTTGACAAGGTGGTACGGCTGCGAGTTATAAATGAGCGTGACTCATCGAGCCATATCGATCTGTTTCACCTGCCTCGATACCTTACAAGTTTCAGGGTTAGCGCACGAGGCTAGCTAATAACCAACTTTATGCAGGACATTCTAATCAATGAAAACGTGATGTATTAATATAGCTTGATATGTGTATAGTTTTTATGATTATATTAATGAAGATTGTACCTCTAGATAGTTACTCTGTTTTTTTCGTGTGAAACTGCTAACAAAGGGACTACACATTTGACAGAGAGGGGTAGCAGCTGATAAATCTGAACCTTATAAACGACAATCGCCAAGCTGCTTTATGGCTAATCCTCTTTTTAGAGAAGTCCATCTTGTTGATGATGATTTTTTCTTAACAGTTGGACAACCAGCTGATTGATTGATTGAATTGGTTTCTATGACACGTTACGGTAGGAAATTCTAGTGTCGATAAAAAAATAATCGGTAATCACAATACTATAGTTAACTTGACACTTTCACCTGGTTGCATTGACCTGGTTTATTCGTCATGCTGAATATTGAACGGACGTGGTACTTAATAATAGCTTTATTTTTGCTGCAGAACTGTATACGGCTGAACAAGGGGAATATGGCATACCTCTCTAATGTAGAGTAGAGAAAGCTTATAGTATAGTCGAGCAGTGGGCTGTTATGGGCTGTTCAAATTCAAATTCAAATTCATTTATTCATTGTCGATCACAGGTAGATACATAATACAGTTGTTATCATAGCTGTTGCTGAATTTAAAATATGTATGGATATTACCACTGCTTTTGTGTTTTGCATGGATCAGTTACAAGCAGAAAATAGTGTCTATCATCGTTCGATAAACTCCTCAAGGTTTATTAGTCAGTCAATGACTCCTTGCTTACCATCGTGATTTCTTTTGCATGACCCCAACCTCTACTACATCTAGCCGAGGTCAATCTTCAGAGGTTTTATTTAAGGGACTTGAATCGTTTGAGTTAGAGCTAAGATGACTGTCAGGACATGATCTGCCACGGTAGTAAATAAGGAGGTAATTTAACGTTGGATGTCATCGTTGATGTAGAGGTAAAAAAAAAATTGTAAAATTGTACAAAGGTATGTTTTAACATCCATTATGACCAAAAATACAAAGGAATATTTATTTATGTATGTAAAATAAAGTAAAAATACATTACACTTTCAAGAAAATTCATCGAAAATTGTATGAAGATTCAAGCAAATAAATAACTGCGTAGTAGCTACGAAGATTCGGCCCGTAGCCGCTACGAGAACCCGTAGCCCGTAGCACAGCTACATCGATTTACCGAAAATAGGCGGCAAGCTGTATTCCTTCGCCCACGCTATTTATCATCGGTCAATAGTAATTGCCACCTTTCCCCACATGAGGCCATTTTATAGCCGAGATTGTGAACATTTTTGCACACAAAAAATAACCTTTTAAGATGCCATGAATAGCTTCGTATACATGCCTGAAAAATGGCTACGAAACTTGACCTGTTTAGGATGGTCTCTTTGTAAGGATTATGTTAACTTAAGAACAGTTTCATATTATTCAACGACTCATAGACAAACATTATTGCTTTCAACAAATTACTTTGTTTTTCATTTGTAAGAGTCACGTATACGCTAAAAATTACTTTGATTTCTACAAATAAGGATTCGACGGCAATTGTATGCCAGAAATTTAGTTTATATCCTAACACCATAAACTGATTATGAAAAAAAAAAGGAAACACGAAACAAACTTTATCGTAATAAATTTCAACCAGAGAATGTATTTGCACAGCTCCTGACCCAGTTTTCCAAATAACTTTCAATATCGTGCAAACACATTCAATGAGTCAGCCGAGACATGGGACACAAAGCCCCCCCAAACTTTGCTGTCCTTGCTTAATGGCTCCTTTTATTAATATACAACCTTTTACCCGTGGCTTCGCTCGCGTCACAAAAGGATAAAAAGTAGCCAATGTGACATATACCAATACACACAGCGCCATCTATACAAATACTTTTGTTTTCCCTAGGGAATCTCAAATTTTTCTGGAATAAAAAGTACCCTACTATTTAATTCGGACTTCTAACTTTACGTCTACAAAAATTCAAAGCAATCCGTTTAGTAGTTACGGCGTGAAAGCAGAACAAACAAACAAACTCACTTTCCGATTTATAATATTAATAATAATAGTAAGGATACGACAATATTACAAAGGACACAGCTTCTAAAAGGTTTAGGAATATCAATTAATCTTAGTCGAAATAGATGAAACCCATGAGACGGAGAAGTGAGGAAAACTAATCAAGAAACAGATTTTTGTTAGTGTAATAAAATTGATGATTATAAAGTTGAAAAGAAACGGTGAAAGGATAAATAAGTACTTAGTTCTTATCTATTAAGGGTCAATATCGTCAAGCCGTGACTGTCCAGTGCAGAGGTTGAACTATAAAACTTCTCAAGATAAAAGTGTTTACAAAGCATGGTCACAGTTTTAAAAGATTCATGTTTACCAAAGAGACCTGCTACCCGGTCATTGTCAAAAAACATTACCTTAGTCAACTATTACGACAGCCACGGGGAAAGTATGGTGATTTAGAATATTATTCCACAATTATGGAGCTTTAATCTATCTATCTATATAAATAAAAATGAGTTTCCGATCGTTAGTGTCGCTAAAACTCGAGAACGGCTGAACTGATTTGGCTAATTTTGGTCTTGAAACGTTTGTAGAAGTCCAGGGAACGTTTAAAAGGTGAGGAAAAAAATTGTAGTCAGTGCAAAGTTTGTCGGGTCAGCTATTTGGTAAATTATATTTCTTTTTCATACAAGAGCATATGAACACATGCAAGATACGATTTCGCCATAGAAAATACCGTGAGCAATATAAAATACGTGATACTTTTATTTTGATAACGCGGGAAACTGCTGCTGAGCAAAGCCTCTTATCACACAGAGAATGTTTGAGCATTAATCACCACGCTTGCTCAATGCGGGTTGGAGATTACAAACTCACAATTAGAAATTATAAGCTTAGGTTTCCTCACGATGTTTTCCTTCGCCGTTTGTCAGTGGTGTCTAAATAATCTTAGAAAGTACATATAACTCGGGAAAAGTCACATTGGTACTTGCCGTTGGTAGATTTCGATCCCGCACCCTCAAGCATGAGAAGTGCCTCTTAAACCTCCGGGCCACTACGACATGTGGTCTTAGTTTATGCCTATTATAACGGTAAGCGTATTCTAGGACTTAGGACTGGATCCCAAGCCTACATACTGGACCTACTGTTTTACCTACATATTGAAATAACGTTTAGGCACGGTACTGTAGGTGTATTTCATTACACGTACGTCATTCAACGCCTACACTAAAAGCTTTACAGTAAAACCTCCCTCCTTTACAGGACTGAAATTTGAAACCGCACAATTTTAGCTTAACGACTCTACAAAATTGAATTCCGTCTGCGAAATAAAACAAATCGAGTCGAATTCGTCGACGCGATGGCGAGTGTGGACAAATTGTCCCCATTTTTGTCCGCAGTCCGAAATTGTGGACGCAATGGCACTTCTCTAGCTGAAAGCCGAATGCCAAATAGGATTCGAATGAACAATTGGCGCAGTGGCTCGAAGGCCGACTGCCGGGCAACGTATTGCGTGTTTAATCCTAGAGTTAACGCTTGGTGTGATCTACATATTGTTGTATGTATATATATAATTATGGAAGTATTTAACTAACATTATCACTTTCATAAATATCATCACCCCTTTTATCCTCTTAAAGTTAACCAGAGGTGCACATTACAATATAACACCCACTTTTCACAATTTATGTTATAGGGTGAGCCTATTGCCATATACCGGGCACAATTCCAGACTCCGTGCTACTACTGAGATTTTTGTTAAAAACCTGGCTATACTTTACCCGACCCGCGCGGGAATCAAACCTGAGACCCCATTCCCGGCAATTGTAACTGCGGCCCTCGGCGAACGAGGCAGTCATTTTCACTTTCATGGGTGTTAAACTATAACTATTAAGCACCCACAACACAACACGACGGTATTCTATTAACAATGAAAAAGGTCGAATTTTTTCAAACGAAAAAGTGAAATAAATACTTAATATGGCATTTTTGGCGTGTAATTAATACAACGACCTGAATACATTGAGAACTCGATCTAAATCAAAGTGTGTCAAAGCCGAAGAGACCTAGAGCGCCCTACAGAATTTAGGTTAAGTTGCTACTTAGATGTGAATGCGAAAACTTGTTTGCTTCCACTCAACTTTGAAATTGAGTGTTACGATCACGTGTGGAAGCATACGTGTTGAAACAATAAAAGAAAATTACATTTTCTTTACTTCTTTAATGTATATTGCTTTTGAAAATTTTGCTACTCAAGGCTTATGTAACTTACTAGCGACCCGCCCCGGTTTCACACGGATGCAATATGCATGTATTATATATATAAATCTTCCTTAAGAATCAATCTATCTATTAAAAACCCGCATCAAAATCAGTTGCGTAGTTCTAACGTAGTTCTAACGTAGTTCTAACGTAGTTCTAACGTAGTTCTAACGTAGTTCTAACGTAGTTCTAACGTAGTTCTAACGTAGTTCTAACGTAGTTCTAACGTAGTTCTAACGTAGTTCTAACGTAGTTCTAACGTAGTTCTAACGTAGTTCTAACGTAGTTCTAACGTAGTTGTAACGTAGTTCTAACGCGTATTACGACTTTGTTTTATAATATGTAGTGATGTAAAAAATTACTGCCACAAATCTTGATCAAAGGTCGGTGTAAATCACTGATATAGAGGGTGTATTGTATACTTTTAATTATATAATTGCAGTATTGTTTTCCAGGACTGTACGGTCAGCGCGGTGGCTGTGTAGCCAGCAACTGTTTGTGTGATCTACAAATTATTGTTCTGGTTCTGGGGTGTCATGTGTATGTGAAGTTATATGTTTATAAACGCACCCACGACACAGGAGAAAATTCGAATATGGGGCACGTTATTATCTAAAAAAAATAAAAAAGTTAAATACATTTTCTTGTCCATTCAATAAAATTTGTTAAAGGAAATAATAATTATGGAAATAAGTGAAAACATAAGTACGGAGATTTATAAATGTCAGAAGTAAATTTATTTATGTTTGGTGCAGATAAGGATAATGTTTCAAATGCCAACAGAAGGAGACATTCAACCAGCTAAGACTCAATGTTGGCCTGAATATAGTCACTAAAAGGTCAAAAGAAATAAACGAAATTGTTTACATAAAACATTCGCCCCGTTATTATATTCTCATTGATGTAGGATCAATGAGAATATAATAACGGGGCGAACTTCTAAAAATATTGCAGATAAGATTATCTAAATATATACCGGATGCATGTGATAGCTAGATAAGTTATGCAAAAATATCAGTCAGTTTTAATTATTGTAACAATCTAACAATCACGCCTTTTATCCCCGAAGGGGTAGGCAGAGGTGCACATAGAAGTAACACCCACTTTCCACTATTTATGTTACGAGTCCCATGTAATATTTATTTACAAGTCCCATCTATTGCCGGGCACATTTCCAGACTCCGTGCTACTACTGAGATCATTTTTTTTAAACCCACTCATACTTTGCCCGACCTGGGAATCGAACCCTTGTCCGGCAGTCGCACTTGCGACCACTCGGCCAACGAGGCAGTATTTTTGATTATTACTTGTATGAAAAACTCGTAGGTTGCAGTCTCACCCCTGCTACTGTTTAAATGAAGGGGTCTCGTGTTGAATTCCCGGGTAGGGCAAAGTTTAAAAGGGTTTGGAATACCTATAGTACACTCGTTATTAGACTTGGGGACTTTAATGTAACTAGAAATCTACTGCCTATCCCTTGACAAGAAACAAATGTGATTTCACAATGATATTACGTATGAAAAAGTTAACGTACATAAAAAAATAATTCCATCTTTACAATAAACAAAGCTATTAAAGGCTATGTCATAAGCGTAGCTCGTAGCCTGTCGTAGACGTTCGTAGCCTCTCGCAGCCGGTTGTCTATAAGCGGCTACGCTTCCGATTTTCTCTGCTACGCCGCCCGCCCCGGAATGAGGCTCATGTCGTATTTTGTATAGTTTATAGTACTACTGCAGTTTCTTAGTATTAGTTGGTCTTTTGAGATTTATTTTGTAATTGAAGTTTTGGTATTGGTACTTTAGTTTTAAAACTGAGTTTTATTTTATTGTATATCGTGTTTAAATGGGAATATCATACACTTCATTCTCGGTACATTTCACCTGTGGGTTTTATCAGTATACCTAGGTTTAGAGCACCAAATTCACACATATTTATTAAAAAAATACTAACAACAGTCCAAATCCTTATTGCTAAATACCAACAAATACTAACTATGGAAAGGTTATTTAAACTGACCGCATAGGTACTTATCGTGCCGGGAATTACCTTTAAGTACATGTGAACTTAAAGCTGTATACTTCAGTATGTGAAGGTTAGTGTTTCGGCTTATCTACGCTATCGATATCTACCAGACAACATTTACATGGACAACATGTTAATGAACATATTTAATAACATGTTGTCTGTATGTGTGCATTTTATGGGATAAACCGGTAAACGAGCATATGGATCATCTGACGGTAAGCAATCGGTGTCGCCCATGGACATCTGGAACACCAGAGGCGTTGCAAGTGCGTTACCGATCTTTTGGGGATTAGGAATTTGAGGATTCTTGGGATTAAAGGATTGGGAAACTTGGAGCAGGGGGTAGGGTTCCGGTAAACTCACTCATGCGACGAAAGACAACGCAAGTTGTTTCACGTTGGTTTTCGGTGAGGCCGTGGTATCACTCCGGTGGAGCCGGCCTATTTGTCCTGAAGCATGGCTCTCCCACACTTGTACATGATATTGTATGTTTGTTCATGTGTTCTAACAGTAATCAGATATGTTTGTGTTACTATTTAGTCTATGGAACACAAGTAAGACGGTAAACACTAGAAATTAGTCTAGAATTAGAGACATAACAGAGATTAAACTGTCATACACCAAGAGGTCACCGGTGACCGCGACCTATTGTTCTATAATTGTGTCTATAATGACGGTACTCAATGAGTTAAACCAGTTATTGTCATTACAATAAATCTTGTCATTGATAGCAATATTCCTAATTCCATTGGCACACGAATATAAGTTTTTATTGCGTCCATAATGGACAATTGTAACCTTAATACTTTTTAATCCATTGGGAAATTTTGGGCCGTGAAAATTCAATGTAGGTCACAATGAAAATTATATTTTTTAAATTTTTACGAAATTGTGCGCATGTCGTTGGGATGTATCATAAAACTGAATGATAATAAGTATTAACAAGTGTCAAAAAAATATTTTAAATCGAACACGGAAAATTTCGTAACTACTTAAGTCCTTAACTCACACTCATTTTCTCTTTTGTTTTTTTCTTAAACTTTCCCCCACACTAGTATTTTCTCCTGTGTCGTAGGTGCGTTTACTAACATACACTTTAACTCAGACTCGAAACAACAATATGTGGATCTCAGAAAGAGTTCCGTGCGGGAACCGAACCCGCTATCGTACAGTCAATAAGATCAATAAAAGTTCAATTTGATAGAAATAAATAAAGACACTTATATAAATTGTTAGTAGCTAACTGAAGATTGATATAAACAATCCTGACTTAAAAGGTTTAAGGTTAAAAAAATTATATTGAAAATATTTAAAAAAACTATAACCTTCTTTACTTGTCAAAGTCAAAGTCAAAGTCAAAGCATTTATTTCAATTAAACCATAGTTTGGTACTTTTGAAACGTCAACAAATACAAAATAAATAATAGTCTGTCAGTCAGTCCGTCAGTCTTGTCCAATAGTCTAGACTTTTTTATATCTCTTTGCTTCTCGTTCACATCAGAGACACGTTTCATGAGCCCACCAGTCGACATGACAGTACAATCGACTTATTACCGGTTGCCATCTATAAAACTTGAGTAGGTACATAAGTACATAGGTAACTAGCACGCGATCGTAATCTCACATGTATTGTCAGACTAGTTATTAATATCGATTTTAGATACATTATAGTTTGTGGTAAACATCTACAAACTCACTACAAGACGCTGCTGATTGGCAGAAGAAGCCGAATGTGGTCTTATATCTTATGATCTGTCGTCGGCGGTATTTCCGAACCGATACGACTTTCAAACCTTCAAGAAAAGAGCGTACTCCTTTTTAAAAGGCCGGCAACGCATCTGTGACTCCTGTGGTGTTACGGGCGGCGCTGATAGCTTACCATCAGGTGATCCGTCTGCTCGTTTGCCTCCTATTCCATAAAATAAAAAAATAATAAAAAGTTATGTTAGCTAACTAGCTTCTGCCAACGGATTTGCTCCGGTTCCCGTGGATTACCTAAAAGTAGCCTACGTATTATTCCAGATTATAATCTACTCTTGTTCAAGATTTCATTCCGATACCTTCAGCCGTTTTAATGTCAAAGAGTAACAAACACACATAGAAATTATCACATTTATAATCTTATAAGTAGAATTTTTTTAAGCGGGGAATACATCGAATGGCTTCTCCCGCCTGGGTGAGGCGGGAAAAACCACCCCGTTTCTTCTCCTACACGTCGAGCCGGAGCCCCGGTAACTCGTTAGTGTATTATAAATCACCATAGGATTAAATAAAAACCTAGTGTGACATTGCTACCTATAATAATATTCTTTTCTGTGTAGTGGAGACGAACAAATCCATCATAATATGAAGATGTAATATAATACTCCTCGCAATAAATTCCAAGTGTTTTGTTTCGCGAATGTTTTCTAAAGTATGTTGCAGTAACATATAGCAGGCATTTTCATATAATATGCTACGCTATAGTTTCCCACCGAAAGGCTTCTCTGCGATATTTAGCTTGACTGCACGGGGCAAGGGTGATTGGGCGACTGGGTGCCGCGCAACGTGTCGCGGGTTCGATTCCCACACAGAACAACTCTTTGTGACATGTGTATGTGAACTTGTATGTTTGTAAACGCACCCTCGACACAGGAGAGACACGTTTAAAATAAAAGAAGATTTTGAGTACTTATTTTTCTTTTTTCGTATATTTATTTTACGAAAAATCTTTATTATCAAGTTTAGATATTAAAAACTGTAATCGTTCAAAAGTTATGCTCATAGCGTTGTAGGTAGGTACACAAAATATATTCGATTTACTCTTCTCTGCATCACCCAAAGGTCAGACTGGTAGAAAATGCGTGCGGCATTAAGTCCACCTTTTTGTACATTTTGTGCATGAAGCATATTAAATAAATAAAAAAAAAATCGAATATCAACGATTCTATGTTATTTACTTGGATGGAATACGGATGCTTAACCATGCATTGGTTTATAATTGGAACATAATGTAAATTGTTTAAAAAAAGCAAATAAAAAACATAGTGCTCTTTTCCTTACTACAAACATATTAAATTAATGTTCCTATCCGAAACTGGATTTCCAACTTGAAATAATTGCTAACAACCCTAAACTCGTTATGTAGATGGCTCACCCTTTATTACAATGGACTAATGAGTACCGTAATAACTTATACGGCGGTTGGTGGGTTGCAAACTACCCTTATTATCTAGGTATTTACCGTACCCGTTCTAATATAGGATATGTTGGTATTTCTCTTAATTTTAAGTTCTGAGAACATTAATTACTTAATCGTTTTTGAGATTTTGTAAATCTAGCATCAATTAAAAATGTTTTTAAAGAAAACAATATTATCATTAAAACAAGAAAGGTTTTTAATGAAAATATTGTGTATTCCGAAAATGTTGGCCATTAAAATAAAACATTAAATATTGTTTTCCATGATTGCAGTACTTTGTGTATGCACAGCGGCCATTAAATCCACCTCTTCGGGGAAAGCCAACATGGCCGCTACATTCCAACGACGGCTTTTATTGATGGCCTGTGTAAACCCTTTCTCCATAAAATACAACAATTACTCATGAATGTCGATTTTAATTTAACTGCAGCGTTGTGGTCATTCCTTTTATTGTTTATTACAAAAACCCTGCGTATAAAATGTCAACGCCCCTTGCTGATTCCATGTAAACAAAAACAAAAAGGTAACTGACTCCCTTTGTGGACATGTCAAAAAATACACACAGTGTAAAAATGTCGAAAGCTACGAAGCTTTACAAAACTTAAATAAAAAAATAATATAATTGTCTATTACGTCACAACATCTTATTGCACAAACTCCAAATTCAAAATCCCTCGACAGCCGTGAACAGAGCAACACGGCGATACTCAATGGATAACGCTGTCTCACTCTAAACAAAGCCGAAATCGTTATAGAAAGGCGCACGGGGTATAAAATTCTTGATGGCATAACGTCCTATCGATTTTCCTTCTGACGTACGCTTCGGTCCCCTATTTATGTTGAATGAAGCAACGGCTCACGAATGTTTGTGTATGATTCGGACCACTTGATAAAGTGTACTGCGATGTTTTGCTGAGCACCGTTGAATATTAGATGCGGCTTTTAGCATATTGCGTAGAACGGAACACGGAATTACGGAACGCTTGCATAGATAAATTGGCCACGTTCTCAGAGAAAATGGTGGTGCTTGCATCATTAGAGCATAAGTAATGCTTGAATAATGAAAAAAGACCTCTTGAATAACTTCACCATAGCTTAAGAAAATTATAAATGGTTTTTTATAGCGATGTGTTCATCGAATGGTGTCAGAATAGTTGATTAGTAATAATTGATACTCCAATTGATTTTTCAGGAGGAAAAGTAAATTGAGAAGTTTCGTGTTTTTCTAATGTCCGTTTGCGTGGGTTTGTAACCTTGATATTTAAGCTGCCCAACTAAAACTGTAATTACCTTTGTTTAAAAATGTATGTGAGTTAGAATGTACTGCCTAAAATGAAGGTCGACATGAATTGAGCCTGAATAGCTTAGGCCGGGCTTTAATATTATACAACATATTTTGCGTATTTCATATTTGACGAAATATTAAGTAAAGTTCTGGAAACGCGGACTAAATGACTCTCAGATCTTTTTGCATTTCAATATTGCCATATACAGTGAGTTAAGTGCACGAGGGATTAAACATGGGAACTAACAGGAAGCCATCAGGGTCAGCGCAAGCGTGTCATGGACAGATCACTATGTACAACAAGCAACCAACGAAACGAAAACAATATTCAATGAAAACAATAAAGTGTACATTCTAATGTCTGAACCAAAACGATGCATTTTGAGCGTTAGCCAAAACCATCATTGATTTTCTTCCAATTTCTCAAACTGGCTAAGAGTTACTGTTGTGCGAATCGCAGTTGTTGCCTACAACGACGGCCATTGCTACTGTCGTCTGTGTTGTGACAAGTGCTGCCATCTGGCCTGTGTTGTGGACCCTGTGTTGATAGAGTGCTGCGTTATGTTTACCTGCCATCCTTGCAGCAGCAGCGAGCGGTCCACAGTCCGCAGCCACATGACGGCGTCCCCAGCTTGGAAGTCGCGGAGGCGGTGACAGCGCGTGTGCAGGAACAGGCCCAGGCACTTGAGGAGCTCCGAGGTGGAGGCTTGGATGACAGTCTTGCGCGGCACCACCACGGGCGGGCCAGAGCTGGTCAGCTTGTCGTAGCATACCACGTTGTTGTTGAGCGCGTTGGCCCGTGCGACGTCTGGCGGCGGCGCCGGCGCGGGCACTGGCCGCGGGTACACGCCCTGCACGCTCACATTCTTGTTGCGGTCCAGCGGCGCATTGTCCGTCAGCGGCGCCCGGAACGCCGCTACACTCTTGCTCTTGCATTCCAGTTTCTTCTTGTTGTTGTTCGCCGTAGAGAACCGCTTCCACGAGAGCGCGTTTATAAATAACGAGTGCTTCTTGAGGTTCTTCTCGAGCGCTGTTTTCTCCGATATAATCTTGGCGGCGTCGTCCAGGGTAGCGCGGCGCTCGTCGCGCGGCACCTCTCGGTTCTCGCGGTTCTTGGCGTTGTTGAGGCGCTCGTACGAGTATGCGAGCGCGGCGCGATCTGGCGGCGGCGCGGCGGCGGGCGGGCGCCGCTCGCGCGGGCTGAAGCTCAGCACGGTGCCCATGAGGCCCGCGCGCGTGCAGCCGTTAGGTGCCCGCATGCATCACGTTCGCGGCCGGCGACGGCGGCGGCCAGTGTGGGCTCGATAGCGGCGCGCCTGCGCGACGTGGCCGCCGCTATCGACCGCTGCGCGCGCACCCAGCTGACGCCGCCCGCCAGCCCCGGCCCCGCCCGCCCCGGTAAACAAACCCTCGCCACTGCCGCCACCACGGAATTACTTATCGGTTATTAATTCCAATTAAAACTGACGCCTCTCACCGGAGCTGTCGCCATCACTAGCTCAGATCACAAGTGACGACTGCACACCGCGCATAATTATAACCATAGCTGTCCTGCATGGTACCTACTTCAATTGAGAAGTCATTCAACTTTAATTTATGCATCTCTATCAATTGTCACTCAATATGCACGACACGACTGCACGTCCGCAATCTCATCGATCATGTTCCGAAGGACAGTCAATTAAGCTTGTAATATACTCGCTTGTAGTGCTGTCTCCGCAAACAAACGCTACTTTATAAAATTGCGTCATTTTTCAATTGCAGAAGTAGCAATGAGTTGAGACAGGAGGAAGGCAGGTCGAGATTATTGCGGATGTTACATAATAATGCGGCGGAGCGGTCGCACCGGGACTATAATCGAATCACCCAAACTCCGAGCGCTACCTTCGATAGCCAATGTTTGGGTTCCAATGTATGAGGTTGGCGGAAACGACCCGCTGCTTCCATTACGAGCAAGTCAATTAAATTCTTTTGCCTGAAAGAGCATGAATGTTGTCATGTCAGTTGTGTCGGATGTAATGTGTTCACGAGAGCGAGTGCAAGGGGTTGAGTGACAGTGTAGCTGTTCATTAATCATTTATTACTAGCGGTTCACCTGCAACTTTGTTCACAACTTTCCCGTACCAACTTCATTGCCCCTTTACATCCCTTGCTAACTTGAACTTGGAACAGTATTGGTAAAATCAGTCTGGATATGCCTATATATATTACCTTCAATATAGACGAACTTATTGCTCATTGTAGTTTCTTGTTAAACAGGTCTTTTAACACGTGATGCTTCCAAACTTGAGCCCAAAAACCAGCCACTCCGTGGTGTCCTAGCAACCGCCATCTATCTAGTTTTAACAAGAGTCCCGTGAGACGTCTCACTCAAGTTACCTGTAAATAATAAATCAAGTTAACTTCTTTAGCTCCTTTGGGTGGCTCACGGCAGATCTTACGAGGCCTACGTCCCAGTAGTGGGAATATTATACTGACAGACTAATTCCATTTTGAATAAAGTTTATTTGAGTACCTTTACCCACTGTTCTTACGAAATGTACAGTCTGCGTATCGGTTTAACTCGTCGAGTACCGTCAATATAGACAAAATTATAGAACAATAGGTTGCGGTCACCGGTGACCGCTTGGTGTTTGACAGTAAGAGGAAACGTATGATGATGCAGTTCCTTATAGACTTGCCGCAGATTTATTACACCTTAATTTCTCTATAGGTAACACAAAAAAGTAATACATTTTTCTTTGTCTGTGTGGCCCCACACCGTGCACAAATCCAGACTCAATAACATTATGTCCAAGCAAAGAATCGAACCAGAACCCCTTACTCGACAGTCACTCTTACTACCACTCTGCCAAAGATCCAATAAGTCACGAAATAAAAGTAATTTACAAGAATGATTCCATATCTATGGTAATCTGCTACTGACGTGGAATTCCTAGTACAATGCGTCAGTCCCCAATATGGCGGCTGTTACTTATATTCTGTGAAGGCATGGTTTAATGGCTGTCCGGAGAAAAATGTGGTCATAAAGAGCATCGTAAAGCCTTATACCTTTTTTGAAGACATTTCTTTGTGTTTTGGAAAATATGTTGGGTATTGATTGATAAGTTTCCAAACGAAGGTATAAATTCGAACTTAATAAATAGGATGGTCTGACACTAAAGATCTAGGATCTAGTAAGACATCTTTTGACTGTGTGGTAGGGCACTTAATACCTAGTCGTTTTATAAGTTTCTTGCTCGTTCTTCTCCATTCGAAACTACACTTTGGAACGACCACCTAGCTTCACTGACAATTCAATTTTACGTTTCAGAAGTACCAATTTATAATCAAGGATTAATTGAAATAAATGCTTTGACTTTTGACTTTGACTTTAAAGTACACCGACTAAACTGTCAAACACCAAGCGGTCACCGGTGACCGCAACCCACAGAACATACTTCTTTATAATGTTCTGTGCCGCAACCTATTGTTCTATAATTGTGTCTACAAAACCGGTACTCGACGAGTTAAAGAATTTATTTAAAAACTACGCTGTCTCTCAAAAATGTTAAAAGAAACACGATCAAGATTGAAAGCTTGACCTTGTGTCTCACTGTTGTCGAGTCATTTCATCACGTTTGATTACTTTCACTACATAATAATTAACTACAAAATAATAATTAATTAAAATGTAATCTTCGACTAAACATATAATAAAAATAGTATTAACTAATCTTCTTTCTTATCATGCTTAAAATAATAACAGTACCATCAACTGTAGATTACAGTACAAAACATTAATTTTCTTCCTGAAATCCATTTTGCTAATGGTCGTATACGAAATGCCGTGCGCGTGGCGTCTACGTGGCGTCACCGCCCACGCTGGTAATCAAATCTACTTCTCTATTCTTCACATTTTGTATACATATATTATTTACAGCTTACTTGTACATTTTGAAATTCTGTCCGGAGTTTAAGAAAAGATCCTTGAAAGCAAAAATTAAGATTTACATGTTTTTTTTATTTTTGGTGGGCCGATATTTGACCACTATCTCGCCTGGTGGTAAGCGTCTAAGCTATGATGCGGTCTACGATGGAGCACGTCGTCCCATAAGCAACCTATTCACTCGGGCCTTGAAGACACCCGTCATAAAATACAGACTTGGGCAAAGAATTCCACTCCTTAGCACTACGCACAAGGAAGCTTGATGCGAAGCTTCGTGCGTGTGGGAGGGAGGGACATCTACCATGAATCGGTGACGCACGCTTCGCCGATTGTCTTGCGGTACGATAATGGAAAGGACTAGGGGGAATCAAGTTGTGCAATTCCCCTGCACACTCACCGAAATGTATGATTAATTAACTTTTTGCAAATTATAAATCTTATAAAATATATGTACCCACTCCGAACACAACTTCAGACTGCGCTAAACTTAAAATTCCGAAATCAGAAATACAATACCACACAATTCTGCTTGAAAATTACACCCTTAAACCACTCAAGGTACGAAAGAATTACAATAATTGACATTCAAAAGGATACTTAGACTTCGCAGCGGAGAAATCAAAGCGAGCAAGCATGCTTGTTGTCCGTGGCCGGGCGAGGTCGCTCCTAATGTCTTTACCGAAGCCCTAGAGTCCGTGCAAACGTAAGCCATTGTTTACCTTCCACCTCACCAGGTATATGTTGAGAACATTCGGGAATTGAATGAGATGGTTTCTTGAATCGATCTGATTGGCTGTTTCATTTGATTTTAGAACTACAAACTAATGGGAATACATAGTTGAGTTTTTATTTTAATATCAACACCAATATCATATCAACCAATATCAACATTAACAGGTCGGGATAGTTCATTGCTGGACTATAGATCTCCGCGACTGAAAAAACCATAATCGCCTCGCTTAGCAGGTTAGACATCACATTTTAAAAGGTTGTAGCTTATTTAGGGCCGATTTTTCAATTATCAGTTAATTCGTAACTGTAGAATAAAATTGACATTTGACAGATTTCCAGAAATTTTTTGGAGACTCGGTAGCCAAAGAGGGAAAAACCTTTGAATTATTTGACAATTTTGGCTCGAAGTGCAGGAGAAGGAACGGGGTGGTTTTTAGTTAGTAAGAGTCTGACACTCCCTTCCGCCTCACCCATGCGGGAAAAGTCATTCGATGTTTTTCCCCCCTTAAAAACAAAAAAAAAACAAAACAAAACTATGGAAGAATTGTCAAATATTGAAAGTTATTCCTCTATTATTTGTCTGGCATTGGAAAAGTAGGCCCTAGGGAACGTTTAATTAACTGTCTGGTAAGTCGAGTTACTTGAAAAAAGAAATAAAATCTCGTGTTCAATTCACGATGGGCGTCAACTGTTGGAAAATACATGTCGCACCCATCTATATATGTGTATATTTATAGAACAGATGGTTCCATAGCATAAAAAGTTTTTATTTGCTAATTTACCTAATTGGCACAAAGGTGGTTGGAACTGCTAGATTTTATACCCCCTGTTACAAATGGTGAGACCTACATTCCTATATAACGCACCCTGTACATTCAACCCTGCCACCGGCTACCGGATATATTCTATTTTTACCGACTTCATTAGAAATACAACGGTAATTTGTGTTTGCAGATTAATGGTGCTAATTGATAAAGCCTATTTAGATTCGGTTTTTGTTGGGCGTAGATAAATTACTTACGCCCCAATACTGGCTATTCAATTTTAATTCATACTTAAATCTAGTACACACGGCTACATATCAAGCTTACATAACCAGTATAAACTGAACGGTAAATATGCGGAAAAATGAGGCGACGCCACACCAGGATAAACTGGTTTTGTATAGATTGATGTGTCGCCGTGTGTACCATCTTTGTCATTTTACAAAGAAATAAAGAAAGAAAAATTGTTTATTTGAAAGAATTTGTAAGTACAAATTCTTTGCCTTTGCCTTTCTTTGCCTCCTAGGAGGCAAACGAGCAGACGGATCACCTGATGGTAACTTATCAGCGCCGCCCGCAACACCAGAGGAGTCACAGGAGCGTTGCCGGCCTTTTAAAAAGGAATACGCTCTTTTCTTGAAGGTTTGAAGGTCGTATCGGTTCGGATATACCGCCGACGACAGATCATACCACAGATTTGCTGTGCGAGGCAGAAAATGCTTAAACGCGATTTAGAATTCAGTGGCATTTGGGTATTTGAAAGAAAGAAAAAACTTTATTTCACGCTAAAAGCAAGTGATATATACCTCTACAGATGTCTTATGCTATTAGTAGGTACTGATACGGATACATGTTCAATTGTTCATGTCCCAAGTCTGCCGTGAAATGGGACCAGTTCAGCATGTGCAAAACAGGGCCTTCCGCTGGTATTCTTCTGGCCCCTTAACTGACTCGCGGGCGAATAAGCCACCAATTAGACATCAGCAATTCAAATCAAATTAATAAATTAAACAAACATAACAATGTAACAAATTAAATGAAGAGATAAAAAATCATCACCGGGTATGTCAGCGTTAATTCGTGTATT
The DNA here is from genome assembly GCA_038387885.1 of Spodoptera picta. Classification (NCBI taxonomy): domain Eukaryota; kingdom Metazoa; phylum Arthropoda; class Insecta; order Lepidoptera; family Noctuidae; genus Spodoptera; species Spodoptera picta. Next base: position 127,390 of record JAZHFQ010000137.1, read on the forward strand.
TAATAAATGGTTTTGTGATTTCTTAACAAAAATAATCTGGAACAACTTTATATGCATTGTTGAGTTCGGGTAGGAAAGAAATCACTGATTAATCAAATAAAATAAACTAAGTCATTTGTTTTAAAGGGGAAAAATCATGGACTGACTTCTCCCGCCTGGGTGAGGCGGGAGGGAGTGTCAGAGTCACTGACTAAACACCACCCCGTTCCTACTACTGCGCTTCGAGCCGGAGCCCACGGTAACCCGTTAGGTTCTCCGCGGCGCCGTATCAGAATGAGCCCTATTGGGCAAATAAACTAAGTTTAGAATAGGTTTAGGTGTAAAAAGCTTATTGCGTTTCAAACACTATTTACACTGAAAAATAATGTCAGTCCATAATATGCTCCGTAGCACACTGAGAACAATGTTAATTTATCTGCAGTTCAGTAGTAAACTACGATACCTCAAATTAATTGTTTCTTTTCATAACTAGATAATCAGAATCTTAGTATTTAAGGTGTGTGATGAGCTACTTAGCTTAATTAAGAGAAACTACGGAGTACAGAAACGGAGCGTTACCTTTTTTAATTTTATCGAACCTCTATAACTTAAAAAATACCTTTTTCAACAAAATGCTCTCGTTTTGAAGGTAATTAAATTGCCTTATAATACGACATTACGTTACCAATTATTAAAGTACTTGTATCAGAAATTGTTTAAGTTTGGGAGAGCCATGCTTCGGCACGAATGGGCCGGCTCGACCGAAGTGATACCACGGCCTCACAGAAAACCGACGTGAAGCAACGCTTGCGTTGTGTTTCGTCGTGTGAGTGAGGTTACCGGAGGCCCAATTACCCTCCCCTTCCCCAATCTCCCCAATTTCTGACTCCCCAACGATCCTCAAACTCCTAAAGGCCGGTAACGCACGTGTAACGCCTCTGGTGTTCCAGATGTCCATGGGCGACGCCGATTGCTTACCATCAGGTAATCTGTTTGCTAGTTTACCGGCTTATGCCATAAAAAAAGGTATTTATAAATGAACAGAAAAACGCTATCGCTAGAGCGCTGTGTCTGTACTCTCAAGAGTAGAAGGGAATACTCAAAAGGAACTCCACGAAGGTTGTGTGGCCCCATGAGGAAACTCGGGCGTAGGTACTTAATAACAATACCGTTAACATCATTGCGCAATGAGGAAAGTCTTTGAAAAGCTTTCGTAATCGCAATCAACGTGACAAGGAGTACTTTCCTGTTTGCATGTGCCTTGCTTAAGCAGTTCACAATATTGGGTGTGCGCGCGACTTCGTCTGTGTGGATAAAGTAGTCTAAGTCACTCCTTAGTACAGAAGCTACCTAAAAGTACCGTTACAATCGGTCCAGCCGTTTCAGAGATAGCCAGAACAAACAGGAATACAGAAAAATTGTAAAATATATTATTTTGGTATACATATGTATCGTATGCATATTCATAAATATATGTAGTGAAAAGTAGTTATCTCAACATTACAGATCTATTTTTATTTATATTATAGATAACATGGAATAAAATCTTTTTAAATTCCAAAAGAAGTAGAAAGAAGCCCAAAAATATAATGTTACAGCCACTTATCACCAGAGCAGGTGTCATTCTGAATATACATTTACAATATTGTACATCCATGCTCCTTGTAAGTTCTAAGGTTTGGCAGTTAGAGTTAGGCATATTCTTATACCCCAGCCACGATTCCAGATACCGTGATATTACTGAAAATATGTCTAAAATTTTAATTAAACTGTCAAGCAGTCACCGGTGACCGCAACCTATTGTTCTATAATTGTATCTATAATGACGGTACTCGACGAGTTAAGCTTCTATAACACCAAAATTCTTAGAAAAGTCGCAGTCAACGTGACTAAGTACTGATATATTTTCCTGTTTCCAATTTAACATGTGCCTTGCTTAGGCAATGTCTTAAAAAAAAATCCACAAAAGGTTCCCTAAAGCTCTTTCCAAATATCAAACAAATGCGAAAGTTTCGAAGCACTTTGTAATATAATCACGGCACAGCTGAATCGATTTCGGGGCAGACACGTGCAGACGCGCAAAAAATGTAAATACAAACCGAGTTGTACATCAAAGACTTGCTTTTTTATTTACTTTTTATCGCCTTATTGCTCTTTATTACTCAGTATGATTTCTATATGCAGTTTATACGTAAGTATTGTTTTAATAGAAAGGTTTTTAATATTAATAATCATGTTGATACATCTATTTTACTGCGCTGAAAACCTGAAAGTGACTTATGTGAATACATAGTAGATATGTTATTTATAATCTATATATTTGTTTTTTCTTGACGATAAGAACAAAGGATCCACGAAAATAAAAACCATATTGTTTCAATTCACATTATCAAAACTGTATGAGTTTTCATAATCATATCTATGCTGTGTTATAGAGTCAATGTATTTACATTCTGTTGTGCGGTGCGGTGACTCACAGCTGTAGCCGTCGTGGTTTTTTTAGACCGGACCGGTTGCTACCAAACCGTACCACTAGATGGCACTGTGCTGATGACGCGCATTTCTGAATCGCGGTGTTAAGATTCTCCGCGACTGAACGACCTCCCCGGCACTCGCAGCGAACGGCAAGACCTTACTTCATAGGATCTTTTCTATAGTAAGCTCTTCTCGAGACTTTCACACTATGTGAGTCCTCACCAGTCACGTTGATGAGATGTGGCGCGGTGCCCTGAGCGTGAGGCAGGCGGTGGTAGACCTACCATCAGCCCTCGATGATCGTTCACTCCCCTTCACCGGGGAGCGTGGGGTACTGTCGCTGTCTGAGTGGCTATTTTTAAAACCTTTATAAACCCAAAAAAAATATCTACTGCAACAATACACAATACATTCTATAATATACAAACCATTTTTAGAATATCGTATTGAATACTTGATGGCAATTGAATTAACTAAGAAAATACATTTATGCCGAACGCGTGTTCATTATATAAATTTTGTGTATTTGCTAGGTTACAAAAATATAATTATATATATAATCTCACCTCAAAGATAACATATGTCCACTGTCCAGTAATAAGTACCTGTTATATTCCATTACATGCGAAAGGTTAACAATATCTAAATATAACCTCTTCTTTTTATGTATTTTCTAATAACTTTAAAATTAACAAAACTCTAAACAAGGAAATAATTCATCACAGTACCTATTTTTTAATTATGTCATCAAAGTTGAATAATAAATGAATTTCAAAGAATTACTTTATTTTCAATTTGTTTTACCCACGTGCTGTGTTAATGTTAATCGAGTGAGCTAAACGAGTTGCGTTCGTGCTACGTTGCTATAATTATTTTATAAGGGGCTATTTATTCTCAAGTTGTTTTATTACTAAAGTTACTTTATTTAATGTGTGTGTATGTGTGTGTGTGTGTGTGTGTGTGTGTGTGTGTGATAGTGCCTACCTTGACATTTAACTTTACCACAATTACATTATAAATACCACAGTTAGAAGATAAAAACTTATAGCCATTTGAATTGCGTTTATAAAAAAAAAATGCGTTCTTTGTAGTGTATGGTGGCCAGCATATCAATCTACTCCAAAGTGTAAATTTTTTCATTGGTTTTTCAACTTTACATATGAATGATACAGTTCAAAATCTAATAAGGAATATTAGTGTAGTTTGGTCTGCTGCCTAAGGTAATGCCTTAATTCCAACAAATACCACAACAAATTAATGTTACGACCTAGTTACCGAATATGCGAGATTAATCAACAAAATAATAAAATTAAACCCAATTATTACTTACAGCATAATTGGCACAAATTGAAAGATTATTCTTAACTTACAGTAATAATCAAAATTAAAAATAAAACAACAACATTTATAAAAAAAAAACGCAAAAGCATTTTAAAAAAACTGCATTTCAAACGAATATCAAAATCTTTCTACATGTGGAAAAGGTAGACATCACTATGCAGTCTATGCAATTATTTCCGTGTTGCAAAGGGGTCACTCTTAGCCAGCGGCGCCCTTTAGCACCCCTACCCCTAAGCCCCTAGCTGCCCCCTAGCCCCTAGTCTAGATGTTACAAACGCGGAACGGAATGCAACGCTTCGTGTGACGGGAAAATTGTCCCTTGCTTTGTGCCTGTGTTATGGATATTAAAGTGTATATTTATAATGTTTTGTTAAATTTTTGATTTAACAAGTTTATTTGTCTTTGCCCATCAGATAAATGGTCACAGTTCGATATAACATCATTAGCACCTTTAGAATGTTCTACTGGTAGATAAGGTTATAATTAAGTAATAAGAGAAAATTGTAGCCATTATTTTCTAAAGATATTATCAATCACATCATAATACTTATATATAAATAAATAAAAATTAATTTCCATAAGTTAATTTCGCTAAAACTCGACAACGGATGAACCGATTTTGTTAATTTTAGTCGTCAAATGTTCGTGGTCCGGAAAGGTTTAAAAGGCGAGAAATCAGTCGGGTAAAATAAAATTTTTGAGGCGATATGATGTTTGCCGGGTCAGTTAATGTTGGGTAATTAGATAAATTCTGAAACGCACTTTTAATTATGTATACCTAATAATATCGATAACTTTGTTAGCGGGCGCATATCAAGCATTAGGTAACTATAGTGTGCATGTGTAAAACAAGAAATTAATTCTAATAGTATCAAAGTCAAAGTCAAAATCATTTATTTCAGAACCAGGAAGGCACTTTTGAACGTCAAAATACACGTGTAGATTCCTATGGAGAAGAACGAGCAAGAAACTGTATAGGTTACTATTTTTCAATCAGGTTTACAATACAATTCTTGGTCACGTTCCTTAAACTGTCAAAGTGGTCACCGGTGACCGCAACCTATTGTTCTATAATTGTGTCTATAATGACGGTACTCGACGAGTTAATCAATAATAAATTATTTCGACTGTTCAATACAATAAAATATTTAAAACTTAACACTTTCATTAATTGATTTTATGACCAACTTATTTTAATATATTTCCAGCTATTTTTTATGAAATAAGTTTTTTAACGTCAAACAGCGGTTTGACGTTAAAAAAACGTGACGTCACAATACACAATCTCGTACAAAACCATCGTTTTTGACATTTCGAAAAAGTATTGAATTTGACTAGTTGGCACATACCCAATTACTTTATCATTGTCCATTGGAGAATGAATCATGAAGCATACCATTACTACGAATCTAAATTAGCTAACATTTAAATTAATAAAAGTCAAGTCAAACATTAAAAGAAGTGTAGTAAACCTTCTAAAAATGTCTTTTCATAATCAATACTTACTTATGACGCAATCGCCTACAAACAACAAAGTTTAGAGTTTCCATTCCAAGCTCCATTATTTTCAAATAGCTTTATGCAATGAAGCATTTTATTTTTACCCACATTGACGTCATATTTAATGACGCACAAGACAAAATTGAAAAGAAACTAACTTTATCAATCGAAATCAAACATTTTCTACATGACAATAAGATCCTTTTTCAAAAAGCAATACTAATACATTCAATTAAAATACCCATGTACCCATAATGGCGTAAAAAAGGTACCATACGTAAATATTGAAGAAATGTTTCGTATAACTTGATAATTAATTTATCGTACTAACATACATCGTGTTTGTCTGTTTGTTTATAAAAATCTAATCGTATTATCGTTATGGAGTGAACACAGAGGCAAAATATCAGAACAGATTAGTTCCAGACAGATTAAAACGTCAAGGGAGAGGGTGAAAATGGGGCTGAATGAAATTTTCACACTATTTTAAAATCAACCTTAAGCATTAAGCTTATGGTTGCAATTCCTCCGTTTTGATTCCATGAGTTTGTGCTACGTAAATACCGCTAAACAAGGGTTCAATAACCTCTAGAGAAAGGATAAAGAAAGGATTTTTTATTAAAAAAAAGGTTTTATAAAAAAGTTTTGCTTACCTTTAAAATAAATACTTACTGGTTGAAGGGGACGAAAAAATCACAAGATGCCTTATTTAAAAAAATTGTTTTTATTTCTTTTGTCTATACTTCTATCTATACTAATATTATAAAGAGGAAAGATTTGTATTTTTGTATTTTTGTATGTTTGTAATAAATAAACTCAAAAACTACTGGACCGATTGCAATCATTTTTTCGCCATTAGAAAGCTGCATTATTCAGAATTAACTTAATAGAGGCTATATAATATCACGCTAGGTCCTATACTTGTGGAGCAGTAACCAAAAATGTTTTAAAAACGGGGGAAAAGTATCGTTTCTGAGGCCTTCCCTGGCGTGCGCTGAAGTTAAAGTTATACAAAAATGCTCTATAGATGAATTGTTCATCTTAACATTATTTTTAAAAAAGTCTGCTAGAGCATATGTCTACCTTTTATAGTTTAACCATAACAATCGTTTTAATGAATGGTTCAATCCTTATAAAAGTTTGCTATAGATAACTTTTGAATTGTTCAATCGGTTACTTAAAGAGATTAAGACTATTAATTCATCCAAAAGATACCTATTAGGTAAGTACTCACCTACTATTTCAAAAATACATAAAAAAGATGAAGTCCGGAAAAATATTTTCAAAAGGTAAATACTTCCTAAATAAAAAAAAAAAACTGAGAATAAATATAAATAAAACGTAAAACTATGTATACGTAATATTCTACAATACACTAGTACGCTACGCCTGGTACGGTTTTGGTTTTACAAATATACGCGCTATACTACATGAGGGTGTTTCTGTGATAATTTATTTTTGTTTATAATTATGTTCACTATCTGCAACTAACTACATAAAAAAATGAAACAATATAGAAAAATGTAACAAGGTCAACAAAGAAAACTCAACGATTTTAGTTTGACATAAAAATAAGAGATGTCGCTACTATGTACGAATCTCTTTCTGCGAGGATAAGAATGATTTGTTATTCTAAATTAACAGATTAACAGCATTTAACATAATCTTCTGGGCTTACCTTAAGCCAAAGATTTTTACGGATTTAAGGATATTTTATTCCACCTTGCTTTATGTAATAGTTTTGGACGCTCGTGCCAGATCAACTGTGGAATTCTCAACGTATGTACGTCGACTCGTAGTCGTAGTCTATATTTTTATAAGTATATACTTGTCATCATTGGCTCCGAGGTATAAGCATAAGAGCATATATACAATTTTCGTCAGTTTATTATAAGACCTTATAGGACGAACCTATTATTATAATCATAATTAGGCTGTATCCAGAATCCAGACTCCATCCTGTCACTGAGATTCATGACAGGTAATCATAACGACAAATAAATACCGTACCTAACAATGTAAAAGTACCAAACAACTAAATATAAAATCCATTTTTTTAAGGGGGAAATCATCGAATGACATCTCCCGCCTGGGTGAGGCGGGAGGGAGTGTCAGACTCTTACTGACTAAAATTCATCCCGTTCCTTCTCCTGCACGTCGAGTCGTAGCCCCGGTAACCCGTTAGGTTCTCCGCAACAATCTATAAAATCCATAGAGAGAAAAATAAAGAATAATTCACATAACAATGTTAGAACCAATACCTAGACCATTACTTATCAACTTTACGACCTACCACAACACGACATAACTTCATAACGCGACAAACTATGGAAAACCTTGGGCCCGATATGGTCATTACCTATAGAATCACTCCGACAATTCCGATAACAACACCCTTGCAATCAATGTGCCTAATGAATTATTTGCGTTGCTTAATCAAAGTTGTTTTGATTGCGTAAGAAATGCGTTTAATCAATTCTTTGGTTGGTCGGAGACTTTTGTTTTAGGTATATTGTGCCTATGAGATTTATTAGATATGTATTACTGGGTTTTTAAAAAAAATCTCAGTAGTAGCACGGAGTCTGGAATTGTGTCCGGTATATGGCTGTAGGCTCACCCCCTATTACATGGAACTCATAGCATAAATAGTGAAAAGTGGGTGTTACCCCTTCGGGGATAAAAGGCGTGATGTTATATGCCTATGAGACACGTCACTTTTTTATAGAATCTATACTAATATTATAAAGCTGAAGAGATTGTTTTTTGTTTGTTTGTTTGAACGCGATAATCTTCGAAACTACTTGTCCGATTTGAAAAATTCGTTCTGTATTGGATAGCCCATATATCGAGGAAGGCTATAGGCTATAAAATATTATGCTACGATTAAAAGGCGCCGAGCAGAGCGAGTGAAACCGCGCGGAAGTAGCTAGTAGGAGATAAACGAGCAGACGGATTGGCAAGCGATCAGCGCCGCCCATGGACACCCGCAACACCAGAGGTGTCACAGTAGTGTTTCTTATTTATATTTATCATCATCATCGATAGCTCATGACAGTTCCCAGTTGGACTATTAGTCTTTTTTACATGATAGATACTTTAAAAAGAGCTGGTGCTCGCGCTCTGGCTCGGCAGTAAATAGTCCTTTTGTGATGTGATAGACAGTTCATACGACAATATGGTAATATGTAGTTCACTCTAGCAAAAGTTCCGGATATCAGACCTCTTAAAAACTTGGATTGTAACATAACATAACATCACACTTCGAAGGGATAGGCAGAGGTGCACATTTTATACCACTGTACAATGTAACACCAACTTTTCACTATTTATGTTATGAATCCCATGTAATAGGGGGCACAATGCCATATACCGGGCACAATTCCAGATTCCGTGCTACTACTGAGAATATTTAAAAACCCAGTAATTCTTTGCCCGGCAGTTGCACTTACGACTACTCGGCCAACGAGGCAGTCGTGCAGGCCAACGAGGAACTTGGATTACTTGGATATCTTGCGAAAATCGTTGCCCAGTTTCATAGGAGCACAGTAGGTCTGCGTAATTTTGATTTTAGTAAATTAAGTTGTTAGCAGATAAGTAGATACAGTTCCAACCATACTACGCCTTGAGGCATGCAAATTACAAAATTTACAAAAATTACAGTTTTACAATGTTATTTGGAAAAAAATCAAGTACCTTCAAATTTCAAACTTTCAACATAATTATTGTAATAGGATAATTCAAAATATAATGTCACCAATTTAATTAAAATTTAATGTCAATAAAACGTATGTGTCAAATAAAATGTCATGAATTAGATTAAATAAAATGTCATACAAAGGACAATGTCCAAAAATGTATCGGATTCCACACCGATTGGTTTACTTAACCTATCAAATGCATGCAAAACTTACAAGATATAGAAATTTACTTAATAAAAAAATAGTGATATTTTACATTAACTTGTCCTGCAAATACTCTTTGACAGTGTAATATGCTTTTGGCACTAATAGGGCTTTGATTTTTTTTTTAAATATATTTATATCTGAAATCTCCAGTACAGACTTGGGTAGGTGATTAAAGACACGTGGCGCCATGCGAAAAATACTTTTATTAAGTAATGCTGTTTTAGTGCTTGGAAAATATATATTAGATTGATATCTATTACTATTAAATTTGTTAAAGCATTGCAGATTTTTTTGACAAATAGTGCAACTTCTAATATATAAATGCACGGTACGGTCAGTATATTTAGTTTTATAAAATAGGGTTTGCAACTATCTGTTTGCTTTATATTAGCTATAGCTCGGACACATTTTTTTTGCGCTCTAAATACAGCGTCTTTGTTAGTGGAGTTACCCCAAAAAATAACACAATACCTTAAGACAGGTGCAACATAGCCATAATAAGCCGTAAGAAGAGTTGAACTACTAACCGTCTTTCTGAGCATATAGAGTGCATATGAGTATGTATTTACTCTTGTGCAAAGTGAGTCAATGTGCTGTTTAAAGTTTAGAGTGTTGTCAATATCAGTCCTAAAAATCGCGTAGCATCCACTTCTTGAACCGAATCACTTTGGTAATTAATATTCATATTGGCTATTTTATTCGATCTATTTCTAAATGTCATTAAATTAGTTTTGCTGAGATTAATACATAAATTATTTGATGTCAACCAGTTTATTATATTTCTGAGAGTCATGTTTATCTCTGTCTCCATATCAATTTTATCATTTCCGGTAAAAAGTATTGTGCTATCATCTGCAAATAGGACAGTTTTGTATTTTGAATATTTTGGAAGGTCGTTTATGTATACGATAAATAGAAGTGGGCCCACCACTGTTCCTTGTGGAATGCCCGACCTGACTGTTCTGCATGATGATGAGTGGTTGACTACCTTTTTAGTTATAGGGCATATCTTAGTTATTTGGGTTATTTGAGTTCTATTGCTTAAATAAGATCTAATCAAGTCATGTATATTTCCCCTCACTCCATAGGCGTATAACTTGTCCAACAATATACTATGATCTACATAATCAAAAGCTTTTGTGAGATCCATAAATAATATTTTGCTCTGAAAGTCTCATAAGCCATTTTCTCCTGTCTTAACTCGTCGAGTACCGTCATTGTAGACACAATTATACCTCTAGAACAATAGGTTGCGGTCACCGGTGTCCGCTTGGTGTTTGACAGTTTAAATCTCTCAACATTATATAATTAGGTACAGTTACAGGGTTTCTTACACAAAATAAATATTCAGAATATAAAATTTTAACATTTTTATTTCCATAATTATTATTATACTGGCAGTCGTATGTAATATAAACATAATTCACACACACTATGTATACCTACTGCAGGCGTCCACGCAATGTGGAGCACCCACACATTTAACAAGAGAGTCAATGGACGTCCCGTCCACCATTACAGACATCATTAAATGCTTTGGAACAACAATTCAAGTAAATCCTTAATCTAGGGCTAAGTCAATAAGTCATTCACAGTACAATGCGGCATTTGTACAGAAACTTTTTTGAGCACTGTACAAAATCCCACAATGTACTCCAAACAACTTCCATAGGCCCATTTACAACAATAGAAACTTTAATTCCTAAATTTTCAGATTCCTACCGTAATAATACAATTTCACTTATAAGATTTACAATCTGTGACCGATTTTGATTATTCTTAAACACAAATTAATATCGCAAACCCAGCCAACATTTGAACATCTGAAATTTCATAACAATGTCAGCATCACCACGCGGAAGTAAATTATGTCACACGAATTAACTTCCATACAATGGCACTTGCTTTTTAATATAAAAATACTAAGCACCTACTGTGTGCGTTACACGCATAAAACTAACAATTAATTATTTACAAATTATCTTTTGCCACATTTTTATAACAATAAATAGGTACATTTTTGGTCTCATTCGACCGCATCCATTCCATTAAAAATTGAATTATATTTTTAATTATTTTTAATGTGTATGGTTTTATATTTTTTTATTGGATTTTTGGCGGGCGTGGCAAAGGACCGCGTTTAGAACGCTACTAAATGTTCAGTCACGCTTTGAAGAACTAAAATTAACTTAAAATTAAATACTAAGGGCATGGAACATTAAAATATCTAATTGCTAATTTAATTTCCTTGTCCAAAGTTTAAGAAAACTGATACTTAAGCTGTACGGAAGATATAAAGTAAGCGCACACATTCGTTTTAGAACTTACTAAGTATATCATGAAATTGTACAATAAGCATAAGTTTTTTGTAATGACTTTGAAGCTTAATTAACCTATTAGAGATCCATACTGAATGTTTCCTGCGACTCGTCGAATGAGATTGAGTTGGACCGCGCTTTCTGCGCTGCAGTCGGTTGTATGACATTCGGGACGGAGTTGGGGTTCTTCAAGAGAGCGGCCGGTAATGGGCACTTAGGTGGGGTTTGCGAGATCGGTGATTGCCGTAGCGACATCATGAATGACCTCTCGTACACTATCCTTGTACCTGGAAAAATAAAATAGATTTTGTTAACAGTTGAACTTGAAACATCATGAAGCGTAGGTACAGTGAGATTTTCGATAACAAATTCTTAATCAATTTTGCATACTTATGGAGATCGACTTTTCATAGAATGATCTAAATAAACATATTACCTAACACCACAATTATGCTACATTGTAATATGCAATACCTATTCCAAAATATAGGTTCCTCACTGAACAATGGCGGCCGCCTGCCAACCGTAATGTATTTCATGCAAATTCCATTCATTCTATTCATAAACAGTAAAGTTCAAAGATAATCTATTATGTCTCGTGATTATATAATGTTTCTTGAATTCGCTAAGAAGTCTGGCATAGTTTTGTTGAATTTACGAGTTTTAATGTTAGCTACTTCCGTGTGACAACGAAAATAACAGAGTACCTATGATATTTTTGCAGAAGATTGGACTTTGAGGAAGGTAACAAGAGCAATTATCGTGTAGAAATTACTAGAAAGAGATTTAAAATATGATAAACAATATTCTACGTCAAATTCCACTAACGAAAATTGAAGAGTTATAGAATTGCAAAACTTAATTGGGTTGAAACTTACTACTTAAAACATTTCGGTCACTACTGATACTAGGCTTTTTTTTTATTGGGACAAGCCCGCCACAACCTCCCAAAACCGCTGCAACTCCTGTAGGCCAGGATCTACAGTAGATACAACCATGAAAACACAGGAACATTGAAGTCCGGCGCGTCCCAGGGACATGAGTAACTGTCTTAGTTCCCGCAACGAAGTGAATCAGAAGATATTATAAGAGAAGAAAAAAAACGATAGTTTCCACTTCCCTCGGTGAATTACTGCAGGAGACAGAGTGAATTAAGCCTAACTGATACTAGGCTGATATATTTAGAAACGAATTATCATCATGTTATTATTCAAGCTTAGATAGGTACAGTTAACGAAATCAACCATCAAAAATAATTTCCTTTTCAAATCGAAATGAGAGTCAAGATCTTTTCCAATTCAGATTCCAACCTAACAGTATCTCAACCGGTTTCGGTTATTTAAATCGTTGTTTTTGTATTTATTTGTTTGTTTAAATATCAAACTGCCTCGTTAGCGGAGTGGTAGCAAGTGCGACTGCCGGGCAAGGGGCCTCGGCTTCGATTCCGGTTCCGGTCGGGCAAAGTAATACTGGGTTTTTTGAAAAATTCTCAGTGGTTAGCACGGAGTCTGGAATTATGCTCGGTATATGGCAATAGGCTCACCCTCTATTACATGGGACTCGTAACATAAATAGTGAAAAGTGTGTGTTACATTGTACAGTGGCATAGGTAATGTGCATCTCTGCCTACCCCTTCGGGGATAAAAGGCGTGGTGTTGTGTTACCTTTATATGTTCGTATTAATTTTACAGAAACATTTTTTCATTTCGACATTTCTAACCTCGCTATGATTCTCAAGATACGTGGGTTGTTAATGACTCTTAAGCCGCTTGAAGCATACAGAAGCGCTTTCTTTGAGCACCAAGGACTTCCTTATAAGACTTGGCTTTTTGCTATAAAGCGGTTTTTAATAAACCTTCGGAATGAAAAACCAATTAGATATTATGAACTTTGAAATAGATCTAATAATTTTATCTAAGATTAAGTATATTTGGGGCACAATTTATCTTTTTCCTTGACCAAACATACGATGTGTTAATAAATATTGATATTCTATGACATTTTAATTTCGTATTTGCATTTAAAAAAGGTAATCGATACTTATATAGTTAAACGTATTAGGTATAATTACAGTTTATGATGACAGACTAATTATGTCTCTATTAATATTTTACTAATTCATTATCTTTAAATTCGTTTATAAAAATAGTTCTTACAAGTATGTAAATTTTATATAGCTAAACAACTCTACAACCAACTATGCATTATTTAAATACAAAATAAAAGTATCAGAAAAACAACCACTAAACCTAACTGAGCCACTTCGTATATCTAAAAAAATTTAAAAATATTACCAATTTTCATTTAATATCAAATAGACCAGTAATTCAATCAACTAGAATTCCCAGATTATACACGGAGTGTGCGCAAACGCATGTATAAAGGACAGAGTTGTTCTATTATCTTAAACAAACAGTCGCCGTTCGTGATTGGTTGCCAAGTGCCTTATGTAACACAACACTACACCACATGGCAACTGATTTGCGCAATCCAATCACGTTTTCGTGCAAAAGTTAGGTTAGGAAAATTATCTGCCGGATTTCAAGACAAGTCCACATGTTTATATTAGTTACGTTAGAACAAATTAGAGAAAATAGTTAAATCTACTATATAAAAATAAGTCGGGTTTTCCTTCCTGACGCTATAACTGCAGAACGCACAAACCGATTTCCACGGTTTTGCATTTGTTAGAAAGGTATCGGGCTCCGTGGCGAAATGGAGTTCGCCGGGTTTGCTAGTGTTTAATAAAATCTAGATAAAAGGCATAAAACTTTAGTCAAAAGATTGAATAGAAAATTCTATATTTTTACCGAATTTCTTGAATGTCAATGTCAATCACATTGAATTTTTTATTACGACCAGCCAGCATTTTAGTTACTAAGTTTCGAATTACAGTAATAATAATAATAATAAGCCCGCAGGGCACCTTGAGGCGAGGTGACGGGCATTAGCGATCCCGCGGGCTATCATCACCCCGAGTGCTCCAGGGAGAAGTCACCGTTCCTTCTTCTCCGGCTTGCCTTAATTGGCTGGCTGGAGTGAACGATGACAAGGAACAGGTCTTCCACCTCTGGCTTGCCTTCATTGGCCGTCCAGAGTGGAGTCGCGAGAGCAGTGATCCTGCTCGGAGGGTAAGAAACTATTCGTAAGTCGCGAGTGGGCCAGGGATGCAGGAGGCTTCGGCTGGAGCAGATGATCTGAGTAGAAAGCGGTGGTAGTTTCTTAACCCTTCAGCCACTCACATTCTCGTTGCCCCTTTGTTGCTATATCTAGCAACCATTCCCGGGGCCCGGTCGGTGAGTTGGCGAGTCTCCGCCTGCCATTTTTACGTGTAATAATTACATTGTTTCGGCAGGTGCCATAGTCATCCATAGTTCTCAATTTCCCAGTCCACAGCAACCCATCCATAGCCCTACCTTTTTATTCCATTATTCACAATAGTTCTACACTAACCGGGGACTGTCCTTGGGTGCATTTCCATAGTGCATACAGGGATAGTCGCCGGTTTGTGTGTCCATTACATTTATATTAAAGTTGTCTAAAGGGCCTCTGCGCAGTTGGCTTCGGCCCCTCGTACGCCTCCCAAATCACCGGGACCCTGCGGTCCCGTGAACGGTAAAGACATACATAATAATAATAAACGTTTATTAGCACTTCATAGAATTAACACAGTGAAGCCCTGGCTCTTGTACTAGGTATCCCTGTATCACAAGAGCCAGGTCTCTCAATATACATGGAATGATAGCACCACGTGAGACTTGACAATTAATAATGACTTACATATAATACGAGTAAATTCAAAGTTAGACAAAAGTATAAACAAAACCATTATAACTATAAACAAGAAATAAAAAGATAAACAATAATTAAAACTGACACTGTTTGTGAAAGAATGGTGTGTGAGTGTGTTGGTGTAAGGTGTGTGTGCGTGTGTGCGTGGTATCTCAAAATGTATAAACATATACGAGTGAATAGAGATGTTAGTTGGGGTGTCAGGCAATGTTATTATTTTTATCAATATTAAAACAGTAACTAAGTAATTATTTTTATTCTAATAATCTTGTTTTTTTTAAATACAAATTAGAAATTAGTTATCCTAGATTTGCTATCGTCTGTAGTACCAGCACCAAACAATGACTGTTTTTCTTATTCATATTTGGCATGCTTATTCACGATTAGATACGCAATTTTAATATTTATCAAGCTAAAATCTAGATACTTCTAAAAAACACAATCTATAGAAAAGAGAATTTGAAAACGACCTTGAACTTTGAGTTTGTTTATTTACAGTTTCATAGAAAAATCGATAAGGCAATGTCGAGCTTATTTGCATAGCATAAATAACTACATTTAAATAATGAATTGCTATTATTGGCACCGGATATATCAATTGGTGTCTGAACAGCTTCAATAAACTGATCGTCGTTTATTAAACGACGATCAGTTGCGCAAGAGTGACATAGTGTTTTGGCTTCTCACGTAATTTTTCTAGTAAAAACAATCATGTAAATCGTATGGTATTTAGTGCATACATAATATGGGAGACTAAGAACAACGATAAGAATGGTTTTTTCAAAAAAACATTCGTTTTCACATGAATATACTGAGAAAAGCTCTACGTAGAGCTGGAGGGGAAGAAGAGTTAATTTAGTATGTCTCACGATAGTTATTATAAAAACGGATCTGCAAGTGTTTTAACCGACTTTAAAAAAAGAAGGTTATTCTTTTTTTCTATTATTAAGTTATTTATGTCACTAATGTCTGAATGCTGAAAGATTCAACTTTAAGTGGTACCTAAATATCGTGCCATCTCTGTCATTTTACAATGAATTTGTGACAGAACCTTACTTGAGCGCGACTTACTTAAGTGTCTTTTTTTATGGCATAAGCCGGTAAGCGAGCAGACGGATCACCTGATGGTAAGCAATCGCTCGCCTATGGACACCTGGAACACTAAGGCATTACAAGTGCGTTACCGACCTTTTGGGATTTGGGAATTTGGGAGGCTGGGAAGGGGGGGGGGGTAATTGGGCCTTCAGCTCCGCTCCGGTTACCTCACTCACACGACGAAACACAACGCAAGCGTTGTTTCACGTCGGTTTGCTGTGAGGCCGTAGTGGTATCACTCCGGTCGAGCCGGCCTGTTCGTGCCGAAGCATGGCTCCCTTACACATTTGAGTATTTCGACAATATACTACCATTAATAAAACTTCAGTTAGATTACTATAAGCTGTTACTATAAATAATATTAATCAGCAAGCCACGTGCAAGACGTGTATCCTTTTAACAATAACATTAATATGACGCCAATGTAATTAAACGTAATATCAAAACATTACACCTGTTATTCTAAGAGGGGGTAGGCAGATGTATAAATAGTTTATAGTAATTATTTAGATACGTCATTCATGTTGTGATGTGAATGAAAAGTTTGTATAAACAAACATGATCTCTTAGTAGATAATTTCGGTCAGATTTCTAGCTTCTGTGATCTTAGGTAGTAGGTTGAAATCGGTTTGTATTGATATAATTGTTATGGCAGTAATGTTATCTAGTGTTTACGTAAATTATAAAATAGGTAAATGTACGTTATGCTTGTTTTATCTTTTATGTAAAGCTGTTTCTTTTTCTGCATGGATGTTCAAGGAGTGTGCAGATACTGTTTATATTTTAATGTAGTTGAAAAAAAACAGGTTGTTAAGAATTAATATTAATGCCTACTGAATTAATAATAAAACCCTCTGAAATTGATAACTTTGAAGACATTTTTTCTTTGTACATGGGAACCTCAAACTAATCCCATTACTAAATTAATCACTAAATCAGAAATACCTTATATTACCTAAATTGCCTGAACTCAGAATCTTTTGACTGACTCGTTGGCCGAGTGGTTGTAAGTGCGCCGGGCAAGGGGTCTCGGGTTCAATACCCAGGAAGGGGAAAGTATTGCTGGGTTTTAAAAAATTCTCAGTAGTAACACGGTGTATGGAATTGTGCCGGTATATGGCAATAGTCTCACCCCCTATTACATGGGACTCATAACAGAAATAGTGAAAAGTGGGTGTTACATTGTACAGTGGCATTAAGTGCCGCAATGTACACCTCTACATATGCCTTCGGGGGTAAAAGCGTGATGTTATGACCATAATCTTTACAATTTCAAGTACTTTAGTTCTAATTAATCGTAATATTCTCAGCAATTAAATCCTCTCAAGGTTAATGCAACAATTGAGACAATTTAAGCCTATGAGTTCATTGGCGCTCCTAAATTTAGTTGACCACTCATCTGAAGGAAATCACAGCTTAAATATAATCAAAACCTGTTACTTACTATCCACCTATGTAAACATGTATTATATCCAAATGTACGCGTGTATGTGTGCACTTAACTCCTGAACGACTGCACTAAATTCGATATTACTTTGTGCAAAGAGCATGGTTTGAATTTATGATAAGTTTATCAAATCCCCAACACAAAGTACTCGAGCATCAAATAAATTCTCACTTAGCCAGCAAGAAAATACTTTAAGCTAAGCTTCGCACGGCAATTTAAACGCTATTGCTAACTGCATAATAATGAGTTTTCCATTTAATGTCTTTTGTCAGTTCTCAGGCTAATGAACTCTATGGCTTGGGAATAAAAAAATATTTTAATCGGCAAACACAATGAGTATTCAGCCGGTTACAAACGATATACGCTATCATATCAGCGATTACAATTTACTAACGAGGTCTTTTTACGAATTACCTAATTTTGTCAACTTTACATAATTTGAAGGTGTTCGTTTTTTATTTACCTCCAGGTGTGGTGGAGTATACAGTGCCTCCTGGAGTGCTGGAGTACACATCGGGCATCTGTGAGGGGTCAGTGATGAGGACCCTCCTCGAAGGGATAGCCTGGCAGTTGGTGGCTTGTCTTGCAATAGGTGACGCCGACATGATTCCAAAAACTTTTTGGTATAATCTCACAAAACACTGACACTGTTGGTCGTTCAAAAATACAAGGAGGACTGAACCGGGTGTAGCCGATGCCTAAAATAAATACGTTTACTAGCTACACGCACACACGCGCGCATTGTGTATTGTAAACACGTCACACACGAGCGAGCCACATCAAAACATGTATAGATTATGGACGCAGATAGGGAACTTTGTAAATGCGGTTATATATCGCGTTGACCTTGAAACTTCACAACTGTGTACACAGCTAAGTTGGGTAAATAAATGAGTCAGCTACGAAAACATATTGTTACAGTTGATATCTGTAGCTAGTATCAAAAGATCCTGCCTAATAAGAAAGTGAACGATATTGAGTGGACGACAGGTTGGAACTCTGTGGTTTAATTATGAGTGAATGTCATTTATGGCTCAAAAATATCGAATACCGTAATCCCCAATTTAAATAAATAAAAAAACCCAACTATCCATTCGTTATTTTAGAATTTCATAAACAAAGCAAGTTTTCTACCTATCCAACGGATCTTAAAAACGAGTTTATCATGTTCTTTGACGGCGCACACAGATACCCGCAATCTTTATCGTACGTTCCACGCACACATGGCCGCAGTGTTTTGTGCGTAGTTTAGTCAGTCGATATAGTGATGTCGACTAATTTATATTCGCAAAATGTTTATCTCATACAAAATCAACTAGCGAGAACGAAGATTATAGAATCTTTGCAAGAAATATTACAATTTACAAGTACCTATTTCTGCTTTTAGGTTACCTGCATGCGTGTATTCATATCTAGGTATCAACAATTTATAAATTCTAAATATAATTATTATGTGAATTTCGTTTATTGTATTGCATCGCCTTAACACTAATAGCTGGGTATGTGATAATGATAATACTAATTAATAAAATTTCAGAGTCGAAACAAAGATTAAGAAACGAATAATTTTACTGTACTCGTAAAAGAACTGATATTAACGTAACATTCCATCACGCCTTTTTATCTCCGAAGGGGTAGGCAGAGGTGCACAATGCGGCACTTAATGCCACTGTAGAGGTATAATGTAACACCCACTTTTCACTATTTATGTTACGAGTCCCATGTAATAGGGGGTGAGCATATTGCCATATACCGGGCATCATTTTCAGACTCCGTGCTACTACTGAGATTTTACAAAACCCAGTAATACTTTGCCCGACCGTTCGAACCCGAGACCCCTTGCCCGGCAGTCGCACTTGCCATCACTCGGCCAACGAGGCAGTTAAAAGCTGTGACGTTACCGAATTTTTCAAATGTCTCAATAGTAGGTATCACAAAGCATTTAATATAGCAACAACATAAGCACAATCACAGTATAAAAATCTGTGGGCACAACTATGACAATATATCGGAACCCTCTACCATACTAAACATACATACGTAGATATCTTTGAGGAACCAAACCAGATAATAACTACTACCTCAATAACATAATTATAAATAAATAGCACAGTATCGTACACAATTTTAAGAACACAAATGTATTTAAAATGAGCATCTTTTATTTTAACAAACGAATTAACCGGTTGCTATTATAGTTAACTAGATAATTTTCTAGGCCAATGTTGTATATTAAAATATTTCAAAGATAATAAGTGTATAATAAATACTACACACACTAATAAACATTACACAGACCTGCTTAAAAGTCGAAATAATAAAAAAGCCCCTTGCTACGCTATAATATAAAGTACGCTACGCCAGGGCTATGCTACGCAACGAAACGCACGCTTTTCCCAGCACAAATAATTAAAATATTTAAAAGGTAATAAAATTTATGCTACCTGCCAATTAATATGTATTGTAGCAGTAATATTGGAATAAAAACTGTAGCGTTACAAATACGTGATCATTATTGATCATTTTATCTATTTAAAATAAAAACTCATTCTTTGAATACGTAGAACAATCAGGGCATATAAATACAAAATTCTTATCAAGTGTATCGTACCTCTTATGATGTGATCATGCTCGGATCGGTAGAATTTCTTCCATTGAATAGCTTTCCTTGAATCCGAGGCACGAAGTTTTCATAGTCAGTTTCTGATAAATTAGCATTTAAAACCACAAATTGTTCTGTTTCCTCAAGAGGAAGCCTCGCCCTCCTGTCTCTCAGTGCAACACCATTCTTTGTAAATATAAGCTCGCTTGGTACTGAATTCGCTACAATGTTGCACTTCATTTTGAAAATCTTTGCCAAATGAGGATATTTCAGCTGGTTCGTCTGCCACCAATCACATGGATCACAGCTGCTCTCTGCAAGCTCACCCTGAAGATAGGTAGACACTTCTTGTTGAGCCAACACTAATTGATTAAAATCGGAACACTTCTTTCTATTTCGTATAGACAAACTTCGTCTCCGCCACAAATTTATTTCACCGTCCGCGTCGTCGTCCTCCATCGTGCTCTGATCACCTGGATCACTATTCGTTTCATTTTGACATTCATTTTTTATCATCTGTTGTACTGCTACTACCAAGTTTGATTTCGCAGTCTCAACTGTGTCAACCACTACTTCATCAATGAACATCTCTGTTTTGTATCTCGGATCTAGAATAGTACAAATTGCCAATTTGGCCTCATACTCTTTGCTCGAAAAATCTTCATACAGTTTGGTACTGAATGGTTTTAAAATATTTTCTATGAAGTTATGATATCGAGGCTTCTTCTCTAGTTCCTTCATCACATCCTTCAGTCCATTAATGATAGCAATTCCTTTTGAAGCGTAAATGTACTTTTCAGAGATGAGCTCGGTAATTGCTTCGTAGAAAGGTTTCAGCATTAAATATAATTGGTTGAGTGAGGTCCATTCATCATCAGTGATGTCTGGTAAATCTGTGATGATGTTTTTATCAATTTCTTTTATTTCGTTCTTTAGATTAATAAACCTTTCTATCATGAGATAGATAGAATTCCACATCGTTGGCATGGATTTTAGAAACTCCAGAGGTACTTCATTATCGCTGACTCTCATTTGGGAATTTCCCAATGCTTTTTCATCTTTGTTACACAATTGGTAACGGTATGCAATAGTGTTGAACTTTTTTAATGTGGTCTCATAAATATTGGTAAAGTTCTGAAGAATATTGTTTAATTTTTGGGCTATACAAGAACAGTGATCCCAACCTAATGAAGTAACTGCTTCCATTACATCTCTGTTATTGTCTGTGACACACATATTTATTTTATCAAAAATGCCCCAGTCTAGACAAGTGAATCTGAAAATAGTTGCAAGGTCTATACTAGAGTACGTGCTGCTAAGATGCCAACATTTCAGTACTATAGACTTGAACTGGAAGTCCTTATTTATGTAGTGTCCAGAGATGCACATAAATGTGTCATTACTAGTGGAGGTCCAGAGTTCACTTGTCAAACAAACAGACTCTGCTTCTTGCATTAATATTTTTTGATTATTCAAACACTTGTCGTAAAGTGCAGGTATGACTTTTTCGGATATCACTAAACGTGAAGGTATTTTGTATTCGCTGTTCAAAGCTTCTACAAATTCCATAAAATCATGATCCTCGACGATTGAAAGAGGTTGATATGTCTTCAAGATCATCTTTAAGAGTTTCCCGTTAGTTAGTTTCTGTTTTTGATCAAGAACATTTGTAAAAACATATTTAATTCGAGGAATTGGGTTTGCAAGTTCTGCCTGTTGTTCTGAAGTTGAGGCTTCGATACATGGCTCCGGTGAATGGTTATCTAGATCATCTTCTTTTTTTATCTCAATCAGTGAGATGCGACATGTTTTATTGTCACCTGTAGATAACTCAATTAAATGCTCCTCATCATCCTCCTCATCATCATCTTCTTCTCCTCTATACATCTTCAATGTGAGGCGACGTTTCCTTTTTTCTACTTCAGCTAGGTAAGAATTATATTCCGTTTTGTGTTTCATTCGTAAATGGGCTTTCAAATTCGTTATAGATGTTTTGTATGAGTAATCACATTTACAAAGTTTGCAGTTGGCAACTCTTACATATGGTAACTTTACGTAGTAATTCCAAAGTGGGTTTGATATATTTACTAAACTCATTGTTACGATGTTACAGACACACACAATACCACACAACTGTATTATGTATATTAGCAGAAGTTGTTCCAAATAACACTTCACAATCAATAAATAGCACAAACACGAAGCGAAATGACGCTACACAGGAATAGCAAGAGAATAGCACGTGGCGCAGGCGCACTGCTCACTGACAACTTGAAACGATCCAGTATGCCGAGTCACGAGAACGAAAGAGACAGCAAGCGACGCGACGCTCGGTGAAACGTGTTTATCGGTACGCGACGCGCCAGCGAGCCTTGTACACGAAAACAAAAAGGGACAACCGCTACTCACAGTTATAAACGACTCTATGCGTTCTAGTTTAAAGCTTAAAATAAATACATACTTTCAATTAGGCTCTAATGACTTGACGTGAGGTTCAAACCGGTAAATGTATAGTCGACGAGAATGTGAGTAGCGCGTGAGTAATATCATTAGATGGAAACAAGTGCCCCGGCCGGTGCTGGCGCGTTATATCGGAAAGCAGACAGCGGGTAGCGCACAAAACAGATAAATAAATGAATTATCACTTGCTATTAATATAGTTAATCAATTTTGTAATTCAGTGTCTTGTGGTTTCTGTTAAGTATTCGATATCAAGTTTAGATTTTAGTAAATAAAAGCTGAATGGTACTTAATAACAACTCATGACAAAGTAGATCTTATTGTTATGCTTATTTATTGTCAACTGCCTCAATAGCAAAAACTTTTGCCAAGCAAGCATAAATGTATGAAGCATTGATTTGTAACTGGGGAAAAGGGGCATAGGTAGGTGTTGTAGGTGATAGATTTGTAAACAATAGACAAAATTGAATTTGATAACCTTAGCACTATATTTCTCGTAAAATAGGTAAATGTGTTGTAGGTATGTAGGAATCGATTTCTGAATTCTTGCGTACCTAAATTGTTTCGAAATGCCGAGATGTTTAATCGATGTTCCCACGACTCGATTTCTCTCGGTTAATCTTTAATTGATTCACAGTAATGAGTTTACTTCGAATGTTTTTTTATTTTTTTTTTAAGTGGGGGAAATCATCGAATGGCTGCCCCCGCCTGGGTGAGGCGGGAGGGAGTATCAGACTCTTACTGACTAAAAACCACCCCGTTCCTTCTCCTGCACGTCGAGCCGGAGCCCAAGTTACCCATTCGGTTCTCCGCGACAAAAAAGAAAAAAAAACCCATAGATGTCATTCATTGTTCGGTAGGTACCACAGATATATTAAAAAAAGAGGTACCAAGTAAAATTATAGCACAGTAGGTATAAAAATATAGGCTGTGATTATAGTGTGAAATAGACCATCACACACTCGTGTCTTCCTAGTGTGTACCTAGGCGCGGGTCTGCGGACGGCGAGCATGGGTGGCTCCCCGTCCGACCAGAAACAGACCCGAGCGTACGGCACGTCGCGTTCCGCACGCGCCTCAAAGAGCCATCAGACCACCACAGATGGGGCCCAATACGGCCGATGCCGATTCGGAGTCACGGAGAACCTAACGGGTAACCGGGGCTCCTACTCGACGTGCAGGAGAAGGAACGGGGTGGTTTTTAGTCTGTAAAAGTCTGACACTCCCTCCCGCCTCACCCAGGCGGGAGCAGTCATTCGATGATATTCCCCACTTAAAAAAAAAAAGTGTGTAGGTACCTAGGACTAGGAGTCGTAAAAGGACTAGATAGGTACCTGTATCTTTTGTGCAATGATGTCCAACGCGTCAGATTAATGAAAGTCCTCATAAATAGAAGAGATCACGAGTGTCGAGTCGAGACCCATAGTCCAACGGCCACACATCAATCTATACAAAACCAGTTTATCCTGGTGTCGCGTCGCATCATCTTTCCGCACATTTAAAGTTCAGTTTATACTGGTTATGTAAAGCTCGATGTGTAGCCGTGTGTACAGTCAGTATTACATCTAACAGGTGTTGCATCTACTTATATCTAGGTAACTAGATCTAAAGTATAAATGCTCAGCATATAGATACAACTTCCTTGCAAAATTTAATTCAAAGAATACTCTGTATTATTACCTATACTTAGGTAATAATAATGGAAGCGGCCAGCATATTAACCTACTCGAACGTATCAATTTTTGTCATTGGATTTTCGACTCTAAATGTATTTTAACGATATAGTTGAAAATCGAATAGAGAAAGATAGAAAAGAGTAGGTTGGCTTGCCTGCGACTGTATACGTTCAGTTGTTTTATTTTTACGTCGCGAAGGTCAATATAACCTCAAAACGCCACGTGGTAATATCGCGCTGGTCCCGGCAGATTGTATGAGAATATAGGTCATTAGGTAACGCCTATGTTGGTACCTTTATGTATATTTGGGCCACGATTTCTGTTACTTTAGTAGATAGTTTACTAAGCATCGTTCAATGCTTATCTACCTATTAGTTTATTTGGGCTAATTATTACATTTAACACGTAACATAACACAACGCCTTTTATCACCGATAGGGTGGGCACAGGTGCAGATTACGGCGCTTAATGCCATGTACTTACAATGTAACACCGACTTTTCACTATTTATGTTATGAGTCCCATGTAATAGGGGATGAGCCTATTGCTGTATACCGGACACAATTCCAGACTCCGTGCTACTACTGAGAATATTTAAAAACCCAGTAATACTTTGTCCGACCTGGGAATCGAACCCGAGACCCCTTGCCCTGCAGTCGCACTTACGACCACTCGGCCAACGAGGTAGTTATTACATTTAAATAGGTGGATACTTTTAATAGATATTGTTCTACTATCTGTAACCAACTACTAACTACTGAACTACTGTAGACTGCTCCGTTAAAATAGTGGTCGTGTATATGATTGTTGAACACAACGTATCAAATTTGAACCTTATTACAGCGCTTTAGCATATTGATTTGATATTTGCTGCGATTTTTGAGTTCAGCATGTTGGGTTTGGGTTCGTAATTCGTAATCAAATTTTAACTAACATTAGTCCAGTTGATGTTGCAGTACAAAACCAAGTCAAACACGTTTGACTGACAAACATAGACTAGTATAATAGTTGACTAGCTGACCCGGCAAACTTCGTACCGATTAAAAGTTTTTTCTCACCTTAAAACCTTCCCTAGACTTCCACGAACCTATCAAGACATTAAAAATTAGCCAAATCGGTTCAGCTGTTCTCGAGTTTTAGCGAGACTAACGAACTGAAATTCATTTTTATTTATATAGATAGATGATACAGTACAAAACTAAAGTCAGACGTAAGTAGGTACCTATGTCCTACAAACGTTTCAAAGCAAATTGTTTCAACCTTTTTTTCTAATTCTATTTCTAACTCGGTAAACTTTATCGCCTTACATGTACAAACACCAGCATACCAAGCTCCTCAATTCTGTCGAAAATCTTTAAACGACTTCCAATTCTATAACTAAAGCAACAGAGTTGAAAATCACTTAACAACGTTTGATATTAGGGTACCTTATTCTGCAGTCGTAACAATGTGATATGTAAAATGATTTCGCGAACTCCAAGGATATTGAGACTGATAAGAATGATGATAAGAATAATAAATAGCAGTTCTTATTAAATAATAATGTTGCTAACACAGTTTTTTGTTAATACAAGAAACTATAAGATTGTTCAAACTCAAGGATTTGGGGGACACTTTCGATAATCTTTTGTATACGCCTTTTGCTTGACTCCGAGATCAAGAGGACGTAGAAAAAACTTACGGATTCATGGTATGTCAATTCTTTTTTTTTTTTTTTTTTTAAACGTTGCCCCACACTAGGATTTTCTCCTGTGTCATGGGTGCGTTTACAAACATACAAGTTCACATACACAATGACACCCAGCCCCGAAACAACAATTTGTGGATCACACAAAGTGTTGTCCCGTGCGGGAATCGAACCCGCGACACGTTGCACGGCAGCCGGTTGCCCAGCCACCGCACCAACCGTCCAGTCATTATTAACCCCTTTCATTACGAGGCAAGTTAGTAGAGTAAGAGGTTCCGTATCACTATTACTTTTAGGGAGACGGAAATATCCAGATAGTGTTTCAACTTTCTTTTTTTTACTTTATGTCCAAAGAAATGAATATTTTGATAGCGACCATTACGTATTAAGTACCTATGTAACGTGTTTGTCAACATCGGCGACTTCTGGAAAATGCATAAAGCGTAGCAGTGTCCTCTGCAGCCTGCCTACCTGCCTTCTCACAACAAATAGATAACAGTCGCAAAAGTCCTCGATCGACAGAATTGTGCAACACAAATTAATAGCATACATTATTTATTATTTATTTTTTATCCATTTATTTAGATTTTTGGCAGTAATCGTAGCTGTTGGTTTTGTCACTTTAATATTAATTTACCATATTATACATCATGCTGTACTCCGAACAGCGTTAATAAAGCTAGTACGTATTATAACGGGCTGGTGCTGAAAATCAGCGCCGTGGGCTCGAGCCTCTGTGCCCGGTCCACGGTATTAAGCTGAGCTTCAGCCTTTTGCGCTGCGACGCACCATGGGCTTTTTTTTTCGGTGTTTCTAAATTCTTGTTGTGTGTCGTAGCAAAATAAATGGTTTTTCTTTTCTTTCTTTCTTTCTTTCTTCTTTCATTTAATAAAAATATTTGATCAATTTTATAAAATTCAATAGTATATTTGTATTGTAACTTTCGTGAGACATACTAAATAAATAATAAATTAATTCTGACATTAAATTAATAGTAATCTAATAAAACGCCGTTCCTCTCTCCTACCAACTTTAAATGTTGCTGTGCCCGACAGGGTCCATAATTGTATTTTCTAACCACCTGTATATGTACATTCAGGATGCAATAAATACTTGATTACTTGATTACTTATATTATTATGTTTTCGGCTCACTCACGTAATAATTTGACGAGGAACTCGACTAGTTTCAAGCCATGCTAGATGAAGAATTCAATAGTAATACTTAAATGTCAAAAATCGATCAATCCAAGGGTTTTTGATAGCGTCCCATCGATCAAGTTTCGGATGCGGAATCCAAAAATAACGCGGTAGAAATATAAATTGTTAGAGGTAAAAAAAAAACATTCATTCGACTATAATTTTTACCTGTACCTTACCATTATTTTTTTAACCATTTCAACAATGTGTGGGTAGGTATAAAACCTTTCTATTTCAGGATGAACTCGATTATTTAGAAATCGAATAAATTGAATACGTCTGTCTCGGTACCTGCCTGTCGTAAGGGGTATAATCACATATGCACGTGTTAACATATAGTTTTTGCTTTGTACCTGTCCAACAAATTTGTAAAATGTTACCTTCCGTCAACTAAGATGAATGAAACGCACTCATGAATGAAATTCATCTTTAAAAGATCCTAACCATTAGGTTAAAGTAAGTATGAACATACTTCTATTCTTCGAAGAATTAAGCAGGCACAGTAGACGCTTGACAGGTCGCGGAAAACCTAAACTGTCGCGGAGAACCTAACGGGTTACCGGGGCTCCGGCTCGAAGTGCAGGAGAAGGACCCTGGTGGTTTTTAGTCAGTAAGAGGCTGACTCTCCCTCCCGCCTCACCCAGGCGGGAGCAATTATTCGATGATTTTCCCCCCTTAAAAAAAGACGCTTGACAGAGTACAAGAGATAAGTAACCATCCACTGGATGCCAGTTTTGTTTGGAGTCCAATATAAAAGCCAATTAAGTTTGAAGCAAAAAACATATGTTTTAGCAAGAATTATATCTTTAAAAAAATATCTGGAAAACTTTATCCTATTTCTACTACTTGCATTTGTATACTATCAAGTCTAATTTCAAGTTTTCATTTTATTAGGCTCAATTTTATTCACTCTGGGCGTCGGGGAACGAGACGATCTCTGGCCACCGTTAGCACGTGCCTGCGTGCGGTGAGCACGGGTCACTCAACTTAAGAGTCGCTTTCGTACTCAAGAGTACGAAATTTTACAATACCAATATCGATCGATCGGAATTGGATTCAAGAGCAAGCCCCCAGAGGCCTTAGTACGAGTTTGTTTTACGTTTAGAGTAATCGTAATGAGTATTTACGCGTTCGGCGCTCTGATTGGTTGATTCATTGGCGCCGGCCAATCAGAGAATACCGAACGTGTACTCGTTACGAATACTTTAAACTTAAATCAAACTCGCACTAAGGCCTCAGAACCAGACACGAGCGTGTCGCGCGCACCTCAAGGAACCATCAGACCACCTGAGATTGGGCCCAGTAGGGCTAATGTCGATACGTTGCTCTCGCCTCACCCAAGCGGGAGAAGTCATTGGATGATTTTACCCCCTCAAAAAAGGCTCAATTTTATTAAAGAGGTTTCCTTATAAAATTTTAAAACGTTGTCATGCGTGTCATGCGACATAGCACGTACCACATCACGTTTTCTGAAATCTGAGTACTATCATAACAACAACACCTGATAAAAATGTCTGTTGAATTTTTAATAGAACGATAACAGACTTATCATGTTCAATAGAGAACATTAACATAAGTAATAGTATACTATTGTGTCTCTCTGCATCACCCTAAGGTTGACTGTTAGAGAATGCCACTAGATATTAATACAATTGCAAGAAGTGTAAATAAAATAAAAAGAATAGGTTCGGAGCTATAACTATTTAACCTACTGTACATCACGTAGGATCAGAAGTCGTGGGTCAAAACAAATCAAGACCGTGTTAATAGCAGTCAAAACTCTTAAAAACAAGAACCAGCTATCATATCCTTCTTTAATTTCCACCCAACCTTATAGCGAGTATTTAAGGTCACTGAAATTTTTAAGTACGGGAGAGCCATGCTTCTGCACTAATGAGCCGGCTCGACCGGAGTGATACCACGGCCTCACAGAAAACCGACGTGAAACAACGCTCTCCTAATTACCACCCCCCGCTTTCCCGATCTCTCTAATTCCTGAAGCCCTACAGTTTTACCTCTAATTCCTAATTCCCAAAAGGCCGGTAACGGACTTGTAACGCCTCTAGTGTTCCAGATGTCCATGAGCGACGCCGATTGCTGATTACCAGGTGATCTGTCCGCTCGTTCACCGCTTTATCTCATTAAAAAAAAATATGACTGTTGACACTTGAATATTCAGGCAATGTGTCAAATTTGGAGAGTTTACCAACCTTCTTATGCAAGAAATAAGAAATCTTACTACCAGGCAAGATGGTGGCCAAACGTCGACCTATCAGGTATAAAAAAAATAAATAAATAGATTTGCAACTGTACTGTCAGGCCAGTGTTGACAGACTCTCTGATGCGATCTCGGAGATGAACGGTGACCTGGTATCCATCAAGAACTGGTCCGAGAGATTCGGTATATCAGTTAATCCCGGCAAATGCCAGGCTATTATTATAGGTAGCTCCCGTACGCTGGGTGGAATAGACCGAGCATCATTACCAGCCGTGCTCTTTGATCCGTTTGGTACTGACGTCAAAAATCTGGGTTTGCATATTGACTGCAATTTAAAGTGGCATGCTCAAATCACAAATGTATGCAGGGGGGTTACTGGATCATTGCGTGCTCTGTATCGCGTAAAAAATTTGCTTCCTCCCGCTACGAAGGCCATGTTGGTGCAAGCCTTGGTTTTCCCTATCATCGATTATGCTGATGTCTGCTACTACGACCTGAATGCAGATCTCCTCAATAAGCTCGACCGACTTCTAAATAACTGCATCCGATTCGTTTTCAACCTGCGTAACTACGATCATGTTTCTGCACATCGGTTGCAACTAAAGTGGCTGCCCATACGCCAGCGCAGGGAGCAAAGGGCGCTAACCACTCTATTCTCCTTTCTTTCTTCACCTTCTTCACCCAGTTATCTATCCCCTTACTTTCAATACTTATGCGCAAACCACAGTAAAAATCTTCGTTCTTCTCACAACCGTCTTCTCCAATGTCCCACTCATCGCACTGACTTCTTACATTCATCCTTTTTCGTACAGGCAATTTTTCTGTGGAATGCGCTCCCCCTGGATGTCAGGATGGTCTCAACACTCGACTAACTTTTAAGCAGAAAGTACGTGAGCTTTCCTAAAGAGGTTGGCTGAATCATCGCGCTAACTATCCACTGTGTACTAGTAAGCAAGTATATATTTATATATTATGTATATAGAGGTATGTATGTAGGCATATTGTACTCATGTGTAGGTATACATTATAATTAAATTTATTTATGTATGTATATACTCCGAAATATATTAGTTTATGTTTAATTGTTAAATAAAATCACCGCCTGCCTCTTGCACCTACCATTTACTCTTCTCTGCATCACCCAAAGGTCAGACTGGTAGAAAATGCCTGCGGCATTAAGTCCACCTTTTTGTACATTTTGTGCATGAAGCATATTAAATAAATAAATAAATAAAGCCAAGAGAACTCCAGCACTATTGGACAAGCACTGCAATTAGAGGATGTTAATTTTGATTGATGAAGAGATAGTGTTTGCACATTTTAAGAGTAAAGCTGATTGGAAAGTTAACAACATATTCAACAAGGTACGATGTTACTGTAAGCACCTCTTTGTTCTAAAGGAGTTTATGGGTACAAATATAGGTACACACACTCAGCTTAGCCTAGGCAAGATAATAAAAGAGACACAATACATCCAATAAAAACAACAATTCCAAATATGTAGGTACAGATACAATAAAACAGATAGTTGAACACCAAGTTGAACACAATCTCTCGTTAAGTCGTTACTGACACTAACCCACTAAAGTATTTCTGTGTCTGTTTGCAAGACAAATGAATGCCAAAAACAATGATAAACACACAAAGCTAAAGGTTTGTTTAAGGTAACAACTGTTGGTACAGTTTATTCTGGACACACTTATCTTATACTTTTAGTATCCCGGTCAAAGATCAACAAAGAAACAAA
Organism: Spodoptera picta; assembly: GCA_038387885.1. Lineage (NCBI taxonomy): Eukaryota > Metazoa > Arthropoda > Insecta > Lepidoptera > Noctuidae > Spodoptera > Spodoptera picta. The sequence continues at coordinate 158,830 of JAZHFQ010000137.1, forward strand.
TACTTTCGTATTGTTTTGACTCTTTTTCGTCCATCTGTCATTTGCTGTATGAGTGTCTTAAGATGGCAGCCTTCTTCAGATGGGTTTGTAGCAGTATCCTCTGGACTCTGAAGATACTAAGGAGTTGGAGACTCGACGACTCGTCCACCAAGCGTAAGGATTACAGTCCTCCCCCACCTTCTGTTTAATAGTGAACGTATTCCAGATGGTGACAATGAGGATCTACCCTACGTTAAGTTATACTTCCGAAAGATAGATGAAAAGATGGATCGATTGTGTGAGCAATTATATTCAAGAGAAGAAGTTTTTTGAAACGATAGCATCTGATAAATCCATCGGAGAATGGAAAAAGCAGCCCAGCAATCCTCAAATTCTAAGTCCCGAAAGTCCAATTAAGCGCTTTTAACATCTCTGGGGATTTAGGTGTCCATGGGCGACGTCGATTACTTACCATCAGGTGATCCATCTTCTCGTTTACCGGCTTATACCATAAAAAAGGAGACATATTAAGCTGAGCAACTTATAATACGGAATAGATGAAGAAACAGAAAATACTGTCTAGATACTGCAACAATCTATCTCCCTCTATCCCATATCTTTAAGAAACATTTAAAGTTGCTGTTAAAAAATCATGACGTAACATTGTTTACGTTTCAAACATTTCTTAGAATTTAATGTAAACAAATAATATTTTTCTTTTAAAACTTCGTGTACATTGAAGCGAGTGATAGCGTTAATATTTTGACTATTCTCGTTTTCAAGGATAATCGTTGTTGATAACAGTTATTATCTGACAGTCACTATTATCCGTCTGTGTTTAATAAGAGTCAACTGTGTATCATGTACATAATTCTTATGAATTTAGGTATTTTTTCTTTTATACAACTGGATTGCTAGCATTAATGTTACCCCACCATTTAACATACATAATACACAGGGTAAGTTCCAACCAGTTCGCGTCGATTTAACGGAACGCTCTTTAAAAAAAATAACGCTATATAAGTAGTATTTAGTACACATATGTTTGATCTTTTCACGTGTCAAGTATCTTTCATTCTGGCGATCCGTAATTCCATAAAATGGACGCGAACAGGCGAAATTACACTATTTTATGGACGACTATTTTAAGGAATATATCTATTTTTAACCCTATTGTCAAAGGCCGTCAGATTTCGTGGTTTTGTTGTTCTTCTTCTTCGTATGGTGTCACTTCAATCCTGAAGGTTGACTGTCAGCTTTTTTAATTGGCCCTTTTCATTGGCCAGGCGGAAAAGTGGTTCCACAGAGCTGATACTGGTCCACTCCCGAATATTGCGCAATCACGACTTTTTCCTTCGCCCAGCCCTTTTCGTTCCTTCCACCTTACCCATCATTACCCATTATCGTTAAAATAATAATTTATCTTTATTTAGTTCGGTTCAGTCACACAGATTCATGTCTACTTATAGGATGATCTACTATTTAGTACCTAAAAATTATTAAAAAACGTAGATAGTTTACAACGATATTTTATTTCGTTACGTCGACCTAATATTCGAGGTCTTGACTACAGACTACAGAGCAAGAGAAAATAATACCTAATTATACGTTTACTAAGATATTACACGTGGCTGCGAGCCAAACTAAATGTTGTTAAAATAAACTTTAATATCTTAGTAATTAGGTTCACCCACTTCTCACATGAAGTTATTATAATTACACTTTGTATACCATAGTGATGCCGATTCGGAGTCGCGGAGGAGAACCTAACGGGTTCACTCAGAAAAAAATCAGCCAACAAAGCCACAATAAAAGCTTTGTTAAAAAAATCTTGATAGGTGCAACAAAATACTTTGCTACTATCACAGATAGAACATAGTCTTAGGACTATGCAACGTTTTTATTGTTCCGTGTTTGTTGAGCTAGGAACAGTTGAAAATTTGTCACCCCAAATATGCTGGTAAATAATTAGTTAGGTCGACAATGGATCATTGTATGTATATTAAAGTATAACTTTGTCCGAAAGTCTAACAAAATTATCTATTGATGAAGTGTTTAAGTAGCTTTTGTAAATTAAACAAACAATAGGAAATTTAATGTGATTACAAAGTAACTTAAATGAATAACAACAAGTACTATGCGCGCAGGACAATGTTGAGGTGGTTTTTTTTTTTTTTTTTTTTTTTTAAGGGGGGAAAATCATCGAATGACTTCTCCCGCCTGGGTGAGGCGGGAGGGAGTGTCAGACTCTTACTGACTAAAAACCACCCCGTTCCTTCTCCTGCACGTCGAGCCGGAGCCCCGGTTACCCGTTAGGTTCTCCGCGACTCCGAATCGGCATCGGCCGTATTGGGCCCCATCTGTGGTGGTCTGATGGCTCTTTGAGGCGCGCGCGGAACGCGACGCGCCGTACGCTCGGGTCTGTTTCTGGTCGGACGGGGAGCCACCCATGCTCGCCGTCCGCAGGCCCGCGCTTAAGGTGGCCGGAGATCGTCTCGCGATCCCCGACGCCCGGTGTGTCCTTCGCGATGGCTGGGTTGCGAGGAGGCAGCGCTTCGCTGCCTCACGCGTCCCGCCTCCTCCTTAGCTAGCATCACTGCTTCGCAAAAGGAGGAGACGGCATCCCAGTCCCCCTCGCTCCGCATCATGGCCTGCACTAGGCCCGGACGCGAGAGGTCGCCATCGCCGATCACTTCCCTGAGGACACGGCGGTGCTCAGCCCACGAAGGGCATTCTCCCACCGTGTGTTCCACCGTGTCCTCAGGGCGGTCCTCGCAGTGATGACACCCGGGCGTTTCCTCCCGCCCCATCAGACACAGGTACCTCCCGAAACTTCCATGTCCGGTGAGGACCTGCGTCAGGCGGTAGGTGAGGACGCCGTAGCGTCTCTCAAGCCACTCCTCAAAGAGGGGACTTACCGCTGCGATGGCAGCGAGCCCAGCCCTCGGTTGCGACAGTCGTTGCTGCCATTCCGCCATGAGATCGCGCCGGAGCTCATCCCGCCACGCACCTATTTGGCGCGGCAGCGGGGTTTCGCCCCGGCGACGTGCCTCCGCGCGCATGCCGTACACGCGCGCGAGCACCTTCGCCTCCAGATCCCACGGCGGTAATCCGGCAAGGAGGTTCGCCGACTCCCCAGAGATCGTGCGGTATCCGCGGATCATTCGGATCGCCATGACCCTCTGTGCCATGAGCAGCGTCCGAGCGGGACGCCGCAACAGGTTTGGCGCCCAAACAGGGGCGCCGTAGAGGGCCATGGACCGCACGACCCCGGCGTATAACCTCCGGCAGGAGGCGTTTGGCCCCCGAGGTTGGGGAGGATGCGTTTAAACGCAGCCCCCGTCCTCTCCAACTTTGGGGCCAAACGTCGGAAGTGTTCTATGAAGTTCCACCGACTGTCGAGGACGAGTCCTAGGTACTTCATCGTCGTCTCGACGTCGATGGTAACTCCTCCCGCCGTTATTTGGGACCCACCCGGAGGTGGCGCGTTCCCGCGGCCATGAAAACACATGGCCTCGGACTTGTGGAGCGCCACCTCGAGTCCCAACTGCCGGATTCTCTCAACGACTGTCGCAACCGCTGTCGCCATTAAGTCGGCCGCCGCCTGGTGTGACCTCCCGTGCGCTAGCACCAGCGTATCGTCGGCGTAGCATATTGTGCTAACGCCGTTCGGGAGGTCGGTGCGCAGCACCCAGTCATAGCCGATGTTCCACAGGAGCGGCCCCAGAACCGAACCCTGTGGAACACCGCGTGACATCTCTCGCCGGTTCCACTCGCCCCGGTGACCGGGGTAGCTGACGGACCTGTCCGTCAGGTAAGCCTCGATTACACGACGGAGGTAGGTAGGCACCCGATGATATCGGAGTGCCTCCAAGATGCAGCTCCAGGGCAGGGAGTTGAAGGCGTTGGCGATGTCCAGAGACACCGCCACTACGACCTTACCCCTGGACACTGCAGTCCCCGTCGTGAGGTCTCTAACGCGCATGATGGCGTCCACCGTGGAGCGCCCTCTGCGGAAGCCGAACTGGCCGTCCGACAAGTCCGGCCCAATGTCCGTCAGGTGCGCGACGAGGCGGTTCGAAATGATTCTTTCGAAGACTTTCCCCACCTCGTCGAGCAACACTATGGGCCGGTACGCGGACGGAGAGTCCGCAGGGCGCCCCGTCTTCCGCACGAGGACCAGTTTTCCCGCTTTCCAGAGAAGCGGGAACTGGCCTCTCTCCAGACATGCGCTGTAGAGACCAATCAATCGAGGCCCGAGAGCCTCTGAGGCCAGGACCCATGCCTTGCCATGCAGGCCGTCGGGTCCTGGGGCGGTGTTCTTGGCGCCCATCCGGCGCACCGCCACTCTCAATTCTGCCTCGGTCACCTCTGGGACGATGTCGTCGTCGTCGTCGCTGTAGCCCGCGTCGGGCACCGCAGGGGGCGGAGTCATATACGGAGGGGTGAACCCCCTCCACAGTCGAGGGAACAGGGTGCCAATCACCTCCTCCAAGACTTCTTGCCGGAGACTCTGGGTGAGCGGGGGAGCCCAAGCGCGGAGCTTGTCGCGTACCATCCGGTACGGGCGTCCCCACGGATCTCTGTCCAGAGTCCCCAGCATCTCTCGGCGGGCCTCCTCCTTGGCCCGCAATATCTCCACCTTGAGGAGGGCCTTGGCCGCCCTGTATCCCTCGTACAACTCCGCCTCTCTCGCCTCCGCATTAGGAGGACGGATGCGGCGCCTGCGGTGCCTAGTGTACTGGCGTCGCGCAGCAGTGCACGCCTTGCGTAGAGCTGCTAGCTCTTGCGACCACCAGTACACCTGGCGCTTTTGTTGCCTCGACCGGATCCGGGGCATCGCCACGTCACAGATCCTGGACATGGCGTCCTGGAGCCACTTGGCCTCATCGTCAATGTCGGCAGGCCTGACCGGTGGTATCACCCAGGCCTGCACGATGGCGGCTTCCAGGAGCAGCTCCCGGTCCAGCTGTTTCAGCGCCCAACGCGGGCCACATGGGGCCTGTCTGACCGGCGGGTCTGAGGACTCGGCGGAGACGTCGAACCGGATATACCGGTGGTCGGAGTACGTCTCCACCTCCTCCATGACGCGCCAGTCAACAATACGCGGTGACAGAGCAGGGCTGGCGAACGAGATGTCCACCACCGACTCGCCCTGCATCCGCACGCACGTGGGGACAGAACCCCGGTTCAGGACGACTAGGCCCGTCTCAAGGGCCCAGTCTTCCACCATCCTACCCCGGACGTCGGTGAACCGGGAACCCCAAGCCAAGTTTTTGGCGTTGAAGTCCCCGAGGACGAGCACGGGGAGGGAACGGAACCCGACGACGACGGTGACCAACTCCCTCAAGGAGTTGTGGAACTCGGCGAGAGTTCGGTTCGGAGAGAAGTACACGCCCACCACAGCGAGCTCTCCGAACCGTGCTGCGACACAACCCCGGCCTCTTTGAGCAGCCTCAAGAGTCGGGGTACCGGCGGCGGCCGACGAGATGATGGTCACCGAGCCGTCCAGGTCCGCCACCCAGTGATCCCTGGGCAGGACAAAGTACGGCTCGGAGACCACGGCGACATTGATCGACCACTGCGCCATGCTCTGGAGCAGGAGATCCTGAGCAGCGGCGCAGTGGTTGATGTTCGCCTGGAGGAGGCGGAATGGGGCCATTATTGGCAGTCCATTCCGACCTCCTCAGTGGCGGCAGCGGCGACTGCGGTGGCAGTGGCGGCGGCGGCGGCGGAAACGGCAGGGGCGGCGGAGGGCCTACCTTTGCCCTTGGGTTTGGCGGGAGGGGAGCAGCCTTTGCTCCCGACCCGGTGATTGGCCGGCTTGCCAGCCGCCGCACATGCATTGCAGTGCAGCGGGGCGGAGCACGAGCCGGCCTTGTGACCGGGCCGACCGCAGCGGAAGCAACAGTCGCTGCGGTCCACCTCCGAGGTGCATTTGACGCTCACGTGCTCCCCCACGTGACAGCGGTAGCACCTCAGAGGCCGGGTCTCGAGCAGCTTGACCTGCGCCGAGACCCATCCCACCAAGAGCCTTTTGCCCTCCTTCAGCTTCTTGGCCGCTGTGACGGGGCAGCTGACCACAACAGTGCGCAGCCCCGAGTTGTCCGGGCGGATGGCGCCTGCCTTGATTTGGTCAGCAGGGCACCCTCCCGTCCTGGCCACAGCGGCCACCACCTCCGTCTCCGTTACGGAGTCGTCCAGGCCCAAGATCCTGACATCCAGGCATTTGGTGGGCCTGGACACGCGGGCCTCGTCCGCACCGAGGCACGCCCTAAGCCTCTCGGCCAGGGCGTCGGCCGATGGGCCGCTGGTCGCGCCGGGGACCTCCAAAAGACGGGCTCCGGTAGCGGTCACCTTGACCGCGAACCCGTCCGGGGCCCCGAACTCCGCAGGAGTCACCGCCCCCTTTAATTTGGCGAGGACGTCGCCATACGTAACGCCCCTGTTGACCGCCTCGGGCTGCAGTGTAATTACTACAGCCGCGGTCTTAGGGGCGAGGAGCAAGGCAGCAGCGCGTTTCTCCCTGCGCTGCTGCTGCCGTCGTTGCCGCTGCGCCTTTTTTCGGCGCTTTCGGCCCTCCTTGGCGACTCTCCTCGCCTCGCCGGCGATTTGCCACCCGCCGCCGTCCTCTGCTTGCGGGGCGGGTTCCGCCGCCGCCGCCGCAACCCCAGCCTGCTGGGCCGGAGTGCCCCTCCTCTTTTTGCGCCCAGCGGGCGCAGGCGCAGGCGCCGTCGGCGCAGCTGGGGTCTGCGCCGGCGGGGGCGCCGAGGCCCTCGCTGGGGCAGCCGGTCGCGCCCTTGCCGGCGGTTGGGAGCTGCGGCTAGCCTGACTCGAGGTCGAAGGCTTGGCCGCAGCGGCCGCGTACGACCGCGGGACCGCGGGGGCGACCTGACTCGCCGCGAGTGGGGGGCGCAAGAGCCTGCCCTCCAGCACGTCGAAACGTCGCTGGAAGGCAGCCAACTCCGCCCGCAGCAGTCCGACTACGTCGGCCTCCGCCGGGGGCTGGGGGCAACTGCCGCGAGCAGCGGCGAGCTCGGCCCTGGCCGTCCGCAGCTCGGCCTCCAAAGCCGCATTGGAGGCCGCCAAGCGCGCCAGCTCTCGCCGCATCTCGGCCAGCTCGGAGCGCACCTTTCCCGCAGTGGGCACCGCACACTGCTCCAAGGCCGCCTCCGTTATTGTGGCCGCCGCCGCCTTGAGGAGGCGGAACCTAACCGGCTGGGATTTCCCCATCGCCAGCTTGTAGAGCTCCGCCGTAATGGCCTGTTGGAGGCCCCCGGAGCAGCTCTCGCTCTCAGAGCCGCGCTCGCCCTCCGACACCTCCACGCCGGACATCTCGGCCGCAGAGGACTCCGAACGGACAGCGCTTGAGAGAGCCCTGCCCTCCGCGGCCAACTGTTCGGCTGACTCCGCGCAGGCAGCTGGTGCCGGTTTCCGGCGACCGCTGCCCTTGCCGCCCCTACCCCGCGCTGCCGTGGGGACCTTGGGGGAGGCGCCTCCTGAGCGCCGGAGGACGGGGACAAACTGTCCTCCTCCAGCCTGGGGCGTTTGAACGTCCCCGTCGCGCGGCGGCGTGAGCCTTTCGAGCTCACGCTCAGCCGCTCCGCTAATGTTGTGTCGGACTCTGAGTCCGACACCCTCCGACTGGACTCCCGTGTGTGGGGCCTGCTGGACGAGTCCAGCGCCTCACCACGAGTCCCGGAGCCACTTGGGCTCCCTTCTCCTGCTACTGCAGGCGAGCCAAGCTCACCCGCACTCTCCTCCTCCGTATGTGGTTTTTTATATTGATAGGTCTCCATAAAGTTCCCACGAGTATGGGGGAAATAATCGGTCCACCCAGGCAGTGCCCCCTGTACCTGGGTAAGTGAAAATTTGTCTCCCAACTAGAGGGTCCACTGGTCCCCTAGCTGGGGGTGCGCTCGCGACTGACACTACTCCTCAGCCATGCATACTCTCGTCGCGCACCAGAACTTAGTATTGGAGGAATTTTTTATAGAGGTTATCTTCCTCGCGGTCCGGGCGACCAAGCCAAGACCCTCGTCCCGTTCAGAGTCACAAAACGTGACCGTGACCTCCTTACGGATTACGATATCGACGGCTGCAATCGGGGACAGCTTGTGTCCCGATGCTGCTCGCTGGCAGGGTGAGTGCACAACGAGCACCGCCCTTGCCTCTCCGCCACGCTCTCTGCTAATCAGAGAGACAGGCGGAGAAACGCCCCACGGAAGCGCGGGCCATGAGCACACAGCCCGCCGCCTCCAGAACCCTATCGGGTTCGCCCGCCCAGTCCAGAAGTCTGCTGCGGGCGACAGTCACTCCAACCCTATCACCCCCGCTAGGGAGACTGTCGCCCGCACCCAGGGTGCACCACGGGGAGGTCTTCTGGCACCGCACCCCAATGTTGAGGTGGTAAGGGGGTGGCAAGCGAGTGAGTGAGAGACATGTGATGTGTCATGTGAGCCAGTCTCGGCTTGGCGTTGCTTTCGCTACGTAAAATTAATCAAATAAAGACAATAATAACATAAAACCGTGCAAATTGTAATTGTGGTGGTACATAACTATATCTAGTATATTTTTATGTGTAAAAGTGTCTCTCGAAATGAAGGGGGATTAGAAGAATTCCTCAATGACGCAAAGTTGGGTCATTTTGTTAGCCGATGATCGGTAAGTTTGTTTTTTGTTTGCTTTTAGTAATGCTTACGTGTACAACTGTTAACTACCTCTCAATGTAAATGAAAAGGTTTAATGTTTTCTGGTGATTAGAAAGTTACCCAAATAGAGTATTTCAAGAGAAACTTCCGCTTATAAGAACAACACTATTGGAACTTCTGGCAGAGAAAGCAAGCTCTGCTAGACCTGATCAAACTAGTCTTAAATCTTCTCGATTTAGCTACACGCGTGATTCCGTTACCGTGGGAATATCGAGATAAAATATAGCCCATGTTAATCAGTAATAAGATAATGTAGCATTCTATATCGAAACTTCTTTTTTTTTCAGTCGGAGAAGAGCAAGCTTCATTAGCAGTTTGGGGACTTGGTGCTCTTCAATGAAATGCCGATTATATGATGTTATATAATTAACACAATACACATGTTTTCAGTACAACGATTACAGATCGACTGTCTACTCTAGATTAATATCAATTACACGATGCGACACTTGTTAACAAATAAGGAGATGTGCTGCAGGCACATAGCTCCCCCCTAAAAATTGAAAAAAAAAAGAAAATATTGTTATTACTTGCTAATTATTACTAGAGATACTATGAGATACATTTTATTTTGATTAAACATTCTAACTGTTAATACATACTTATAGGTAGCACTTAGAGTCCATTAATAGGTACACTAGTACTTATCACTTTCACTGATTATTGCCTTTACACTGATACTGACTCTTTGCACTGATACATATTGCACTATTCATTATGCTATCACTTGCGCAGCGAAACCGTTTTGGCCTCGCTCGCATCTCGCGGCTGGTACCTCCGCGAAGTTTCTCCTTAAGTATCTACCATAGCGATCCTTGCAACGTATCCACAGGAAGTACATAATTACACTCCCTAGCATTACTATGGTGAGTAACCCATACATCTCTGATTTCTCCATGAAACCAGTGGACGCGGCTGTACTAGCCGAATTTCCTGCACCGTTTTGGGCCACGATAATTTCTTCCTTCGTATGCTTACCGCCCATTGTATTTTTTGCAAGCAATTTGTACAAGTGATATAAAATCATAAGCACTTAATGAACTGGTCAGAAGTTGAAATGGACTACTGGCTTAATGATTCGGCCTGATCTCGTACGTCGTTCGCTGTTTAGATTCGCCTCTCCCTTATAAGGAATACTTGCATCTCGATACGATTCGTTTGCAATAACAAAGGCTGGTTTCAGACGATCGATACTTATATTTCTGGTTTTACCATCACACATTACTTTATAATATTTATCATCTTTTTCTATAACCTGATAAGGTCCGGAATATGGTGGCGTCAATGGCTTACTCACCTTATCACATCGTATAAAAACTTGATTGCAATTTCTTAATTCTGGATGTACAAATATTTGACTTTGCTTCAAATCTCGTCTCGGAACAGATGATATTTTTCGAATCCTTTGCCGTAACTCTTGTAAGAATACGTCATTCTCGGAGACTTCTAGCTTTGTATGCGTAAAGAAATCTCCGGGCAATCTTAACACCTCACCGTACACCATTTCAGCTGCGCTAATGTTGGTATCGCAACGCAATGTTGCTCTTAACCCCAGAAGCACTGTGGGTAATTCGTTCACCCAGTCTTCAGTGTTACCTCTGCACATCAAGGCGGATTTTAGTGACCGGTGCCATCGTTCAACTGCCCCGTTTGATTGTGGATGGTACGCTGTAGTCCTAATCTTATTAATGCCCATTCGTTTGGAAAGTAATGCAAATAAGTTGGATTCAAACTGTCGGCCTTGATCCGTAGTTATCTTTAGCGGACAACCGAATCTCGCAATCCAGCCTGAGTAAACCATTTCTGCGACAGTTTCTGCAGTAATATCCTTTATTGGGAATGCTTCTGGCCATCCAGTGGTTCGATCTAACATGGTTACTAAATATCTGTATCCTTTACAGTAAGTCAACGGACCTACGATGTCTACATGTAAGTGGTTGAATCGCTTACATTTTTCAAAAATACCGATTGGTGAAATAGTGTGTCGCTGAACCTTAGATTTTTGACAATCAATGCAAGACTTAGCCCAGTTAGAAACATCTTTGTTCATCGATTTCCAAAAGTAGCGATCGCATATCATCTTTCGTGTTGTTCGTATCCCTGGGTGGCCTATTCCGTGAATAGCGTTGTAGGCTGTCATACGAAACTCGGCCGGCAAATATGGTCGCACCTTATTTGTAGATACTTCGCAGTATATTGGTATGTCATTGTTAGGTAATAACATTCTTTTAAAACTTAAATTTTCTGAATTCATTAGGTTTTGCAGCTCTTGATCATTTTCCTGTGCTTTCGAGAGTTCTTCGTAGTCAATTGGCGAAGGAGTACTAATAGATGAAATTCTAGATAAGGTATCAGCCACAATATTATCGGCACCGTTAACGAACTCTACCACCACACAAAATTGTAGAATAAAATCTAAGTGTCTCAGTCGTCTCGGGGTGTCGTGTTTACCAATGCTGTTATTCTTAAAGGCGTGTACAAGTGGTTTGTGGTCTGTGTACACGGTTAACGGTCTTCCTTCTATTAAATATCGGAAATGTTTGATTGACATATAAATAGCCAATAATTCGCGGTCGAATGTGCTATATTTTTGTTGCGCGCTACTTAATTTCGCAGAGAAAAAGGCTAATGGCTGCCAGGTGTCATTAACACGTTGCTGCAACACCGCTCCGGCACATGTGGTAGACACATCCGTCATAAGAGCTATAGGTACATCAGCTCGAGGGAATGATAATGTAACAGCGCTTTGTAAGCTTGCCTTACATTTCTCAAATGCTTCAATAGCTTGCTCAGTCCAATCAATAGGGGTTTTGTCCTTTTTCTTCGAATCATGTAAATACTCGTTGAGAGGTTTCTGAATCTCTGCTGCGCGGGGTATGTGTCGTCTGTAAAAATTTATCATACCCAGAAAACGACGTAATTCTTCGACTGTTCCTGGTCGCGGAAATTTCGATATGACGTCTACTCGATCATTTAGTGGACGAAGACCTTTATCAGAAACTTGAAAACCGAGAAATTCTAATTCAGTTTTTCCAAACTCACACTTTGCTAGATTTATCGTGAGTCCCCATTGATTCAAACAGTCAAAAACTTTTCTTAAGTGCGCTTCATGCTCTAACTTTGAAGATGATGCAATAATTACGTCATCGATGTATGCAAAAATGAAGTCTAGATCTCGAAATACATTATTGTTAAGGAATCTTTGAAATGTTTGAGCAGCGTTTCTCAATCCAAAGGTCATCCGGTTGAACTCAAAGAGTCCAAACGGAGTTGTAATCGCTGTTTTCGGAATATCTTCTTCCCTGATACTTAAATTATGATAGGCACGCTGAAGATCGATACGAGAGAATATGCTTTTTCCTGCTAACAGGTATGTACAATCCTGGATTCGTGGTATTGGGTATCTATCGGGTTTGGTGATGCTATTCAAACGTCGATAGTCGCCACATGGTCTTAGCTCTCCGTTTTTCTTGATGACCACATGTAACGGACTTGCCCAACAACTTTTCGATGGCTTGCATATTCCCATGTCAACCATTCGCTGAAACTCGGCCTTGACCTTGTCATACTTATCAGGTGGCAATGGCCTCGGTTTTGCAAATACAGGTGATCCTGTTGTTTCTATGTAATGCTCTACAGAATGGCATGGAGTCTCCTTGAAGCACATAGGTTTTGTTATATTTGGGTATTCTGACAATAACGCATTATATTCACAAGAAGAGTTATCTGTTCTTACTGATGGTTCATCCCATAAACTCAACGTGGCAATTGTACACAAATTAGTTACTTTATCTATTAGTTTCTTTTGGTTAATGTCTACTAGTAACTTATGATAGCCTAAAAAGTCAGCACCTAATATAGGTCGTTTAACATCGGCGAGCACAAACGTCCAACGATACGGTCGTCGTAACTTAAAGTCTAAATCGAGAGTTTTTGTGCCGTAAGTTGTAATTTCACTGCCATTAGCTGCATACAGTTTATAGTTGTTAAACACATTTTCACCAAAAAGTTTTTTTTTATATGGTAAAACAGAAATGTTCGCACCAGTGTCCACTAAAAAATTTAGTCCGGTTATCATATCGTTGACACATAAGCGGTGAGCTGGTGTTATTGTGCTAACCTCCGCTGGCGGTTGCACCACGCTATTCAGTTTCCCTGTTGGTTGTTTTTCTTCCACGCACACGGCTCTACACATTTCTGTGCTCTATTACGAAACTTGTGATGATAGTAACAGAGCCAGTCAGCACTTTCTGGCGTGCGCTTCGTAGAATTTCTACCTCGAGACGCAGAACGATAACGATGCATACGGGAATTATTTCTAAACCTTGACCTTGCTCTCTGCATCTCATTCATTTGAAGACTCAATTTAGATATTTCGGACAAAATAAATGCTGTGTCATTGCTACTAGAAGTCGTTGCTTGCATCTCCGCTACATCGTTTAAAGGTCTTGTAGTTTCCATTATCTTATCTGCTACCGCCGCCAATTTCTCCAAATCTTTCATCTCGCTAACCGCTAACACTGCTCGTACCGCCGATGGTAAGTGACCTTGCCACATGATTATTAGTGTTTCGTCCGGAATTTTGCCTCGCGCCAGATCTTTCATGCGCCTTAGAAGCTGTGAGGGTTTCTGGTCTCCGAGTTGCATTTCTGAGAGAAGTTTTTGAAATTGTCTGTTTTCCGATTCTTCGTAGGCCACCAACAAACGAGCCTTGAGCGTTTCAAACTTTTTGTTTTCTGGAGGCTTCAACAAAATGTCGCTAACCTGCTGGATCACGTCTTTGCCAAGTTTTGCCACAACAAGATTGAATCTAGCTTCGTCGCTGAGTTTTTGTGGACCTAAAATAGCTTCACACTGCACAAACCATAATCTTGGTTGATCACACCAAAATTCTGGTATTCTTGATGAAATTGTCACAGTAGCTAACTCCACAGCCTCGTTCAGGATTGTGGACGAGGTTGTCATCTTGCTTTGTTGTGCAGTTGGGTTGCTCATTGTGTATTCTTGTGAGTCGATTCTCGTCTGGTCGACGGACAGGTCTGCATGGACTGCAGGATCACGTCGGGGTCACCAATTTGGGGACTTGGTGCTCTTCAATGAAATGCCGATTATATGATGTTATATAATTAACACAATACACATGTTTTCAGTACAACGATTACAGATCGACTGTCTACTCTAGATTAATATCAATTACACGATGCGACACTTGTTAACAAATAAGGAGATGTGCTGCAGGCACAGCAGCATTCTTGACAATCGTCTTTAAGTCAAGTGCCACCGATTTGTATACCACGAAACCTTCCAAGGAAGAAGTTCGTTCAACTTTCATCGGACATGTCGTCACAGCTTCAGGCGTTGATAGATATTGCGCCGAAGGGAGTCATTAGTAGTGACGAAAGGTATTCCTGAACAACCATACATTGTTGCTGACGATTCTTTTTTTTATCGTTGTTCCACAATAGGATTTTCTCCTGTGTCGTGGGTGCGTTTACAATTCTTGGGCCAATATAATTCATTACGTTCTATATTTTGTTATTTACCGAAGTACCTAGGTATAAGTACTAATAATTCTAAATCGTAAGTATAGTAAGTAGTTACGTATATGTAGTATGTCAAGCATTTTTAGCTCGACAGGCTGTTCTTGGTCATCTGATGCAACTATTGTTAATTTTAAGTTTGTATTTACTTTGTTGTGGTACCTACGTGCAATACAATCATCAAAATCATATTGTTTTTTATTACAATTTCTAAATCCTATATTACTATTCTCGTTTTGGTACCGTAACAAAGGTAGTTTGTCCCTCTCAATGTTATGTTTATATCGTTTAACAACAGGAACCAATATTCAGTCACCGTATTTCCAAATTAAAGTCCAGTCCGGACATTGGTCCATGTTGTACAGCGTGCAAATGACAAATAGGATTACTCCATAATTCAAAGTTTATTGAAATCTCATCTCATTCATAGGGAAAACAAAGTTAATACGCTGGATAACCCCTTAAAATATAATTTTGCACCCTGTACAGCACGAACCAATGTCCAGAGGTCCTAACTATCTGGATATTGGTATATTTTTTTCGCGTGGGTTTTTCACAAGTTAATATAGTTGGAAATACGGAGCTTTGAGTAATTGGTTCCTGTTGTGTTTACGGTAGTAACGTAAGATTGAGAGCGGCAAACTATCTTTGTTATAGTAGCAAGGCGAAAAATGCCAGGGTAACAAAGGCAAATTAGCTACAGGAACAAAGTAGCTTTGCTGGGGAAGCAAAAGGCAAGTAGTTAAAGAAAACAAATAACTTTGTTATGGTCGCAAAAGTATAGGACAGGTAACAAAGGCAAAATACATATTATTGCAAAGGACAATTGTCGGAGTAACAAAATTATTGTGTCATCACAACCAAGTACACTTTAATTTAATTTGTTATGCTGACAATATTGAATTGTTGTAGTATCATAGCATGCTATTGTTAGAAGATATTGCTACACTGACAATTTCATACTTAACAATAAAACCATTGCCGAAGAGACTATTTACTATGGGCGGCTACCCAGGGTTAAAGTTTTATTGTCGTATTTAACAATATTTTTTTCTGAGTGTTGCCGGGACTCCGGCTCGAAGTGCAGGAGAAGGAACGGGGTGGTTTTTAGTCAGTAAGAGTCTGACACTCCCATCCGCCTAACCCAGGCGGGAGAAGTGACTCGAAGAGTTTCATTCCTTAAAAAAAATACCATAGTTATAATTAGCACTTTAGTCCAAGCTTTGCATTTCTTTTTTCTAGGAATAACCTAGTTAAACATTTCCTCATCCAGTTTTCATGGCATAACAGCAAACTTCTATTAACAAACTGTTTACTTTGAAGTGGTAATCAGGAGTAGGTAATTTATTATCTACACTAGTATCTTTAGAAAACAATAACATTGTTTTACGTGGCATCTACACGTAAACATCATTATGACCCAACATTCTCTATATTTGCGTCCACAAAACAGAGTACAGTATAAAAATAGAAACTAAAACTATAATAAAAATACGAAAGTCTGTTTATTTGACTTACCTACTCATGTAAACTATTTGAGGACCGCTCAACTACTTTCAAGTGACACTGGGACTCTTTTATGCTAACAGGTATAATAGACAACAATAGTCAAAAGTTGATTCATTTATTTCAGGTGAACGAAAATGGCGCATTTACTAGAGAAACAGTGAAAATAGGTCCTTCTATCGATCCTTTAGAGTAGCTATTTGCTTGTTTCAGAGAACAAGCAAGTAATTCCACAGGTAAAAGTATGTTTGTTATTATTTTCGTTGAGTGGACCAACGCACGATGCTGTGGCTGTGACGCGACCGACTAAATTAAGATGCACTGATTTTAGCAATAAATCACTGTTTTAAATGGGCATTAGTGTACCTATTATTGCGTTTGAACAGTTTATTTTACTGTCAGAGAATCTCCCACTGAGTTCCTTTTTTATAGCATAAAATCACGCCTTCTTTCAGAAGATGTCTCTTACATGGGACTCATAACATAAATAGTGAAAAGTGGATATTACATTGTACAGTGGCTAATAATAATAATAATAATAAGCCCGCAGGGCACCTTGAGGCGAGTTGACGGGCATTAGCGATCCCGCGGGCTACCATCATCCCGAGCGCTCCAGGGAGAAGTCACCGTTCCTTCTTCTCCGGCTTGCCTTAATTGGCTGGCTGGAGTGAACGATGACAAGGAACAGGTCTCCCACCTCTGGCTTGCCTTCATTGGCCGTCCAGAGTGGAGTCGCGAGAGCAGTGATCCTGCTCGGAGGGTAAGAAACTATTCGTAAGTCGCGAGTGGGCCAGGGATGCAGGAGGCTTCGGCTGGAGCAGATGATCTGAGTAGAAAGCGGTGGTAGTTTCTTAACCCTTCAGCCACTCACATTCTCGTTGCCCCTATGTTGCTATATCTAGCAACCATTCCCGGGGCCCGGTCGGTGAGTTGGCGAGTCTCCGCCTGCCATTTTTACGTGTAATAATTACATTGTTTCGGCAGGTGCCATAGCCATCCATAGTTCCCAATTTCCCAGTCCACAGCAACCCATCCATAGCCCTACCTTTTTTTTTCCATTATTCACAATAGTCCTACACTAACTGGGGACTGTCCTTGGGTGCATTTCCATAGTGCATACAGGGATAGTCGCCGGTTTGTGTCCCCATGACATTTAGATTAAAGTTGTCTAAAGGGCCTCTGCGCAGTTGGCTTCGGCCCCTCGTACGCCTCCCAAATGACCGGGACCCTGCGGTCCCGTGAATGGTAAAGACATACATAATAATAATAATAAATAAGCTTTATTGTACACCAAGCAAGTAATTACACATATTCGGAAATTATAAAGAATAAGGAGGGTACAAGGGCGGCCTTATCGCTAAAAGCGATATCTACCAGGCAACCTTTAATGGCTAATGTGCACCTCTACCTACCCCTTCGAGGATAAAAGGCGTGATGTTATGTGATGTTATGTCTCTACTAAAGCAGAAGACATTTAATTTGCACAGTTTTTTTTTATTTGTTTTAATCGTTGCCCCACACTGAGATTTTCTCCTGTTTCGTTTACAAACATACAAGTTCACATACACATGACATTCAGACCAGGAACAACAATTTGTGGATCACACAGAGAGTTGCTCCGTGCGGGAATCGAACCTGTGATACTATGCTTGGCAGTCAATAGCCCAGACACTGCACCAACCGTGTCGTCAAATTGAGTGTATGTAACGTTCTTTGCGGTACTTGCCAAGCCTGTTGTCAAACACACCACACCCTAACCTCAGTTAGTGTCCGTGGTATTACTGAAAATATTATAGAACTTTTACTTAACTAAGAATTTGAATTCCAAATTCTACAGAGACTGTGAGACCCAATTAAAAGCACTGTAATGCATGGCAGACAGAATAATAGATATTATGTATCACCTATTAAATAAATAAAAGTATTATAACTTTCGTGAGACATAGTAAATACTTATAAGTATTACAGTGAAACTTGGTTAAGTGGGACCTGGATAAGTGAGAAACCTCCATAACTGGAACTCATGCTAAGGTCCCAACACTTTGGCACTGAGTTACCTCTGTTAGTGGGACGAGGTAAACTCTATATCTGGGATTTGTTCTTTCGATTTATCATCACAGTTACCTCTATAACTGAAACAGTGAGTAAATTGTATATGCATAAACCTCTGTAACTGAGATAACATTGTGTTTTTACTCATTCTTATTCTACCCACAAATTCCATACGTAATACCAAGTCCACCTCGATTAATGGAACCCTCTGTAAATGAGACAGATATTTATTTATACCTGTATATCTGAGACACTGGGTAAGTGGAATACCTCTTTATGTGAAACGGCATTGCAGGTCCCTTGGTGTCTCACTTAACCAGGTTTCACTGTATTATGTTGTCCGCAGCGCGATAGTCGCCGCGTCGCGGGTCGCGAAATGCTGCTCATGAATATGAGCCTCTATCATGGCTTGAAACTAGTCGAATTCCTCGTCAAACAATGACGTAAGTAAGTCGAAAATAGAATAATATATAAATAAAAGTGTTGCTAGATCTGAAACAATGTTTATTTAACGTCTAAATTAATTCTGGGGTGAACAAACGAGAAATTGCGCGTCTCCCATATTTACGTAGGCGAAATCGAATTAGATCTTTATTGAAACAAATAGACACTAAACTAAGGTGGCCAGGTGGTATAAAGAATTTTATTGGAGGTAACTTTAAGGTTCAATATTAATTTTATCTATCTGGTTTTCCTTTACGGCCTCGTTGGCCTGGTGGTTGGCCGCAAATGCGACTGCCGAGCAAGGCAAAGTATTATAGTAAAAAAATCTCAGTGGTAGCACGGAATCTAAAATTGTGCCCGGTATATGGCAATAGGCTCACCCCCTATTACATGGGACTCATAACGTAAAAAGTGGATGTTACCTACATGATACAGTGGCATTAAGTGCCGCAATGTGCACCTCTGTCTACCCCTTCGGGATAAAAGGCGTGATGTAATAAAAACGTGACGTCACAATTCACAATACACAATCTCGTAAAAAAATCATATAAAACTAACTTGCCAACTAGTCAAATTTATTACTTTTTTTGAACTGTCAAATACGATAGTTTCAATCAAACAGCATAGGTACTTATTTCTTAAAAATATGCTGGAAAAATATTAAAATTAAGTTGGTCATAAAGCCAAGTGATTATTTTTTAATATTTTATTGTATTGAACAGTCGAAATAATTTATTATTGATTAAGGAATGTACCCCATTTTACCTGAGGTATAATTATGAATATTTGACAATTTTTCCATGCTAACAACTGTCGAATGTTAATTTTATTCTACAATCTACAGTTAAGAATTATCTTTGATTGAAAAATCTGCCATAGTAACATAATAGTTGGAGACATCATGTATTAAGCAGATGATATGTACAATATACTTAACCATATCTACTCAGTAGGTACAAACACACCATATTAATGGAATCTACGTATTGTTTAAACGCATGACTAATATATACTTTAGCCTATTGTTCTCTAATAGACAAACGGTTTTCATTTCTCATGAAACGAATTTAACTTACATTGTCATGCTTCTGGTATTTCTATTTTAATGTGAACTTAAACATGTGTTTATGTTGTAATTATTTGTATAGGTTACTTTACTAGCTTTTACCCGCGGCTTTGCTCGCGTCACAAAAGGAAAAAAAGTAGCCTATGTGACATATACCAATACACACAGCGCCATCTATACCAATAATTTCGTTTTGCCTCGAGAATATCAAATTTTTCCGGGATAAAAAGTAGGTACTCTATTATTTAATTCAGACTTCTAACTTTACGTCTGCAAAAATTCAAAGGAATCGGTTTAGTAGTTACGGCGTGAAAGCGGAACAAACAAACAAACAAACAAACTGACTTTCCGATTTATAATATTAGTAAGGATAGGAAGGATGACTGGACTGTCTCGATAGTGTAAGCGTCGCGTATGAGAGTTTTTGTGTTTGTTAGGCTGGAAAATGTAGAAATTTAATCTAAGAAAATTCTAATTACGGGATGTCTATTTTCATTGAAACGAAAATGTTTACCTTCGAAGGCCGTGAGAAAACTAAAACATTCGCTTTTTGTAAACTAACTACGTAACAGGAAAATTGGAAAATAAATATGTATCAGAGTTAAATTGATGTAGATAGCAGTAGGTATATGTATAGTAGATGCAAACACTTGTACTATTGTCCCTGTCCCAGCCAGAGAATTAGGTAGGTACTTGTCAACTAGTCAAATTCAATACTTTTTTCGAACTGTCAAAAACGACATTTTTCTATGAATTTTGTACGAGATTGTGAATTGTGACGTCATAGTTTTTTAGTGTCAAACAGCTTTTATTTCTCAAAAGTTAACGTTAAAAATACCAAACATAAGTTGTTCATAAAATCGATTAATGGAAGTGTAATTATTTTTCAATATTTTATTGTATTGAGTAGTCGAAATAATTAATTTTTGATTAAGGAAAGTACTAGGAATCTCAGATCGGAAGACATAAGTAATTTAAACAGAATATTAGATGTCCCATGCTACACACGGACTATGTCATAAATTACTTGTCCTTTTACGGTTTTCATAAAATAAAAGACGTGACATAACACTCGTAATTAACAACATAACTGTCTGGTATTCCGGTAATAACATATTATGCTGAACTGGCAAATACTTACACTACAAGCGCGGTTACTACCACTCAAGATAGTTCACGCACTAATCCATGTAAAAACCTATAGGTACATAATATTAATATAATAAAATTATACACATAGGTACATACGTACGTACAAAGCACGTGAGTTACCGAGATAAGCCCGTTGATCGAACTAAACACACACAGGTAAAGTAATGGCGGTAAATAGGTCACACGATTAACCATAATCATATTATATTGTATAGCTGACGATGACGATGTGTTATTACACGTATTATTTAAATTATTACATGTTACATTATATAGAAATTACACGTTTGTTTATCGACCGTGGAACAGTGCTCTCTGATTAATCTAAGCCGTTTATATATACACCTACTGCGATTTCCTGAACCTGCCCAATATGAACTGTGAATATTATGACAAGCCCTATATTATAGGGGAATCTTCTATGGCACTTTCATTGCCTTTCGGTGACAATGATGACGATCTTCATCATCATATACACGGTGAAATGTATTTCGTTTTCGTTCTGCGGCAAAACAACTTGCCATAGATACTTTCGGTGTAAGTATACAGTAAAAACAAAATATAAAGAAGTCATTTCATTTTTAGTTTAAAAAAAATCTTTTGTGGAAATAGGCACATGAATTCGATTCGAGGATAAAAATGTGACACGCTGTGACGTCACACGATATTTCAAATTAATATACCGTCGAAAGTATTTAATTTTGTGAGAAAAGAAAAAATACTTGTCTAAAGTTTAAAATTAATGTACCAGACGAACATCAAAATAAAATTTAGGAAACTACCCAATTAGATTTTTTGACTTCTAACAGACTTGTTATCGATATTCAAACGACAGCGATGGGTGGACGGTTAAGAAACCTCTTTCCAAATGAAACAAAATATTCTGATTCAAATGACTAGGTACGTGTATCAAAGGGTCCTAACCTACATACCATACCTACCTACAAATTGGAAATATCAACATTATCAAGTATTGAAACCAGTACCTATGCCAACAGAACAATGTATTACTGATTGCTGCCAAGGGCAAGCTACCAGTTAATTTTCATACAAATGTGCGATACTGTACACACATACTACAACACATCAAGCTACAAAAAACCGGTATAAACTGATCCTTGAATTTGCGGAAAGATCATACATAACGAGGCCATAATAAAGTGGTGTTGGATAGTTTGATATGTGTACGTTTGTCGCCAGTATACGAACCGCCAGTTCATTTGTTTTGGTATTCTGAACCAACCAATAGCACACAATGATGAATTTTGATTATATTTTCCAAAGAAATGTCCGTCTGATTGTGTTTATTTTTATTTTTGGCTCCGCTACTCTGTATAGAGTATTTCAATATTCTTTAGCACGTGAATGTTAACGTTTTGATTGTTTATTATTTTGTTAGCTTCTTCATTTTAATTTCCATATTAATAAAATGCGAATTCAAAACCTTAGCCAATATTAAGTGACTTTTTATGGCATAAGCCGGTAAACGAGTAGACGGATCACCTGATGGTAAGCAAGGTGACACCACACCGAGTCACCCATGGGCACCTGGCACACCAGAGGCGTTACAAGTTCGTTACCGGCCTTTTGGAGAATAGTAGCTTGGGGATCGTTGGGGATTCAGGGATTGGGGAGATGGGAAGGGGGGTAATTGGGCCTCCGGTACCCTCACTCACTACGCAAGCGTTGTTTTACGTCGGTTTTCTGTGAGGCCGTGGTATCACTCCAGTCGAACCGGCCCATTCGTGCCGAAGCATGGCTATCCCAGAATAAAATATCTTTCAAAAATCTCTTTAGAAAAATATAGGGTTTGACTTCGTACGTAGGAATAGCGACTTACTGAATCAAATCTATAACAATAACATGAAGCTTAAAGGCTAGTCATTCGTTGCATAAACCAAACGTGAACTTCGTCTACTTATCTGCATTGGACTGCCTCGTTGGCCGAGTGGTCGCAAGTGCGACTGCCGGGCATGGGGTCTCGGGTTCGATTCCCGGGTCGGGCAAAGTATTACTGGGTTTTTAAAAAAATCTCAGTAGTAGCACGGAGTCTGGAATTGTGCCCGGTATACGGCAATAGGCTCACCCCCTAATACATGGGACTCATAACATAAATAGTGAAAAGTGGGTGTAACTTCTGTGTGCACTTCTGCCTACCCCTTTAGGGATGATGATGTTATGATACGTAAATAAAAGGTAATCAATTCAACAATAAATATCCATTAAAATCTTGTGGTTTTGCACGTGACTTCTAGAAGTTGTAGTAAATAAATACATAAATAACTAGCTCCTAGCGTGACTTCTAATTTTTTTGCTGTTTTTCTATCCAGTAATTTATTTTTCATTGAAATGACTTTTCTGTCGTTTCGTTTCGCTAGATTAGTGAGATTACAACTATCAAATAACAACAAGATAAAGCTTACAAATTATGCATTGTGAGAAAGCTTAAATTACGCAGTTTACAAGAAATTCGGTGACTTTTTCCTAGAAGGAATAAAAAATTATTATTTAAATGTTTACGTAACACATTTATGCATTTTTTGCACATTAGCATGTTATTTAACAACGCAAAAGAAAAAACTAAATTATCTAATTAAAAATGTAAATAATGTGTTTGTCGTAATTAAGTTTGCAACGAACGAACGGGCCCCCGTTTCCCGCCATCCGCGAAACGTCAACCGCCATTTTGAACCACGACGTCACATTTGTTTTGCATCCATAGTCACGCCAGAAATCGCGCGATAAGAACCTTGGGTTTGTTTACTCAAGAACTGCGTTTAACATTTTCTCTTACATAATTGTCTATGAGTCAAGAACTAACAACAAGACACGCCCATTTATTTATACATGTGGCGAACAGTAAAGAGATAGGTAGCACATAGACCTAGCGCATTCTGTCTAGATTTTAAACTTTGATGTGTTGGTAATATAATTGAAAATCGCTTGAAGAAATTGGACATTTTCGTTGAGCTTGATGTGCTACCGTCCGTACCTGCAAAGGTGACACGAACTAATGCTGTTATTGTTATTGAATGATCGACTTTTTTTTCTAAGTTCTACGTACGGAATTTTTTTTAAAAAAAAGAAGTTACGTAATGTTATTTTACTATGTTTTTAGAGGTAACTTTTTAAATTAAATCAAAAAGTAGTCGTAAAGTAGATACGTACCTACTTATCTGTAGTTTTGCATACCTGTCAATCGCATATTTATATTCATTTTACTTTAATTACATATTTTAATTCTGACCTTTAAAAAGGTTTCATATATTGCAAAGAAAGTTAATTTTAGCATAGGTGCGTAACTACTTACGTAACTTAAACAATGCTCAATAATTTGTTTTACAAATGATTGTTTAAAATTCATGAAATACGATCGTTTGAACTAAATAGGCGATAGCTATTACCCGTGAAACAAAAAAGTAGAACAAAGAAACCAAACAAACTGAAATAGAAAAACAATACAAACTCTCATTATTACATTGTATTAAATTTAAGTACACACGGCTACACATCGAGCTTTACATAACCAGTATAAACTGAACGTTTAATGTGCGGAAAGGTGATGCGACGCGACACCAAGATAAACTGGTTTTGTATAAATTGATGTGTGGCCGTGTGTACAAGTTATACACACATGTTTTGAAAACATGTGACCGACATAATTATTGAAATTTATAGCCCTATGTGGTACTCGAACAACAGGAAGACTCCTACACGTATGGTTAGCAAAGACAACAGATAAACTCTGTTTAAAGTGGACCTCGGACCCTTTCTGGGCCTCGTTTTAAGTGGAATACTCGTCGAGTACCGGTTTTGCAGACACAATTATAGAACAATAGGTTGCGGTCACCGGTGACCGCTTGGTATTTGACAGTTTAATGGTTACGCTTAATATCTAATGGTTTCTCGACATAAGCAGCCTGTGATTGTGTCAGTCTACTACTTACTAGACTATTAATGACAATAGTTAGAGCACACATACACAGCATAACTAACTAATTAAAGATTTATTAAATAATTGTTCTACTTAAAACTTTAAAACCTGTAATTATCTCGCCAATGCCAATAAATTGTTTTGACTTTACGACATCATCCATAGTAGACCTATCTGCCTAAATAGATCTAAGTTATAAAACGCTACACAAATAATGATTAAAAATCGTAAAAAAAGTTTTGTACAAAAAGCACGTGCTGTATCACTTTCTATTTTAAACCAACCCGAAAGTGACAACGGACAAATCTCCCAAAGACCAATCAAGAAAAAGTATCAACATTTTCGTTTACTGATATGTGATTGAAATAGAGTAGGTACTAACAAGGACGTTGAATAAAGCCTAAGAACAAACCCAAACCCAAAGCATTTATTTCACCATTATTGAACCATATTTTGGTACTTTTGAAACGTCAACAAATACAAAATAAATAGTAGTCTGTCAGTCAGTCCGTCAGTGAACTAAAATAGGATTACATTACCGAGTCGAGGTAGTGAATTTTGGATCAAGATTGAATATAGAAATCCGCCGTAAATAGGGACTTACCTAAATATATTGAGGTGCTAACCGTACAAAGTACCTACGCCTATTTAACAAGCATGAGTACCACAGACGGCGCCGCTCACCGCATCAAGTATATGTATGAATTATCATGGAAGCCAAATATGTCCTTAATTCATTATTTATGTAAACTTGTAAACATTAGTCACCTTATACAGCTAGGTAGTGCTACCACTGAGATTTTTGAAAAATCCCAGTAATACTTTGCCCGACCCGGGATATGGCATATGGCAATATGGCAATAGGCTCACCCCCTATTACATGGGACACATGACATAAATAGTGAAAAGTGGGTGTTACATTGTACAGTGGCATTAAGTGCCGTAATGTGCACCTCTGCCTACCCCTTCGGGGATAAAAAGGCGTGATGTTATGTATGTATGTATGTAGAGAACTACTTTAACTAGGTGTAGGTCTAGAAATCCAACCGTAATTTTTGGTCAAAGCAACAGTTCGTTACGAATTCTATCGAAGCCACAAATTCAACCATGTATGTTTCCTTTTTCCTGGTTTAAAACTTAATTAGGTAGTTTCTGTAATAATGAAGAGGGAACAAAATCTGTATCTGTGTTCAGTTTCAATAACTTTCAGCACATATGCAGTTCTTTGTCAAGCCTAGACTTCTAGAACACAAACCACTGTCGAACACCGCGAGGACACCGGTGACCGCAACCTATTGTTCTTTAATTGTGTCTATAATGACGGTACTCAAAAAGTTACATGAAAATTAAAGAACAAAAACAGTATTTACAATATAGGTACCTATATAAGACAATCAGTTCTAGCCAAAAAAGTAAACGCCAAAGAATTATGGGTATCTAGAGTACCTACACTCGTAAAACGAGAAAAATAAAAACACACCATAATGGAATACTGCGTCGAAAATTACTCACATGTCCAAGGCCAAGCCATCTTATATTAACAATGAAATAATATGAGATGCAGACAATATTCTGAAGTACATCCACTTGATATTTATTCATGATACACCAGCCAGTAAGTGGTATTGTGTTATTTGTAAACAACAGACTTCGCACTGTCTCATATAACTACGGTTCTTGAATAAAATACTTGAAATGTTACCTTTAGGTACCACGCCCAGATATAGATAATAATATACCTACATGCCAAAAAGATGAGGTAAGTAAAGAATATAGGGATATTACAAACAAAATAAATTACATGCCTTTCAGAACTTCATACGATTCTTCACAGGACCAACCTGAACAAATTCTGTAATGGCGACTTGTTTTGGTTGCTGGACCTCCAATGGGAATATCTTCCTTCGCAAAGAACAGGGGGATAAACAAGTACTAATTTCCTCAGAACAATGTCTTATGGATCTGAAGAAAAACTTGTGACTAATTATTCATACACTATTAACTTTGCTATACTGTCATCCCCTATTTTTAATTACCGAGTTTATATCCATAGTTGCCGCTCGTACTAATGTATTAAAAAATCATAACAAAACTGTTTGTAAAAGGTTTTATAAAAATATTGTAAAAAGGACCATTTCCACTAAACTTACATACGATCAACCAACCCACACAAATCACACTCACACAACTATACTATACAACCACAACTCTAGGCTTACACTCACTATCACAACTATTTACCCCATCATCGCGACGTATGGCACCTCCTGACATCTATCTTTATAATAAATGGCCAACATTAACAATATTAACACAGAACTAGACTCACTTGAGCTCACAAACTCATATGTCTGTCGACCGGAGGACTGCAGATCATTCCTTTCTCAACCGAACGATGCCATCAAATTATTTCATATTAACATCCGTAGCATTAACAAGAACTTTGACCAACTGCGAGTACTACTAACAATGACCGATTTAACATTCGACGTCGTTATTCTGACAGAATGTTGGCTACGCGGAATAGCTAACTTACCTACTTTAGAGGGGTACACTGCTTACTCCACAAACTCCGCGCTCAATCAGAATGACGGTGTCGTTATCTACGCTAAAACAAACCTGTCATGTAAAATACGCGAACCAACTTTTAAAGACGCAAGTTGTTTGATTTGTCAAATAGAACAAAAGATTTCAATCGTGGCTGTATATCGTTCACCTTCTCTAAAGACCCGAGAAAACTTCAACAACTTCGTAAGTAGCCTATCCGAAGTGTACGACAGCCTACCCACCGATATAGTCGTAGTTGGCGACATTAACATTGACATATGTACTAACAGCTCCGACCCCTTACGTGATGAATATTTGACCTTCAATGCGACCCACGGACTTTTCCCAACCCACACCTTCCCCACGAGAAAAACAACTTGCCTAGACCATTTTCTCACAAAACCTAATTTGTTCGCTAAAACTCTAGTACTTGAATCCCTCGTAACAGATCATTTGCCAATAATCCTATCCATAGAAACAAATACCTCTTCCCGTAAACCGGATACAACTAAAACTCTTTTAAACTACGACAAAATAAAAACAGATCTAGAGAGCGCCGATTTTACAAACGTGTTTAAAACTAATGATGCAAACCTAGCTACCAACACACTTATAACTACCATCTCAAATGTCATACGGGATAATACTAAAACCGTCACAGTAACTAGAAAATGCAGAATCTTAAAGCCGTGGATATCACCAGGATTACTCCGTTGCATGAAGCATCGAGATAGACTGCATAGCAAAGCCAAAAAATCACCAGACAACATGACCACTAAATTAATCTACACGCGGTACAGAAACTTTTGCAACAGCCTTCTACGTAAACTAAAGACTACTTACGAAAAAAGCCTAATTGACAAAGCTGGTAATGATGCAAAAGCCCTCTGGACAGCAATTAAAAATATAACAAACACTCAAAAGGTTAAAGTTAATGCCACAGAACTCCTTCAATCACACAATGACCCCAAAACATCTGTGAATCACGTTTGCGGTTTTTTTGCTAGCATAGGAAAAAACCTGGCAGACAAAATACTCGCCTCCACACCCGCCCAAAGCAACAATCCAGAAACACTAAGTCCTAAAAATCTGGCCTCTCTAAATAGCCCGACTAATTCAATAGCTCTTTTAGAAGTAGAAGAGTCGGATATTGAACTCATAATAATGCAACTACGCTCTGATTGTGCCACGGGATGGGACGGGATCTCATCACAAATAATAAAATTTTGTCGTCACACCCTAATACCTCCCCTCACCCATATTTGTAACCTCGCAATAAGCTCAGGAGTTTTTCCAGAAATGCTCAAAAAAGCGATAGTACACCCGATTTACAAAAATGGGGACAGAGGCTGTGTCAACAATTATCGCCCTATTGCGGTTCTTTCCTGCATCTCGAAAATTCTTGAGAAAATTCTAAATCAGTCACTCAAGGGATTTTTGGAGAAATTTAAAATATTAGCTGAGAATCAATACGGTTTTCGCTCTGGTTACTCTACCGAGGATGCCGTAATTGACTTGACAACAGAAATTGCTAAAAACTTAGACACTAAAAACAAATGCTTATGTATCTTCCTGGATCTCTCTAAAGCATTTGACACGGTCTCTGTTCCCATCCTCCTTGCCAAGTTGGAAAAACTAGGCATACGAGGTAATGCATTCAATATACTTAAGGACTACTTATCCAATAGAAAACAACAAGTTAAAATAGGTAGTATGAATAGCGATGAGGTTACAGTGTCGTACGGTGTTCCACAGGGGAGTATTTTAAGCCCAACCATTTTTCAACTCTACATAAATGATCTCTGTCGAATCTCTCTTCCAAACACTAACATCTTTACGTATGCAGACGATACAGCAATTTTCGTCTGGGGTCCGAACTGGAATGCCGTAAAGGAGATAGCCGAATATTCCCTATCTAAAATCATGAACTGGCTTTCAAACAACCTGCTGACGTTAAACCTCTCCAAAACACACTATGTTGCCTTCTCGATCAGGAAAACTAATTCCCCACCACAAAACTTCTCTATCATAGCCCATAATTGCTCTCTTCGGGAAGTCTGTACATGCCAACAAATCGAACGAGCCGAGCATGTCAAGTACCTAGGTGTATATATTGATGGTGGACTGAGGTGGGACAAGCAGATAGACACAGTCACCTCCAGAGTGAGGAGACTTATACATATATTTAAAACACTCAGAGACTGTGTTCCATTTGAGAAACTAAAACTCATCTATCTAGCCCTTTGTCAGTCCATTATTCAGTATTGCATTTCAGTTTGGGGTGGCGCTGGCAAGACGCTCCTTCTCAGTCTGGAAAGAGCACAGAGAGCTGTGCTCAAAGTAATGACCAAAAAGCCTTATAGATACTCCACCGAAAAACTTTATTCAGACTGCAGGGTCTTAACAGTTCGACAACTCTTTGTGCTCAAGTCCACCATGAGAGGACACCGAAGCATCCCCCGTCCCGATCCAGGCAAACGTAGCGGGAAGTCTGTATGCCCACGCACTCTCTGTAAGACCTCCTTTGCCAGAAGACAATTTAAAAATATGAGCATTAAATTATACAACGACATCCACAAGAAACTGAATATCGCTGGACTAAGCAGACACAAACTTAAAACCAGCCTGACTAACTGGCTCCAAAATAAAGACTATAAAAAAACGGAAGAATTACTGACATACATCGCATAGAATAACCCTCACATACAAACACACGTCACCATTACCTACATAACACCACACTTCCATACAACACAAACACAAAATCCCACTCATCCCTACACACTTACACCCACACTACACACACTCACTTATACTCATTATCACTCAACAATCCACGGTTCACATTAGTAATATGTACATGTATATGCATTATTATCTTTTTAATTATTTTTTATTATTTTCTCTTGAATCTCCAGCGACAACGTTCACCCGCATGCATAAATATTAAACAGTAATCATTGAGCCTCATTAAATGACTGAACACTGCCACCCAAAATACAAGCTTTCGCTTAGTTTGGGAGACAGCATCAGTACCTATAGCACATTACATTTTAAACCTGTGTCTAGATATAAGTCACCCAAAGAACTGTATAACTTTTGCGACAATAAAGATTTATTATTATTATTATTATTATTTTCATGTAACTTCTATGTCTCAAGATATTATTATCCTCTTGCGTGTTTCTCGTACACATGGGTGTACGAGAGAGTTGAGTGGCCATCGTGCAATTGTACACACGGGTGTACGAGAAACGCGCACCGATTGGATATTTTTTCTGTGACATATTTTTCAAGTTAGCAACCCGTTCTTTATTTGATTGAACAGAATAGTTCATTCGCTTTCTATTAAAATATTTACCCGTGTGTACGAGAAACGCGCAAGAGGATATAGTTGAAACTATTGTAGGTAAAGCTAAATGTGATCTACGACAGAGACTAAACAAGAAGTTCATAAGTCTCGACAAATTTCTATATAACCAAGATTCTGCGTAGAACATAAGGAACTAGAAGATAAATGTATAGGTAGCTATATCTGTAGAAATAGAAATAAATATTAGGTAGTATTACTAGCAGCAAATAATTGGAATTTTAATTGTATGTAAATTATACGATAATGAGTACGTACGTATTAATTAGCATTGAAACCGGAATGCTATCCAAAACATTTCCTTAATTTCCATAGCTAAAGCAATTAAGAATTAAAAAGTAAAAGTCTTGTGTTGTTTACTTTATAATAAACGAAACGGAAAAAACGATGCAATTTTTCTTCAACCGTGGTACAATTTTCATTAATGTTGCATCACCCACGGCTGTGTCAACTTATAAATACAATGTTTAAAAATAAATTCGCCATGTTTTCATTCAATTTTAACAAGCAATAAAAAGAGGAATCTTGCCAATGGAATGTTAGCACGCTTCGCAATTTTACTGGTTACTTCGTAAGTTGACTGTTCGACATCGACTATTGTCAATTCTACTTTATGATTATTAAAAAACAAGAAAAGAGAAATTCACAAATTTCAATAAACCTCTAAAATGAGGAATCGTATATTGTAGAAATCAGTCTACAGGAAGCTATCAAGGCGGTCCTGTTTATCCTAAAGTCTAATTTCTACAAAACTTTTACATGGATTAGGTAACTGTTTTGCTTTTTCTTTGACTTTACCGCACCCAGCAATTATTCTTACCAAGCACCTTTCCAGAAATTAGGTTCAATTCGGTTCAAGAAATAGACAACTCAACATCTACCTAGCAATAAACCTCAACTTCGAACATTATTGTGAACCTTAGTTACGTATTTCAATAGATTTCATAACTTACCTAACCCAATATGATTACAATTACATAATACGCCCAACTTAAAAAATAATAATAACAAAAAAACACGACAAAATGTCTGACAAAAAACAAATTGAACAAACAATGCTACTGGCCACGTCGCCCCGGCAAACAAACGAAAACACACAGGAATTTTAAAACGCAATAGTTTAAAACATTAAACCATTTAATAAGAGGTAGCAAATAGTTAGTTAATCAGTTATTACACCATTAAAATTCCATAGAAATAGGTCAACAAACAAATTAGGAATAAAGCCAAATTAAAGTTTTACTTATGTTATGAAAATTAGTAAAATGGACTCCATTGGTCTTGTATGCTTGTAAACATGGTTACGGATGACAAAAAATTAAGTGTATGTTCAAGTGTATACTTACCTGTGTGATATAAAGATAAATAAAAAAAAAAATAGGACGTCCAGGTACCTAAATAGGGGAATAACAATTAATCTAAAGGAGTCTTGGAAAACTCGGAAGTTTGCTCATAAAAACAGCTTTTGGAGAACTGCCTGCTGTCTCTAAAATGCTGAATTAATTATGTACTAATCACCATAGTGCGGTGGAAAATCACTAAACACAATGAAAGAAGACTGCCTCGTTGGCCGAGTGGTTGCAAGTGCGACTGCCGGTGCCGGGCAAGGGGTCTCGGGTTCGATTCCCGGGACGGGCAAAGTATTACTGGGTTTTTAAAAAATTCTCAGTAGTACGGAGTCTGGAATTGTGCCCAGTATATGGCAATAGGCTCACCCCCTATTACATGGGACTCATAACATAAATAGTGAAAAGTGGGTGCTACATTGTACAGTGGCATAATGTGCACCTCTGCCTAACTCTTTGGGGATAAAAGGCGTGATGTTATGTGTATGTTATGTTACAATGAAAAATCTAATTAAAATTTCATCATAATCTGGCCCATGCATGTCCATACATGCAATACATGTCATCATTCTCAATTTTTTGTCTGTTATCAATAGCTAATACGCCCCCTAATAATATTTCAAAAAGGCAAGTTCTCCACACAAAAAAAATATCTAAGAAATATTTTCCATTTGTTTTCAAAGTTATACAAGTTAATGTACCTATGCTATGCTGGAAGACTATCACAATTTGCACGAGTGCGCGTCGTAATAGGAATTTAAAACAAAATGGCTTCTTACATAAGCGGTCAATGCCAAGGTCGTTTGGTATCTACCATATCTAATTGTATTTAACGCATTCTTATGACAACATAAACTATGTGCAATTTCCATTGTTTTCTAGAAATCAATGGAAAATAAATGGTAGTTTCCAGTTCGGACTTTTCTTTACGACTTACTTTGTTTACTGTTTATATAACGAATTATATGTATATAATACAAGGTAATCTGTTCGGTCTGTTCCGATTATACCGATTACTAGTAAATCAATATTAACAAAGTCTTTATTTGTATTGTAACTTTCGTAAGACATACTAAATAAATTATTATGTTTTCGTCTTACTCACGTAATAATTTGACGAGGAACTCGACTAGTTTCAAGCCATGCTAGAAGCTCATATTATTATGCAGCATTTCGCGACACGCGACGCGGCGACTGTCGCGCTGCTAGTGCTGATGAATATTAGGCTCTAGCATGGCTTGAAACTAGTCGAGTTCTTCGTCAAATTATTACGTGAGTAAGCCGAAAACATCATAATTTATTTGACAAAGTCTTTAGTCTAAAATTATTACCAATTATTATTATTCATATAAGTATAATTATGTACCTCTAGATACGATGAGTGTGCATTATTTTACCTATCTGATTTATAGTGCAATCGTTTTGTAAACAAGAAATAATTATAACGAATCTTGTTGTGATTATCTCCATATTTTCTTTCATTATTGGAATAATAGTCTTATTTAAAAAGTCCCGAAACATTGATATTGGAAGTGTCCATCTTTGCTCTCCGTTCTCTGTTGATTTATAGCACATACTTAAGTATTACTTAAAGGAAAAATTAGAAAATAATATTAAAGTTTAACTTAACACAAGTGGACGTCTTCTGTCTATCTGAAAACGATTATAACAACTTCGTTTTTGAGTTCGCACTGTATTTGACACACGAAGATGGCGCTGTCGTCGATTTTCGGGTACCTTTAATCCTAAAATATTCAAAGCGGAAAAATCTGTCTATCGTAGAAAATGAAAATAAAATTCTATAAAAAAACTTTTGTATTTGATGTAGATATTTCCTGAATGGTGTTAGTTAGGAGCTAGGCAGAGTGCCAGGTTGATACGAATTTGTTGGTCAAATCGATGCAGTCTTAATGGCTACTGGCACGATGCCGACAGGAAGAAGAGTAAATTGGTCTTTATATTATTAAAGTCATTAAAAATATTTGACATTTGTCACTGAACATTCACTTAAAATAAGAGTGCATTGGTAGGTACCTAACATTTTTGAAAATGTGACAAAAACACGCACATACAATAATTTTCAGACAGAAACGAATACTGCATTTTTCGCTCACCATACTATTTTCATGGTTTTCGTGAACTGCCTGTTTACAAAGTCTGGAATTATGGCAAAACCTCCATTATGTAGAATAGACCTCTTGACGTCAGCACATGTCTTTTAGATTAATGGACTAACAACATAATTGCTAAAAAGTGGGTGTGGTATAATCTACACTTCTGCCTACGACTTCAGAAAAAACAAGCATGACGTTAGATGTTATGTAACTTACACAAATCCTCATATCATTAATACATAGCTGACTTTATTCTGCGGTTTCACACACCGATATACCTAGGTTTTTCTATTTAACAATTATTTTGTAACTTAAGATCTTTTAAATAAGTTTCGATCATTAAAACCTTGTAATATTATATAAGAAAAAGCCTATCTATGTGTATTTATAAAATAAATATACAACCTCTTGAGTGCCGATATATGGGACACAATCGAAAATACATTGTGTCTTCTTCTGATCTTTGACATTCATACCATACCATGGGTTAAAGAAGAAAGACACATTTTACTACAACAGCTGTCCCAAAAAAGTAATGAAGGTTTGTGTTTTCCATTCATCTTCTTTTATTTAACTCTACCCCAGACTTTATCGAAACCTGCTCAGCAATTTAGGCGTTAAACCCTAACAAACAGACTCACATACAATATTAGCTAGGATAAATCGTATAAACTGCGCATTAGTATCAGAAAATGTACTATAACGTCCACACGTGTGTTTGGTTCGGTGACTGGACGGAAAACGGTTCACTGCCAAGGTTCCGTCCTCTGCTTCACTGGGCCAAGGTCTGGGTTCAATAAACCAACAGCATGATCAATTCTTCATTAAGGTCACGTCAACTGGCTGGTGGATGAATAGTTGTAACGTAGTATTAGAGTTCAAGTTAGAGATGTTAGATGGTGGGTTCAAGAGGTTAGTGATTGGTATGACTTACAGTATCAAATAAAAAAGAAACACGTTTTTAATACTCCTATATAACTATTATTTTTTATGGAATAAGCCAGTAAACGAGCAGACGGATCACCTAATGGTAAGCAATCGGCGTCGCCCATGGACACCTGGAACACCAAAAGCGTTACAAGTGCGTTACCGGCCTTTTGGGGATTAGGATTTTGACAATTGTTAGGGATTCAGGGATTAGGGAGATTGAAAGATTGGAGAGGTGGGGGGGGGTTAATTGGGACTTCGATGACCTCACTCACACGACAAAATACAATGCAGGCGTTGTTTCACGTCGGTTTTGTGTGAGGCCGTGATATCACACCGGTCGAGCCGGCCCATTCGTGCCGAAGCATATCTCTTCCACACTTTATGAAAGCAATTATTTACTGGTCACTCTGCTTTTACTAAAAATAAATAATCTGTGATACGTACGAGTAGTTGAACTACCGAAACAACTGCAATTTACCAATTTTATTTCATGTTATTATTTTACAATTTAATGAACCAAGATTCTTTTCTAAAAACCATTTCCGAGATAGCAATAAAATGAAACCAAATAACTATTTTATACCTAAACTACGTTTAAAAAACCGACTTCAATCCCCTCTTTTTTGAAGTTGGTTAATTCATATACTAAAACCTTCTCTTAAGTGTAACAAACACTTTTCTGAAAACCGCATCAAAGTCGGTTCAGCCAATATCGAGACAATCGCGCACAAACATACATACACACAAGTAAAACTAAGAACCTCCTTTTTTGCAGTCGGTTAAAAACAATTCTAGATGGCAAAACAAATTAAATCCAAGAAGCACAATCAACGTATACACATAACATAACATAACATCACGCCTTTTTATCCCCGAAGGGGTAGGAATGCAGAGGTGCACATTACGGCACTTAATGCCACTGTACGAAACTCCCACTGTAATAAAGGGTGAGTGATACCGGGCACAATTCCATACTCCGTGCTACTAATGAGATTTTTTTTAAAACCT
Organism: Spodoptera picta; assembly: GCA_038387885.1. NCBI lineage: Eukaryota > Metazoa > Arthropoda > Insecta > Lepidoptera > Noctuidae > Spodoptera > Spodoptera picta. The sequence continues at coordinate 194,529 of JAZHFQ010000137.1, forward strand.
AGTAATCGTTTGCTCGACCCGGGAATCGGACCCGAGACCCCTTGCCCGGCAGTCGCACTTGCGGCCACTCGGCCAACGAGGCAGTCGACTCAACCTATACTTACCTAGGTACCTATATTTAAATCAGAAGCTATAAATAATTATTTGACCTTGGCATTACTCGTCCCTTCGTACTTTTATTGGGTTCCACCTCAAACAAGCTAAAAAGTATTCAAATAAAATAACCAAATTTATGGCCGCGGACATTTTTATGCCAAAAGTTTAAGGCAAAGGGCCTCATTACACTGAATTGGGTACCCACTCGGGTCCCAAGAGCCTAGCTCATGAAATGGAAGCCTAAATTATCTGTATGCTCCAAAAAAAAGTATAAAAAAGAATATTAAATCGTTGTTTGTGGTATTTAATTTAAATATGGATCATCAATTTTAAGTCGGCTGTATTTCGTTGAAGTTATTGAGTCTTATTTAAGTTTGAGCGATAGAGATCAGCAAGAGAGGAGTCTATTGCAGGCAAACCGATGTAAAGTAGGTCAAGTTGTGGACTGTCAGACTTTGGTATTGTGTTTGTTGATAAATTAAGATCAGAATGTTACCGAACTCTATAAAGGTGATTCATTAAAATAAGTGCTCGATATTCAGAGTTTATTTTATAACTAGGATTGTTTCATTACCAAAGCGTAGGATATTTTAAGTATAAACGTCTATTGCAGATTAACGAAGTAATCTAATCAGAATCTGTACTAAAACTGGATAGTCAGTAACTAATATATACGACTGAAAACACAGTAAGTAGTCACACGAATAAACGTGTGAAATTAGACCAACTAGGTACATATGTATAATCGCTGAAAGTTACAGATTGATAAGGAAGTTTACGCTGGTTTACATAGATAACAATATCTATGTAACTTGATAATAACCTCTTTGTTACATAACGCACTTGTAACGCCTCTGGTGTTCCAGGTGTCCATGGGCGACGCCGATTGCTTACCATCAGGGGGATCAGGAAGCTCGTCCACCGGCTTATGCCATAAAAAAAATTTTAGAAATGAGTTTAAAAGTAGGTTAGATAAAAATCACGAGTTACGCAGACTATCTTCGAATATTTCCGCCAAGCAATAACAATCTTACAAACACAAATAGGTTAGCAGACGATACTTATTGATAAATGATAGGTCAAGGAAATCCGCTCAATAAGACAAATTAGACAGCTTTTGTTCAGTCTACTATTTAAATAGGTATCCATTTTGACGTAAATTTAATTGTCAAAAATTATTAGTTTTGTGTCAGCAAACTTGGCTTTTCAATTGGAACTTGGCTTTATTGGATAATACCTACTATTGGCAATTACTCTTGTTTCTGATAAATTTTGCAGCTTCTCTACAAGTAGATCGTTCACACATTGAAGCCCAAATGGTCCCGTACAGTTCGGTTTCAAAGGAATTTCTTCCCACGGACCCTCCGATTGTGGAATGAACTCCCGCCGTGGTTTTCCCAGTGGGCTACAACATGTGGTTCTTCAAGAGGGGAGTGAATAGGTTTTTTAAGGGTCGGCAAGACGCATGTAATGCCCCAAGTGTTGCAGGCGTACATAGGCCACGGTAACCGCTTACCATCAGGTGGGTCGTGTGTTCTTTTGCCACCGTCGTGGTATAACAAAAGGACTAGGAAAGCATCATTCTGTTAGAGGTTATGCGGAGAATCGCATTGTTGTTGGGAAATTTTCTTATACGTACTTCTTGAGACTGTTGGAAATTTCTCTGTTCTTTGAAAGTTGGTTATTTTATATACAGAGTTCTAGCTTTAGTTATCATTTATTGCGTTCAAACAAATCTACCTCTAAGTACTCAGACTTTAGCTTTGAAATGAAGAGTTTTGATCAAAACATTAACTTTAACTCAAAGATGGTACAGAAACAATTTCCCAATCATAATTTCAAAACCATGCAAATATTAATAAGCCAATAAATAATTCTTTTTAAACATTTTATGACAACACGAGCCTGCTTTTAAACTGTCAAATACCAAGCGGTCACCGGTGACCGCAACCTATTGTTCTATAATTGTGTCTGCAAAACCGGTACTCGACGAGTTAAGACCTTAAACGCAATGGCCGCCTATCAACAGAGTCGGTTTTATCGTCCCACTGGCCATTAATAAAATAAATAAAAAATGTTGTAGTGCACACATCACGCGTCCACGAACGACGACCTTGGCTTTACAACTGCGTAGTTCGCGGTATGGTTGCCATGCGTTCATATGAAATTAGGATCGTCTCATCAGCAACATTTTTTTTTCATAAAAGTCACACATGATATCTTTCCTGTCTCGAATTTCATGTACCTATACAATACACAATACACACCCCACCCAAACCTTATAATAAATTAATAAAACTTATTTTCTGTATTTAGTTTTAATTTAGACAGGATTATTAGATTTAGCATTTGTGCATTTGCTGAGAAGATACCGACATATTATTATGTGGTCTCGCGCCTGATCCCCAAAAATTCTACGTATTACCTAAAATTCTAAATTGGATCCGCATATTTTTATAAGGCTCATTTCCAATTAGGTACAATAGACCTTAAATAAAACGCAATATGATTATGTCATTACGAAAAGTTTTGTCTGGACGAAATATGAGGGATATTTATGTAACGTTTCAAGTTTTAAACATTAATTAAAATACTCTCTTTAATTTCCCAACATTTAGTTGAATGTGGTCACCCTACACCCATCTCAATATTTAACACCGAAAAAATCTAATAAACCGTATTCATTACATTGTCCGTCATGTATGGAATCTTAAATACCGTGTACGAATAAAACCAGCAATGGATTTTGGGGCATAAATTACGTTCGGAAGTCAAAGTTCATAGGTGAGAGATGACGATAATATTGGTAATTTTACATCATTCCTCTTTGATAAAAATAGATATTTATAATGTGTATATTTATATTTATTAAATGTATTCACGTGTCATAACATTTAAATCTTATTATTAAAATATAAAAATATTAGGTAATAGTTCGTAGGTTACGTCTTTAGTTTATAAACCCTTCCTGATGTTCTATTTTTAAACGTTTAAAAAAAGAATTCGTCAATTTATTTTTATTATTTAGTAGCTAATGTCGGAATACTGAAACGTTACTCAATTTTAAGTCGTGCTTAAGTATAGTTCTGTCTCTACAAATTCTTTGTAAAATGACAGAGATGGCACGATATTTGAGCATGACTTAAAATTGAGTAACGTTTCAGTATTCCGGCATAAGTGTTGTAAAGTTTTTTTTTTAAATATTGACGTAGGAATTTTTCTACAAGTCCTTATCTAGTTGTGGTAAATTAACCCACAATTTACATTAATAAACACTGGCTAACATTATTTTTCCTATTCCATGATAGGTATACTAAAACTAGAAAATTCACTCATTTCGCTCGTTCTCTTATTGTTTTTTTTTTTCAATTTTTAAATGGTAAGTAATAGGCGTCGCATCAATCAATTTGTAAACTATGGAATCCAATACTAACAATATTAATGACTGGGTTCTTATACATATTTCAGATAAGAGCATCTATTGTCTATGTAAGTTTGCACAACTGCATAATATGCATTCAGCTGAAGAAATACTGAAACAGTGTACCTACCTAATGTGCCCAGAACCATTTACGCGATAACAAAATACGTTACAATTTATTATTTACGATAATACTATTGTTAATACAAGAATTAAATAAGTACCTACTTATTATACATGTTAAAAATACGTATTTATTATATACTATAGCTTCTACCCGCGGGTGCGCCCGCTTTCCTGTGGGATAAATAGTACCATATGTGTTATATCAGACCAAAATCTATCCCTATCTCAACTGTAATGCCGATCCTTTCAGCCTTTCTGACGTGATTTAGTAATAAACATGCATACAAACAAAGATACTAACATACAAACTCTAAAGAGTGGATTTCTTTGCCAGAATGTATTTCCTGAAGGCTATAACCTGGGTGTCTTCGAGACGACGTACTCCATCGTAGACCGCATCATCGCTTACCAACAGGCGAGACAGAGGCCAAACGTGGGCCCATCAATAAAAAATAAACACATTTATAATATTATGATATTATGATTAGTAAGAAGTAGGATAGTAGAATGACTGAAGCTATCTATGGACATTGGTTACCTACTAAATCATATCAAAATAATGAAAGGAACGTCTGGCGGACTATGAATTTATAAGAAGATAGCTGCAGCATTACTTAGTACTTCACAGTCAACATGTTTACTAGATAAGCCCTTATCTAATCAGCTGAGTTATCTAACCGAGAAATTATATATCTAGGTAAGTGAAAACAAAAGCCTAACAACATAACATCACGCCTTTTATCCCCGAAGGGGTAGGCACATTATGCCACTGTACAATGTAACACCCACTTTTCACTATTTATGTTGTGAGTCCCATGTAGGTAATCCCTATTACATGGTGACCCTATTGCCATATACCGGGCACAATTACAAACTCCGTGCTACTACTGAGAATATTTTAAAAACCCAGTAATACTTTGCCCGACCCGGGAATCGAACCCGAGACCCCTTGCCACTTGCCCCTTGTAGCGCTTGCGACTACTCGGCCAACGAGGCAGACTATTGTCAGTCACTCCTTATTGTTTATACATATACATAACATCACGCCTTTTATCCCGAAGGGGTAGGCAGAGGTGCACACAAAAATAGTGAAAAGTGGGTGTTACATTGTACAGTGGCATAATGTGCACCTCTGCCTACCCCTTATTGTTTATCTAGACAAAATAATCCAGAGACGTAAATTTAACTCAATTTAGAGCATGGACTGAAGTTATGTCCAGTATTTTTAAAACTAGGAAATATTTAATAACTCTAACAGCTACTTAGGTAGCGAAACATAATTGAAATCAACAAAGTAACTAAATCGGCAACACGTAGCGTAAATGAGTACCACCCCTGATGTTGCAAGGCAGACGTCCATAAACTTAGGAGGACTTAACGGACTTAATTATCAACAGATTTACCTCTTATATTGTCCATTAAGATCAACAACCCACTAAACGGCGCGGAAGACTTAACGGGTAGCCGGGGCTCCGGTTCGAAGTACAGGAGTATGAACGGGGTGGTTTTTAGTCAGTAAGAGTCTGACAATCCCTCCCGCCTCACCTAGGCGGGATGAGTCATTCGATGATTTCCCCCCTTAAAAAAAGGGTACTGCTATCAATTAGGGTGAACCATAAACTCATGACCATCCTCAATAACCTATCTAAGTATCAGTAGAATCTAGCTCTATCTGTACTTCTCTAGTATTTTAATAAAGGCTCCATACAACACCTAAAAAAAGTGTCAAAATTTTTTGTGCCCGTAAATTAATGGTTTAGATACCTATAAACAAACGGGTTACCGGGGTCCCGGCTGAAAGCAGCAGTAGGGCCGGGGTGGTTTTTAGTCAGTAAGAGTCTGCCTCTGCCTCCCGGCTCACCCAGGCGGGAGAAGTCATTAGATGATTTCCCCCCCCTAAAAAGGGTATAACCAAAGCATTACGTACAATATTATAAATGAAATCTGTTTATTTCTTCGTCCTGCTACTTACATGTAAAGTGCATTATACTTAGTGACTCATGGTGCCATGTAACACATTACTGCTTAGACTCACAATAGCAGTAACATTAATCCTCTTACTAAGCGTCACTTGTTGAGTGTCGCACATACACACGTGGCTAAACAAACTCACACGCTTCTATTTTTATAAAACTTTCTTCTTTTTAGTTGTCTTGGAATTAAACTTTGCTTTCCAATGCCCGTTTTATTAGGTGTCAAACCCGCACTCACATACATAAGAAGCGGGCGTCTTAAACCTCCGTTCCTTACATACATGGGTAGACACAGTCTCAACTATCATGGCAATTTAATAACATAACCGAGGAAAGGTGGGTTAGGGAGATGTGATCTACCCAATACGTATTGTATACCTTTCTAGGTGTAACACACCATATTGCCTCCTAATCTGAGAATAACAGGTGAAACGTTAATAAACTGATTTAACTCTAGTCTTTAGATTTAGATTTATGTCAAACTCTTTAAAATAGATACAACTAGGTAAACCGAGTAGTTAGGTTTCGCAGTTCTTATGACGAGGAAGTACTTATAAAAAGGTCTAGTCTAACTTTTTCTGTGTGAAATCGGCTAGTTTTAAATAGATATGTACTAAATATAATATACGTCATATATTCCAAACGACTAATGACCAACGGCGCCCACTCCATAACTGGATAGGAATGTACACAAAACAAACAGTTATCGCAAATATGGAAGATGCGTAAAATATTTCCATCATAATATCGTTACGATTATTAGATGTTATGGTGCAATCTGGCGCGCCTAACCTGTGGACTTTATGGCCATTCAAAATGTGATCCGACGGGATAATATATTTGTTTGAGGTGAAGCTGAGCTTACCTTGGTCCACCGCCCTTTAGCCCCCGCGTTTCAAAATGGCGTCACCTGTTTGAGTTTAGAACTCGTCTATTATTCGAGTGCTATATGATCTGTGGTTTGGAATGTTAGATTTGAATACAATTTGAAACCTGGTCAATGTTTCTATTCTTGATCTAAGTTTAACTCAATGGTTACTGTGTTATCTTTTTGTTAATAATCTCTTCTAGTTAGTCAAAATCCTGAAAAAAAAAATTCCCATCCCTCCACTCTGGAAATGCCTCTAAACAGCATTATACTAGGCACAACAGACGAGATACTGAACCAGCTTTGTTGAATTCTTAAAAACAAAGCGAAAAGGTAAGAAAGAAATACTAGGTGAACCACATTGCACATCTCATCTAACGACACAGATATCTCTCATCAGAGCATCAGTTTATTTATATGTTCTTTGTCAACAAGAGCAGTGGCCAGTGGCAGTCGTGCCAGTTGACGGTACGGCAGTCACGTACACGCATACACACGCAGAGTCAATGACTGACGTAAGACGACAGATTAATGAATTAACACGTAGGATGGATGGTTTGATTGGACTATATAGAGCTAAGATATAGAGTGCCCTATTTCCTGGACACGTTGGATATTGCATAACGCCATATTCACACACATAGTAAAAGGAACAAAAAGATTGAATGAATATAGAGACATAATTATACTTACTGTTTTATTATTTAAAAAATGTTGCCCCACACTATGATTTTCTCCTGTATCGTGGGTTTACGTTTCCTGTAGACATACACATGACACCCAGACCCGAAACAACAATTTGTGGATAACACAAAGAGTTGTTCTGTGCGGGAATCGAACCCGCGACACGTTCCACGGCAGCCAAATGCCCAGCTACCGCGCCTACCGTGCAATTGCCTAAAGTACCTACTTGCATTATAGCTGGGCAGATATATGAACTGCACTACAACAGACAAAGTGCAAGTGACTGGGCCACTGCTCAAGGAGTTACGAGTTCAAGGCTCGCACAGAGCACATCCTGGATGATATCTATGAAAGGCTGAAGTGTTAGTACCTACCTTCACAAAAACATCTGTTTACCAGCTTAATAGACCATGACAGGAAAAATTGTAAAAAAAAAACACTACGGTAAAAACTAACCGAAGAAAAACACTGGGATCTCGATCATTGTGTAATATATAGATACCACTCATAGACTGCCTCGTTGGCCGAGTGACCACTCGTGCGACTGCCGGGCAAGGGGTCTCGGGTTCGATTCCCGGGTCGGGCAAAGTATTACTGGGTTTTTTTTAATTCTCAGTAGTAGCACGGAATGTGGAATTGTATATGGCATATATGGCAATAGGCTCACCCCCTATTACATGGGACATAACATAGCATCACGACTTTTATCCCCGAAGGGGTAGGCAGAGGTGCATTACATGGGACTCATAACATAAATAGTGAAAAGTGGGTGTTACATTGTACAGTGGCATAATGTGCATCTCTACCTACGCCTTCGGTGATAAAAGGCGTGATGTTATGTTATGTATGTATATATATATAGATAATTATACCATACATAAAGTCCAATAGTTATTGGCAACAGGGGACTATAAACAACAAAACCACACTTGCATCAGACGGTACAGTTGCCACGTACACTCGTACACTTGTGATGCACGGTATGCTCACCCAAATACTCGAGGTTAGTAACCGGCATTTATACGCACTGCCGTATTTTCAGCTGCCAAGCGACACTGAACGAATCATCATACTCATTTAGGTACCTGATTGTTAAGAAAACATTGTAGGGGAAAGTCCCGTAACGCCGGACGGCACCTAACGCCGGACACTTGTATTATCTCGATAACTGATAACACGAGCAATTTAATTTTTACTTAAAATCTAAGGTATCTGCCACAGGGAGACTTCTCCCTAAAAATTGAATCGCTCGCGTTATTAGTAATTGAGATAATACAAGTGTCCGGTGTTAGGTGCCGTCCGGCGTTAAGGGACTTGCCCCTAAGAACCTAAGAATTCACCTGGTTTTCCTCTTTCCTCCTAGTAACATTATTGTATAGAGTTTAGCAATGCCCGCTTCCACCATCCTATCCTAAAATTTAAGAAACCTTTAAACTAAAATAGGTGATACTTAAAGTGGTTTTCATCGACCTTTAAGAGACACCTAATAGTACAAGTTAGGGGTTAATTTAGGTGCTCCCTTGCGCTAAGTAAGAGTTTGTTAAGAAATAGTCTAATATGTTTTTATTTTTTAAGTGTATCGACATCAATAGTTCTTTTATAAACAAACTAACCTACGTTTAAAAAAACGACATCAATCCCGTATTTTTTGATGTCGGTTAAATTAATATACTAAACCTCCTAAGTGTAAGCATCACTTTTGCAATCCCGCACATCATCATCATCATCAACAGCCTATAAGTGCTGTGCCCACTGCTGAGCAAAGCCTCTTCTCACACGGAGAAGGTTTGAGAATTAACCACCACGCTTGCTCAATGCGGCTTGGTGATTACAAACTTGTAATTAGAAATTATAAGCCTAGCTTTACTCACGATGTTTTCCTTCACCGTTTGTCAGTGGTGTCTAAATAATCTTAGAAAGTACATAATAACTTGGAAAAATTCACATTGGTACTTGCCGTTGGTAGGTTTCGAACCCGCACCCTCATGCATGAGAAGCGGGCGTCTTAAACCTCCGGGCCACCACGACATCCAAATCAATCCCGCACATACAAGTGAAACTGAGTCCTTTTTAATAAGTCTGTTAAAAAGGAGGTATTTACGTAGGAAATTTAATTAGGCCACACCTCATCCCTGTGGCAAATAACAAGCTTAAATTTATGTACTATTTGTTTACTCATTAATAATTATATTATTTATATACTACCTTGGCATATGAGTGGGAATTTTATGAATGACAAAACGTAGGTACATACAACTATATAGGTACTAAGTACTGGCGCAAGGTAATTTGAATGAAATGAATTATTTGCTATTAAACTGTCAAACACCAAGCGGTCACCGGTGACCGCAACCTATTGTTCTATAATTGTGTCTATAATGACGGTACTCGACGAGTTAAAGATACTAGACGTCTTTTTTTTAAGGGGGGAAAATCATCGAATGACTTCTCCCGCCTGGGTGAGACGGAAGGGAGTGTCAGACTCTTACTGACTAAAAACCACCCCGTTCCTTCTCCTACACGTCGAGCCGGAGCCCCGGTTACTCGTTAGGTTCTCCGCGACGACGTCTAAGGTAGTAAACAGTCGATTTATGTCCATGTTTACTATGTTAAACGTCATATAACGATTATTTTTACATAGGAATGAACATACACGTAACTTCTTAAAAAACAACATGAATTTAAGAAGATATCTAGTATTTTCTATCATAGCGTTGGGAATACGGTATTTGACAACTAGTCAAATTCAATACTTTTTTCGAACTGTCAAAAACGACAGTTTTCTATGAATTTTGTACGAGATTGTGAATTGCGACGTCACATTTTTTTAGCGTCAAACAGCGTACTTATTTCTTATTTTGCTGGAAAAATATTAAAATTAAGTTGGTCATAAAATCAATGAATGAAAGTGTGATCATTTTTTTATATTTTATTGTATTGAACAGTCGAAATCATTTATTTTTTATCAAGGAGAGTACCCAATTCTTTTAAAAGATTTCAAAAATAGTAGGTTCTCAATTTGACCTTTATATTTGTGCTCGGTTATCTCGCGACTGGCTGAACTGATTTTGGGCCCTTTTCAGAAAGGTATTAGTTGCACTTTGGAGGTTTTAGTATATTAATTGACCTGGTTAAGTAATTTTATAAAAGAATTGAGTACATTCCTTAATCAAAAATAAATTATTTCGATCGTTCAATACAATAAAATATTACAATATAATCACACTTTCATTAATGACAAACTTAATTTTACTTTTTTCCAGAAACAAGTACGACACTAAATAAGTTTGACACAAAAAAACGTGACGTCACAGTACACAATCTCATACAAAATTCGTAGTAAACTCGTTTTTGACAGTTCGAAAAAAGTATTGAACTTGACTGGTTCGCAAGTACCCAATTATTTAAATAATGTAACGCCATGCACTTTTGCCTCTTGCTTTTGAAGAAGGAACTAACGCGTTTGTTCAGGATTTCAAAAGTTCTATTTGATGATGATAGGAAAATGTAAAAAAACCAATAAAATTCGATTCAAACAGTTTAATACGTGGTCATCTATTGAAGATACATTTAATAAATGGCATCTAAGTACATTACAGGTATATTCATGAATATTCTGATTTAATTAGGAACACAAAATAAGTGTTGAGATCGTTTCACAATAGTACATAACCATCACTGGGAAGATACATCAGCTATACGCAAAAAACTATTTCATAAGTTCTGGTTCTTACCTCGAACCACGTCAAAAAAAGTTGCTTACACAAAAAAAGTATATAAATAATCACAAAAGATTCACTGTGCAGTCTTAATTTTTTCCATTATAGGAGATATGTATATGGCATCAGTTTTATATTAAAATTAAAATCATAAATGCGAAAAGCAGCACTGTGAAAAACAAAAACCGTGTTACATTGGCGCTGTAGTCGATTAAAAGCGACACAATAATAGTAAATTGTAAAATTAAAATAGTTCTCTCAAATTCCGCAATATGGCGGGTATTTTAGAACTTTGTAAATAAAATTAAAGTGTATATCATAAAATTAATTACGTTTTCTCAATTTGATATGTGACTATGAATTTAAAACTCACTTTGAACGTTAAATTCAGTTTGTATCGTTAAGAACTGAGGCCTTAGTACGAGTTTGTCTTACGTTTAAAGTAATCTTAGCGAGTACGCGTTCGGCGCTCTGATTGGTTGCTTCATTGGCGCCGGCCAATCAGAATGCCGAACGCGTACTCGTTTCGAATACTTCAAACGTAAATCAAACTCGTACTAAGGCCTCTGTTAGGTACAAATCAAGGATAATATTGCGTTTGCAACTGAATTGTAATATACAATTTATTTTTGTGCCATAAATATGTCGTATATCTATGATATGCTTTAAAAATGTTCACAAAAATCATATGACAATTAAAAGTTACAACCGTAGAATATAATAAAATAAATTAACTTACAAAAATAAAATTAAAAACGAGATCGATTAAGTCTAGGTTTCAGAAAAATAATCACGAGTATAAATTATATTAATAATAAATTATTTTAAAACATTCATATTACGATGAGTAAAGTTTTATTCAAAATTGATATGCCTCTGTTATCTTACACTAAAAATAATCTCAAATTAGTCACATAATATCTTAATGCCTCCTGTACGTATACTTACAAAATAATTTAAATAATTCATTATTTTTATAATAACTATCGTACAATTTATAATAGACATACTAAATTAAATAAATAATCGTGCGTTACTCTCGTGAATATACCGAGAAAAGCTCTACTAGTTTCGAGCCACAGACGGGCTCTATAACTGCGCTAGGCTGCGCGACATCGCCGCGACCGCGCACGTTGCTCACGAGGAAGAGCCCCTCTGTGGCTCGAAACCAGTAGAGCTTTTCTCGGTATATTCACGAGAGTAACCAGCTATTTTTAGTTATTTCATTATTATTTGCCTGCACGGTTGGTGCGGTGGCTGGGCAACCGGCTGCCGTGCAACGTGTCGCGGGTTCGATTCCCGCACGGAACAACACTTTGTGTGATCCACAAATTGTTGTTTCGGGTCTGGGTGTCATTGTGTATGTGAAGTTGTATGTTTGTAAACGCACCCACGACACAGGAGAAAATCGTAATGTGGGGCAACGTTTTCTTTAAAAAAAAAAAATTATGCTTGCTTCGTTCGTTATTTGTAACTTAAACAATGTCTTGAAAGTCGCAAAGGGCCTATTGAAATTGAGTTGTTCCCTCTAGTGGTTGTATTAGCTACTCGGTGGAAGTATTGATTTGATATTCATTGGAATATGACTTAACGCCGTCATTTAATGTTCACTTAACCCAATCGAATTATTTTGGGAACAAAATCGCTAAGGAATAGTTTAAGTAATCATTAAACTCGGTGGCGACTTAGACTCAGTGGCGACCTCTATATAATTGAGAAAAAGCCAGGAGAGTTACCATACAAGAACGATGCCTTAAAAGTAAAATGCAAGTCGTTCCACCTTTTGCATTAATTTTTGGAGACCATAGTAAAACAGTTACAAATAAATATAAGTACACATACATAAATAAATACCCCATAAAATCTCATTTGCAGCTGCACTTTCACTTGATTACAAAGTACTTAAAACATAAATAAATAATAAAAATGATTGTACATACAGGTACATAAAAAATCAATAGATATGTTTCGAGTTCCCATAGCTGGCGCACGCGTCTTTGAAATTGGTCACGTTGAAACTAGCGAAATAATCGTCGTGTATAAACCTCACAATATTCTCTATAGGACAAAGATATGTATTGTAAATCTTTACGTCATCGATCGGGTCAACGACCTTCATAACCACGTTCTGTTTAGATTTGCAAAAACTCAATCTATTTGTGACATCCTCCCCGTTGTAGACCACTCTAAAGTAAAAATCTTGTGCGATGGCTTTTCTTTTCGTGAATTTGAATTCGTCTCGCAAATCCTTCTTTCTGTAAACTTCGAAAATCATTCGTGATGCGTACTGTATGTTGTAGTGTTGATAGTTGTGGAGGCCGAGGGCTAGTATCAATGCTTGCAGTGTTTTATCATGACCAGAATACACGACAAACTTGGGCTTATTCTCAGATATCATTCGAATCATATTCTGAACGATATTGTGTATCAAACCGTAGGCAACAAGCAGTCCTCGTCTTCTATTATGCACGTTTTTAATCTCCTGCCGATAACTCCACTCTAAGTACGCGAACAAGGACATTATATGTTCCTTTTTGATGCAGAAATCTTCGGAGCTCTCTGGGGTGGGTTCTTTATAGTCTTCGTCAAAGTCCGTGTCCATTCGGGCGTCGTTCGGAAAATTGAAATCTGCGTCTAAATTCTTCTTTACAATAACTACGTCTTCGTACCCGTCCGGGTTGTCTAAGTACCGCTGTTGGTAGTATAACAACTTCTCCCTTTCCATTTGGGCGTCAAAGTCTAGAGGTGCCTTCTTACTGTCATAGTACTTGCCTATGATGTCCCTCGCTTTTCTACCAATTTCGTTATTGAAGTCCATTTGATTATTTATGTAGTCTAATTCCATATTCAACGTGTCTATGTCTACGTCCAAGATCTTTCTAGAAGGAATGGTGTTTGGTCGAAATTTTTTGTGTTTTTTGTCTAATGAGAGTTTTGGCTTACTTGGTGGCTTCGGTTTCTCCGTGCATGGGAGGGCGGCGTCGTGGCACATGTACGCGAGGAGGGCGTCCCTCACTACGTCTGCGTCAGGATGTTCTTGAGATTCAAACAGTACTTTGGAGAGTTTGCTGACTAGCTCCTTGATTGCTGGGTGAGATTCGAGACGGTTCTTCGCTTGCGTGTTTATTTTTCTGCAAATTTATGAGAGTTTATTTTAATGCCTATACATTGTATTATATATTTTTTATTTTTGTATATGTTTTATTGTAAATTAAATGTATACTAACATGAAACAGAACAATGTAACGATATACTGACTTGTTAAGCGCATGATGAGCTGCGCAGGCGCAGTCTCTGAAGCAGAATGCGACGCTGTGTGCCTCCCGCGCCGGCGCCGCGCGCGCGCCCGCCCCGCCCCGCGCCGCGCCGTACCACAGCCCCACCAGCGACTGGTACGTACGACGGTAGCGGGTGCTGTACGATATTACTTCACCTAAGGAATATAGCAATGTTGTATTACTATTACAAAAAAAAAATAACTATAGAATTTACTATGTAAACGTTTCGAGGATCCTCGACTAGGTTCAACTAGTTTCAGGTCATATCGGGGCTCACAACTATTAGATGAAAGACGAACGAATTTGCGCAGACTTTCTATAATAGTTTACATTGTTTTCGCATAGTTGTTCAACCGGCGGTTGTAGTCGTACCACGGATTATAGCAAATTAACGTGTAGTTAAAAGACTGGGTGCATAGCCTTATTTCACTTACCAGTATCCTTTTTTCCCTGTGGTTCCACGACCTCCAAATTGAGTTTATCGCCGTACGCCTCCCTTAGAATGTTGCCTGAATATCAATATATTAATAGTTAGTTCAAATAGGGTTCCTTTGTCACCGGATATAGAATAGATGAATCGGCTGGATGACGTCACATAAATAAAATTAAGTACGTAGGTATATGTGTGGCGACACATGGTCCATGTCAACGGATGACGTCACAACAATCCTACATCGCACATGCAAAGTTTATATGCAAATTAACACGGACAGAAAATCCCAACGAACAACTGCTGGGCAGAAAGCCCGCCAGGCACGATCACCTCGCCTGGTCGGAGGATCCTCCTTTTCCGATCTTAGGGAACTACTCTCTGTTCTCTAAATATGTATTATCATGTGCTATAGACTACTCTCTGCCACAACAAATCATCACACCAATATTAACAATTTGAAAGTTAAACGAAAGCAAAACTCACCAACAGTGATCATCTGCAGTATTCCCCGAGGAGTGAGCTGTCCTAACGCGCACCTAGTGCCGGCCGCCCGCGCTGGTAATGAGGGGAAGTTGTGGAAGGGACCCGCCACCGACACCCACCACGCCCGCCCCGTCGAACTGGAGTTGGCTACGAACTCCTCGTAGCTGAAAGTGGAAAGAATCAGTCAATCATCATTCGCAATCAACCTATAATTTCATTATCCTACTGCTGTACTGCTGATAAAAGAACTCTTATCACAAGGTACAAGAACAAGTTGGAAAGGAGTCAACATTTCAATTTTCTATTGCATTCAACATGTAGAACCTTTAAACGTTGCCCCACACTAGGATTTTCTCCTGTGTCGTGAGTGCGTTTACAAACATACAAGTTCACGTACACAATGACACCCAGACCAGAAACAACAATTTGTGGATCACACAAAGTGTTGTTCCGTGCGGGAATCGAACCCGGGACACGTTGCACGGCAACCGGTTGCCCAGCCACCGCACCGCAGTCAACTAAGTTTTGTAAACTAGCTTCTGCCCGCGACTTCGTACGCGCAATCCTGTTTTCTCCCGTTCAGATTTTTGTCGTAAGAACCTTCTGCTGACAATAACAAACACAACAAAAAAAAGATCAGCCAAATCGGTCTCGCGGTTCTCAAGTTATGGCGTGACAACGGGAAACGGGTTTTATTTTTATATAGAGGTATATAGACTTGTAATTAGATCTCAATGTGACCCCATCGGACACAGCAGAATGTTTAAAAAGTATTGAGAACATTAGTTTTTCTCAGTATATTCACGTGAGTAACCCGCGATTTTTATTTAATCTAGTATGTCTCACGATAGTTATTATAGAAACCAAATTGTTGCAAAAGTCTCGAATTTTGTAAACAATCGATTGTCTGACTGGTGCACCTGGACAATTTCCGTGTGAAACAATACTTTGTTTACAATTTGTTTGTCCAAAATCCAGTGACAATTTATAAATATAATCATGATGATGTTTCAAAACAGATCAATTAGGACTATCGAATTTCCCTTACACGATGTGCTAATGCTAGTACGGTCTGTTTTTCCAATCACTATAAAGTCAAAGTCAAAATCATTTATTTCAATTAGACCAGGAAGGCACTTTTGAACGTCAACAAGAAAAAAATTTAGAAGTGAAGTTAGTTGCTCTGCTCATTCTGAGGTGGACATTCCTATGTAGAAGAACGAGCAAGAAACTCCATAGGTTACTCTTTTTCAATCGGGTTTACAATACAATTCTCTAGTTACATAGTTTTGTTGGTTCGATTGTGTGAGAACAATGCAACACCTAAATGCAGTCAAAAAGATTGAAAAAGAAAATAACCTTGAGGACCATAAAATCATACAGTCTGGAGCTGACCAGTCCCAGTTGACGGTGCCCGTTCACGAACATGACATGTACCCCAGCACCGCCCAACTTAACCATTTTGTAGGGAATCGAGCGATCCAATGTACGTGCCACCGCCAATGAGATCTTTAAGTGAGACAACTCCTACTAACTATAGCTGTCAAAACATGGTTTCCAGGATCTAATTACCTTTTCAGGAGTGGTGAGACGGGGTCTGCATCACATGGCAGTTTGTCACCGTTTTTGAGATGTGTCAGTGGACCCCTGTCTCCGTGTCGCGTCACTACTAAAGCGCCCTGCAGCATCCATGTGTCACTGTCTACCACTCCTAAAAATGATATTTTTAGATGATATTAATATTTGTGCAACCCACAAATTAGTTGTTCCGGGTCCAAGTACAATATGGACTTAATAATGATGTAAAAATGCGTTTATTAACAAATTGATTATGTTCTGCCTCGACTGCCTCGTTGGCCGCGACCACTCTCGCGAGTGTGACTACCGGGCAAGGGGTCTCGGGTTCGATTCCCGGGTCGAGCAAAGTATTACTGGGTTTTTAAAAAGTTCTCAGTAGTAGCACGAAGTCTGGAAATGTGCCCGGTATATGGCAATAGGCTCACCCCCTATTACATGGGACTCATAACATAAATACATTGTGGAAAGTGGGGGTTACTTCTGTGTGCACCTCTGCCTACCCCTTCGGGGATAAAAGGCGTGATTTTATGTTATGTTATGATTATGTTCTACGGATCATTGACGCAATTAATACACTAGACAACTCGACTAGTTTCAAACTCAGAGGGAGCCCATAGTGACGAATAGCATTGTGCGACAAACAATTCGGAAAGTGTTACACTAAATCTAGTGTTGGTTACTCATATCTAACGGCTCTTAAATGTTAAGAGCGATGAGGAGTAATATATTTTGAATAAATACTTTGTAGAAAAAGGTTCCCTACCTTCAGACCCTCTCACGATGCTGTCTGGAGGGTTGCAAGCTCTCAGGTAGATCCTCCGGAATTTGGCATCACTCTTTGATAAGTATTCATTGCGTACAATCTTCTTGGCTGCTATTGTCTCTTCCCCCAAGGACATGTACTTATACATAACTAGAATATAAAATATTTAAAACATGTATAACATTTACTTTGCATTGAAATTCAATTTCTGTTTCATTACTATTCCTCTTTCAAATTAAATTCTCTCAAAAAATATACTCATAATTATAGAATTTAATGGCGCAATGATATATTATACACAACAATTATAAGTCAAATACTAAAAATTTATATAGAGCTTATAAAAATAATTAGTTTTAAGTATTAATTAACTAACAGGAATATTCCTGTTTTATCCCATGGGAGCATTTAATCGGAATAAAAAGTATATTATCACCTAAGTCACCCCCATACCTTGCCTGTATACCAAATTTCATCAAAATTCGTTCAGAAGTTTCAGGGTGGTTGATGGATAAACATCTTTCGGCTGTTGTTGATGATGATATGATAACTTACAGTGGCAGTGGGCGCAGGGAACCTAACTTATTGTTGGGCCTTGGGTCCATTGTGATGACCTCAAGCAATTTGTAATTTATTTACTTTTTTGTGAAATTATGGAAGCTTTTCTAAATGTGAAATTTTTCATGTCTGTCTTCCATAGGAGCATTGGCTGCTTTCAGATTCATGTAATTTGAATCATTGATTTTCTTGCAATTGACGACAAAGCCCTTGTTGATGCAGTGCTGACACAAAAGCATTATTTGTGGTGTGCTAATGCACAGAAAAGAAATCCACAGTGACATTTTGGAGCTAAATTAAAATTCATTATGCTTAATAAGTTGATATATCGCACCTACTGTGCAATATCGTCACTTATGCAATTTTTGTCAAAACTTAACTGATTATGAAAGAATACTCCAAATTCACCTCTTTACTTGGTGCGTTATTGTCATTTGTGTAGTAAGCAAACTGACATTGTGAGGGCATTACTGTCGTTACGGTTTTGGTGCTAATCTGGACGGCACTTGTTCAGTTGTGCGTGGGCCCCCGCAATACATAAGTGACGGTATAGCACCAGAGGTACAATATCATACCCAAATTTGTTTTTACAAAAGTAGTCTCTAAACATCAGAAATAAGGTTTTTAATGGAGTAAGTGGAAGGTGTTCACTGGTGACTTCTTGGGGATTGAGCAGTTAAATAGAAAAGAATGTGTATTTGAGGGCCTATGTTGAGGTGTCATGAGACCTTTTTAAGACCTTAGGCATCAGCCTATGCCACCTGCACCTACCCCTGCCATAGTTTTTAGGTCTTTTATAAATAAAGTTATGAAAAGTTATTAAATGTAAAATAAATACTTTTATTGTATACTTATGTACTATATTTTAAGTGATCACTTTTTTTTGAAACAAGAGTTCATTTATAGAGTGTTATCATTGTTCCTTATCTACAACTCCCAAATGAAATAATCATACATTAAATATTTAAATTAAATATGTTCTTAATTTCTTATCCTGATATTGCAACGACAAATAATCTTCACGATAACTTACATAATATGTATACGCAATTCAAGAGAACAATCTTGGGTTTTTATTTATTCCTAAATAACTACATTTTATTTATAACACAAAATTAAAGTCAAGAGTTCTTACCTGTAATTAAAAAGAATATCCAAACACTCATCCCAAGATAACAATAAAATGCTCTATGGTGAAATGAAAACTTCATCATTTCTGTTATAATTTTACTTCTATTAGCGAAAATTGTAGACATTGTTGATATTTTAATACATCAAGTATGGTGATGATACTATTTAGATTACATTTTTAGTTTTGATGAGAAAGGGAGTTAAATAAACTTATAACCGACCCACAAAACGAATGATACAAGACAGATATATATTATCATTGTGAAAATGGAATGTTTTGCGCTTTGCTGTATTTTTTGTAAACAATTTTACAACAACAATCGATTGCGATGATAACTTTTGACGCCTGCCTACTCAATGACATAAATAGAGATGTCCTAATATGATTTTTTTATTCTTCAGGGTAGGGGTCCATTTGATTTCGAAGTCCATTTGGTTTATTTATTTAATGATGAGAATATTAAAATTAAATAATGTCTTGCAGTCTTGCTAATAAGCAGTCCAGTTTAATTGACTGCTTATTAAAAAGTATTTATAATTTTTAAATTAGTTCAACTAAACTATTAGGAATACTAACACAACATTTCACTATTTCTGAACGAACAAAATACTCTCAATAATCTGACAGTTACAATTAAAATTTGACTTGTTGTTTCTTGTTCAAACTTGTATTTACAAATTCACAATGATTGCTGAATGAAGTAGGAAGGAAGTGCATATATATTTATAGTGCTCTGTGGTGCAATGCTTAACTAACTTCTATTTCTTCGTCGTCCGTGTAAAGTCGTGAACTGTGAAGTTACTTAAAGTTTTTAAAAATAATAATTGTAAAATGTCTCAAGGCATAATACTTATTTTGGATATAGGACGAAATGTTTCTGTTGTGGACGAAAAGGAAGAAAAAAGTTTTTTCCAAAGTGCTAGAGAATGTGCGGCTCGGATCATAGAACGTAAAATATTGAGCCAAGGAAAAAATCTAATTGGGATAATCCTAGTGGGATCGAAGACTACCAATAATAATCTTGCAAAGCAATTTGATGGAGCGTTCAAGCGCATTCAGGTCTTATCAGACATGGTCACTCCGACTTGGCAAATGATCAGACAGCTGCCGGAAAAGGTAATTAATTAATTATTCTACTTATGTACAATAATCATGAGTATACTCTCATGATTATTAAAAATATGACATGAACTTTCACTTTAACTTTATATTATTAGGCAATTAGGCAATTCTTTTGAAATTTCATGATAACATATTGGTTCTAAACTCCATCCATAGCATGTTCTAAATATAAACCTACTAAAAATAGATACTACAGGCTACAGGTGTGCTTCATTAGATATTACCCATATTTATCAGATAAGATATATAGAACATTGTGTTGATGTGACACTCTAAAGAGCTATCAGGCCGCATTACCTTTGCAATCACATAAAATATTCCCCTGTGCATACTGTAATCCAATTTATTATTTATTTTTTAGCCAACAGAAAACAAAGGGGACTGGTTTGATGCGCTCATGGTTGCAGCGGACTACTATAAGAATGTGCTCTCTGGTGTCAAGTTAGAATCCAAACAAATTATATTGCTAACTAACTTCAAGAAGAAGACATCTTTTGATCCTGAGAATATTGATGAGGTAAGGTGATATATTCCATCTTGCACACAAGAAGATTACTCTCATTACACCCAATAAATCAATTTCCTTAACATTACAGGTCTTAAATGGATTCATAGATGAAGGCTATGAAGTAAATGTCATTGGTCCAGATATTGAATCTGAAGAATATGAAAAAAATGAGTCGGTACAATTAGTGAAGCAGTTTATTGACAGCACTGGTGGAGCAACCAGCACTATAGATAGCATCATGAAATATGACCTACTCTTCCATAGAAAGAAACTTGTCAAGGGAACGCCATGGAATGTTGATCTAAGTATTGGGCCAAATATAAAAATTCCAGTGTCTGCATACATCAGAACCAGGGATGAACCAGCAGTAAAAAACTGGGTTAAATCTGTCAAAGACTCTATCACAGGCAAGTCCAGCAAAAACGAATCCGTTACCAAAACAAAAGAATACTTCAATGAAGAAACTGGCCAGGCTGTTGATGCAGCTAATAAAATAACTGGTCACCACTATGGCCAGCAGATTATACCACTAGGAGATATTGATAAAGGTTTAATGTACCAGTCTGGAGTTAAATCCTTGTCAGTGTATGGTTTCACTTCAGCTGATAATATTCAATGGCAAAACTTAAATGGTGATGGTTTATCCTATGTATTTGGTAGGAAGGGTGATAAGAAAGCACAAAAGGTTATCAGATGTCTCGTGGAATGTCTTCATGAACTGAATCTTGTGTGTATTGTAAGAAAAGTGTACAACACAAACAATTTGCCAAAACTGAATGTTCTTATGCCTGTGATAGATACTAACAATTATATATGCCTGTCCATGATTGGTTTATGTTACAAAGAAGAAATTAAACAAATGTCTTTTCCAACAACTAACTTAAAAAAACACAAATGTTCAGAAGAACAAGTAAATGCATTCAAAGATCTTATCAATGCTATGGATTTGACCAATGCATATGATGACACATTTGATGACAATGAAGCATTCCCTGTAGCAGAGTGTGTGAGCCCCTCAGTGCAGTATGTGCTGGACTGCATTGCTTTCCGTGCCTTGAACCCAGACAAACCATTACCTAAACCAAGGGAAGAGATAATGACTCTATTCAAAGTGCCTCCCTTACTGGAAGAGAATGCCAGAAAACCTCTGGAGAAATTAAAAACCTTATTCACTTTGACCAAGGTAGAACAAAAGAAAAGGCAAAATAAAAATCTTCTATTGGATAATGATCAACTTCAAAATCCAAACTTGCAAACTGATGATCCTATCATTTCAAATATACCTAAAGTCCACATGCCTACCAAGGAAGAGCTGGTGGATGGAATTAAAAGCATCAGTACTATCAACCCTATTGAAGACTTTAAAACTCTGCAAAGTCAGAACAAAGATCTATCTGAACTAACCACTGCAATGATCAAAGCTATAGAGAGCTTGATCCATAACAATATTGATGGAAAGTATAATAAAGCATTGGATGCAATGAAACACTTGAGAATGGAATTGATCAAATCTGATCCGACCGATTATAATAATTGGATAAAGAAATTGAAATCTGATTTGGTGGAATGTGGTAAAACAGAAGTACTGAATCAAATTATAGAAAATCAAGTCAGTTTCATTTTGAAGGCTGAGAATAGTTTGAGCAGTTATGACAATGAGCACAGCCATGAAGAAAGTCAGTTGTTTGAAAATGATACAATTCCTAACTCAACTGAATTGACCATCAGCTCTGATGTGCTGAACATGTTTGATGATTAAATTAATTAGATACCTAAGTGATGCTGGGATGTGAGACAAAAAAAATATTTGTGGGTAACTTTAACTCGTCGAATACCGGTTTTGCAGACACAATTATAGAACAATAGGTTGCGGTCACCGGTGACCGCTTGGTATTTGACAGTTTAAGTTGAGAACTAAATTCAGTATTATTGTCTTTTTGGCTGTCCTTGGTAATAATGTTATTGATTGAAATAAATATTTTCGTATTGTTATTTATTTATTTGTTACTGATCCTTGTCTTACACATTTATATAAATAATACTACAGAAATTAGGCCTGAATATTTAATAGCACTTCAATAAAATCTAATTCAATTTGCACACAATAAATTCATGTAAATTTTGTCTTAGAAGGTATGTTTATGGGGATGGTCCATTGAGCAATCATTGTACTCCTGTCGGGCTAATTTTGTTTTGCGAATGGAGCAGCTCCAGAAACTCTTGGAGGGACAGATCCTCCTGACAGTCAGTGTCCAGGTCGTGTTCTAGTTGCGCTTCCATTGAGTTAGCCTCTGGGCTGAGCACAATATTTTCGTCCAAAACAACGTGGTTGAGCCGCGACTTGAGGCTCTGAAGAATCTCTTCCAGTTCCAAACACTTGTTTCTTATTGACGTACCGAGATCTGATGCGGGGTCTATGTCGTCTATTGTGGCATTCTCGGAGAATGAATTTGCTGGAGTACGCGTCCTTGGAGGCTGTATCATATTAAAGAGATTCTCAGGTATTCCGTTCCCGTTCCTCCCAGCCTCGGGAGACCGCGACTCTGTAAACTCTGCGAGTATTTCATCGATAATATCCTCAGCATTTTGTCGCGGGTCCACAACTTCTTCGGCTAGATCAGCGCCACTCTCACTATTAATCATTTTATTATTCGAGTCCAGTTTCATGATTTGCTGCCGACGCAACGCTTGCTTCAAAATATCGATTCGATAGCAAAATAAATAATAAATATGAAGGGAAGGAGAATGTTGTCGAAGAAAGTCACTAAAGTCAGATGATTTTATTTTTTAAAGATTTATTTTGCCCAGACTTGACTTCTTTGTGTTTGAGCCATTCAGAACAGTGTTGCTGGTCTCAAAAAACGTATAACTACTATAAATAACTAGTTACAAGAAACTTTTCATAAATGTGTTAATTTTCAATAATAATGAAGATAGTAATCATTAAAATACATCTAGAAATTAATTATTACAAAATCGGCGTTGTGGGAAGAAGAGATCCAAATATGCTTCTTTTCTCAACTTCTTTACAATTTCTTCAGACTTCATTATTTTCAAAGCAGCCTTACAACTATTGTGAGCGTGTGCGAAGAAACAATCCCTCACCGACTGCCGATAAAATACATTGGTGTTATTAATTTAATCATTTAAAGCTCGAATTTAAATCAGAACGTGAAGAGATTTACCTTAAATTCAGCAAGTTTGACGCCTTGAAATTTGGACAGGCAATGTTTGAATAAACGATTGTAATGTTTTCTGCATAAAAATATTCTATTTTCGTATTGCCAATAGTCGCCTTGTTGTGAGCATGAGCATCCACAATATCCACATTCATCTAAGTTATATGGAACGCATTTAATCTGAAAAACAACTTTTAACATAAAGTTACTAATACACTAAAGTCTAAAGTTACTAATATACTAAAGTCGTAAGTTACTAATATAATAAAGATACTAATTTATTTATTTATTTATTATTTATTTAACAACTTCGGAAGACTAACAGCTAACAAAACAATAATATACTAAAGTCAAAAGTCAAAGCATTTATTTCAAAAGCACTTTTGAAACGTCAAAAATTGACTTGTCCGTCCGTCTGTCTGTCAATGAAGCCCTGCGTTTAGCACCTATTTCCTCGTGGGAACACTAGGTTCTAGAGATTAGGGCGGTTAAACAAACCAACTCTTAAGCTTAATAAAAAAAGGTAGCTATGTAGAAATATAGATAGATAATAATATCCTAATATCTGCAAAGTAACTGCATTACTTACTACATTAATACTAGAATAGTAAATATTAAAAAATATGACAATTGTGTACAAATATCCTTACCTGTACAGCACATCTCAGTGTCTTTTTACCGGAGAAAGAGTAAACAAACTTCATCTGACGTTTTATATATTCGGGGCAGTAGTCACAGGGTCTAAAATATATTAAAGTTAGTCAATTTGTACAGACATGATTATTTGTTAGTCGATTCCAATTTCACGATAAAAAAAATAAATTGTGTTGTTTTAAAATTACTTCTCTGAATCGTATTCATCAAAGGTATAGTGAAACTTCTAGTTTTTAGAGTCTACTACCCTAAAATACCTATTGCTACATTTTTTTGTTACACAAAATAAAACAAAATTAAGTTTCTTACGCGGGGTACAATGATGGGGAAAACATGCCCTTTCTCTTGGATGTAGAATTAAATGGTGCGCAATTTTGCTTGGTAGGTGTCTTTGGGCGCGGTTCTCGTGGCGGAGGCTGATATTCATGTTTCATCAACCACCGTGGTGATTTGGCTCCTAAACCATATTTGCTATAAATCTAAAATAAAAATAAAAGCGTTAAAATTTACTTCATTTTTTATATGAGTAGGTACCTGATGGTGGTTCTTTAATGTAATAAACATAATCCTATAATAACTATGCAGAAATGATCTATGCAGAAGAAGAAAGATGTGGTAATTGTTACGATCGGTCTAAACGGTCACTCACAAATGTATTTAGATAGAAAAAGAAAAACAGTATAGGTAATTTAAGGTACTAACCCTGTCTGTCACATCAGAAAATGCATCACGTTTAGTCTCATATGTTGAAGGTCCTATATTTTCTCTTGTTTCTATTGCCATTCGTCGCATAAATGGACTTAGGCAAGGTCCTTTTAATGGCAACGCTATACGCTCTTGTGCAGAACCAAAACATATTCGTGGTTGTGGTTGCTGCGTAACGTAATATTCAAAATCTAGAAAGGAAAACAAAAGCACACAAATGAACGAAAGTCAATTAAACACAAGTCCGCTGTCATTAAATTTGTAAATAAGATAATTTATGTTGATTATGCTATCAATTTAAAAATACGCAGACGTCTTTTTCGAAATTTTACCGCCATGGAAAGCCTCTCTCATGTTATTGGGGGCAAGGTAACGACGCGTGCTTGGTCTCTGCATGTTTGTTTGTTGCCTACACCGGTGTATACTGCCGACTAGACTCGCTTTTTCAAATCGCCGAGCTTTCGTGATTGTTGGGACCGGGGACAATAAAAAAATATGACAAATCCAACCATATTACGCTTTATTGAGGCGCACGCTCGCTGTCTGTTTAGTGTGGTCATATCGCATAGTTTTTTATTCAGGACAATGTTTAAAATGTTGGACACCTTGATAAACGTAACACGTAATGTAACACTGCCTCGTTGGCCGAGTGGTCGCAAGTGCGACTGCCGGGCAAGGGGTCTCGGTTTCGATTCCCGGGCCGGGCAAAGTATTACTGGGTTTAAAAAAAAAATCTCAGTAGTAGCACGGAGTCTGGAATTGTGCCCGGTATATGACAATAGGCTCACCCCCTATTACATGGGACTCATAACATACCTAAATAGTGAAGAGTGGGTGTTACATTGTACAATGGCACAATGTGCACCTCTGCCTACCCCTTCGGGGATATAAGGCGTTTATAGTAGGTACCCTAAATTTGGTTATTAAATCTTAAACAGATTCAGAAAACTATATTTATTTTCAGTCTTTTACATGAAGTATTTATTAAATTTCAAAAATTAAGAAATGAATTATAAAAGAAACAGAATAGCGTGGTTACCCCAAAAAATCAGCAATCGGAACGAGCGAATCATTTATTTATTTACGACATCAAAATGAAAGACATGAAAAAATGGCAAAGGTCGTGTCGATGCAAAAACATAGTTGAACGTTTATTTATTACTTTATTATTCGTATATCCTTCGTACCTATCGCCTTGTTGACCTACTTTCAGTCGGAAATATTTTGCAGAACGTTAATATGTTGGAATAAAAAATGAGTCTATTTTTTAGGAGAAATTATATTCATTCTTACCTAAAGTGATGTCCCAAGTCATTCTGTTATCGTAAAATAATTAATTATCCAAAAGCGATTACATCAAATATGTGCCATGTTCCACGTAAAAATAAAAATCTGGAATAAATAGTTAATACCGAAAGTTAAATAAATTTTATTTGTGGGAAAGGGCGAGTGTGGACAATTATTCGATGAAAATTGAGTTATGAACAGTGAACCATGCTATTACAACTTGACGGTTCATGGAATAAGTTCGTGCTATCACAGTCACGCGATTGCTTAAACAGTTTGTTTATCATTACCTGCGGTTACTTTCCATTTCGAGAAAAAAAGACTAGCTACTTACATGATTGAATGTAGCGTATTTTATTTTTATAGCATAGGTAAGTAAAGATGAAATTCCTAAGCTTAATGATATGATAAAATATCATTATTGGATCTCCGGTTCATTTAAAATATTGAGAGATTTTTTAATTTATTAATTACTAGCGATTAAGTGCCGTAAATGTCGTGGTGGCCCGAAGGTTTAAGACGCCCGTTTCTCATGATTTCGATGATTTTCCCCCCTAAAAAAAAAGCACGTAGATAATTCAAAGACGACGACGAAAGTCAGCAGTCGATTTGAATCAGATCTTAATACATTTTTTTAAGGTGGGAAAATAATCGAATGACTTCTTCCGCCTGGGTGAGGTGGGAAGGAGTGTCAGACACTTACTGACTAAAAACCATCCCGTTCCTTCTCCTGCACGTCGAGCCGGAGCCCCGGTAACCCGTTAGGTTCTCCACAACTCTTAATACAATATTAAAGGAACCATTTGAGTGTTGATGACGACTAATGAAATGCCTTTTCGCTTTTTTTAAAAATGTTTTTTCGTAGAAAATTAAATATATCATAATCTGCACGCCCTGAGAAGAAAAGTTCCCTCAAACTTTTTAAACGTCGCATGCCGCAATACGATCATATTCGTTGGATGAAGATACATTTTATTATCAGCCGACATTGAACATGGAGAGAGAGACAATGAAAAGATTGCTACTAAAACTAACTACCTACTCGTCCAATAAAATTAATATTTTCTTATATATACCTACCTATGTATTTACATTTGAAATGACTGACAAGTCAGAAATAATTTTAGTAAATGTAGATTACATATTTGTATTACAAAACAGATTTATGTCTTTCTACTTTTCTGCATCATATTGTGTAGATTTTTGAAAACATTATCAATTAGGTATCTATTTTACTATTGAATTTACACAAACCTTTATATAAATCTTGATATAAATGGATAGAGTGTAATACTATGTGTACAAATGGGATCAGAATTGTCAACATTGAATGTCATTTTTTGTTTATTCAATTGTGTCATCTCTCATATTGCCCATATTGGTTAGTTAGAGGTTAGATACAATTTATTTTGTGGTCCAAGAAGGTGCACCTATATTGAGCTTTATCTATTAACTTTTAAACAACGTCGATGTTGCGTATGTGGTTATTTGATTTCGTAATATGAATGAAGTCTGTAAACAATTAATATGGTTTATATTATCATAATTATATTGGATGGATGATTAATGATTAGTGATTTGGAAATGTTTAATTTTTAGGGATTCTAACCGGTAGGTACAGGAGAATTCTACCATTTACTTCGATGTAATTAATTGGTAACACTGTTAGCACAACTCATTCAGTCGCTCATTGCCATTCGTTCAGCTTCATATTTTGGTGTTTATTTCATTCATGCAGTTTATGTTCAGAGTTCACAGTATAAAAAATATTTTCTTCTGTCGAAAATGCCCGTGGTGATTGTTTGTTGAGATAATAATACTTTATAATACACGTGAAAAATTGCTTCAAAGTGTGTTATTGTGTTGGTGCAACTTATTTTTAGCAGGTGTTAAAGGTTGTGGGTAAGTAAATAATATAATTGTTCTGTGCGACAAAGTATCATATTACTTGTGAAGTAATTTTTACTCTCGATATTATGTCATAGCTGCTAATAGATTGTTTTATGTAAAATCGGCATCGGTGCAAGGTAATTTGTGGATCAGCATATTTTTGATGATATTTAAAAGCATGGTGGTGATTTATTTGTGATGTTTTCTTCAACTTTCCCTTGAACACGTTATCGAGAACGTTGAGGGTGCTACCTATTACATTAATTTCTAGAAGTTCAGTTAGATGTTGTTTGCACAAAAGTTCTATTGCCGATATATTTCCTATTATTTTATATTGTAGCTGCTAACCAGTAGTCATAAAACTTTACAAATTCCTATCGAGCATTGTCAAAATTATTGATATATAGTTTATGTTTATTTTGTACAAATCTGCACAGAGGGGAATGAGAGGGAAGAAGGGAAGGAAGGCTCAAAAGGACAAATCCTAGGGTAGTATTCTGTGCCTGGGGCGACAAAATTGTGAATGTGATCGTGTTTATTGATGGTGCACTAAATATTAAAGAAATAAAACATAGGCCACACTGTTTTTCAACAGTGTAAAGAAATAACACATGAATAAAAAGACATCACAAGACATCTACTACTGAACAAATCCCTCCCACAATGACTTTCAAACAAAATAAAGTTAAGATAAATCTAAGCTTGTGTTAATTTTTTGTTTCAGAAAATGCCCAACAAACTTATTGTGCCTGTGGCCTTGGGCCTGTCTCTGGTGACAGTGAGTGCGTTTGTAGTGTATTATGTATTTAAAAAAGACGAGGAAGAGGAAGAAGTAAAGAAAGTAAAAACGGCAAGAATAAATATGATTGAAGTAGCAGTGCCTAAAGCTATTGTCCCTGGCTTGATAGGTGAGTAAACATTTGTTGCAAATCGATCTACTGCTGGACTAACGATCTCCTCTGGTAAAAGGGTTCGCCATAATCTCTATGCTTGGATTTTAACCCATAAATCCCCAAGCGGTCAACGGTGACCGCTTTCCACTAATATTACATTACATTATAGACCTTATTTTTAATGTTTAGAGACTACTTTTGTATGACCAAATTTAGGGGATGGATTTTAACGGGTTAAGCGAGGAAAATTATCCTCTGACTTCTTTCACCTTGGTTGAGGCGACAAAGAGTCAGATTTACTGACTTAAAACCAAACTGTTCCTAGCTGCTTTTAGCCGGAGCCCCAATAATCATTTAGGTTGTCTGCAGCTCTGTCTATGCTCTACTTGATTGATGTTGCAGTTTAAAAGATTCAGGTGTATATGAGAGGGCTGTAGTCTGTCGGCTGTAAAGTGTGCAGTCCTTTAGTTAACATTTCTAACACCCGTAGAAAGTTTAGGGTGTTGACAAAATGTATTTTACTCTAAAGCTAAGAAACTTATATTACTTAAGAATGAAATAATACGCGTATTCTACTGATTTATTGACCTAAATATTGCATGGCATTACGTTGACATAGGTAAGTAAACTAATCTTGTTTACTTTAGAAATTAGTACTTCATCGGTAATGGTAATGACATTGACTGCTTCAACATGCATCAGGAATAAATACCTATCTACTGATCACATTTTAAGAGTAGATGCAGCACAGTTTTTTTTTTATAAATATTTTCAAGTTCAGACTCATGTAAAGTAATCGATTTTAATAAACATGGTAGTCATATGCCATATATTAAGGTTTAAAAAGTTACATAAACAATCTTCGCACAAAATGCTTTCCTATCATTTGAAAAAACTTAATGTGAGTGTTATTATTTTTCCATTATCTTAGTCATTAGGTCATATAGCATTTTGATGGATGAGGTCATTATCTTATCTCTTTAAATTAGTCATCCTAAAGAATAGATCTTTAAACATCTTAATTTTCTTAGTAATGTTGTTATCAGAACCCGCTCTAGTTATCAAAATTAATATAGGACAATACATAGTATAGGTACTGTCTTCCCGTTGCAGTTGTAGATTCTTATATTGCAAATAAACATTTAGAAGCTTCTAGTTTTGACGTCATTTGTATTCTCATAATTATACTTTAATTAATTTAAAATTAAGAAACTAACACAATTGTGAATAATACATACAATTTAAAATTAACTAAGTAAGTAAATTAAAAAAAAAGAAGAAAACAAAACTAAATTTTCATTACCATTTAATAGCAATGCTTATTTTCTGTCCTAAGAAATAGCCAGCACTCTAGCCACGAGTAGAGTCGATTAGCCTACGGGCAATTTCTTTATAAACAGAATGTGCACTGGGTGCAAGTGTTTCCACCCCAAACGGTTCAAAACAGTAGTACCTACTAGATTTGAATATTTACGGCGTTTGAGGGTCTCTGCCGCGCAAACGGTCGCACCAGCGCATGTACCGGTATGTAGAAGATGTGATGGCGCTAGGGCTAGACACGTCGCGTCCCACATCAAAGGCCTACCCATCTTCCAAGGCAGCAACGACATACCGTTCTGGCTTCTTGCCGTCATCACGCACGAGACTACTAGGTTCTAATACGGCTGGCTGAGGCAATGACATGAATGATGTCGTTGATGCTTGCATGGCGAGCTATGCGGCCAGTACTTCTGCAGCAAGAAAGATTGTATTGTATTACTGCATTTGTATTGTATACTAGCTGACGCTGTGAACATTGCACCGCCCTATAATCAAGAAATATCTCTTTATTTCTTACATAAGAACCTTCTCCTAATTATAACAAATACAACAAAATTGAATTAGTGGAATCCGTCCAGAGTCCAGCCATTAACGCATGATGCCGTGACCAAGGGAAAAAGAGATTCATTTATATAAATATACAGAAGTAAATTCAAAATTAGCTGCGGAAACTTTATGAACAGTTACAAATAAATAAAATTAATGTACATTGACGTGAAACACTAACACGTTCGTTTTATTACCGTATGCTTGCTATGCAATAAAATTTTCAGCTTGTAACATACTCGTTTTAAAATAGAATTATGAATGAATGTATAGTGTACTGATACATTTATGTTTCGCTGCATAACAAATAACAAAGTAGAAAGTTGTTTATTTTGTAACTTAGACATAAATAGAAGTTATGGAGACTAGAATTTATATCTATAATTGCGTATCGCTAACAACTTATTCTGATACCTTTTGTTAGTAAAAAATATCAATTTGATAGTTTGAAACCAAGTAACCGTAAAATACATCCATAGCGAAATAATTAAACTTAATCTAAACAGATAAAAAAAATTGGAGTGTATTTTTGTAATATTAAAACAACTGCATTTTATACTACATGCATATGACTATACATAGGTAGGTACGATACATGCACCATAATAACATTTTTATAATTATTGTTTGTACTGGGTAATCTCTCTAATGGCTGGATCGATTTTACCGAAACTTTTATAGGTTAAGAGTAACAGGTTATTTTTAATATGAAACAAAAAAGTTTTCTTAAAATTCATATTCTTCGCGGGCGAATTCGCGGGCAACAGCTAGTAATGAATAAGATAAGCAAACACTTATCACTTAGCTAAGTAGGTACTTAAAATGATATCGGAATTGATTTACAACATCTATAAATATGCATTAACCAACTTATTGTAATGAATTTATCTTAACGCACCAAATCCGACGCGTATCAATGACGCGTGTCCTCTAAAACTTCTAAAAACGTGTTTAATACTAAAAATAATAACTTTTGTTTGTTATTGGAATGTTTTTAATCGGAATAGAGTAAAACTCCAATGCAGTAAAAATGGTGGTTAAAATCTTCATTAAGTACTTTGGCATATCTTTAGGAGGTCAGGTCAGGTTCAAGTGTTACGCGGTGATCACAAACTGTTGAGACTATCGAAGGATTTTATATTCGTACACCCCATTTCTTTCTTATAAATTCTCCTATTAACGACTCGATTGTAACAGTTATAACATTTCACAGGAGATAAACGGAAAGGCATGTTTTTCAATCGAAAAATATGAGGCATGTCCAGTCAATCTCTTCACTTTAATTAATTAAATCATTAGTAGATTAAATTCAGTTAATAGGCTACTCAATTACAAATCACCACTTAGCCTATTACTAGTACCACTCACTCATCATAATTATAGATGGTTGGCAGGCCACAACTGTGAGCTTCACACGTTGCTTTTTGCCTCGCACAGCAAAACTGTGGAATGATCTGTCGTCGGCGGTATTTCCGAACCGATACGACCTTCAAACCTTCAAGAAAAGAGAGTATTCCTCTTTAAAAGGCCGGCAACGCACCTGTGACTCCTCTGGTGTTGCGGGTGTCCATGGGCGGCGCTGATCGCTTACCATCAGGTGATCCGCCTGCTCGTTTGTCTCCTATTCCATAAAAAAGCATCGAATAAGACAAAATGGAATGAAAATTATTACCCCATTCGTTCGTTATAGAATAAATATTTAGCTCTGAAAACTACTAGGGACTTGTTCTATCTTTCAGTCGATGACACATATTATTGCGGCGACGCAGTGTCATCTCAATTTGCATCTCAACATCTGAACATAATGTACTAAAGTAAATGTATTGCATCACCTACGGTAATTCGTCTTTGAACGAGGTCGTCTCAAGTGATTTTAAAGGTTTTCCTCTATTAACTAACCATGGACTGTGTTTATGTTGCTATTGAATGGCAAAAATTGATTTTAAGATGTGTATGGGAGAATCCGAAATACATAATATTTTTATGTTTTTAAAAAGATAATAACTCTATGGAACTGTTCTATGGTTCGTACACAAAACTGCGATGCGACTTCGCATGTGTGCGCAAAAGTGTGCGAGCACCCAAGCATTGTGCATCAAAACCTTATCTTCTGAAAATCTTCTATGTTTCTGTTTCCTGTATCTCCTAACCAATAACAAAAGTGCATACTTATTTTTACGATCCATGTCATGGCCTAGGTTTCAATTTAAAATACGTTTAGTATGGTTGACGGTCGTCGAAAGAATGGAGATGGGAGATGCCTTGTCGCACGAAATCGCATCGCAGCAATTTGTGTCGTAATTTTTTGCGTTGCGAATTCGCATCGCATCGCCTCGCATCGCAGTTTTGTCAACGAGCCCTAAGATATTGCTTTCATTTTTCGATTCTTATTGTAAGGGAAGTTCCCTAAGCGAAATTCAAGTGTCGCATAACTCTCTTATCGTCAGGCAATATACTACCTGATTTGTGCTATCTTTGTAGGTAGGTACTACTACCTGTAAAACTACGATACATCATTTCATAAATATCACTACCCTCTGCTTCAATTACTAAGGCTTCTCTGACAATGAACTGTTACAACGTAACACGAATGTGTGAAAATTATATAAACGCTCTTAAATACCTTAGTACAAGGTTGATATTTGTTTGTCTATCTATGAAGGTTAGAGAAACTATTGTGAATTTAATGAATCTGTGCCATGTTGGTGCTATATCCTGTATGCTAGTTTACCTAATAGATATAAAGACTATTTTTTTCCAAATCTATGCTTACTAGTTACTTGAAATATTGTCAACGTATCGATCGATCGTCTCATATACAAAATTTGTGCTAACATTTAATGCTAACACATCAGTCTTTCCCAAACTGGCAAAATTCTTCAAAACAGACTTTGGACATTTTGTGGATGTTCAAAACATTAGCTTTTATAAAAAACGAACAGAATTCGGTTGTATTCATGTCTATTTACTAGTAAATATAGGTCAAGAAGTAAATATTAAATAGATAACGAGTGGCCCAGATGATGTATTAATGCTAAATTTAATGCTATCCGTTGTACCGATGGCTGGATATACATAGTTTCACACGTGCGCGGTGCGCCTGATGTCAGCGCTAAACGAAGGTTAAAATAATAGAAAACAGACTTCATTTCGTGTTTTGTAGCACTGTGTAACTGTATTGAATGCAGTTGAATGTTTCAAAACATAACGCTAAATTCGAATGATCCGGAATACATGGTAAACAGATGTTAAGAAGCAGATGCTTCTCGATATTTCGAATTCTTTAAAGGTGTGATCATAATATTATGTTATGAGGGAGCTTTCTATCTTTTAGACCTTCGTATGTTACGTCCAGGTCTGTACTGGGTTTAAAGAAACAGACATTTTAATTAATTTATTTTTTATTTGTATAGAAGCACTATTTTATATGGATTGTCAGTATACATATGTGAGGACCATGTCAGACTTAAGATATTTGTTTCCTCTTGGTTTTGTTTTTTTATTTTAGTACGTTCTGTTATTTGTATGTTGCGTCAGGTATGTCTTTACATTATTCTCACATGTGTGTACAATATTGGAATATGTATCAGAGCAATGTAAAACAGACTTTTTTTTAAAAGAGTAACGAATGGAGTTTCTTGCTCGTTCTTCTCCACTCGAATCGACAATTTGGAACGAGCGCCTAGCTTCACTGACGGACAGACTGACAGACTATCTATTATTTATTTCATATTCGTTGGGGTTTCAAAAGTACCAAATTATGGTTTAATTGAAATAAATGCTTTTGAGTTTGAGTTTGAATGAGAAGTAGCCTCCCATGTTCTACATTTATAAGAGAAGTAGGTCTCATTCTCTTCTTAAAGACATTATATTAATATCTATATCCTTTCTTTAAGGGTCTTGTTAACGAAAAGCCTCTAAGAAGTTATCGTCTCATAGATTCAAATAATTTGCGCGGACACTACTACTCATAGGTTATTGCTGTAAACAATACAATCCTACATGCTGGGTTGGAAAAACCCAATAATAAAATTATGTACCGATGTTATTGTCATTCTATTAATATGTTACCTATGACCTCGATTAGTTTAGTGGATTTGTAATGCCTATATTGTTATAATCACGTCATCTCGTTTCTTTATCGAAAGTATTATGTGATCGTGTGTATGATCTAATCTCAAATTATCATTTGAGTTCAATCTAACTGCCACACCCCTTGATATCTATCTATAAAGTTCACTACAAATAAGGACCAGTACCTATACTACAGCAGTACATACATAATAACATCACGCCTTTTATCCCCGAAGGGGTAGGCAGACGTGTACATTGTAACAATATAACACCCACTTTTCACTATTTATGTTATGAGTCCCATGTAATAGAGGGTAAGCCTATTGCCATATACCGGGCACAATTCCAGACTCCGTGCTAATACTGAGATTTTTTAAAAAAACCCAGTAATACTTTGTCCGACCGGGAATCGGACCCGAGACCCCTTGTCCAGTCGCACTTGCGACCACTCAGCCAACGACGCACTATAGCAGTGTTACGTGTTACATTATGTTTATATAATTTGTAACATAAGACAAGCCTAATTATGTAACATGTGTCTTCTCTGTTTCTAAGTATTACGTCTCGCTTTCGCATAGCATGGCGTCTGCCAATAAACGCGCCCTTGTACTTTCACCCCGAACTTTGTGACAATCTCAATTGCCATAGAAGAAAAAAAAAAAAAACTTTGTGACAAATCACTATTACTTTTAATGTTATTGCGTCATAACTACTAAACGGAAAGAATAAACTCAAAGAATAGAGAGAGTGATTATTGGACAACTCACTCTGCCTAAAGCAATATAATTTTTTAATTTTACTAGCTTACACCCGCGGCTTCGCTCGCGGTACAAAAGGATAAAAAGTAGCCTATGTGACATATAACAATACACACAGCGCCATCTATACCAATACTTTTATTTTCCCTATTATTTAATCCAGACTTCTAACTTTACGTCTG
Organism: Spodoptera picta; assembly: GCA_038387885.1. Lineage (NCBI taxonomy): Eukaryota > Metazoa > Arthropoda > Insecta > Lepidoptera > Noctuidae > Spodoptera > Spodoptera picta. Next base: position 230,759 of record JAZHFQ010000137.1, read on the forward strand.
CAAAAATTCAAAGCAATCGGTTTAGTAGTTACGGCATGAAAGCGGAACAAACAAACAAACTCACTTTCCGATTTATAATATTGGTAATGATCGGAGATGGCTCAGACAATGAAACAGCTAAATGTCTATGACAGACCGCTGTGTGACGCAGGGTACAAAAAAAAAGAAAAAAAAACGCGTCATAATGTAGTCTTATTAAAATCTTGGCACAATATTAGCTTGACAAATGTGTAACTTGTGTTGTAGTAACAATTTCATTGAATAGTTAATCTCGATTAATCTTCTAGTATGACGCTCGTATGAATGAAATCACCGGCCTAAGCTTCGTGCTAATAAATAATGTATTAAATAAATCCGGATAAACTGAATCCGAAGGATTTTAGCATATAGATAGAGTTAATTTGAATAGTTTGTAGACCTTTATTATAGGGACAAAACTGTTAATGCTATAATGTATAATTAATGTTATACATTTATTTATAGAAAACTATGACTGTTTAACACGCGAATTGTGGGTGTTGTGTTGGGTTTACAAATAAACGAGCTTGTTAGAATGTCAGAATATTTAATTGAGTAAATAACTTACTAACTAATTTTAATATAAATTATTTGTTTCGATTACCTTGTCGGTTCAATACAGAATCTGAAATAAAGGATAGAATGGTCTCCTTGTATCACTCCTTAATTAAACAGCACTGAACGAAATTGATAAAAAGTGAGTGTTCTACATATAAACAGTTAGGTACAATACTATGTGTCTAAAAACTAATATTTTATTGCCCTGGTGCCATAAATTGAGAATAGTATTTCTCCAAAAGTATTCGTCAGTCGCCAATGACGCAATGCTCTAGTATCGGTGATGTCTTAACATTTACGTTGATAAACAACTTGGCAGTAAGCCGATAGACAGTCATCATGCACTTTTAGTCAGAACTAGCGCCAGTCGACGCATTATCAGGATGTGTATAAATATAAGCACGTGTTCTTGAAACTTTGACAAATTTCATCTAAATCTAGTTTCTACGTCATAAATTCTATCCATCATCACTGGTTTTCATGATTATTATAGAATATATAGAGGATTTATTTAAAGTGGGGAAAATCATCGAATGACTGCTCCCGCCTGGGTGAGGCGTGAGGGAGTGTCAGACTCTTACTGACTAAAAACCACCCCGTTCCTTCTTCTGCTTCGAAATGAATGCGAAAGTCTATGTTTGTTACTCAATCGTATAAAAACAGCTGCAGGGTTCGGGTTGAAATTTGGAATAGGGACAGATTTCTCCAGATCATAATCTGGAATAACACATAGGTTAGGCTTGTCCTACGGGAACGCGGGCCAAGCTGCGAGCAGAAGCTAGTCTGTTATATGGGACTCCTACTACACTATGTTCACTTCTGCCAGTCCCTTCGATAAATAAATAATGAATGAGTTAGAACAATACACCGCACCAAATAAGTGAGACAGTAATGCGTTATGAAGCCAAAAGCGTTACTTGCATGTTGCAATTATACTTTGAAAGTGGATTATATTAAGTTACTGAAAACTAATAACCAGCAGTAAATAGAACTGTGTATTAAGAAACTAATGCTGTCATGTCATGCATATTATTTGATAATAGTAATTGTGTTATCTGAGACTTAAGTCAAGGCTGTATATTTGTCTAGGATTTCTAAACAGATCGATATATTTATACTTTCTCTAATTATTAGTTTGAGAATATCTAATTTAGTTAGTTTTCTATTAGGATTCACCTCAAAGTCAAGTCAAAATCATTTATTTCAATTAGAACAGGAAGGCACATTTGAACGTCAACAAAAAAAAAATTAGAAGTGAAGCTATTTGCTCATTCCAAGGTGTAGATTCTTATGAAGAAGAACGAGCAAGAAACTCCATAGGTTACTCTTTTTCAATCAGGTTCACAATACAATTCTCTAGTTACATAGTTTTGTTGTTTGGATTGTGCGAGAACAATGTAACACTAAAATACAGATTGACTAGAAAACAAATTGATTCAGGACGTTAAACGTCTACTAAAACATTTTTTTGAGAAAGCCCTCCCCATACATTGTTAAAATAAAATACAATGTCAACAAGAAGTAACAAATCCATATATTTCTCCCCAGGTCGCGGCGGCAGTAACATCAAGGACATAGAGAAGATTTCAGGCGCTAAAGTGAACATCAAGGAGTTTAGCGATAAGGACCACGATATCTGTGTGATTAGAGGCCGGACCGACGCCACGCAGATTGCTGAAACTCTCATCCATGAATTTATAAACCAACAGCCTTTGAATGTCGAAGATACGATGGAAGTACCATCGTGGGCTTGTGGCAGGATCATTGGTGAGTAGTCAACGGTTCTGTCTGTAATACATACATTGGGCTTGAGAACTATATACTGCAGTGATGGTAATGAATTGTAATGCAGAATTATGATGGGAAGCCCGTAAACGAGCAGACGGATCACCTGATAGTAAGCAATCGGCGTCTCCCATGAACACCTGGAACACCAAGACGTTACAAGTTCGTTACCGGCCTTTTGGGAATTGGAAATTTGAGGAGAATCGGTAATTGGGTCACAACACAACGCAAGCATAAGAAGATTTTTTGTGAGGCCGTGGTATCACTCCGGTCGAGCCGGCCCATTCTTGCCGAAGCATGGCTTTCCCACACTTAAACATAAATAATAAAGGTGTGATGACTGCCTCGTTGGCCGAGTGGTCGCAAGTGCGACTGCCGGGCAAGGGGTCTCGGGTTCGAATCCCGGGTCGGGCAAAGGATTACTGGGTTTTTAAAAAAATTCTCAGTAGTAGCACGGAGTCTGGAAATGTGCCCGGTATATGGCAATAGGCTCACCCCCTATTACATGGGACTCGTAACATAAATAGTGAAAAGTGGGTGTTACATTGTACAGTGGCATTAAGTGCCGTAGTGCACCTCTGCCTACCCCTTCGGGGATAAAAAGGCGTGATGTTATGTTATGTTGTGATGTATATGTGAACTTGTATGTTTATAAAGACACCTACAACACAGGATATAGCCCTAGTGCGGCCCAAAATTAAAACAAAAAATTTCAGAATATATAATAAAAATCTGGTGCCCTGGTGATGCTTTTAAATAATTCATTAGAATATCTTGCTGACATTCTGTTGGTCATAGCATAATGCATTTTCTTGTTCTATCTCTGCACGCTTGGTGCGGTGGCTGGGCAACCGGCCTCCACGCAACATATTGCGGTTTCGCATCCACAAAATGTTGTTTCGAATCTGGAGACAATCTCATGTACAAACTTATTACTTTTATGGAAGTGAATAAAATGGTGTATAGCTAAATATGTAACCTTTTTTATCACCAGGATCTCAGGGCGAGAACATAAACAGCATAAGCCACCGCAGCGGAGCCCGCATTAAGATCTCGAACGGTGACAAGACAACTATACGAAAAGTCACGTTCTTGGGCACAGAGGAGCAGATCAAAGTTGCTAAAGATCTCATTGAGAACTACGTAAGTTGAAATTTTTGTAATACACTTCTGTTTGTGGATTTATATATGGACTTATGGAGCTTGTGTCAAAATTGTAGTGTCCAAATCTATACGTCATCAGTCTTTCAGGCAGCCATTGGCATGAATTCACGTAGCTTATATGTAAATGTCTGGTAGATAATTTAAAAACATTAGACACGTATTTTTTATTTCTTACGGAAACGAATAGTTTCGAAGATATAACATAACATGACATCACGCCTCTTATCCCCGAACGGGATAAAAAGCGGCAGAGGTATAAAGGGGCAGAGGTGTACATTATGTCACTGTACAATGTAATACCCACTTTTCACTATTTATGTTATGAGTCCCATGTAATAGGGGGTGAGCCTATTGCCATATACCGGGCACAATTCCTGACTCCGTGCTACTACTGAGAATTTATAAAAACCCAGTAATACTTTGCCCGACCCGGGAATCGAACCCGAGACCTCTTGCCCGGCAGTCGCACTTGCGACCATTCGGCCAACGAGGCAGTCTCAAGTTTCGAAGATATATTGATTTATTGAAATATCGCATCGCATCGTCACTTTTGTATACCTCTATACTACGATTACGTACGTAGTACGATTTATACTTTAAAATGACGCAGCTACCTCCCACTCCTAAACTTTGATTCGTTTTATCTAAGTATTGTTTTATTATACGACAAAATAAAAAAATACGCGTCTAATATTTTTTCATTTCCTAACTGACGGACTAATTAGATTTTTAATTTTCATACCCTGTCACCATCCCTATTAATTCTATTTACAGGTCGCCCAAGAGAAATGTCGCCGGGAAATCGAGCAATCGAAACGTAGTCCGCGCCACGTACAGTCGTCATCCAAATCACCATCACCAACGCCCTCTGCGAACGCGAACGAAAACAACGATGATGCGTCAGGTGACTCACAAGTGCAAAGGCATGTCAAATATAAGCGGCCTGGTAAGATTTGCTAACAGCATGCTTTATATTACTGTCCTTAGAGTAATTTTAATCTTTGTAACAATTAAGTTGCCCGATTAGTGGAGCAACTGTTTAGTAACAGTTGATCAACTTTACTTCAATATATATCTTAGAACGAAACTGGAGGCTTAGTACGAATTTGTTTCACGTTAAAAGTAATCGAAACGAGACTGTCTTCGGCGCTCCGATTGGTTACTTCATTGCAGCCGGCCAATCAGAGCGCCGAAAACGTACTCGTTTCGATTACTTTAAACGTGGAACAAACTTATAATAAGGCCTCTGAAATAGATTTTCCCTCTCGAACCACTATTTAGACTTTTAATTTTAGTTTTTTTTTAATTTTTGTTCTTTTTTTACAAGATCTATATTTACGGCTCTTTTCTGCGGCATTCTCAAATACGTGGAGTTTTCAATGTATTACAGAGATGTAGACACGTCTAATCGAGAAAATTGTAAGAAAACGAAACTTCTACTTAGAGGACAGTATTAAATATATATTTATTGCTATGTTTGCTATATTTTGGCACCTGGTTTGGTCTATAAGCCTGTGAGTATGACTCACCATTGCCAGGATTTCCCTTCCAATTTGTAAAGTTAGTACTAACAAATCCAACCTGAGTACTATTTATACCAGTGGTGGGCAAACTTTATGAGAGGCCAAAGTGACAATAATTTCAGGGGAGGGACAAAATTCACTTTGAAATTTATATTTTTTGCAGTGGCAGCAAGTCTTTTGATGGTCTTGTGCCATAATTTACCTTGTTGCCATATTTTGCCAAACCGGCCATAATTTGCCTACCACTGATTCCACAATATATTGCCGTGTGACATGCACTGGTGTGACGTGAAGTATAATTAATTATATGTTTAGTTATTGTATTTATATGTGTGTTGTTTTGTGATGTCACGTGCCGTTTGTTTGGGGTAGATAGAAGGGTACAATATTTTGTATTTGTTTATCGTTTTTGGTGAGATGGGTGGAATAAGGTGATAGAATTTTGATTTTTTTTTTGGGTTTATTGGTTTTGTTCATGGCTGCAAATGCCAGAAATTTTTGGTGGTTCGGTTTTTTTATTTTATTAAGCATGAGTTAGAGTGGTTCATATCATGTTGTATTGTCGAAAAAAGGTTGTAATTTTAAAGACCTACTATTGTTCATTGGATCAGACAATTTATAATATAAAAGATTTTTACTGTATTCCATTAGCATTGATGAACACGATGTCTTTTTGACACTGGATTCTGGACACTATTACTACAACATTATGTTACAATTTGAACTTTCATTACTCAATTACTAATACAGTTATTCCACTCCCCGTTATAGAGAACAGGGGTGCTCCGATAGAGGTCTATGTGTCGGCCGTGTCGTCTCCGTCTCGTTTCTGGGTGCAATTTGTCGGACCTCAGGTGACGCAACTAGACTTGCTCGTCGAGGAAATGACGGAGTATTACGGCAAAAAGGAGAATCGCGAGAATCATGCTGTAAGTACTGCTAAAAATGCTTTTATACAAAAATTATTTAATAATTAATTCTAAAGTTATTTTATCCTGTAATATTAGTACTAGTACTTAACTTAAAAAAATATATTAGAAATGTTGCTGCTTACTCCCAACATTAGGAGATTAACTCCTATCTTACTAAATTACAACCATTAGACCTTTGTTATTCATGGATGGGGCCCAACAGGGCTGATGCCGATTCAGAGTCGCGTAGAACCTAACAAGTAACCGGGGCTCCGGCTCGACGTGCAGGAGAAGGAACGGGGTGGTTTTTAGTCAGTAAGAGTCTGACACTCTCCCGCTTCACCCAGACGGGAGCATTCATTCGATGACTTTCCCCCCTTAAAAAATAGTCGTTTGTCGTTAATATTTATAGCTGTCATAATGTTACTATGATCTTGTAACTTTATAAATATTTTCCTTTCTTATTTTAACTATAACAGACTTCAAAAAAGTAAAAAGCTTTTCAGTTTGAACTATATGTATATTTGTTTGTGCGCGATTATCTTGCAATTGACTGAACCAATTTTGATGCCGTTTTCAATAAAAGTGTTACACTTGGAGTAGGTTTTAGTATATTAATTAACCAGCAGGTTAGAGATAGAGAGGGAGGAGGAGACAAGGTTTAGAGGTGTGGGAGTCTGTCGTTCGTTTTATAAACGTAATAATAGATGAGTATGTCGCACCCCCAGTTGTCGCACGTGTCGGTGGGGCAGGTGGTGGCGGCCGTGTTCCGCCACGACGGGCGCTGGTACCGCGCGCGCGTGCACGACGTACGCCCCAACGAGTACGACGCCACGCAACAGGTACTATACTTAACATAATATACCACGCAACATTTTAATCATCCACAGCTTATAAGTGCCTTTTGCTGAGCACAGGCTTCTTCTCACACGGAGAACGTTATTAATAACCATGTTTGCTCAAGGCGGATTGGCGATTTCAAACTCATAATTAAAAATGAGTCCAGTTTTCTTCACGATGTTTTCCTTTACCTTATGTCAGTGGCGTCTAAATTATCTTAGAAAGTACTTACATATAACTCGGAATTCACATTGATACTTGCCATGTTTCGAACACATGATGAGGAGGCCGGAAGCCCAATTACCCCTCCCCCCTTTCCCAATCCTTGAGTTCCCAACAGTCCTCAAATTCCTAATCTCAAAAGGCCGGTAACGCACTTGTAACGTTTCTGGTGTTCAAGGTGTTCATGGGCGACGCCGATTGCTTGCCATCAGGTGATCCGCGGGCTCGTTTACCGGCTTATCCCATAAAAAAAATGATGTATATTAGTAGATTTATCTCATTTATCAGTGCCAGAGAAAATAGGGAACCATAGTGTGACCATCGCTAACATAATGAAAGAATAAGAGGTCTGATACTAACATAACATCACGTCTTTTATCCCCGAAGGCATAGGAACATTGCGACATTTGATGCCACTGTACAATGTAACACCCACTTTTCACTATTTATGTTATGAGTCCCATGTAATTGGAGGTGAGCTTATTCCCATATACCAGGCACAATTCCAGATGACCATTCGGCCGACAAGGCAGTCTAGTAATGTTTATGAAATATAATCCATTACGGAATGCGTGTATTAATACAGAAACTGGTTTATGTTGTCAGGTCGCTGACGTATTCTTCTTGGACTACGGAGACAGCGAGTACGTGTCAATATACGAGATCTGTGAACTGCGCGCCGATCTGTTGCGGCTTCGGTTCCAGGTATGTGCATATCCTTTACATTATTTATGTTGTATTATATTTGTGTTTAATATTAAGGTGATGATGGACATGAGTATTCATTCACTTCTGTCGTTGCCATGGGTTTTTAACTGTTAATTGTTGGTTCGGTGGAGCCGGCCAATCAGAGCGCCGAACGTGTACTCCTTTCGATTACTGTAAATGTAAAACAAACTTGTACTTATAGCCCTCTGTTCCTCAAAAAGCCATCAGACCACCACGGATGGGGCCAACGGGGCTGATCTCGATACGGAGCCGCGAAGGACTTAACGGGTTGCCGGGGCTCCGGCTCGACGTGCAGGAGAAGGAACGGGGTGGTTTTTAGTCAGTAAGAGTCTGACACTCCCTCCCGCCTCACTTAGGCGGGAGCAGTCATTCGATGATTTTCCCCCCTTAAAAAAAGGCCCTCTGTTTAGTTTAGTTTCTAGACAATAAATACTTTTCGTCCAATGTTTTTAGCAGAGGCGCCAGTCGCCTGTTTCCGAATACTGCTATTTTATTAAATAAATTTAAAAAGTTACACAATGATCCATAATGTGTTGTTCATTGAAAGCAATTTAGTGTATTGTAATTAATGTTATAGTTAAAATATGAATATGTGAATGTTATAGGCGATGGAGTGTTTCCTAGCGGGCGTGCATCCAAGGTCTGGCGATGACATTTGGTCGCCGGAGGCCATCGAGCGGTTTGAAAACCTTGTCCATGTTAGTATACCTCTATATATTATATTACATTTTATTCGAAAGGGGAGTACCCCTTTCCCCCCTGACAGTAGTAGGACCGTCTTTGACTTTTATTATTCGGCACCCATTTGGAATGTATTTCTGTTTTTTTAAAATGCGTAAAATAGTTAGGCATTTTCTCTTGTATCCAGAAAGAGGGGTAGGCAGAGACTATGGAAAGCCAATTGCTACCATTTTCACATACCTCTTTCGCTTCAGCAACAGTCATCAGTTATAATAATATTGATTAAATTTTCTAAACGATATGATAAAGTCACATGCGACATTATACGTGTATAAAATATTATTTTATAATGTAACTTCAAATACCCATGTAGAGTTCCTTTTCCAAATAATCAAGCATTACCCCCTACCCTAGGATTTTCTTTTGTGTCGTGAGTTCGTTTACAAAATTACATATGCATTATACCGAGACAAGAACAATAATTTGTTGATCACACAAAGAATAGGATTCTGTGCGGAAATCGACCCGAACGGAACGTGTAGTTAAATGTAGCCTTAGTAAAAACGGAAACAAAGTATAGTGCTATGATGCCCACCAATCGGCTGCCAGCATTTGGCGACTCACGACACGATACACAAATGTCTCTAAGCATAGTTAAATGTATGAAACCAATATGCTTCGACATTCGGTTTTATACGCGCTACGACATACAATTGTGTCTCTTACCTAAACTAAATAATTATAATTAATGTTAATTTATATTTAACATCTAGTCCCAACCGAAGACAAAAGCGAAAGTAAGTTTATTTTTTACGCATTATATATTCAAGTAATACTTGGAATGCGTAAATTCGTGCGTCGCTTATCTATACTATACTGTACAATGCAATTGCTGACAATGAATTATCTGTAGTTAAATTTATATCTTATACTTACTATTTTTATTATATGAAACTGAATTTTGTTTGTTTGTTTGAACGCGATAATCTCAGGAACAGTAGTTCCTGGTCCGATTTGAATAATTCTTTTCGTGTTGGATAGTGTGTTAATCGAGGATGGCTATAGGCTATAGAACATCACGCTATGATTAATAAGAGCCGAGCAGAGCGGGTTGGAACTGCGCGAGTTAGATAATAAATAGTTAAATAATAAATAGTGGATCGCGCTTTGTAGTAGTATTACAGCTTACAGCTCTAATGAAAAACTTTAGTTAAAGTTGCGATATATGTATGTATGAATATAATATGAGTGTGTGAAGTAGAATTTTGCAACTAAGTTTTGAAGCAGGTGTCTTCAACCGATTGAGCTGAAATTTTGTATTCACGTTCAGTTTGCATGGCCATGAATGATGTAAGAGCTTATCGTGAGATTACGCATACCTAAGTATTTTTGTATTCTTTTGACCACTACGCTCGACTATAGACGACAAATAAAAACTGAGATAATCCGTCAATATCAATCAATGGAATAGTTTTGTAAATAATCAAATTAATTAATATTTGAATAAATATAATTGGAACATTGCCTTTTAGTAGGCAGATCAAATTGGGAGGCTGAACTTAAGTTTTTTTTTTAATTTCAATTAGCTTACTACTGGCGTACGTAACTATAAAACAACAAATTCAAGGAAATAAGTAGCCCTCTCTTCTAATGTCAAACGAAAATCATTTAGTAAAGCAATCTCGTTAATCTCGCGAGACCGAGATTGCATTCCTTAGTCATAACCGATGAGAAAACGTCGTTTTTAAAGTACTTTTCGTTTGTCGTCCATAGCTGACCGGTACGGCTAAAAGGTTAATGTCGAGTTGAGTTTCATAATTATATTATGTTTAATTGGGTACTTGCCAACTAGTCAAATTCAATACTTTTTTCGAACTGTCAAAAACGTCAATTTTGTACGAGATTGTGTATTGTGACGTCACGTTTTTTTAGCGTCAAACAGTATACTTATTTCTTGAATATTTGCTGGAAAAATACTAGAATAAAGTTGTTCATAAAATCAATTAATTAAAGTGTGATTATTTTTTAATATTTTATTGTATTGAACAGTCGAAATAATTCATTTTTAGTTAAGGAAAGTACCCAATTATATTATGTTTAATTATGTAACTTTACCAATACCTTTATGATAATTATATTATTATTTTATGTTTTGTGAATACATAGGTCGCGAGATGGCAGCCTCTTCTGTCCAAGACGTGCACGTACAAGAAGACTGCCACCGCCGACGGAGAGAAAGAGAGGGAGATACCCGGCATCAAACTATACGACAATACTGAGGGTAAGTTTCACCGTTGACTTTTAAATCGGTTTAATTATCACACCATTCTATTAAATATATAAAAATACCTGACGCTTTAAGAAAACTGACCTGATTGTGTGTCATCGGTTAAGATATATGCAAGCGAAATCCAAGAGAACCTACTGCAGACAAACTGCCATGCAGTTGTAGCAGTCAGATGTTAATTTTGTTAAAATTTTGTTGTTTCTAATTAATTTATTTTTATGGCATAAGCCGGTAAACGAGCAGACGGATCACCTGATGGTAAACAATCGGCGTCACCCATGGACACCTGGAACACCAGAGGCGTTACTAGTGCGTTACTGGCGTTTTAGGGATTTGGAGTTTGAGGATTGTTAGGGATTTAGGGATTGGGGAGATTGGGGAAGGGAAGGGGTAATTGGGCCTCCGGTAACCTCACTCACATGATGAAACACAACGTAAGCATTGCTTGACGTCGGTTTTCTGTGAGGCCGTGGTATCACTCCGGTCGAGCCGGCCCATTCGTGCCGAACCGCGGCTCTCGGGAACACAAAAATTATAAATAAATATAAACAGAATTACTAATGCACCCTACACACTTTACGATTTCACTGTACAGTTCGACTGTATAGTTACTGTAGTGTGTAGCCCAAACAGTTAAACTGTATAGTTTTAACTGAAGGTTCGTCTGTGTAGGCTGCATCGACCTACGATTTTAACTGTACATTTCGTCTGTAAACTTACAAATGTACAGTTAAATCGTAAGATGTGTAACCAGCATTAAGCACTTTTAGGTATTATAGAATAGACAGATCTGTCGACCAATCGAATCCTCGCAATCCGTCTTCCTCTATCCCTAATAGGCTAGCAACTTACTTGTAACTATTCTGGAGTGACATTTACCCCTTATAATGATAAGTTTCAGTTTTTCTTGAATAAATGATACAATTGTTTTTATAATAACTATCGTGAGACATACTAAATTAACTAAACATTGCGGGATACACAGGAATATACTGAGAAAAGCTCTACTAGTTTCGAACCACAGAGGGGTTCTTCCGAATGATTTTTAGTTAATAAATTATACAATTTTTTATTAAAAATACAGAAAGAGAAATCGACATCGGCTCTACGTTGGCAATGGAAGGCCATGGCGTCGAAGACTTAGAGAGACCCTCGCCCACACCCAACGGACCGCCCTTCGGAGATCTTGGCAACTCGAGGTAAATCCAACTAATATTATAAATGCGAAGATTTGTGTGTTTGTTAGTATGTTCCTCTTCCATATCAAAACGGCTGAAGGAAAGGGTACGAAATTTGAAACAGGGGTAGTAGACATGCTGTTTTTATCTCACGGCAAAGCGGGCGAAGCAGTTGACAGAAGCTATACTTACTCGGAATTTTAATTCGATTCCAGATTTGACAATTTCAGTGTTGCAACGTTATGACAAGTTCTAAATAGTGACGTTCCGAAATTATTCGATATGGAAATAGAATATTTCTGGATCGCTTCTTCTCGTTTATAATTTTATTCTAGTAAACTAAATATATCAGGAAATTAAATATTTCTGAACCGATAATTTAGTTTTGACGATTAATTAACGATCGAAGACTTTTCTTTTATAATTGTGTGTGAAATAAAAAAAAATGTAATCATGAAGGAACATGACAAATAAAACAGATAGATGTATTATGGTAATAAGTTATTTTATAAATTGTCGCCATCATCGCTATCCTGTCACTTTCTGTAACATTTATTATAAAACATACACTGATTGTTTATCGATTTATGTGTTCATCACTATTATATGTGGTATCATTATTTCACAAAATGACAGTAGCTATTGTCAGATCTGGAATCTAATTCTGACTATAGTACATTCTGTTGTGAAAAACTTCTGATACCCATTTTGTGTTTAACTATTAATTAGAACAAGAAGTCGAGAACAAAATGTTTTCATGTTATTAGTCAAAATGTTGTTAGTCCCGTAAATTAATTGTGAGCCAATTGCCATAATTGGTCTTCTTGTGGTGCTAGTTTATTTTTAATTCTGTCAGAGTCAATATAGTAGGTAAAAAGCAGGTTATCATTGTACATATGTACATCTACCTACCACTTATGGTATTAAAATGCGTGACGCTATGTTGTTTTAATGTAATATGCGTTAATATAATTCATACATATAATTTAACAGTTACGCACGACATTTAATTTTTCCGATATAAAAATTAACACAAATACAAAACTATATTTTCTCGCACTCGAGGTGGCGCTGCCATCGAAAATTGTGACTTAAAATATGCAAATGTAAGCATGATAGCACTTTGAACTCTGGTGTATAATATAATTATGTATTATATTATTATGTAAACTAATTTATGTATATATTTCTTCTCTATATGCTAAATTATGGATGTCAAAAGAGGTACAATGCGCACTAACATCGTATTGCATGATTTAAAAACGACATACATCTAGATATGTCAAACAAGCACGTTAGACACAATAGAGACCCTAGAAAATGAACAGTACGCACCGTTTTACTAAATTTTATATAAATAACCTTTTTATTTTATACTGGTTTTGACACGAAAATCATGTAAAATAAAACTCTAGATAAAATATTCTTTAATTACTAAAAATGATGAGTTGCTCACGTAAATATACTGAGAAAATCTCGTACTAGTTTCGTGTTATAGAGGGACTCTTCGTCATGAGCAGCATGCGCAGTCGTGGCGATGTCACGCAACAAACTCTCAGATTCAATTTGCATAAAAACATGGTGTTATTATATTGGTTCATACATAGTTTGCTTAATACTAAAAGCATGCAAAATTGTGGCTAGATACACGTAACGCTTTAATCAAAATTAAATTTTAATATCATGGTGTCATTATAATGTCATTATTTCAGTGTTAATTCTAATTTCCATTCCATCATTTAATTTTCAGCTCATTTCCCAATAGGCCCATCCGATCCTTATATATGCGACATTTGTATTTGAATTTTCATTTTACCGATTTGAGTACCCCGAGCGACTATCACCCACATAAAAAACAGGTCCCAATCCGTCTTCCTCGTCCTCGACCACCGAAATCAGATTTTGTACTGATTGGTAAGTAAGATAAATCATTTTACATTGGCGTATCCAAAAATACTGCTTTCTGCTCAGGTGTTGGTCCACGCTTTTGGCAATGAGGTCGTTGGTAGATGCGATCGAATATTCATTCATAATTATATCATAATCACACTCATCACCATTTTACTGGATAGTTGCGACTTTGGACTGTCTGGTTGACGCGGTGTCTGGGTAACCGGCTGCCGCGCAACGTAGCGGGTTCAATTCCTGCACGGAGCAACTCTTTGTGTGATCCACAAATTGTTGTTTCTGGTCTATGGCATGTATATAAAAACTTGTGTGTTAAGAAATGCATTCCGGAACGTTTTTTTTTTTAATCATCATCACTACATCATCATCACATTGTCATTATCATGATCAGTAGGCAAGGTACAACACCTCTTCATTTCATATAGTGACTCGTCTGTCGTGACGCCTTCTTTATCTAAGAATCTGTCTTACATTACGGCTAGCCATATTGAATACTATTATTAACATTTTTTCTCTTTTGGAACCACAATATAAGTTTGTCTTACTCATTTTGCGATTTATTTAAATACCTAACTTATTAGGTGTATTAGGGGCTGTAATATTACTTCGATATCTTAATAAATGATAATATAAATAATGATAAGATGGTTGTAATCCCTGTTTTGTAGGTATTTGCGTCTTGGCGTGTCAGAGTCGCCATTTCGTTTACGCTTCAGTGTTCAATGGGTTTGCCTAAATACAATACATTGTTTATATTAAATTCATTTTATAGATAGTTATTTTAAATCGAAATTGATTTCTTCTCTGTCGTGTCTCTCTTGGCGATTGTGGTCGGGTTGAGATAGCCGTATTACTGTTGGAGGCTGTTATGGCTTTCCTCACGATCTCCCACCGTCTCTCTCTCTCTCTCCCTCTCTATTTGTGGACTGCCAGGCGCAGTCTGAAACAGTTTTTCCTATTGCCGATTTAATTTGATCAGTCCAGCGCATAGGCGACTTTCCTCGTGATGTGATGTCTACGTAAAGTGAATTGAACGGGCTACAAATAACAAGAGCATGCATTTTATTTTATTTTCGTGTCAAAATCTCCTGTTTTTGCTCATGTGCTGTTAACCTCTGGTATGTCGAAGCGTAGATCTACGCGAGACACAATATTCTATTGTCTAAATACAGACATACAAGAGGTTAAACCGTCGCAATAAAGTTGATTTTGCAGTAGCACTTAATACTAAGTCAGACTATTGTATGAATAATGTTTCTGCAGGGTATTGGGACTGTTAGACGGTGGCCGCAGCTCCTCCGTGCCCAAGGACCACAAGGACAACCATGAACATGACGCCGATGATAACCACGATACTAAAGGTAAATTTATAAAATATTATCACACTCATTTCGATAGCCTCATGGTTGTAATGGAAATAGGTATATTTTCAAACACTAGACACATGTCAAGAGTGTGCGAGCTACATAATAATCTATATATTTTGTTTTTTGTAATCAGATGATCTAACCTAATTAGGTAATTACCAGATATGGATTTATGTTTCTGATTCTCGGGTTCGATTTCCGGTCGAGCAAAGTATTACTGGTTATTTTTTTGGAAATCTTAGTAGTAGCACGGAGTCTGGATTTATGCCCTGTATAATAATAGTAACAGGTTCACCCCCTATTACATGGGACTTATAACATAAATAGTGAAAAATGTTACACTGTACAATGGCATTAAGTGCCGTAATGTGCACCTCTGCCTACCTCTTGGGGATGAAAAGGCATGATGTTATGTTGTGTAGAGTAAAATTCCTGTATTAATTTTTCAGACGACCGAATGACTACATCGAAGTCGCTGGGCTCGGGTCTCGAGAGCGGGGACAAACTGCTATCAATCTCAAATTTTGACTTGTCATACCCCGACAACTCACTGGCCAAGACTGTCAATGGATCCCAACAAAACTTTTTACAAATGGAAAAACAGAACTTAGATAAAGAAGGTAACGTAGAAAGAGGTTCTTTGGACACCCTCGTCCCATCCTCCCCGATCCTCTCAAAGTCACCCCGCGACGAGTTCAAAGCTAATATGAATAGAATAGACTCCCACCACAGTAATTTAGAATTCTTGGCCAAAGCGCAGCAGGATAATAAGTAGATTTTAGTTTGTAAGATTAAATTTTAAGTCGCGATGGCAAATCTTTATTTAAAGACTAGCTACTTCCGCGCTGTTTCACACGCTCTGCTCAGCTCCTATTGGTCGTAGCGTGATGTTTTATAGCCTATAGCCATCCTCGATAAATGCGCTATCCAATACAAAAAGAATTATTCAAATCAGACTTGTAGTTACAGAGATTAGCGCGTTCAAACCAACAAACAAACAATCTCTTCCGTTTTGTATAATAGTATAAGATTTGTAATTATACTTAGATTTCCTAAAGGGTTAGTAGAGGGTACTAGGGTTACTTAGATTACTTTGATTCATATTCAATTCTTGCACGAAACGTGTGTATTAAATAAGCAAGATCGAGAAAAGATTAGTTGTCGCGACTTTTAGTTATAATGTAGTGTATGAAATGTCCGGTTTTGTGGTAATTACTGTTGTATTAAAAGTATATTTATGTGTGTAAGCTGAATGGTATATTATACTGAACGATATCCCACGTATCCACTATGTGATATAGTGTCTTTAGTTCGTAACTACCCATAATATTAAAACTTGTATTAAGATTACTGTCTGTATTCCTAACTGCCAATGATTTTAATTTTTTCCATACATGATAAAAATGTAAAAATTCCTTGTAGATTCCCCGGTCAAGGTAAACTTCTTGATATTAAGATTTTGATATTTTCAATATATATTGTATAAAATTTTATGACTCCATAATAAATACAAATTTTCACTGTAAATCACTATTTTGATATTCTGTCTTTTTCACATAATGAATAAAGGTTTCAAAGGAATGTCATGATTACAATAATTTCTGACATAATATAAGAAATTACAATACTGGATTTCTCTTTTATAAGATAATAGCGTGTACATGAAAAGATTTCTTAATTTGCGAATTATAAAGAAACGAGCTTTAATTTATGTACAAAAGTTGAAATGAGGTTTTGTGTCAAGGTTGTGTTTAACTATGCTTCTTCTAAAGTACAGAATAGACGCTTCTTATTCTCTATTATTTATTGTCTGTGCTAACTTACCTTCGCCTTATGAATGTGTTGCGTTCCTATTATTGCAGTAGACATGTAGTTAAGGTACATATTTTAAATTATTACGATATATTGAGTAAAAGTTACGTGTGTGTGATTTTTCTACTGCTTTCAAATATAGTGGAGCTTAGTTTCGAATAACTATTTGATTATATTCACAAAGAGCTTGTTCTGGTGTCAGAATTTAATAGCCTCATAATCTACGACGTCTTCTTGATACCCGGGTATTACCTAGACTAGTTTTCTAGATCCCAGATAAACATTAATAATATTTGTATCAAGATGAGAAACCTTATATCTGAATATTAATAGGATAGTAGTGATGTACTCCAAAGTAGATTTTTTAACATTAAACATATAATATTATATTTGGAGAGTTTAAACGTGTATTTCTAACGCCATATTATGTACTTAAACGATTTCTACCAATTGTAGTATTTGAATTTCCTACCAATTCTGTGTTGCCAGACTAAGAAAATATTATCTACTTTTTGTATTTTTTCAATTCAAACTTTTTACTGAAATGACTGGCCTATAAACATGTTTACGTAAAACTTAGTTATATTTCTGTGATTGTAAATAATATAAGCTAAAATTAGGCATTAACTGTCGCTTAGTAGGTATTTTAATAAATATATGAAAAATTGTTTTGCTTCGATTTCATTTCAGTTATTTTGTCTGCATTTTTCTGCATACTATCTGCAAACTATAGAAACAATTTGGTCTATAGTTTTTTCATTAAACAGAGCATTCTTTACTAGTCACCGTGTTTCGTAAACTTGTGTTTATGGATTTGCTATTTGATATAGACAAGACATGTTTCTAATAAATCCAGGCGTTGATTTGTAGTTCATAAATAAGTTTTATCATTTTCAAAATTGTTGAAATTGGCATTATAATGACGATCTTTTGCAAAATTATGTGATGGATAAAAATGTAGCTAAAAGCCTATGATTAACAAATATCTGAGGTATGTACTTAAGGCGATATTGTTTGGTAAGGTATGGGTTTAGGAATTGCTCAAGGCATTAGGATATATAGTGATTTTCTTATTTGTCCTAAATTATTTATGCATAAAGCCTTCAATACTGCAAACAAAATATCCTCTTGCACAACTGTATTCATAAAACATTTGTAAGTTCCATCAGTACCATTAAGGTTCAATTTACAACTTCATTTTGTTTATCGACATTTGGAGTTTTACTCTTTAAGTACCGTCAATATAGACACAATTATAGAACAATAGGTTGCGGTCACCGGTGTCCTCGCGGTGTTTGACAGTTTAAGTATGTATCTTCAAGTAATACTCGCTTTTGAAGAAACTTAGTCCATTTGTTGTACTTTGTAGTAAATTGACAATTGAGTCAAGAAGCGGTGCTAACAAGGTAACCTATAAGAAGTGTAATGAAATTACTTAGTACGCGGCGAAATTGATATTTTTATAAAACCTTTTTAAAAAGGAAGGTCAAAAGAAATTCCTTTATACTTAAGAACGTTGGCCTATAATTCATTTGGTACTTATCATAAAACATTTATGCTCAATTTCTTTTAAAACAATGTAAAATCAAGTACAGAAAACTATTTTGTGAAAAAAGGTCAGCAAACACAGTCCATTGTATACAAGTCAGTATAAATAATATTCATTTCTTTAAATAATTGATTTCATACTACTCATGCTCATCAACCAATCACAACTCGTTCTAAATGTCTCCGTTGCACCGTCAACCAATCAGAAACAAACATAGTTTCTCCGAAACCAAAATGTATCACTGCTATTGGTTGGAACTGAATAAGGTGCCATACCATTTTAGTACAAACCTGCTTTGCGCGGGAAAAGTATTGTATTCTAGTTTTTTCGATATACTTAATTTTGTTATAACTTTGGTTTTATCATTTCTTAGTACATATCTAGATTTTTTGTTAACACTCGAATATTTTTTTGTAAAATATTGTACCTACTTTTGTAATTGTACTTTTTGAATAGAAATACATCTGTGGAAGAAAATCGACTTTGTTTTTTTTAAACCTTTGCCAAACGAGAGCGTAGAGATCGCTCATGGTAATACGTTGTTTTGTGTGTTTGTACCAGAATGATGCACACCATGATAAACTGGTGTAGTGGTGTATAAGTGTAGGGATAAGGACACACTTGTAAGCCTAAGAAGAAGCTCTCGGGCTCGATTGCCGCCAATCTAACAGACATATGGTATAATGACCACCTAGTACATGGGACTGGCGAGTCGCGTTCTAAAGAGCCATCAGACCACCACGGATGGAGCCGATACGGAGCCGCGGAGGACTTAACGGCTTAGTCAGTAAGAGTCTGACACTCCCTCCCGCCTCACCCAGGCGGGAGAAGTAATTCGATGTTCCCCCCCCCCCAAAGTGCTACACGTCTAATGTGTGACTTTCTGTTTCTTCAGACCTGATGGAATGGATATTTCTAGCAACTTCTACTACACGAAGACACTTAGAAACAAGAGTTCGAAGGTCATTTAACATTTCCTACATTTAATAATACAATGCTTACAAAGTTACAAGTGGTTAACATGAATGTCAGTCATTCGTCAATGCATTATGCAGGCGTCCATTGTGAACGATGTCATTAGTGTACGTCTTGAAAGCGTGGTGCCTGCGCTCCGTGGGCTCTCTACAATTGTTAACTATTTACCTTTTGAAACGGTACCGAATCACTGTCGTTATACTAAAATCATTGTTATTGTGGTACAAGCTATGAGAGGTAGTGTAGTTACCTTCGTAATAGATTTTTTCAACCATATTTTTCTTTCAAGATTACACATCACGCCTTTTATCCCCGAAGGGGTCGGCAGAGGTGCACAGAAGTGACACCCACCTTTCACTATTTATGTTATGAGTCACATATAATAGGGCGTGAGCCTATTGCCATGTATCGGGCACATTTCCAGACTCCGTGCTACTACTGAGATTTTTTTAAAACCCTGTAATACTTTGCCCGACCCGGGAATCTAATCGGAAATCCCTTGTCTGGTAGTCGCACTTGCGACCACTCGGCCAACGAGGCACTCATTTTTCCTTCATTGAAGGAGAAAAGTCCTTATAGAGCTTTTATCGAATGGACAAGATGAAGAGGACTGTTGGACTGTTGATTACTAATAAACAGATCATTATGTGAAATAGATATTTCAGAATTTTTGTTCTACGGAAAATCAAAAAAATATTCTGTGTTAAACTTAATCTTGCCGCTATGTGTCGCATTTCTGTAACATCTTTGTTAAAACGCGTGTAGGAGGAATTAAAAATATATGCAATAAACAAACACAGTCGTCGCCATGATGGCACCTACACTTCCTACAGACGTGCTACTTAACAAGATTAGATGGCGTAAGTTAAACATACTCCCACATCATATTTAGAATTGAACTTGGGCATTAAGTTATGAAATCATCAAGAAAGTACCTACCACAGTATCTTTTGAAAAGTTGATGTTTTAAAAACTGCCACTCAGACAGCGAAGGTACCTACCCCACGCTCTCCGGTGAAGGGGAGTGAACGATCATCGAGGGCTGATGGTAGGTCAACCACCGCCCGCCTCACGCTCAGGGCACCGCGCCACATCTCATCAACGTGACTGGTGAGGACTCGCATAGTGTGAAAGTCTCGAGAAGAGCTTACTATAGAATGATCCTATTAAGTAAGGCTAAGGTTAAAGTAGAAATATAAATACTATCGACTGAGATTTAAAACATCTTTACAAGTTTACATCTTACACCAAACGAAGTGAACAATATAATTTGCAGCGAACGTCGTTCAAACTCCAACAAACGAAAGCGTGCCCCGTTGTGCAGAATTACATAAAATCTATCGCGACTCGGCGACGGAACATTATCGTTGGAGTGATAACATCGGTTACGTAAACCAACAGCTAAGAATTAGCGGGGCTGTGACAACTGACAATGGAAATAGTATTCTTGGCATTCTTAGTTGGTAGGTAGCTATTTTATATTTTGAAAAATGTTGAGTACTAAACTAATATAGATACATGGCCTAAACTAATATAGATACCGGGTATTACTGGGTTTTTAAAAAAAATCTCAGTAGTAGCTCGGAGTCTGGAATTGTGCCCGATATATGGCAATAGGCTCACCCCCTATTACATGAGACTCGTAACATAAATAGTGAAAAGTGGGTGTTAAGTACATTGTACAGTGGCATAATGTGCACCTCTGCCTACCCCTTCGAGGATAAAAGGCGTGTTGTTATGTTATATTTTCCAAATCTTGTAAAATCTGAAGTATTCAATTTTTATGTCTATTTTCCTGAAACTAATACGAGTGTTTATATGACTGCCTCATTGAAGGAGTGGCCGCAAGCCCAAGAGTTCTAAGCGAATTCGAATCTCGGATCGGACAAAACATTCGTTCAAGGGTTTTTTAGTCAGTCGATCTCTGTAATAGTTAGCACAGATTAATATTATATTCCTATGTTTATTTATTTATTTATTTATTTATATCAGAAAACAGCTAATTTAATCTTAACAGGTACTTAGCCTAATACGACAAAATTAGTTACATAATATAAAATTTCAAAATTCAAAATTACATTATACATACGAAAGTTACATTATACATACGAAATCTAAACATAATATCACAAAAAAAAAATATATATGTTTATGTTATAAATAAGTATCGATGTATTTATTAGAAATCTCTAACTCGAGACGTATTAAAATCCATATAAGCGGTAAGCTGTGTAGCTTACAAAGTCAAGCAAGAAAGCGACGCGAGTCCAGTTAAAGTAAGGTTGACAGTTAAGGTCAGGGTAACGGAAGGTTGTCACTTTTCTAAAGGAGATCTTTACATTATTAATTCAAGTACGGTATAAAGAAATAGGGGGAATAAAAAGACTAAACTTTTTTAGCATTTACGTAGGTTCTAGGTGCTAAAGGCACACTACATTCAGTTTTTCCTCAACCTAATTATTATATTGCAAGTGCGAAAATTTTAATTAGATAGGTACTTAGATTTCATTTACCTAATAATCTAATGATATTTGGATAGTACCTAAGAGATCAACGCTTCAATGCAGGCCATCCGCATCACTAGAGGCGCTACGAGTGCGTAGCGCTTAATTTAAAATTTTAAATATTTTCTAGGTAACATAACCATTCAATACAAGGTGACCAAAGTGACAAAGCAAGTCAATAGTCAAGGATATGCTAAACAGAGCGTGTGAGTCTTAATTAATGACAAACGAATTAATTAATTGCAATTAAAATAAATGTCGATTATGCAGTTGATATTTTGTAATCAAATTGAGTTACAAAATAAGTTAAGCTCTAGTTTCATTATGACTAGCAGCAGAAAGTGAACGAGAGCCTAATTTTGTTTTCTAGATTGCATCTAGCACATCCTGCCAGTAATAAAAAAGAAGATTCTTTGTCGACTTTTGCAATTATAAGGACTTCATACGATATCTTTCTAATTTTTATTTTAATGTCCGTCTGGTAGATTAATTTAAATTCCAAAATTCACAAAATAAAATACTTTAGACTTTCGATGATGTATTAATTTGAAAAATCGTGTGATCTCCCAGTTCTAAATTGAACTCCATTTTATCTAAGTATTGTTACTTTATAGGTACGAAGAAAAAAACATACTTTTCATTATCTAACTGACGGACTAATTAGAGTTTTAATTACAGCTTTGCGTCACACGTCCTTTTTATAATTTGGTTGATAATATATTGTATCGGCCCGTCGGGCTCTGGACACAAACTTTCCTGGAGGTAAGCAATCCTATGGCCAAGTATATACCATTCGTAACTTATATTTTACACGTTTTTCTTTTTACAGAAATACAAACAGACTATTCTAAATACATTAGTGCTGAATAGTGTTATTATTTGCATGGAGAGATCGCGTGCAGCAGCATACGATAATAACTCACGGAGTGACAGTTGTTAGTTCATCGCTTACTAACTGTTGAGTAACCATTTCCTCGCCCGATTTACAGACCGACGGAAACGTACCACGTAATTTATACTATTTTCTTTTTCTAACTTCTTTTTCTTAGAGACAGGTATTAATAAGTTATCTATTTTAAAATTATACATTTTTCTTATCTTCTTCGCATCTACTTTAAAATTGATATAGGTCTGTAGATAAGTATGTAAATAACGTAGTAACCAACATATGTATCAAGTTACAAGCAAGTCTATCATTGATAAAGAAGATGGTATCTAAATCTACCTAACTTAGACTTCCTATTAGTTTGTAAAAAAAGGTGGTATTTGAGAGGATATTGGAGTGAATGATGAGGTAAGAAGTACCCAGTAGTCATGAAACTATGACGTAGTTATTAATACGGGGCGATTTGAAAATCTAACGCAGGTCTTTTGGCTTCTTTTGACGTCTAAAAAACAGCAGCCTTTTGGATGGCTGATACCTTCAACTAACTTTGAAAAGAATTTTAAAACAGATCAAACTACACCATAATACATTGTCATTTACAGTACTAGTTGCTACAATTTCAAAATCTGTCCACAGAATATACAGAAACAACCTTAGCTGCTAACTCGCAACGTACTTTCCCTTCGCAATTCGCAATTACAAGCTTTCCAACAATACGAGCAGCACACAGGCATAAGAATACTTATAATGAAAGACTTTCTGGTTCCTTGGTTGTTGGCTCACTTTCTCGATAGAACGGCTACGAAATCTGGATCTGGGTGCTAGGAAAGGAAACGGCAACGATGAAGAAATTGATGTCGATCCCGCAGTTAGCCGTGTTACTTGTACTAGACCAGTTTAGTGTTAGTTTCTAACTGTAAGTCGTCACGATATGGAAAAATCTAGATTTTTTTAGCTATAGGTTTTTTAACCTGGTTTTTGTTTCCGTATCAATAGATTTTAAAAGATGCGTTAAAATACGAACGTAGGTAGGTACCTACACTGTCCTATCTTAACGGGGAACGTATGGGGCTTCTAATGTCAGCAGTAAATTTTAAGTTTATGGATTCATAGGAAGGTTCTAAAGTACTTACTTATCTAAATATCTACGTTAGTTAGGATTTGACTGTCACATTCGCAGCCACTTGAGTCCAATTAAGGTAAAGTCAGACTCTTCTACTTATATAGATTTTTTACACTTATTTGATGGGCCGTCGTTTGGCCACTATCTCAAGTTGTAGTAGTTCCTTATTAAGTTGTAGTAATTCGAATCCAAATAATAATCTCGTTATTTATAATGTTGTTATCGTAACATCTAAATCCGTTACAAAAATGCAGAGATAATGTTTCTCATTTGAATATTATGGTAATTTTCTCGCACTAAACTGCATTATGGCCGCACCATTACGCAATGGCGCCAACATAAGATAATAAGATAATCATTTGGTGTTTCATTCGTTATTCATAAAAATATTATTTTGTATTTGAAATATTATTTTATAACTAATGGTATATAATTCTTAATCTTATACATTTAATAAATTATTCTTTTTAGAATAAAATAGAAAACTTTAAAACGAGGAAATTAAAAAAAACATTTATGGAAGTTACCACTAAAAAAAACTAAGATCGAGTCGTCATGGAGAGACGATATTGTGTAGGGCTCTAAATCTATAAGCAATTAGGTACCTACCTACTCTATAACATTTTTCTTTAATGTTTTTCATTATGTATCTAAATAAAAAGTTTGTAATCTTAACTATTAAATTTATCGAATCGTAATCGATGTTACATAACAACTAGATCATTCGACCGAAAACTATAAACAATATAACAGTCGAGAGCGCAGACGCAGCTAACTTCCGATTCCAATAAAATATGATATAATTCTAGTTTTACGTTTCTAAGATACTTACCTTAATTGATTAATTTATGCGTCCCTAGCAGCAAGAATGAATTGAAACAATGTACCTAGTTATTTACTTGGTAAATAAAACTGACAGACGTACTTAGGTAAATCATTTTTATCATACTTAGGTGCCTATAGCAAAATTGGCTCGGTTTAGTTTATCACCTCATGGCATAAACTAGAAACCTTACAGTAATGATGACAAAAGATTTTTTAGCACTATCCCTGATTCCGTGGTAAAAACTGAAAATTTTAAAGCAAAGCAACCAGCAATATTTCGGTCGTCACGGAAATTGTCATCTTGCCAGTAGCGCTTGCGATCACTCGAACGAGACAGAGAAAGCAGACAATATTACGTATAACTTATTTACTTACTTATACTTAAACCACTTCCTCAGATAAGACATTTATTTTTTTCGAATACAATATTCACCCAATTAAAAAATGCAATTAATTTCATAGTGCTCTTATTTGTATATTGCGTGTCTGGTGTATTCAGTCGAGTGTAAAATGAATAACAGTAGGTTAGTGAGGTAACGCAAAATGTCGCAAGTGCTAATTATAATGCAACACGCATTGTGCATATTACGGTGTTTACACACAAAGTGCTTCAATAAAAGAATGAAACACTTTAAACAAACATTCACACACATCTATGGATGTAAATTGCAATATCGTAACCTCCTTGCTTGTGCAAACTTTGATAAAGCTGAGTATTCCGAGTTCCTTTGCCTCATAATAAATATTTTATATCCTGTGGCTAATGTTTACAACACTACCGGATGTTTGCCTTTTAATATTATTCGGATGATATATATATAATCTGTACCTATAGAATGTGCTTGAACCGGCTGTACCATGCTGACTTTTTTTATCACTACTACTTGGTAATCAAGTGATAAAAAAAGGTTTTTTCCAATTTATAATATTACCTATCACTTCATGGACTGATCCTTGTATGACTGATCAGTCATACAAGGAAGAATACCTAGATAATAGACATTTAATTGAGTGCAGTAATATTAAATAACATAATAATAATCAGGTTATTTATCGCACAGATAATCCCATTTCCGCGAAGGAAAAAATGTTATCTTGAGAATCCCATCATCAGATGATGGTTAAGGAAATGTGTCATTGTTACATTTGGGAGATTCTATTCTAGGTAAAAGTGTCTTGGATGACTTGGTGGTTTTTTTATACGACGGTACACGAGCATACAGGTCATCTTGTAGAAATTAAACAATGCTATCAATGGACATCCGTAACATCAGAGGATTTACGTACTTACTCGTGCGATGCCTTTGTCTATTGACGTCACTAACACGACGAAATAAACGCTGTTTGACGCCGTGGTATCACTCCGGTCAAGTCCGTCCATTTGTGATGAAGCTTGGCTCTCTCACGTTCAAGCACATCCATTCGTGACGAAGCATGGTTCTTAGATATAGAATCGTTGTGTAGGCGGTACCAACCAGGTCGAGCGTCAGCCAGATTATGACTCCCGGGTCTGAATACCGGGTGGGCCAAAATAAGTTGCAGGCGGGCTAAGTATCTTAGTTACTTCATGGGACTGACAATTTGAATAAAAAAGGTGGATATCAGTTTCTTACTTCTGACGCCCACCAATCGTTTTTACCCGATTCTTATGTGTAGGTGTAATATTTGATCCTCTGAATTTCTTGCAATAAAATGTTTATTTTTCTTGGAATCATACACGGAAATTAACGATGAGATCATTTAAATTCGATCCGAACCTTATGTCCATATGAGGGCTAGAAACCCGTAGGTTTCGTAAGAGGGTAAGCAGGTAAGTAGGTGTTTCGTATTCAGGGCACGTGCCACACGTGTGTGCGATACCCACACGATGCGGGAACCAACTCGGTTTCAATTACGTATGATGAAATAAACGACTGTCGGTAGTCTATACTAATATTATAAAGAGGAAAAATTTGTATTTTTGTATGTTTGTAATGAATAAACTCAAAAACTATTGCACCGATTGCAATAATTTTTCCACCATTAGAAAGCTGCATTATTCAGAAGTAACATAGGCTATATAATATCACGCTAGGTCCTATAGTTGTGGAGCAGTAACCAAAAATGTTTTAAAAACAGGGGAAAAGTATCGTTTCTGAGGCCTTCCGTGGCGTGCGCTAAGCATATAGTTAAAGTTAAAGTTAAAGATGAATTGTTCATCTTAACATTATTTTTAAAGTAGTCCGCGAGAGCATATGTCTACCTTTTATAGTTTACCCATAACAATCGTTTTAATGAATGGTTCAATCCTTATAAAAGTTTGCTTTAGATAACTTTTGAATTGTTCAATCGGTTACCTTAAGACTACCTACTATTTCAAAAATAATAAACTGAGAATAAATATAAATAAAAAGTAAAACTATGTAAAAAATCTTAAGTCCCCCCGTGCGAAGCCGGGACGGGCCGCTAGTATTTGATATTGTGCAGAGAAATGGTAAAGGAAAATCGTCTTTGTCGTCTTTGTTTTAAATATGAATCATCTAATTGATTTTTTTCAGGATGCTGTCTTTATTGTAGCAGGATCTGGGTAATCTGGGTCTGGGTTCGATCTATGTTTGAGAACAGAGGTGTGCCTATAGTTATATTTTAAGAACTCTCTACATATGCAGCTAAAACTGTTACTGAAGTAAAAATGATATTCCTAACACAATTTGAAACTAATTTAGCATTTTGAATATACTCACTTTCCGAATTTAAAATATAATATCACATTGGTTTATTCAAATAAAAAACTTAAATTAAAACTATTACTTAAATAACATTAAATTTTGAATATTACTTAAATTAAAAATCAAAGGTCTTGTCCTACACAAAAGACCGAAAATAGGAAACACAGAGGCAATAACATCCTCTCTAGCGAAACTCATCAATCTTCGTATTTTAGATGATGACACTTATGATATGATAATTATGAATCACAAACTTAAATGCTATGATGGGTGTAATAAATCAAAATTTAATCGATCATTAAGTGAAACAGAATTAATTCTATGCATATAGTTTGAAATGTGGTCTAATACAAATTCTTGCAATCTCGTTTCGTTGTCCTTGCGGGTTGACATTCTCATAAGGGAAGTTGATATGACAACGTAATTTATTTAATTCTCGTGAATTAATTAACGCGTGATCTATATAGTTTCACTTATACAAGCAGGTTAAATATTAAATACCAGTAAGTATATAAAAAGCCAGACATGCAAAAACCATTGCACATAAATAAAATTAAACAGATGACAGATAATGTACTTAGTAGAAATAACTATTTATTTATTTATTATTTATGTACATACATATAACACAAAGGACAACACATATATAAAAACGAGGTACATAGGTACGTAGGTACTATATGCATGATATGTAAAATATAATATTTAGTACTATATCTATTATATTGTCATTTGACAGGTAGGTACTAGATACATAGATAAATGCTTTTATTGTCTATACCATTTTTACAAATTATAGATAAAGATATCAAATATTCAGGCAAATGTTTGACATTTACACTGCGACCACATTACTTTGGTCCTTGGGACGCTTAATTTTAGTTTGATGTTTAGATGAATGAAACTGAAATAGGTTTTTTAAGATACGTAGTGTGATGAAGAGATGGCTGCCCATTGTCCTCAAAAAATTCCTAAAATTAGGCGTCACAAGGACCAAAGTCACGTGGTTGCAGTTGCCCTTCTATCTTACGACGAATATCCACGAGACAGTGCAAAAGCGAAATTTGTTAAAAATAAATATTCTCATAAGTGACATACATTTAGCGCGAGCTAGGTTTCTGTCTCACATAGAACTGTAAAGTTCTTTCTCATGTAAATAAGTTAAGTTTTCTCTCAGCACATTTAATTCAGGCGTGTGAACACTGTGATACTGTGAATAGATACAACTGTCTTCAGAAGGACCATCATTTTTGGTCTTTTGGTACTCATAATTTTACTCGACTGTAGTTTACAATATCTGTTTGGTTAAAATAGTATTGGAAATTTTTTTATGACAAGGAGTGGAATTCCTTGCCGAATTTTGTGACTTGTACGGAACCTGGGTGCGTTTAAATCCCGAGTGAACGGGTTGCAGGTTTGTCATCATGAAACAAATTGTTTATGGGCCTTGGTGTGGTCCATGGCACTCATAGCACTTACCTACACTAGGCGAACATAACAGTCATGTTGTTATAACACGTTAATAGGTTACTCTTTCATTCACTGTTCAACGTGGAAATCGTTCGGAGAAATTTCGTAATTACCTAACGATTTTCTAATGCGTACACGCAGGTAGGTATCGCGCAGGCGTAGTACAGATAACCTAAAATGACCTCGATTGTACAATGCTTTTGTGATGTCGCAATGTTCACAAGAAAACAACTAATTAATTAACTGATACATATCTATTTTAGACAGTTTGAGATGTTTAATGAGCGCGAAATATAAAAAAAAAATAAACTACGTGAAGGTGTAACAGGTCACTATATACCTATATTTTAGAGTAAATACAATGCATAGATTTAAATATATTTAGTAAGGATCTATGTGCCGTTTAAGTATGGTGTAGAAGACCAATATTTTGCATACTAATGTGAATTTTTAACTTACTTATTAGACTAATTTGACTACACATAGTTGGTGCGATGGCAGGGCAGCGGAGTGGCGCACAACATGCGGGTTCGATTCCCGCACAAAGTAACTTTTTGTGTGATCCAATTTGACTGCACGGTTGGTGTTGTGGCAGGGCAAGAGGGTGCCGCTCAACGTGTAGCAGATTCGATTCCCGCACAAGGCAACTTTTTGTGTGATCCATTTATTGTTGTTTTGGGTCTGGATGCCATAGTTGTGTATGAGAAATTCATACAGGAGAAAATCTAGTTTGGGTCAACGTTTTTCTGTGTTTTAATGTTGAAGTTGAATGTTTAATGCAGTGCCTACTAAGTATATGTAGATGGCAAACATTAGAACTTAGCTGTTCCAAAAAAGAACTTACGAAATTGATAATTCTTATCTTGGGCTTAGAAGGTCTTCAGATAACCATAGTGTTTATAAATTGGGTCAACTCTTGTGAAATTATGAATTCTATACAGATTTTTCCTTATCTTGGGTAGCCGAAAACATAATATTGCACCGTTTAGTTCACAAAGTGTAGGAGAGCCATGCTTCGGCACGAATGGGCCGGCTCGACCGAACCATTACCACAGCCTCACAGAAAACCGACGTCAAACAACGTTGCGTTGCGTTTCGTCGTGTGAGTGACGTTATCGGAGTCCCAATATCCCCCTCCCCACCGCCCCTTTCCCAATCCCTGAATACCCAATAACCCTCAAATTCCTAATCCCCAAAAGGCCGGTAACGCACTTGTAACGCCTCTCGGTGTTCAATATCCATGGGCGACGACGAATGCTTATCATCAGGTGATCTGTTTGCTCGATTACCGGCTTACCCCATAAAAAACGAAGGGTAAGTATAGTCCTCATGTATTGACTTAGAATTTAATAAAATCAATTCAAGTTAACCGAAACCAATTGATTTGTTGTACCAAATCCTACCACCTAACCTTTTACAATAGGGTAGATGCCCAATTTTTATTTTAATGTCCGTCTGGTAGATTATTTTAAATCATTCGACACGTATTTTTTTTATATTCTTACAGTAATGAATACTTTCGGCGATATATTGATTTGAAATGTCACGTGACGTCACTTCTATGTACATTTTATATGTACGTAGAAATGACGTTTTAGCCCCTACTCCTAAACTTTGATTCATTTTATCTAAGTAAGTATTGTTTTATTATACGACAAAATAAAAAAAATACGTGTCTAATATTTTTTCATTACCTAACTTACGGAGTAATTAGATTTTTAATTTTCATACCCTGTCATTATTCCAATTCTTTCTTATGTCTATGGGTTGCTTTGACCTGTAAGGTCCCTAAGTCTATCTATCTTCTCAGTTCTATTGTACATAGAAGAATCGTTATATTCCTTCAATGAATACTTTGACATAAAATTTAGAGGAGACCATCAAAAAGTTCTAACGTAAATCGCCTTCACACTATTTAGAGTTTCAGGTCTGACTTGTAAAGTACACAAAAAGGACATTGAGGTATGAAATAACTTGTACAGCTTGCCGTACGCGTGACCTAGACACTGAACGAGCTCTCATACCTAATATGTTCATTGGTTAGTGGTCATGAGTCACAAGAATACTTAAAGCGAAGGATCATCTCTTGGAATTAATATCTAATATTATTCCTACGTGATAGTTATCATTATCATTAACCATAAGATGTCTATTGCTGATCATAGGCCTCTCCCAATGTCTTCTAGATCGGTTGATTAGTGTATGGGACAATCAGATTTAGTATAGGTATGGGAAAAAATATCCATTTCCAGTTATTATTTACTAAGTTTGGCATGATAAACCGTAACTAGGCTACTGATATTCCTGTATTACGAGAGAACACATCAATTGATGCAAGAATAGCTATGTTGTAACGGAGTTCGTGAATAAAAGAAATAATATATAATTTTGTCCTTATTCATAGGCAGCATTACCCTAATGCTGTTTTCTAGTAAACTTAATACCTGAGCCTTACAGAAATGTTGCAAGTAGGTAAACTAACTTGTAAGTTCATATCTCCCTTGACTCGTTCGAAACTTGGTTTGTAAGAGTTTCAAACCAGTGAAACAACTGTTCAGAGAGCAGGGCCAAGAATGGTTGGCACTCGTTTAAGATAAAAGTTTATCCAAGAGTTCGGTCCATAATTTATTAACTCACCGTGTGGTGTGTCAAGTTCATTTTGTATGTAAATATCACAAGTTTATTACTCATATCATGAATATATCGCAGCATATGGTAAGCGGCTCGAAGGACCAGAACATGTGCTTCTGGTCTTTCTCCCGGGAGTAAAACAGTCCTTTGTTTACCATGCAAGGCATAAGAATTATGGTGGCCGTAAAAAAGTGGATCATGTTCGACCGGACCCGAGTAGAAAGTGAAACCGCTCCGTACGGATACTTTATAAATTGTAGCAACGACGGTAGCGAGCTCAGTCGAGGTGCACGCGTCGTTCGTACCGCGTCAGTCACGCCATCTCTGGACGAAAATGGTCAGTTTCAATTTACTTTCGATTTGTTTCATAGTGTTTGTTTTTATTATAATTTTTAAGACGTAATATCTATTATAATAATATAGTGTATTAATTATATGTAGTGTTAATATAGTGTATATAATTTTAGTGTTCTAGTGAAAGTATTTTATTATTTATTTATTTTATTTATTCTATTATACAACGTATTACGGTAGTATTTATTTTGTTATACCGACTTCTTATTTTTTTGAATGCATGCTTTCAAATTAATATTTATTTCTTGAATAAAAGAAATCTGTTTTAAGTTTTATCAATATTATTTTTCGGACTACTAATTTATATTTTTTATAATCTTAATGACTTTTAAATATAATGTAAAGTTGACTACAATTTAAAATTTACTTTAACCGCTTATCATAAAGTTAATAGAGCATTAACCGACAGAAATACTGAAGACATAGTGTTCCCATTCAACTTTAAGTTTACACAACTGAACAAGTTTGCTCCATTTGCGAAATCAACTACAATGTTTGCATTATTAACTTGCACCTACATTTTTAAACCATCTTATCAACCATCTACACAGGAACTTGTGAAACGGCCCATAAAAGTGTTGCTTTAGTTTATCATTTCTTTTAATCTACCTATTTAATTATGAAGTCTGTCTACCCCGACTTACAGAGAACTTAGACACGTATTTTGGTCCTTTGATGCTTATAAACCAATTTGTTCTTGAAAAGCAACTGTATTTCCATTCATTTATCGTGTAAAATGAAGTTACGTATCACATAATGTATGTTAAAATTAATATAGGCATACCTAAAATAGGATAGCTAGATGACGAACTAAATAGATTTTTCATTTTCACACCCCGTCATCACCTTATTGGCTTATCAAAAAGTAGATGTCTAAATAAAACCTACTTACTCATATGTGTAACTTTCATACTTAACATTTGTTCTTAAACACTCATAAAATACCAATTGGGTACCTAGTTAGTCTCGTAAAAATCAATTCGGTTTAGTAACACAATGAAATAGTAAAATTGAAAGATCGCGTGTATGAATTGTACTCTTACAAAACAACTTTATAGCTTTGTAATTTAATACATAAGTAGATTTCAAATGCAGTAAGACCTTTGAAACCTTTCAGACAATACTTTCATAAGTTACCAAATGAACAAAAAACTTCAACTTATCTATCTATACAAATAAAAATGAATTTCCGTTCGTTAATCTCGCTAAAACTCGAGAACGGCAGAACCGATTTGGGTAATTTTGGTTTGAAATATTCGTGTAAGTCTAGGGAAGGTTTAAAAGCGGAAAAAAAGAAAGAAGTTTGCCAGATTCAGCTAGTATTTACTTATATAGAATCGAAAGCAAAAGTCCACAAAACTCCACCAAAGAAATACACCAATGCGCTTCGAAAAAAAAGGTGCAACTCATTTCAATCAACTTTTTCAACAACAACCTTGATACGACAAACTTGTTATGCTGACAGTGGAAACGGTCATAATCTGTAACTTGAAATACAAAGCAAAAAGTACATGAACTGACACTGAGAAACCTTTCACCCGCGGAAATATCGAAGGCTATCAGGGTGGGGCAGCTAGTCAGGCGGAACATGAATAAAATCTTACTTCATTATTATTATAGATATATGTAATAGTTACCTAGGTACTTAGGCAAGGTTTTTTATGTATAAAAATGGCAATAGCGTGTATTGTTTATTGCTGGTTATTCTTCTAGCCTTGACGGTTATTACCGGGCATAAATCATGTGGTTGGAAAATAAATTGTGAAAAATTATCGTATGAACCAAAGGACCGAAATGACCCCCGCGTCATTTAGTTACTCATTGTATAAAAATCATGGGTGGGGACCACTATTTATTTTGTTTTATGAAAAGTGTAAGGCACGGAAATCTTTATGAAACACCCCAGAGTGCAATAATATCACTTTCCAAAAAAACTTCCCACGCTATAAAAACATAAGCTACACAATAATTTCCGAAAAAATTAATATTATGATTATTGTACAAACCATTAAATTCAACAATAATAGAGGTTGCAAATAAAACGAAAAAATCGATTACCCATCGAGTCCGAAAGAAAGTAAAAAGTCGATTTTCTTTTAATCGATTGCAATCGTATCGGTGTAAAACGGTTGTGTAATTGATATCGGCTGGTTCATAAAGCCATGAAATCGTATTTACTCTACTTTCTAATTGTAATTCGGACGCAACAGCTGTTATTAGGCTCATTAGCGTGACTTTGAAATGAGTACGATTGAAAAAACTATTTGATTACAAGTTAATTGGATCTAAATCTAATTACAGCTGATTTACTCACAGATTATTTTGAAGAAAAGAGTTAAACCACTGTGATACATTTGTGAATCAGAAGAATATTCTAGAATTTGTTCATATCCTGCAGCATCACGGAATGGTCAAAAAGTACCGTCACTATTCCAAGAGCCTAAAACTATCTATCCCAAATAAACCTAATTCGTCCTACTTCGTTTCTGAACTGACCCACCAGCCTACAACTCCATTAACTAGTTACTTCATAAAACAGAAACACACTGAGTTTAAAACTTACGTAAGAAGTTTTTAAAAGTAATTAAAATTCAAACAAAATTCACAAAAACTTCACGGTATTTTGACAACGAATGAAGCATGAAAACGTTTGGTCATTACGTAACAAAATTTCGCTGTCCGTCGCACTAAGTAATTTGAAAGTAAATCGTGAGTACCACGAGACGTGTTAATAAGACAGAACGGTAACATCCTGCAAGAATTAAATACATAAGTAATAACTTTATAGAAATCGCGATGCTGTAGAACAAGTTTAAAACAGCTGCATATTATGTACCAGTCAGTCAACGCCACGTTCAACATTCCTTGGTCTCCTAAATGCGTAATCCATATCCGTATGATTCGATTCGCATTATTTGTTTAACTGTTTCTTGGAAAAGCCATTGTCAAACATACACAAACGTAATTTCCTAACAGATAGGAACAAATAAAGTGTCACACAATCCAAATATTTGACGTTTCTTTACGGACATACGGACAGATGAAAGTGAAAAGAATTTATTCTTGGACTGATAACATCACTGTTTTGAAATATCATTGTCGAGAACTTCAAATGAACTCAATGATAAGTTATGTTAAACAGGGCAGACAGCGACTGCGCAATCAATTTATAATGATTATAAAGCTGCATTATTTTATAATGTATTATGAATGGTAAATACTCGAGTTGTCTTGCTATTTTGTAGGCATTCAGACCAATAAATGATAACTCTAGCAGGAAGGACCAATTTACAGTAAAGAACATTTTGGTCCTTTGACCAAAATGTGGTCCTAATTGTCGCATTCTCAAATAATAAATTATAGTACCAAATAGATAACATCTATGTACAATATTGTATGACGAAGCATCACGTAGCACAAAAAGTGAAACCAAAAAAATAAAGGAATTATATACTAGAAAATTAAGTAAAACAACGTTCAGCCTTGTCCTACAGATTATTGCGCATTCACGAATTCAGCCAAGCATTGTTACGACTTAGTACAATGTGTGAAATTTTTTAACAACAAAACATGTGAAGATTCTCAGGCTTGCAGTAAATGATGCATTGTTTGTCGCTTAGGTGTCAAAATGGCGCTCCGTGTCATTATAAACTACTTAATTACCTTGAGATCTGTGAAAATCATAGCATATTGTTGAATTATCTTAGTCCAGATATTTACAGACGATGTTTTCGTCTTTGCTTCATCATTACCGCCTGTCATCTAATCCCTTTGATAAATAAAAGGCATAACATTAATTATTTTCTTGATACCTCGACTAAATTATAATACCAATATCTAACTAAAACTCACATTAATCTTTGTTATTGAGGTAGTTAATCACATGCATAAGACCACCTCTCAGGATAATTGCGGAAGGACTTTCACCGTTGATTAAATTCCTTGCCATAAGCGAAAACGAAGTACTGGAATGGTTTATAAAGGTGATAAAATACTGGATTTACATACGACTGGCGTGGTGACATTTCAATTGACTTAAACTGGCCATTGAAAACATTTTGTCGCGAGTCGGTAAGGTCAGATCTATATAAGGCAATTTCAAGGTCCAAATGGAAAGTCTGAGTGGGCTTATATTTCCACTTACTGTGGTAACTACTATTTAATTTAATTGACAACTTACACCCACTAACGGCCTACACAGAGCGGAATAGATATTACAAAATTACCATAATTCATAGAGGTAGATAAATCTATAAATGACTGTTTGTGGGTGATTCGAATGGGATTTGCGAACTGTGACTCATTCACGAGTTCTTAGATGATGGATAACTTGCTCGGATTTTGTACGAAACAATGTTTTGTATAAGTGAACGTCAAGTATCGTTATGACACCTTAACAGAATAGCTTACATTGTGACTAATGGACCTGTAGCATCCCCAAACTAGGTTAACGATAATCCTACGTGCCACGGTTTGTCAATGCAAAGTACTCATTTGTTTTCCAATAGCAATCATCGATTTTGCATGCTTGGTAGGTAAGAATGTATCTCGTAGAGTCATTGGGCCAATGGGCCAGCGTTTGCTGCAATCTTGGTAATTTGATAAAGGTGTCTTTGTGTCTCAATATTTATTTGAGATTGTTTTACTTGAGTTCTTGATAACTTCCCGTATGTCATGTCGACATTAAAACTTTACATCAGTCAATAGGGACTTAAGAAAACCTGTGAACCTTTAAAAGGGATGCATACAGACACTCCGAGAAGGGCATCATCCATCTTAGATTTTAGTTTGATTTGTCAGCTCCAAGCAGACAATTATAAAACTAGCAAAAACCTTTCGATTTAATCTTTTTCTCATTAATTGTTTGACGTTTCGACACTGAAAGCTTTCGTGTAAAACAATGAACTCTGCGGTCCAGCGCGCATGTCTCTCGTTGCGCAACTCGGGCGGGCTCCAATTACTACCGTTGCGTAAGCGCCGCTAAACGTTAACTTACTGGCAATTCCCTTATTGCATGCCGTGTCACTGTGAGGCAACGCAGGTAAAGTAACATATTTGTAACATATCGTGATCGCGGCTGATATCTTTAGATGGTTTGTAAACCTTTTATGGTAACGAATTGAATGATGTTACCAAACAAGGAGTTGGAATTCCACTTACCTAAACACAGTTTATGATATTATCGGGTAAAAAGCTGGCAGCGTGAATTTATTACAAGATATTGACGTTAAATTATAAGGTAACCACTTAGACTAATATTCAGACCACAAAACGGACAGGTCTACGGACGCTACAATTTTTCCTCAACATTTATTCGAATTCCGTTCAACAGATGTCTATGTACACATCGCAACTGTCATTGACTTTCATAGATAACCGCAAAGAGAAAGTCAAATACATTACTTCGCTTAGGGAACACAGTGGCTCTTAATGCATAATTTACAGTGACAAACATTACCTAACTTTGACGACATAGTGGTTTTATTACGTAGTGTTACTAACTACATTATAATCTCTTTTACTTACAATAGGGCGGTTTAATCTGTGCATAATTTTGTCATTTCTTGTTTATGAAATATCAAAAACGCTTCAAAATAAAGACATTTAGATCTTTAGGCTTCAAGCTGTGGTACATTATTGTTAGGCAACTTTACCTCTATAGTTGAAGTATAATCAAATTATGAATGCACTAGTTAACCTTAGATAGAAACTAATTTTGTACCTAATTGTGTTCGTATCTAGTATCAATTTCGTATGTCTATAATATTTGCAAAAATAAAACTTAATTTTTTAATTCTTAATTAGTCAGTAATTAAATCTTGGATTAAAAATGAACATCCGTTTAATACTAATGTAATTCGGACATGATAGCAATAAAATTTATTTATTAATTAAGTAGTTATTACAATGATTGCTGAAGTATTAAACTTTATAGGCTCAAAGGACCACGTTTGTAAATAATTTGGTCCTTTTATTATACACTTCATAATTCACCTAAACGAATAAACGAGCACCTGCAGGCTGAAGTAAAGCAAGATATCTCGGTTTCACAACGTAACATTCGAAGCAGTTTCGTAAATCATTTACCAAGGAACCGGTCTAAATATATATTTACGTCGAAAGACACTGACAAACCAACCCAGAATTTTTTTTTTAATGAAAATAAACAACTTCTGAACTAAATCGTTAAGAGCTATGAGCTTTCATCAACTGCCACGTCTGCCACTTTGGAGTTTAAAATAAACTTTCCACCGGTAACTATATCAGTTACAACATTAGGAGGAATTCTCTGAATCTGAATTATTGAGTCATTTGCATCTAAGCAGCTACTTATAGCTCGGTCTAATAAATAGATACGTTTACCCACTCCAGGATGTAATAATCGAAAATACCTACTTGCATCAATATTATTCAATTAATAATAACAGTTAGGACTCTAGTAGGTACTAAAAATACAGAAAAAAGCTAAGCTAGCTAGGATTTAAAATTCGAATTCTAACGTTATTTTTCTTTACAGCACACACTAATCCTGGCTGCTTTGGCCGCCGTAACGACGGCGATGCCATCCTACATCGCGGTACCTGCAGATCAGATCGCGTTTGTGGATCTGACGGCGTTGCGCGTGCGTCGTGTGCCAAGACAGACCCTGTCACCGCCACCTCCACCACCACAAATACCATTACCACAGCTCCCACAGGCGTTCTATGAACAGGAGTACCCTACAACTCTGCAGCAGTATCAGCAGCAGCGTAAGTGAACCCTTCTATTCTTAAATTATTAGAATTTGGCGTTCTGTTGGCTATCCCATTAAAATTAGAAATTAGGGTTTGATAGTATCAGACGGCTAGGTTTACACAGGACGTTTAACGGAATCTTATCATTACTCAAAGAGAGCACAATTTTTTGGTTTGTGCAAATCTTTATCTTTCTCCCCAAATCTTAGGCCCTGTAATAAGATTTACTAAGATTCTCACTAACAAAAACTTTTACTCTTTCTCGATCCCTCCTACTTACATAACATGTTCGAACATAGGGATAGCACTCGTAGCTTAATCATTATCACTTGCAATCATACGTCTTGCAACTACACCGATCTTATCTTCACTATGAGCAAATTTAATATCTACAGGAATTGGATCAAGTAAAGTTTCACTGCTCAAGAGGAAATCACAGCCTTTGCGCACCGGAAGGCAACGTATATTATCCACAGTTGACTTTTATCGCTTATTTTGTGTTGTTATTATAAAAGAAACTTGTTGTAGGCGTGAGATAGTCATTAGAGGCAAGCCTAATTGGTTTTAAGAATTGATGTCTGATTATAATTGTTTGGTATTTCGTCCCTCAATTTTGCCATCATCAATGATGTAACCATAGGCTTCGAATTCGCGCATTCCATTCTATGCTATCAACTTAACAAAACTTCATTCGATCTATCATCTTGTACAATTCTTAAAAATATTATCAATATTCGACGAATTACGAACGAATGTATTTGACGAATCATTGTCTGTAATAAAATGGATCTGTAATGCCGATTCATACGCCCGTCAATCAAGCTTAAGCAGCCATCACTTTCACTTGAGAACAAAGGATAAACTGCTTTCTATGCAACTAGGTACTTAAGTTACTTGTTTTACATTCAATGGGATCGCATCCATTCACTGCGCGAGACCAACCACTTGAGAATTAGAAGCAAACGGTACATTTAGTACTAGGATCTTGTTGAAATGGCTTGCGGACTTACTCATAGGTACTCTCTAAAAGATTCTTTCGTATTCCAAAATCATTTTGGAATCTTTTTTGATTATCTTGTAATTTTTCTACTTTCCACAGTGATGATGTGATCGTTTTCTCGAAGCGTGGGTTTTTTACAAATCATTTGAATATCTCGGTATATCTCGGTACATCAGAAATGTTGCAATTCTTGTAGCTATTCCGAGCTATCCGTGCTTCGGTACGCCAACGTCGGCGCGCGGCGTTGCTCAAATTAAGTTCGGTCACGCACGCTTAATCCGATGATTGCGCCGGTTTGTGCATACTAAAAAAACTATTACCATCTATTTCGTAAACTGTATATTATGCATGCGAGTGCACATTTCCTCCAGTTCGAGTTTTGAAATGTTCACATTAGCGCTGGCCGTGAGATTTTGCTCATTAACTTGCAAATCTAGATCAAGTTGAAAAACTACTTGGCATTTTTTATTATTACCAACTTCTTTTGATCAAGTTTATGATAATTTTTTATTTGTTTCGCAATTGACACACCTATGAATTATGTCTTTAAATTCATCATTGCTGTTTATTATATCTGTCTAATTGAGCGCTTTTATTAATACGGTGTTTCTTGTTACAGCAGGCTTGACACCAGTTCCAGTCCCAGTTCAAGTCCAAGTTCAAGAGAATGAGGCTCCAGCCAGACTCGTCAGAGTGCAGCAACAGCCGCAGCCACAACCGCAACCACAAGATTCCATCGGTTTAACAACCTTCGGAGCTGCCTCTCAATTTGCAGAAAGACCGCCTGACTTCGGGGAGTATGTGGATTTCGGGGCTCATACAGGAGACCATGGGTCTTTCGGCTGGTACGCCGATTACCCAGTGAACAATCATCAAGATTCTAGCTACAGGAAGTAGGTAAAATAATGAGCAAACAAAACAAATCCAAGAATCATAGAAAAACTATAAAGTTTATTGATGATTAGGGATTTTAGTAACAAATATTCTACGTCTCGCTCAGAAATCGTACCAAAATTAGATGCTAAAAGTTGCAATTATCTTGCCAAGCACTTGTTACTCAAATAAGACCAAAGACAGTATTATTCCAAGTGATATCATTAGGTTTAGGTTCGTAGCTGAATAACCGCACATTTGTTACAAACGGTTCATTCCGCTGATACGTTTTTAATGCACTTTCAACGTTAGTTCCTTTTTATTAGATTTAAGTTTACAAAGTACACTGTGATACCTACGAAGCTTAGGTAGTTCTTCTTCTTAGTTCTTGCTTTATATTCTATTTCTTTCTTCTTCATTTCTTTCTTTTCTTGCACTTCACTGTTATGCTTGCTTGATCACGCTTTTTATCACAAATTGATGTACTTGAATGCTCAAATAATCATCATTCTTATTACTTACCTTGACACCATTACTATTCTTTATTTTCATTTCCTCTATTCTATATATCTGTTTATGCAACTACTGTATCGCTTCTGAAACTGTTACAAATATAAATGTTACAAATGTTATATTCTTCTTCGTTTCATTTCATGCTAACATTTCATTATTTTCTTCTACATTCATACATATTACCATCTTCACTGCGACAACTATTATCTAATTCGTATCAACATCATACATTTAATTCATCCTATCTACTGTATGTCTGCATGCATCTCCAATCAGTTTCAAGCCTTGTGTAAAAATTGTATGGTCATAATACAATGCTACAGAAAACAAAGCTTTACATAATCAACCAAAAATACTTAGTAGAAGATATAAAATGGCATAGAATGCATTTACCACGCATACAACAGGTTCACCTGACTAAGATAAAATAAACTGAATCTCAATCTACGCTCATTTCTATTC
Source organism: Spodoptera picta (assembly GCA_038387885.1). NCBI lineage: Eukaryota > Metazoa > Arthropoda > Insecta > Lepidoptera > Noctuidae > Spodoptera > Spodoptera picta. The sequence continues at coordinate 272,349 of JAZHFQ010000137.1, forward strand.
TTCCTAAACTGTTTTATCATCAAAACTATCTTGATCTATTTTATCTTCATATTTCACCTTTTAAAAACATCGCATAGTTACTATTACATTATGATCTTCATTTCTCATCAAAACTCCGCTATCTATTGAGAACGCGCTATTTCTCCCACATCACATTTATCATATCTCGAATCATGAACCACATCTTCCATTTCATACTTCTCTTTATTTGCTCGCTACCTTTTCATATTCATATTTTATACTTTACTAAAATATACTTTTGACTTTGACCTTTCTATTTACATTTTTTTTTTCTTTGAACTATTTTTATTTATTGTTTTTTCTATATTATCATCATCTTTCGCATACGGCACATACATATTTTGTTTGTAATGATTATCATACTTTATATTTTTATATTCTTCATAACTGTATCTCTTACTTCTACATTACTTAAGAACTTCTTTACTTCTATTTACTCTTTCTTGACATCTTCCAATACCTATTTCATTTCTCTTATTGGATTATAGTTCAGACTTATTATTTCACTGATATTTTCAAGAAATATTATTTTGCTTCGTATCTTATCATTCTATCGTTTACTTGACTTAATTTTATATCTATTTCTTTTTTCTCATCTATACCCACAATCCTATATTTCTTAAATATGAAACGAACGCAGTCTCTTCTTCTCTATCTTGTTTCAACTTCATCTTTCAATCTCTATCTCTACATACATACATAACATCACGCCTTTTATCCCCGAAGGGGTAGGCAGAGGTGCACATTCTACCATAGTACAATGTAACACCCACTTTTCACTAATTGTTATGAGTCCCATGTAATAGGGGGTGAGCCTATTGCCATATACCGGGCACATTTCCAGACTCCGTGCTACTACTGAGAATTTTAAAAAACCCAATAATACTTTGCCCGACCCGGGAATCGAACCCGAGACCCCTTGCCCGGCAGTCGCACTTGCGAATACTCGGCCAACGAGGCAGTCTTCTCTATTACTTCTTTTTATTGAAATTACGATAAATTCTTATTTTCAAACAATACATTTCTTCTATTACTTATGCTATTTCTAATCTTCCTTATTATCTGTCTAGTCTTTTATTTTTTTATGTATGTTATACTTAATGTTTATCCTTTAATTTATCTTCTTATATTCTATCTTTCAATTTCATCTTATTCCATATAATCTTTTTACTCTTATTAGTTTTGATCTATCTAAGTATATAATTATTGATAATGATAATGATATCTATCATATTTTATTTCTTATATTATCATTATAATTACCTTGCTTTCAACTATTGTGAACCTTATTCTATTCTATCTTAAAGTCAAAATCTTTCTCTTCTACTCATTTCTTTTACATTTCTTCTCCTTCCTTCCTTTCTTCTTCTTTCTTTTTCCTTTATCTTCTAAACATTACTTCACTTTCAATCTTTACACATGAAATCATATTATTCATCATATTTACCACTGTCATAAATATTTTCCCTATCGTCATTTCTTCCTATAGCCACATTTTATGGTGAAAAAAGCGAATTCACTTTATATTATTTTTCTCCACAAATATTTTACTTTTATCTACTCTTGTTATGCCTGTATTTCTTTAATACAAATTAGTTTCTTGTTTCAATATTTTTAAAACTTTTATCTTATATTTTTTTCTTGTATCCTTTATACCTTCCCTACAATTGCTATCTATATACATCTACACTTACTCTACACCTTTATCTATCTTTTATTTTTATCACTTTTTCTATCTATCTATATACGTCTTCTTTTCTTACTATCTTCTTCTTTACTCACAAAACTATTACATATAAACATCTTTTATCATAATTTTTTTCTGTTATAAAATTGCATACAGTTTTTAGATTCTGGTCTATCTACGATAAACATTACATAAGTTTTATTACAAATTATGTCATCAGTCTCATTTACATTCTTCCTTATTTTTCTAGAATTATCACCTTCTTATCATGTTCTTTATCTTTCATTTCTTTAATCTTTTACCAATTTTCCGCCTCCTATTCTTTTCTCTTTACTCCTTTCTTTTCTCATTATATTTTTATTATAATTTTTTAACTTCTCAAGTCTATCTACATTATTAGATTTCTTATTCTTCTTTATCTTTTCCTATCATCACACCTACTACAACTATCTACCATGAAGATCAACTTATCCTTTAATACTGTTTCTAATTAACTCATTTTTATCATAACTCTTTTTTCTTTAACAGAAAATAAGTATTTAAATATTTATATATTTATTTTTGTTTGTACTACTACTATTTTTTTCAAACTCATTATTCTATATTATCTGTTTTGATTCACTTCAAAGCTTCCATCAATCTCTACTCTTCTCCTTTTGTCGAACTTCTTTACCGATGACTTTTTAGAGAGCGAGACACTATATTTTAGACACGAGATTTGATTTAAACAGACAAAGTATCTTGTGATAGGTGAAATAGTACGAAAAAGATAGTCTAATAACCATATGGTAGCACATACTGAAATACAGCTCAAATATTGAAGTTACTGCGAAGTACAGAAGTATTAGAGGAACCATTGCAAACAAGGTATGGCGAGCTGTGCAGATGGCAATGCAAGAATGTTTCTACAAATATTCTGGATGGGATAAAAGTACTGCAGTTTTAAACTACCTACGCAGATATGGGCAAAATGATCCAGTATTGGAGGCTACGGACATGGTGGATTATCATTAATCATCATTTTTATCCAAACTGCCAAAAGGAAGGTTATGTTAAACGGTCGATGTAGGCTTGGACACACACTGCACCTATAAGGATAGCGAATCTACCTTTACATGTCTATCTAAAATACCTTGCAAACTTTTTTCTATTTCTACATTTACAAAGAAATTATTCTTTTCTATAATCCATTACAGACTTTTTACTCACTGTCCTTTATACTTATACACTTCTATTCTCTTGTTATCTTCTTTATTCTATTACGCTTTTTTCACCTGCTCTTTATTTCCTCATGTTTCACACTACTCTTCTATCTTTTCTTTAATGCTCTATTATTTCTTTACTATTTTGATACTTTTTTCGATACTTACTACTTAATTCTGCTTTTCTATCTTATTCTGTCTTTACTATATTCTTTAATCTTCATACTCTTTTCTTTTCTTCATTTAATGCTCTATACTATTTCTTATTCATTCTCCTCTTTGTCTTATATTCTTGCTTATTCCTATCTATTTTTATTTTTCCTATTTTTTTTACCTTTACTTTTTTACTCTTTACATGTTTTTACTATTCTTGCCACTTTTTTTATATTTCATCTATAGTACCTCCTATCCTATACCTACTTTATTGCATGCTTATATATTTTCTTTCATATTTCTCCTATTTTTCTTTCTTCTACTCTATGCTCCTATCCTTTCTATAAATACTTTCTTCTGCTATCTTTCATTTTCACTTCTATCTTTTTTCTCCTTTCCTTTATTCTTGTCTTTATTTTCTATTCTTCTTTCTTCTTCTTTATACCAAGCTACCTGGTGCGATTTAGAACAAATTACTTCTAAGTATTGTTGCACAGTATTGTTATTTGTTGTTGTTATTAAATCATTGTTGATTACCTGACTATTGTTTTTTTTATATTTTTTTATTTCATCATTACAACGATTAATAAATTGTTGAAACGGTATTTTGTATTTTTATTTTAATGCAGTATTTAGTGATAACCCTTCATTTTATGTTAAATCAAATCATAAGTGCGAAATGTATTGTTCAAAACCCTTTTATATGACTGATGGTACCTTTTAAGGAACCTTACCTTTAGATGACATCCTAGAGATTACGAAGGAAAAGGTAAACCACGGACAAAGTAAAAATCTCAATATTTTTAATACTTTTATTTCTTACACTTAACATATAATCTCGTACAATGATATTTAAAATAGATTTCTTTTGATCTCATCAACAGCATAGATAGGGTGTTTCGATCTAAGATTCTACTTACATATAATGACAGACTACCTATACATAACAGGTATACACATATAAACAGAGATGTACATAGGTAGTACATAAAGATAGGCAAGAAGAATCATTTGTATTTAGAACATAGATTTAAATACTTTTTTCATATTGCAACCTTTTTTAGATCGCTGGATTTCCATGATTAAACATCGGCACAGATTAAACAATGATGTGCTCTATGAATTTTTTTTTTAATAATTAGGCAAAGGTTTTGTACAGACAGATGCTATAATACATTCTTGACATTTAGCCACTGTTTGGCACATTATGATGAACACTATTTTTCCTCTGTAAGCCGATTTATGGCCATCATTACAATATTACTAAAATCGCGAGTTACTCACGTGAAAGTACAGAGCTGCGCGACGTACCCGCGACCGCGCACGCTGCTCATGAGGAAGAATCCCTCTGTGGTTCGAAACTAGTAGAGCTTTTCTCAGTATATATACGTGAGTAACTAGCGATTTTAGTTAATTTAGTATGTCTCACGATAGTTATTAGAGGTATAAAAACATTTCATGAATCAATGATTTTTTGCATAATTTACATACTTGCCCTTCAATTTCTTTCCTAAGCTTTTCACTATCAATTTTTCAAACCAAAATATCTATATTTATATAAAAAATGCCTAAAATGTTAGCCCGTATTACTAAGCCGCTGAAATCTACAGGCAATTCTTGGAATTTAATTTCAAAAAAGCAACATTAATAAGACTAATACTGATAAACTCAGACCAAATAAATAAAAAATCACAGTTGATACTTACTTTACTATTCAAAGAAATAAATAAAAAGAAAATATTCGAGATCAAACCTTAGGTTTAGTTTGTACGTTTGAGCTGTAGACCTTTCTAGACTTTTAAGAGATTAGTTCAAAAAATATTTTACACAGTTCCCAAAACATTTTCTTCACACCACGTACTGTCAACATTTTGCGCAAATTAGTTTATTGGTTGCGCATAATTCACAAACATGCGCAAAAATTGTTGCGCACCAGGATCATTAGTCATCGGGATATCGGTTTTCCATCTTTAGTATTTACTCTTTTAATGTCCATAATTATGTAAAATATTTTAAATTAATCTCTTTAAACAAATCCGTTGCGCTAACCGTATCCTAACCATACATAATAAGACACTGTTAGACAATCACATATCTTTGCTTTCCTACCAAAATCTTTCAAATGTATGACAATATGATAAAGTTTGCTTAAAATGCTGAAGTAAATTCTACTTAGGCCAAATACTAAATCATTTTATATGAGTGTTGCGCTACATGTTAAACCTGAAGCAGCGTAACATGTTGCTGTATCAAGCAGTGTAACATTAGATAAGAAGGTAATTACAGGTATTTTAAGATTCAACGCTCGTTAGCGATTAAAGGTAAGTAGAGAAATATATTTTTGGTATAAAGCTATAACTTTTTATTGTGTTTGAGACACTATTTACTTTCGTAGAAAACGCTAGGTTTATATTTAAAACGTTAAAATTTTTAATTTTAGGCCGAAAGTTAAAATATTACACATAATCAAAGTCTGATTGCAATCTATGGGGTCAATATCCATCTGATATTTTGACTGACCCAGAGGTATACTGAGGGCTCAAAACAAGTTTATTGTACGTTTAATAAGAGTTCGACACTCTGATTGGTTAGTTCATTAGAGCCGTCCAATCAAAGATCTTAGTACGAGTTTGTTTTACGTTTAAAGTAATCGAAATGAGTAGGCGTTCGGCGATCTGATTGGTCAGCTGCAATGAACCAACCAATCAGAGGCCTTAGTATGAGTTTGTTTTACGTTTAAAGTAATCGTAACGAGTACGCGTTCGGCGCTGTGATTGGTTGCTTCATTGGCGCTGGCCAATCAGAGTGCCGAACGCATACTCGTTTCGAATACTTTAAACGTAAATCAAACTCGTACTAAGGCCTCTGAGCGCCGAACGCGGCCTCGTTTCGATCTCATAAAAAACACGTACTGAGCCTCTATTTATTTTTTTGTCACTGCAAAAACGTTTAGTTTTGTCTCCTTTGTTTTACAATTTGGATTTAGTTCTCAAACACAACAAAAGGTGTACAAGTTAATCTTATAAATACATTTATATTACACTATACATCAATACACATTCGAAACGGCTAAGCTAAGCTTTGTCTAACATCCAAAATTTTCAAAGACATTTGTTTGTAGCAGAGATAAGAAAATATTTCACTACATTTTATTTTTTGTTTTGATATGCAATAGCAGGCCTTGTACTGTCAAGGAAGGATATAAAGCATCTTGAATGAAGCCGAATTATATATACAGGGTGTAAATGGAACGCCCGCGAAAAACGCTGACAGGTGATGGTAAAAACAAGTTTGAATTGAATATTTCTTTTATGTATTAACTAGCAAACTCCGTTTCGCCACCAGATGACTTCGTTTTATGTAACACCAGCGCCCCGGCCCGTCTTCCCACGAGTTCAATATGCATGCATTATACACACAAACCTTCCTTAAGAATCACTCTATCTATTAAAAAAAACCGCATCAAAATCCGTTGCGTAGTTTCAAAGATTTAAGCATACATAGGGACAGACAGACGCGGATAGCGACTTTGTTATATACCTCTACTATGTAGTGATTTTGTTTAGTGATTAGTGAATTTGCTTTGCTATAAACCTCACGGAGCCCGAGACTTTTCCAACGAATGCAAAACCGTGGAAATCGGTTCGTGCGTTCTAGAGTTATAGCGTCAGGAAGGAAAACCCGACTTATTTTTATATAGTAGATAGTTGTAATCAACTGATCGAGGCTGATGTTACATGAATGACACGAAAACAAAAACGATTAATATTGTAAACACAATTCCTTTTTGTCAACATTTCGGGAGTGTTCCGTTTTCACCCTGTATTTATTTATCACTTCATGGTACTGTACATATACTTTCTGTCTTATGGCATACGACCATAGAATTATTTGTTCACTGATACAAGAATAACAGGTACTAGACTTATTAGCCGCTTTTACGATCTTACTTAACAGTACATCCAAACGAAACACCATATACAGACCGCGGTAGCCTTCGATCCCTTGGTACAGTATAAAATTGTAGACGAGCGTAGAAAAATAAGTATTTATAATATATAAAATATGCGTAAAACAATCTGACAGTAAAGGGAATCGTACAACTCCCGAACAGTTTCGAAACAAGCAAACATAGACAGGATGTTATGAAAAACTGATAAAAAATAACAGTTTTTACAACAGCCTGTATAGAAAAGATGAAAGTAAGAGAGCACCATTGTAGAAGTATGAGCAATTAGCCATACACGTTAATTAATAATATTAACTAAAGCCTCGTACCTACTATGGAATATCTTCAACATGTTGCAACACGTGTCTTGTTACATGTTGCGTGATATTGGATATTGACTAGTAATTTTATATCTGTAACATGCAACGTTTCACTACACTTACAGATTAAGTTTTTTAGATTCTACTGACGTAGAATCTCAATCTTACTATAACGAAACTAGATGAAAATTAGCCGTCTATGTCATAAAAAACACTCTTTTATTTGGCCATCTCGTAACATGTAACGTTGCAAGCTAGAGATGCTCCTTTTGTATAAAGTTACTGCAACAAGTAACAGTAACACGTTGCGTAACATGTTATTCTTCCACGAGGCTTACTACAAATATGAAGTACTGCGCCGCTAGATCACGTGTATCTACACAATTAACACAATTAACTACCCATTTTACTATTATTATTATTTTAACAAATTAATAATACGACTATTACACCTCTAATACCTTTATATTAATAATAGAAATATGAAGGCAAGAGAAATAACACATTATACTGCTGTCAGATACGTTTCATATTCGAAATGAATTTTGTAGAAAGATAAGTTCGTTTTGCGTTAAACAGATGTCGCTAGTGACGAGTTGTGTCCTCTAAGTCTTATAAGAATGTAATTTTATTATATTTTAAATACCGGTAGACTGTTTTAGGTAACTTATGATTGTGGAATACCTAAGAATTTCAGCTTTTTCATATTCAGCAACTTTTAATTTATTATTTATTTTTTTATTATCTATGACGCGTAACTAACAGCAGTCTTATATTAACACCAATAGTTTAGGAGGTTAGATTCAGTAAACATCAATATAGATTGTATTCTATTTAACTCAGAGCTTCCTTTACGTAGTGCTTGATATAGAACCCTTAACCACACTGACAACTTACACTCAGTTTTTGAAACACCTGAGTGCTAAGCACGAATAACTACCGCATTCGTAACGTAATAGTATCGAGCGCGTTCGGCGCTCTGATTGGCCGGCTCAAGTGAACCAACCAATCAGAACGCTTAACTCGCTCGATACTGTTTCGATACGAATGCGATAGTTATTCGTGCTTGGCCCTCCGATGTTACTTAAACACTCGATTTATATGTCTTGTTTATGTATACTATAAAGATTCGTCGACAACAAATCAAACTTAGACAAAAAAAATAATTCCATTAAATAAGTATTACGGAATTTTCAATACAACGATCATCGTTGACAACACTATGATTTGATTTTAAGTGTTAAATGGGCCAATCAAAAACCAATGGTAAGTGTCCGAATAAAAGTCTTATTTAATAATACCGAATACATGACAGTAACTTTTACATTAATTATTATTCCTGCCCCATTATATGACGACAAGATCCAGTAATTACAGATTAAAAATATATATTTCTTAAAAATAATAATTAATCTTATACTAACCTCCTTCTCTCATCCATTGATCTTAGGCATACATTAATACACATATAAAATGCATATAACTAGCCTAGTAAACTGAACACAATCCAAATTAGGTCTTATGTTCTTTGGTATAGGGTGCAATTTACACTAATAATAAACTGTCTAGGAAAAATTGTGAGTAGCTGTTAAAAACATACGACAGTAATTTCTAGAATGTTCTATTTTCGTAAAAACATCTAGTAATTAATCTCACCCATATCGGCAGTGCTAATTTTCGCAAAGGTACGATCGTACGTAGTACAATCAACAGATTTTAATTATAACCCAGGTTAAGGTTGAACTACAGACTACTACCATATCTCTTGATGACTTTGTTGTTTTGACGATTAAAAGCACTTTTTTTAAAGTGGGTCATGACTTAAATATGTCGATTGTACGTGTAGGTATATCTAATTTCCACTATGTGCTTCTATATCCTATATTTATACTATGTATAACATCAAGATAAGCATAGTTAGGCGTACACTCAATTCCATACAAATTTTATTATTAACTAAACATTTAAAATGTCTTAATGCTGACTAGTCGACTATTTAGTGTTTAGCTGTTGAGCTAATATGAAAAATGACTAAATAATTTCTATTTTACGTTGTTTTATCGATAAATACACTAGTTAGTATAAGAAGAGGTATTTTTGTCTTGATTTCTTGGAGTTTTTCACCAGATGGAGCTAGTGTGTCTATTAGTCCAATAGGGTATTAGCGGGCTGTCACAGCATTGGTCATAAAGTTTGTGACAGGACAACAAACCTCTGGCTAAATTAACGCCATGTGGTGTTTGAAAAAAGGTAACTCCCATTAGTGTTACGCCTTGGTGAATTTTTGGTATAATATTCTCTTTTCTTCCTTCCTAAAACCCTAGTGTTGTTTATTCAAGCATTTTTATCGATAAAACATTGCTATATCTACCACGATTCACCTTCAATTTATATTGTAAAGCACAGAAATATTACAAGTACCTACGTAGGTATATTTTACACGAATCTTATATTAAAAATTTGACAGATCTTCACTATTAATTATTATTCTAATTTTAATTACATCTGAATGAATAATACTTCTTGTTGTATTTATTTTGTAACTATATTTATTTTTAATAGAATGTTCCATAATAGTTTCCTGAGTTTTAATTTTAGTACGAATTTAATAATTATCAATACCAAGTACAAACGCGAATCCGGTAAGCTACAGTACCTATATTAGTTATTTAATAGTAATAAATATTTTTTCTATTATATTATTATTATTACGCCACAATTCACCTTCTGGGGTTTTCTTTAGTAATTTCAATATTTTAATTATTCACGCAATCGTACCATAAACCATACCAAAGCTAAGCATTAACTATCAATCCACAAACTACTTATACCATTACCACCCTTACCAAAATCAATATGTCCAAACCAGTCCTTTCTTTTACGAATTATCCATTCACTTTCAAATTCTATATTTTAATTTCAATTTTTATTATAATTTTGTCAAAATCTGGATTAAGATTTTATCACTTTTACGACCTTTTGGTCCGTATATCGAAAAATATGACAAACGTTATTACAAATTGACTTAATACTCCAATCGCATACGAAAAATTCTTGCAAGATCCAATATTTTCACGATATAAGGACAAAAGACACTTACAACTATATGCAGTAGTCACCAAAAATATCTCAAAAACCACTGCACACGATTATAAGCCTTATTGAAAATGTGATAACGTGTATAATGGGGCGATTACCGTTAATTAGCCCAGGCCATGACGACCTTGGAGAAGGGCACGAAGAGCGCGGTGTGCAGGGGGTGCGCGAGGAAGTACCGGCGGCCGCGGTAGAGCCCGTCGTTGCGCGGCAGGCCGGGCGCCGCGCTGTGGACCAGCTCGGCGCCCACCACCACGGAACTCGTCGCTGTACTGGCGCCCGCTAGGCCTACGTATCTGGAATTATAACAGAAATAAATTAATACTATAACCATTGGCTTACCTTAAGGATTGGCCGTAGAAAGGTCCACGAAGTGAAAAATGGAAGGAATGTAAGGAAACCTTTGCCTATTGCAGTGTAACGACTATTGCTAATAATAATAATAAAGTATACGCCGAAATACGCCCATCACTGAACAACGAGAGATTTATCTAATGATAATTATCACTATCTCAAATTTGGTAGACGGCTTTAGGATCGCACTTAGACCACTGAATATTTAGAAGTTTGCGCAAAATCAGCGCAAACAGATGTAAATTGAAATAACGTAAAATCCACTACAGTGCAGTATATTATTCCATCCCCTACCTGACACGTCCCACGGCGATGCGTCCGTGCGGTGTGATCACCTTCACAGTGTGTCCGAGTCTCAACTGACGAGGTTCCGAAGGGATGTACGGCTGACCAGTCACACCGATTGATTTTTCCACTGAAATATCATACATTTGATAAATTATTCCCTTAAATGTGGGCAAATGTGCACGTACTGTACGAAATTAGATTGTTTATTGCGTTGAAATGAAGAGTATGACTGTATAGAGCTTACAGTCAATAGATGGCGCCTGCAAATTGTCAATAGATCGCCTCACAAACATTTCGGCTTCTTCTAGCAGTTCATCAGTATCGTCACGACGGACATCTGGCAGAGAACTACGCCAGGGACGGCTAGAATCTGAAAATACTTTCAAATAAAATCATCATGTCATTAACATAATGCGCAATAACATTGCGGAAGTTTGCGCAACTTGCGCAAAAGATTCTATTTTAAATTCTGACATAATTATAAAATACGAGTATACATTAATACAATATTTTTAAATTTGTTACGTTTTTTTATAAATATCAAAATGTACGAAAGACAATAAAAACTGACCTCTGGATGACGGTAAGTACATATTCTGCGGCGTCCAGTCGTTGCTCCTGTCTATACTGAGGCACGGCGAACGGTAGGACGAGCCGCGAGACAAGAATCTAGGTTAGAAAATGATTACACGTAAAGTATATTCTATGACACTTATGTCATATGCTGTAACTAAATGTTATAAAAACATTTTCAATCATATATTCGTAGAATAAGTAAATTCTAGATTTATAACACTAATGATCATGAAATCAGCAAAGAAATAGTTAACCAATGAATAAACAATATATCGAGTACTTACTTGGAAGTAGAGGTCGTTGTAGAGTCGTCAGGATGTGACTGTCGCTTGCCCAGCGCCCACACCGGGTCCGCCGACCGAGACAACTCCGGCACCATCGAGGTGAACCCTGGAAATTAATAAATGAGGACGTTTTAAACGAACCTTTTTAATAATAATAATAAGAAGAAGATTCATAAATCTTCAACCCGTTACAGTCCACAATCGGACCATGCACCTTCACTACATCAAAGGGATTTACACATAAAAATAGTTTACATTTTTTATATAATCTTTATATTTGGTTGAAAATCGTAGTTTAAAAGGTGTAGATTTATCAGAACGAGCTGCTGTCTTGTCAGTGTTAAATATTTATTAGTAGACTTTTATGACTCCCGCGGAAAGGGTAGTAAGGGTGGTAACAATTGGATATTACTCTGCTGTAGCCACAAAGCAAGGCAGAAGAAACAGAAATAAATGTAGGTGTTACAATATTACATACCAATATCACTTAGTAACACTCGTCGTGTTTCGTCGGTGCGTCGTACGGGTGGCGGGGGGCGCGCGTCCGGCACGGTCAGACGACGCGTCGTGGTCACGGCGCGAGATGGTACTGTTGGCACGCTCGTTGGTGGGACCGGCAACTATAGAAACATGACAATACTAATATAACAAAATTGAAAGATGGTTGAAGATTAATTATTTAATTATTTGAAAATAATCTAAAACATATGCGATATGAATATCTAATTTAAATTACATTTTTTATACAAATCCAATTACAAATCTTAAAAGAAGATACGGCTGCTTCTATGTTGTGGTCTTTTTTTTCTTTTTTTTTAAGAGGGGAAAATCATCGAATGACTGCTCCCGCCTGGGTGAGGCGGGAGGGAGTGTCAGACTCTTACTGAATAAAAACCACCCCGTTCCTTCTCCTGCACGTCGAGTCGGAGCCCCGTTTACCCGTTAGGTTCTCCGCGACTCTATGTTGTGGTCTATCGATCCGATAAAAGAAGGAAAGCTTGGAGGTATCGATCTACAAGTGTATAGTGTTTTCGTCTCGATATACGATACGGCTACGGCACTCAAGGCGATTGTATGTTTTGTCTAAGTCTTCGAACTATGCATGAAACACTACACTAGCTACGTAATTACCTTATGCGCAAGATATCCATCGGAACTCCATCGCGGTGGTAACGCACACACGTCAGTTTGTGCACCGCTCTCCCGGCGAGGATGTGCACCGTCGCGTAATACTGGTCGGAGGCGAGCCGTGCCTGCTTTGAACGGACCTGGAGGCCGCGACACGCCTCGGAAGTTCGATGGTCTGCAGAATTAAAGGGTCATCTCATCATTAGTATCTTCAACTATTGCTGTCGTTCGTCATAGGTGTAGGTTTAGTCTCTTCAATTAGAGTTTACCTACTTTTTGGTAGAGTTCTAAGGAAATGAACATGAGTAACTCTTGAAGGAGCAGGTACTTAACACACTCCTTTGACACATTATAAATAGAAAAAGGTACATTTCGATTTAGCTTTTAATAAAAAATTGTGAACTCACCTATACTGAAATGGATTAGGGCAAGTATTCCTTCTAACATTCAAGTTAGCGGCCAGGTCATCTTCTGACGTACCACATTTGGAGATATCCGTCTCCGCGAACACGGAATACCGATGTCCTAGATTAATGTTCCTGTGGAAACTGTCCACACTCTCCTCCCTATGTAGGATGTCCATGCTGGAATCGAGTTCGAAACTCGAAGACTTGGTGTTATCAAAACTTAGGCCTCTGTTATATTCGCAAGTGAGGCTGTCGATACTGTCCAGCCTCCTTGAACTCGTGTTAGGGCTCTTTCTGTACAGCATATTATCTGATCTGTTGTCACAACTCTTCAGGATACTACGGCCGGGGAGATCTAAGTTTCCCTTCCCATTGAAAGCGACGTGTCTGATCTCCTTATCGTTTGGGAGCGAAACCCTCTTCTGTTTGGAGACTTCTATCGGTCTCTCAGTGTTCTCCTGGTTCTCCGTCGGAGGGGTTTTAATATCCTGTCCTGGTTGGAAGTCAGGGTCTAACGTGTGGAATTTAATGAGGACCGGTGTGGAATGCGCTGTAGATGCCGATTGAGGAGCCCATTGGTCGCCCTCGCGAATGGAGACGAGGTCCTCCTGCATTGACGAGGTGGAAGGTTATGGTTGTTAAAACAACATGTTTGGATATAAAAACTTAAAATAATCTTGTCAGTTTTGACTGCTCTATTATCTTATGAAATAAATGGGGCGCATTTGTTACTTAATGGTATTCATATCTTGAACAGCCTTCCGGAAAATTCACTTATGCCATATTATTAACTACCAAAAACTTTGCTTCATATTTTTGAAAGGTAGTTTATACCCATAGAAACTGTCCAAAAGTTTACGAGTGCCACTAATAATCTTGAGAAATAGTCAAATATCAAGGTTGTCGCCGAACAAAGGCTAATCAAGGCTCACAAATCATAAACGTTATTGCTATAACTACGGTACATAATTTGGAAACCTCCTAAAACTAATATTTCGAATCTGTTCTATTGTTTATTATTACAGCCGAAGTAAACTCAAAAGTAAATGAACAAGAAAAATCCAAAGAGTTTAGCGCTTTCGTAAATATGTCATTACGTCGTCTGATTACCTACGCCCAAATATTCTCGATGATGTCTAAAGATTTTATAACCGATTTTATCAATTTCCAGGTAGAATGTCAGCGCAAGAACTTACTTTCCTGACTTCTTAAGCAGTATCTTTCGATGATTCAAAATACTCTTACCTGTAAATTACTCATATCCTTGGACTCGTCGGTAGTGAATATAAGTTCTATATCGTCAACCTCTTCCGATTCATTACCACTTGCATTATCTTCTTGTTTCTCTTCACTAGCTGCTGCAGCATTAGGGTCTATGGGAGTCGTGCCCCCTTCGGAAAACACCGAGTTATCACCTTCAGACAACGACCTAAGACAAAGAGAAGACAAACTTTGTATTGAAAAAGTATATGGGGTTATCCTTTTTACTACCTCTAGTTCACAAAACAGGGTTTTATTTAATGCAACAGGATACATTTTGAAGGTATCCAAATTTTATGCCACGGGTGCCGTAAGTTATTAAGAACAAATTAGGCCATCAGTCAAAGGCGCCTTATTTTTCTGAACCTAAAGTAAAATACTAAGCGATCAATCTCTGACTAAGGCTTCGTATCCCAGGTGATTATACCATTCGATGGTTTGCCAGAATATCGACGTATTTCAAAATCCTGTCCATTTTTGTGTCTGTGGCTCCACCTAACAACACAACCTCAATACAGGTTATCGTAATCTTAAAGAAAAAATGAATCTCAATGACATAAGAGATGGTTCCTCAATGTAAGACCTAATTTTTTTAAGGGGGTAAAATCGTCGAATGACTTCTCCCGCCTAGGTGAGGCGGGGGGAGTGTCAGACTCTTACTGACTATAAAACCACCCCGTTCCTTCTCCTGCACGTCGAGCCGGAGCCCCGGTAACCCGTTAGGTTCTACGCGACACTGTAAGACCGAATACATTGCAGTAATATCTCGAAAACCAATCGATTTGAAAACTTACAACATATTGAAGCAACGGTTCGAAGATCACCACAACTATACACAAGTATGTCTAATATTACGTTTGTCAAAGAAGAAAACATTCCACTTCCTTCTAATAAAACATAAGTAAGTCTTCATTTAATAATATCGACAGCTTAGATTTCCAGTTACATTTCTAGTGATTCTAGTCACTATCGACAAGCGAAACTGGGTCATGTTAGCTTCCTAGGAAATAGGCACACAGGCAATATTATAGTCTAGAAATTCCATTATAAATATCCAAGTATATTATTATTAGTAACGCCTTTCTGTTTTCTATAAAAGGAATAAAGATGAATAAAATAAGTATTCATACTATTCATTATTTACTCCATTCATTACTTGTCTTCGGTCCCATTTTACTAGCACAATCGACATAAAATAAGGCGATTTTCCTCTGAATAATGGATATAATATGATAATATCAGCTATTATGCCCTTGAGATAACATAATTCAAGGCCAATTATCTTGTGGGGTTGGAAGAGGATTCGGAAAGTGGATTTCCTCATTATTATATTTGAGAAGTGAGCAGAATTCACTAAACGTAATTATTATTTTGGTAGTGAGTCTCAGTTAGACTATAGGAGATATATATTATATTATATAGTAATTAGTTGTGATCCCAAGGTACGACAATATCTATTTTCAAGTTGCTCTGGGGATGAAAGCTGAGACCTCGGGATCACCTGGATTTCGAATTGAGTGGTTTAGTTAATTTTGAATATTGAATTTTAACAAACTACTTTTTGGAATGCTATGCGGTGGAATCATAATTAAGTAATCAGATCTAATTAAGTACTTTTAGAAAATAAATCCATGGTTTTAAAATAAAATTAATTTGAAATTTGAATTCTTAGCCAAACAAAAAATATTTTCATATGAAATGGCCAGTACTACAAAACGGCAATTTCATAGGTTCAATATAATTACTCTCATTTATTATCATTACTTCCATGAAATATTTTAACCCCTCGTCTTTTTGTATACATATTGGAAAAAATACTCCACACCAATTACTACACTACACAATGAACGCGTAGTACCTATAAAATAAAAACAGTA
The DNA here is from genome assembly GCA_038387885.1 of Spodoptera picta. Taxonomy (NCBI): domain Eukaryota; kingdom Metazoa; phylum Arthropoda; class Insecta; order Lepidoptera; family Noctuidae; genus Spodoptera; species Spodoptera picta. Next base: position 288,951 of record JAZHFQ010000137.1, read on the forward strand.
CAAACATATTTGTTCTGTCGGAAACTCTGCTTTGTGTACAGCAAACAATAAGTTGGAGTTCCCTGGAAATTAACTCGTCGAGTACCGGTTTTGCAGACACAATTATAGAACAATAGGTTGCGGTCACCGGTGACCGCTTGGTATTTGACAGTTTAATACGGAATTTATTGCAAATTGCGAGTAGCGAACATTTCCCCTGAAACCTCCAGCAAAACAACGCGATACAAATCAATGTTCCCTGATTTATTGGAACGGAAAACTTTGCTTGAGTATGGAAGTTCAATAAACTAACTGGTTGATTGATTATCGGGTCGTAAAGGTTTTGTGTTAAAATGCATAATGTATCATGGCAATATTAATCCAAAGAAACCTAGCTGACGAAAAATGCATAATACGGTATATAAGGTTAAGCACTCTACATATCTGATTGATATCTTCATGAGAAAATGCCAACAGTTAGCAGCGCTCGTCGCGCACGCTGCTCATGATTACGGGCCCCTGGCGAAGCTTGAAACTAGTCGAGTAAACTCGTTCAATATTTGCGTAAGTAAGCAGTTTCACTAGTTACCTCTAAAACGGCACACTACAACTATGGCAAAAAATATCGTCATAATTTTAACCCATTTCTCTTTTCGACATCAACAAACCTGTATTTCCTTTCAAAAATAAAAAGACGAAATCCCACAAAACGGAAGATTGTAGACAAAGAAAGACGTTTTAAGATCGTCTTACTAAACCGCTTTGTTAGTTTCACCAGCGAACTAACGAGTAGCGACCACCCTTTTACTGTCTCGAAGAAAAATGGCCGGTGTCATTTTCCTTAGTGGTCTACATTATTCGTCTATATTGTAGCCATTTTGTATAAACAGAGACACGGTGGATAAGTGTCCGATAATAGTGGGTAAGTAGGTTATCTGTGAAGTATTGAAGTTATTAAGTTATAAAGAAGAAAAAAGGGAAATATAGGCAATAAACTACTTAAAATTATCGTCCAAAAGGTATTTAATGAAAAGAAAATTGAAAATTGATTGATTGGTTGAAAATTGTTGAAAATCATCCCCTAAATTTGTTCATACAAAAGTAGTCTCTTAACATTGGAAATAAGGTCTATAATGTAGTTAGTGGAGAGCGGTCACCGGTGACCGCTTGGGGGGATATATGGGTTAAAACATTCCTTCTTCCATCCACTTCCAGAATAGACACGTCCTAAAGAAAGCAAGTATGTCCTCTGTTCAGACGAAAATAAAGCTTACATTCAAGCTACAAGGTTTAAATTTAAACAATTCTAGTACACACAGTTACAACCTGTACCTTTTTGTAAAGTCTTAAATTCAGTCCTGTCTACAATAAAACTGACTTTAAAATGTTAAAATGTGAAAAATTCAAAACATCAACTTGTGAGTTACGAAACAAAATATTTTATTTAAAGGAAGTGCATTATCTTAGGTGTGGTCTAGTCTAGAAAACTTTTCCACAAAGAAATGTATTTTAATATTCATAGCTTTTATTTTTTTACGTATAGAATTATGTATTTATTGTAATACTTATCTGTAGACGGTGATGTGACGTAATAGTTAGATACTAAAACACTCATTTGCAATTTTTTGTTCCTCATTTGCAATTTTTTTGTTCCTATTGAGGGGCGGTACCGCCGTCCGTGAGTCACTGCAGGGTGCCACCTGAAAATCAGCGTTGGGCAGAAACGTCCAACTATATGCTGAGGTGGAGGCCCTTTTGGCATGAACACGGGCAAATTGAAGTTATTATTTTTTTTCTTTGTTTTTTTTTGTATATTCAAAATTCTGTTACATTGTTTTATTATTTTGTTACCACACTGTTTTTTGTTCTGATGTCTATTCTTTTTTAAGTTTATTATTAGTATTTTGTTTATATATCTGTATTTTTATTTTTTATAATCGTGTGTGTCAATTGTCAAATAAATGATTTTTCTTTCTTTCTTTCAATTCAAGTACTACTTACTTGTTGTTTATTTGTTTTGGCAAAAATTTTCAGAAATTATAAACGAATGAGACTCTGTTATAATGAAACCAGATTAATAAAATAATAACATGACCTAACTCCTTACTCCAAGGGTAAATACAGGTGTGATGTTATCCAGGGCTATTGTGAACCTAATCCATACTTCTTACCTCTAGGAGTAAGTGTCTCTCACTAATACGGTTCCATTGAAATCCAGTGTTTCGGTAAGTAGGTCAAATGAAAGGTTGTGTGTCATGTAACAAGACAGTTCCACATGACAGAGCAAGCACTTCAATGCATTGAGTATTCCTTTGTGTAATCCATACACGTACATACATACAATTTACTTACTTAGTAATATTTAGGTATTCAGTGGTATATTTGTATACGTATTATTATAAGCTAAACTTACAGGCTGGAACTGAATTATTTATGTATTTTTTATATAAGTACACTTTATTGTACACACCACACGATTAAATTATTGGATAGCCTCAACAAAAATAGAGTACGATGAGTGGTCTTATCGTACAGGGTGATTTCTTACAGACAACCTTTGGACGGAGCAGTAAATAGAATAAATAGGATTTCTCAGTATATTCACGTGAGTAACCCGCGATTTTACTTAATTCAGTAAATAGGAGTTTGATATTGTCGTCAAGTGTTCAATGTGCAATATTTCATAACAGTATCAAATACTACTCTACCCGACAATGCTAGCTAAGGAGGAGGCGGGGCGCATGAGGCAGCGAAGCGCTGCCTCCTCACAACCCAGCCGTCGCGAAGGACACTCTGGGCGTCGGGGATCGCGGGACGATCTCCGGCCACCGTAAGCGGGGGCCTGCGGGCGGCGAGCATGGGTGGCTCGCCCAACCAGAACCAGACCCATTCCGGGAGAAATCATTCGATGAATTTTCCCCGGTAAAAAAAAACTACCCGAAATCTCAAGATCAGATCAGAAGTACTCACAATAACAAGAACTCAGTCAATGAAGAAGTTGTTTTCATTATCATCAACAGGCCGTAATAGTCCACTGCTGGACTCTGGACCAAGAGCCTTTTCTACATTAGAGGGTATTCCCTAATCTCCACGCTTGATAGGTAGGCCATCGGAAAGATTTATCGGAGCTGCTCTCTGGCCTCTGTCAAATGTGTACCACCTTAAAAGGCGCCCAGAGTAACAATCGCACAATCAAGAACCAATCAAATTAATAGTTACAGCATACCCAGCATCAATACATTCCATATCAGCTCCACTCACTAACAAACTGGCACAAACACCCCTTTTTAAAATGTAAACAACAACAGAATAAAAAGCTCTTAAGCCTGAATGACGCAACAGTTACCTGTATCCTAGGTACAACGTACTGTGACCTAATTTACCTATAAATAGCTCACAGCCAGAAACTAGGACACAGGGCATAACATAACTATTTGCTTTATCATTATTCTAGGGCCATAGGCTGAATGAAACGATAGAACGGAGCAGTTTTATTTGAGCGCCATTTTTTGTTCCTATTCAGGTTTATTTTTGGGTAAATTGCAATGCAAACTGTAGTAATTAATTGGACATATGGGGCTTTACTTTTTTTTACTTAGTAAATATTGTAGAAGGTTAAATATTTAGTTACCTATCTATTTGAAAGCTTATGAGATCATCATCCGAGTTCATAGTTATTTCAATAAATCAAAGACGGAGCAAATTGGGATATTCATATTAGTCACCCTTTTTTTGGGAAAAGCGACCTATTGTCTATTTCCTTGTTGCGGAGAACCTAACGGGTAACCGGGGCTCCGACTCGACGTGCAGGAGAAGGAACGGGGTGGTTTTTAGTCAGTAAGAGTCTGACACTCCCTCCCGCCTCACCCAGGCGGGAGCAGTCATTCGATGACTTTCCCCCCTTAAAAAAAAAAAAAAAATTGGCTATTTCCTTAGAATCAATTATTGTGTCAAATATGTGCGTTCTGTTGATGCGTCCGCATTTCTCCGAAATCGTGACTAAAAGGGGGGACCGAGTTTCCATGGTGAAGTTTTCCGAGGTTTAAACTTGGTAATAAATGAGTTATCCCTACCCCTAAACATGTATCCAGAATTGGCAGACACGATATCGTGTTTCGCCGCAATATCGCGCATCGTAAATAAAGAGGGTAGTCAGAAATGTGGATGATAGCACTGAATTTTGAGACGTCAAACAAAAACGCGATGTCGTGTGTTGATTCCGTGATTTTTTCGAGGAATAACGGGCATTCCTTTTCTTATTAGCCTTACTTTATCCTTAATGCGTTTACAGGCTCGAATATCTGAATTAATGTAATTTTCAGATTGTCATCTGTATAAAAAGCGGAGCGAAATAACAATAAACAAAATAATAACAAACAGCGAGATCTTGATTGAATTTTTTGTCGCCGTCAACTCCCTCGAGTGTCTCGCGCACTGATCTACTTTTAATTTAGAAATCTCAAAAGGATAAAGGTTTGTTTGGGAAATAATTGCGTTGAGACCTTTACAAAGAAACTGGAGATTTCATTTCATGATTGGAAATGTGAGGCATAGCCTTAAATAATAAATATCACGACTAATCAATCCTAAAAGGCAAGCACCTGTATTAGGAGTGTTTACCTTGTACTTGAATTAAATTAAGCTGTACTTAGAGCGACCCTGTTTTCATTACCTGTCTGTCACGAATCCTGAATTTCAGGCCCCGTGCCTTTGAATTTGAATAAACTACGGTCCAATCTCAGTTTGCATAATAAGGTAATGAAGACCCTGATGAGTTTTTCAAGCACGTTTATCTCTTGAACTACTCCAGTTGTAAATAATAACTTTTGCATAATTTAACATTGACATTAATCATAACATGGTGCCTCTAATTCCTCGAATAATTAAGAAGTAAGCAGTGTAGGTATAGTATACTCATCCGAATCGAGTCATCAAACAAACCTGAGACCTCAGCAGGTTTGCGGACAAGGCTAGCCATAATGGAAAACCATGGTCCTAGTAGTTATAAAGCAGAGTTGATGTTCTTGCTCCAACTGCTCTTACTGACCAAAAACAACTGGTTTTTAGTTAATAAGAGTCTGATACTCCTTCCCGTCTCACTGAGGCCGAGAGGAGTCATTTGACGATTTTTAATCCTTACAAAATAAAGGCTTCGCAGTTGTACCTACTTGTAAGCATTTGATCAACAAGGCCGTAAACAACCAAGGAAATCTTTCTTTCTTTACTTTTAATGTTACAACGCTGAATTTACCTATTTCCGAAATACGTCTCAAGCCCACTCATACTAATCCTCTACCCACGTGATGCAAAAATAATGTGACATTGAAAGGCGTGGGTGTTCCCCCACCTACGAAGACGCCTCCAGAGTATTTTTGAGCTATACAACTTCCATTTACGTCAAATCTTATAAAGCTAATCTTATTTGCTTCCAATTTGGATTTCAGTTCGCCAGTGACCGGCTACAGTCTATCCCTAGAGACTGCTAAACGGATTAGGAGTTAGGTATTATGATAGAACTGAACGGTTTCTTGACGTTGAAGGCTATGGGGCGTAGAGTTTCGGCGTGAATCTAATTAATTCGATGTAATGAAATTATTTCTCGAGACATAGATGTTTGAAGGTAATCTCAGCAACATAAAAGATCCCTAGACCTTATTGGTTTGGGCTCGCTGCAATTGCAGCGGTAAGTCCCATCTTTGAGGAGTGGCTTGAGAGACGCTACGGCGTCCTCACCTACCGCCTGACGCAGGTCCTCACCGGACATGGGAGTTTCGGGAGGTACCTGTGTCTGATGGGGCGGGAGGAAACGCCCGGGTGTCATCACTGCGAGGACCGCCCTGAGGACACGGTGGAACACACGGTGGGAGAATGCCCTGCGTGGGCTGAGCACCGCCGTGCCCTCTGGGAAGTGATCGGCGATGGCGACCTCTCGCGTCCGGGCCTAGTGCAGGCCATGATGCGGAGCGAGGGGGATTGGGATGCCGTCTCCTCCTTTTGCGAAGCAGTCATGCTAGCTAAGGAGGAGGCGGGACGCGTGAGGCAGCGAAGCGCTGCCTTCTCGCAACCCAGCCATCGCGAAGGACACACCGGGCGTCGGGGATCGCGAGACGATCTCCGGCCACCGTAAGCGCGGGCCTGCGGACGGCGAGCATGGGTGGCTCCCCGTCCGACCAGAAACAGACCCGAGCGTACGGCGCGTCGCGTTCCGCGCGCGCCTCAAAGAGCCATCAGACCACCACAGATCCCGGCCCAATAGGGCCGATGCCGATTCGGAGTCGCGGAGAACCTAACGGGTAACCGGGGCTCCGGCTCGACGTGCAGGAGAAGGAACGGGGTGGTTTTTAGTCAGTAAGAGTCTGACACTCCCTCCCGCCTCACCCAGGCGGGAGCAGTCATTCGATGATTATCCCCCCTTAAAAAAAAAAAAAGACCTTATTGGTTGCGTACCTAGTTAAGTGGTTATCACAGAACGCGAGATAGAGTTTTGGCTTTGATTCCTAGCTTGGGTAAACTAGAATATCTATCTCCAAAACTTGTGTACTTGTAATACTCATCTCATTTGAGCCACGAAAGGTGAATAGTAGGTCATCTCTAAAAAAGTAGGTATGTAAAGCTATATGTGTAAAGGAAGTAAATAAATAAAAAACTGCTGCTGCTTCAACGGCCGACTGCCGGGCAAGGGGTCTCGGGTTCGATTCCCGGGTTGAGCAAAGTATTACCGGGTTTTTTAAAAATCCCGGAAGTAGCACTGAATCTGGAAATGTACCCGGTATATGGTAATAGGCTCACCCCCTATTACATGGGACTCATAACATAAATAGTGAAAAGTGGGTGTTACATTGTACAGTGACATTAAAGTGCCGTAATGTGCACCTCTGCCTACCCCCTCGGGGATAAAAGGCATGATGTAATGTTACGCTAAATAAAAAAAAAATATTGTACTCACCTGAGACTCAAATCATCAACATCCAAGTTGAGTGTGTCCTTTCTTCTACTCCTTTCAATATTATCCTTCACAACCAGGTTCTCCTCCGAGGTGATCCTCACTTGGACGTCAAACTTGTCTGACTTGCTTTTAACATCCGCTTCATTTGGGACAGCCATCCTGACGTTGTCCGTAGTAACAGACTTTATATTCACCGACTTATTATCCACCTGTCCCTCTTTTTCTTGAAATCGTTGACCAGTGAATACCGTAGAATCCTTCTCAAAAGCTCTTCTGTCTTCAGAAGAATCACTCTCTGATGTCGTACTTGAAACAATTGTACCTTCTTTCAATGTCCGAACTTTTATTCGCACATCAAACTTTGATAGTAGCTCAAGCTTAGTCTTAAAACTTGGTTGATGAAGTTCTTCAGGCTCCTCAGTTTCTTTAGGTAAACTAGAGACCTGAGAGATTTCTCCTATTTCAGTATTGTTATTTGCATCATCAGGGGGAATTGACTCTGCAGACTCGTTGAATGCAGGAGATTCAGGGGCTTCAGAAAATTCCTCTACATCCTCTGGAATCTCATTTAACTTCTCGGCTGAACAGAAATTACTGTTCTCATCAGACTCCTGAGGAATGGGCTCTAACTCATCTATAGTGCTGTTCCGGTCTGTAGCAGTTGCAATCACCACTTCACTACTTGTGAACTCTTCAATATTATGAGGGCTGTAAGTAACTTCCAACTTTATGTTTTGTGCATCAGGGTCCTTTTCTTGATAATCAGATTCTATAATCCTTCGCCGCAAAATATGGTTCTCCAAAGTCAATTTTTCAATAACATCTGCATATTCTAAGCAATGAGAATGCTGCTCATACTTTTCCTTCAACTGTTTCAGTTCATTCTTGGAGACTTCAAGAGCAGTTCTAAGTGAGACTACAGTCTGGTGCAGTGCTCTCACTGTGTCCAAGTGTACAGCCCCGGAAGGGGCCGCCTCCAGCCTGCCGCTATCCATTCCACCTTGTTACCCGCCAGTGAGCCAACAAACAACATCCCATACATGACTACTGTTTTCTGTTAGCCCTCAAAACACAATCACTGCACTTTCCATTGCCTGGGAGACGGAACTACACCTCGAATAAATAAACAATCATTATCGAGTGTCCCGCGCGAATAACCCGCGTGAATGCGCTCGCCGCCGCCCGCCGACAGAAACTCATCGATGACCCAATTTGTGAATAAAACCGTTCACATACACATACATCATTTCGTCGCACATTCTCAGATCCTTATCAAGACTCGTAGCGGGTTGGAGAACACCGCTGGAGCGGGGCACGGAAGGGCGTGTGATCGATAAAACAACTCTCCCCAAACTGTTGTAATTAGCTTTTAAAGCAACGAACTCGCGGAAGGCTCACAGCTGGCACCGACCACTGATAAAGTCTGACACGGAAGGTAGTAATTAAGCGGGATATTATCTCCACATCTGACAAGGCTGTAGGATATAGCTATAGTGCAAGATACTCGAGCTCGTGAAATCCCCGTGCACTGCTACTTGTAAACAAATCAATACTTCAATTTGGTATTCGCGGGCGCAAGTGCGAGAAGATAAGCGAGACATTTCTATTTCGGTCTGCTAATGTCAATTTGACATCAATAAGAATGCGTTCTGATTTAAAAGAAAATAATTTTAATTTTACAGTTTTACACATTTTTCACGTGAAATTAAATTACAGTAAAAATATTTAATTAATTTTCTTCTCTTGAATTTAACATAAATGACTTCTTTTGAATCATCATTCGCGTTAAGTCATTAATTCTTATTCAATATTTCTATCCTTAATTCTAACTAAACGTACTTATACGACAAACGTCAAAGTGATAATCTTATGGATTAAAAATAATAACCTCAAAAAGATTATTGTTATTATATAAAATTTGTAAAAATAAATTAAAAGAAGCTTTAAAATGTTCAATATATCAAGTATTTACAAAAATACATGTGTTACTTCATATTTAGTGCTACAGACTCGATATAAAACCAAGATACATTGGGTAAATACTCATTAAAATACACATCGATATTGTATTACAAACTTTGCGTCTTATTTAATGTTTTTAAAATTGTTTAACAGTCCAAGTTGAAGAAAAAGACTGGTCCCAAATATAAAGCGTTGAACCATTTCGATGAGTTCTATGCTTCAGTGTTTGGGGACGCTAAATGGCAAGCAATGCGTGAAGCGATGTTGCGGCGTTCGAAATATGTAGCACTTGTGAACAATTACGGAGATGCCGATAAAACAATGGAGGAACTTACTAAAAGAGGTACATCCCCGATATACCTATATCAAGGAGTCGTCTAATCTTTAGTAATTTTATCAATTTTTTTATCTGAAATCTTATTGTAATGATATTTCTATTTGTAGGTTGAACTTGATTTATTTTCTTCTTGTATATCTAGTATCTTTATCTTTATTGTTAATCGAGTATTGTAACTTTAATTACTTTAAAGTGACATGTGGAAGTGCGGAGTCTCATATCACAAGCAACTCATTGCTTATAAGGTGATCTCCAATAATTGTCTCAAATGCCCGTTGTAATTGAAATAAACCTTTATAGTTTTATTTATGTCTATGTTTATTTTATTTAATTTTTTTTTTATTTATTGGTGAAATTTTCTTAAATAAAAAAACAGTAAAAATATCTTTCTTACAGGAGCTCACTGCCTGAAAAAGTTAATAACAATACAGCAAGAGTTTAACAAAGAATACAACATTACTCCTGAACCAACACAAGTTGTTGACATGGATGGACAGTCAGAAAGACTAACAGAATATATGGAAAGACAACACACAGATGAAATTACCAATATTTATCCTAATTCTGAGAATAAACCTGAGAAATTGGATATGGAAGATGAAGAAGAGGTCAAAGTGAAGAAGGTGAACCAGGAGGTGTAAGTATTATGTTCATCACTAGGTGCTGTCCGTGACTGTATGCATATCCTGTTGCATTTTTTCATACCAACCTTATCATGACTTATAAAGAAGAAAGAATTATCCAATTTGATACAATTATTCTGAAGTTAGCCGTGTTAGCATACATACATTTCAGGGATTCATTTTTATTAATAAGCATTGTTATCATTTAGCCACAGGAGATCTACAGCTATATAATTACAAAATATACCGACACATGTCAAATGACATCATGACAGCTCACACGCATATACCATTGATGATAAACAAATCAACAAAATCAACGGATGACGGCAAAAATCCTACATCACACATGTGAAGTTTACATTTGAATTCACATGTACAGAAAAATCCCAACAATCAACTGTTGGGCAGAAAGTCGGCCAGGCACGAACATTTCGCCTGGTTGGAGGATCCTCTTTTTCCGATCTTTAGGAGCATTACTCACTGTTACAGGGAAATAACTGTAATCAAATAGCTTTTTATTGTAATAAAATAAAGTGAATGTCTATTAGTGGACTATGTAAATAAATTCATAGTTTTTCTAAAGACTGATTAAGTTTCCAAAGCATTAAACTTTTGTGCAACGAAAATGTTTGTTTCTTGATAAGTTCAATTCACTAAAATATTTTATTAAGTATTTCAAATTGGAAAAATATCAAAATGACAGTTATTCAATGTTAGATTCATGAATAGAAACCTCTGAAAAACTTACAAACATGGATTATTAGATGCAGACAAAAAAAATACAATTTTTTAAAATTATTTTGTTCTATTTTCAGGTCCTTAACAAACAAGACCTTAGACGAATCAATAGCTGAAGCCAAAATAGACGAGTCCCGGATAATAGACCCGTCACTGGGCATGACTTCCGAGTCCCTCTACCAGTTCCTGCCAGCCACAAAGCTGAAGGGAATGGATGAATGGGTCCCTGAGTCACTGCATTATTCTTATTATTCTAGTAAGTACATAAATTAATTAAAAAATACATCTACACAATTAGGGCCAGTTTTTCAATGCTCAGATAAATTTTAACTGAGGAATAACTTTCAATATCTGACAATTTTTCCATACTAAAAACAAGTCAACTGTCAATTTTATTCTTCAGTTAAGCATTAAGTGATGATTGAAAAATCGGCCCTTAACTGCTAAGTCCCCAAGCGATCACCGGTGACCGCTCTCCACTTACTCCATTATTTATTTATTTATTTATTTATTGAATGGTGAATCAACAGCTACATTACATAGATTTAGCAGAAAAATAGTAACATTGAGCCACTTACAGATTCACACGAATACTGACTTAATAGGTAACAGCTAAGACAAAATTAAAATTATAAATACATTAAAATCAGGCTCACAGCAAGAAAATTATTAAAATAAAGAAAAAAAGGTGAATACATATTTAAAAAATAAAATAAATTGAATAAAAAATCAGCCATTAAAAAAATCTCCACTTATCATAGTTCTAGCTTTCCTAAGGTTTGTACAAAAGATATCTATATCATACTTGCTACTGATGTCGTTAAAAGTACGACAGGCTCGACACAAGAATGAGTTTTGCCTGTAGTTACTATTTGCTACCGGAACACAAAGAGGTGCGTGCTTCCTAAAGGATTTCGATGGAACATTGAGGGACAACTTTTTAAGGAGTTCAGGGCAGTCAACTCTACCATTCGCTATGGATTTTTTTTTTTTTTTTTAAGGGGGGAAAATCATCGAATGACTTCTCCCGCCTGGGTGAGGCGGGAGGGAGTGTCAGACTCTTACTGACTAAAAACCACCCCGTTCCTTCTCCTGCACGTCGAGCCGGAGCCCCGGTTACCCGTTAGGTTCTCCGCGACAGGATGTAAGTAACATCAGCTATTTCGCGACGTTTATAAAGTGGAAGAAAGTGAAATTGTTTACAGAGTTTAATATAGTTATCATACCCAGGTTTATTAGGAATTGCCAAACGAAAGCACAAGAATTTAATGAACTTCCTTTGAATCCTTTCAATTCTTGCAATATATTTATCATATCGGGGATTATACACCTTATTTCCGATGATTAGAGAATACTTTTGTTAAAATTTTGTAGATTTTTCATAATCGGGTATGCAGTGAATAAGCTAAACTCAGCTAGACTTTTTCTCATCTAATAATCTTTCTCATATTTTATAATAACTATCGTGAGACATACTAAATTAACCAAAAATCGCGGGTTACTCACATGAATATATATACTAAACAGCCCCTCTGTGGTACGAAACTAGTAGAGCTTTTCTCAGGAGGTATATTCACTTGAGTAACCCGCGATTTGTAGTTATTCTTTCTGTACAATAAAAAATAATGAAATCAATTCCTATTGCTTTATTTGCAGAGGAGAAAGACTTCCCGTTTATTATAGAACCAGAGGGTCCCCTAAAATATCCGGAACATTTGAAAGTATTCACATATGAAATGGACAGTGACCAAACCACTTTCCCAGAGCCAAAGAGATGTCAAACAGGTACCTTTTTTTGGTTTTTTCCCTAGCTGTTTTGGGGAGAAAAAACTAAGGAGTGCAGGATTTTTACCTCACAAGTATAATGTTTTTTTATAATTAATAGCTCGGCAATAGGTATTTGGGAAAATTCGAAAAAGGACTACTAGACCAAGACCGGGGGCGTCTTGGTCTAGTAGTCCCTTAGTCCTCCACGTCGAACGACAACTCGCCACCTGCATCCACTGGCTCCCCGCGACTCTGGCGATGTCGTCGGTTTGATTACTTACCATCAGATGATTCATCTACTTGTATATCCCCAACCCCATGAACAAATTAACCTCTTATAACATTTTTGAGAACGAACAAGAAACCTTTCATTCAAATAATTCAAGTCTTGGTGTACATAATATTTCAGGAGTTTACAATTACTACCCAATGGACTGTGGGAGTATCCTCCCAGTGTTAGCTCTGCACCTGAGCCCCGGTGACAGAGTGCTGGACCTCTGCTCAGCCCCCGGAGGCAAAGCCCTAGTCGCGCTGCAGACGTTACTCCCTGACGTAGTCGTGTGTAACGATATCTCTATATCTAGGTTGAATAGGTGAGTCTTGTGTTTGTTTGAATTATTATTTTCGTTTTAGTTAAAAAGATAATCAAGTGCGGGAGAGCCATGCTTCGGCACGAATGGGCCGGCTCGGCCGGAGTGATTCCACGGCATAACAGAAAACCGACGTGACGCAACGCTTGCGTTGTGTTCGTCGTGTGAGTGAGGTTACCGGAGGCCTAATTAACATCCCCTTCCCCAATCTCCACAATTCCTGAATCCCGAATGATTCTCAAACTCCTCATCCCCAAAAGGCACGGGGGCTGCGTTCAAACGCATCCTCCCCAACCTCGGGGGGCCAAACGCCTCCTGCCCGAGGTTATACGCCGGGGTCGTGCGGTCCATGGCCCTCTACGGCGCGCCTGTTTGGGCGCCAAACCTGTTGCGGCGTCCCGCTCGGACGCTGCTCATGGCACAGAGGGTCATGGCGATCCGAATGATCCGCGGATACCGCACGATCTCTGGGGAGTCGGCGAACCTCCTTGCCGGATTACCGCCGTGGGATCTGGAGGCGAAGGTGCTCGCGCGCGTGTACAGCATGCGCGCGGAGGCACGTCGCCGGGGCGAAACCCCGCTGCCGCGCCATATAAGTGCGTGGCGGGATGAGCTCCGGCGCGATCTCATGGCGGAATGGCAGCAACGACTGTCGCAACCGAGGGCTGGGCTCGCTGCCATCGCAGCGGTAAGTCCCCTCTTTGATGAGTGGCTTGAGAGACGCTACGGCGTCCTCACCTACCACCTGACGCAGGTCCTCACCGGACATGGAAGTTTCGGGAGGTACCTGTGTCTGATGGGGCGGGAGGAAACGCCCGGGTGTCATCACTGCGTGGGACGCGTGGGCTGAGCACCGCCGTGCCCTCAGGGAAGTGATCGGCGATGGCGACCTCTCGCGTCCGGGCCTAGTGCGGGCCATGATGCGGAGCGAGGGGGACTGGGATGCCGTCTCCTCCTTTTGCGAAGCAGTCATGCTAGCTAAGGAGGAGGCGGGACGCATGAGGCAGCGAAGCGCTGCCTCCTCGCAACCCAGCCATCGCGAAGGACACACCGGGCGTCGGGGATCGCGAGACGATCTCCGGCCACCGTAAGCGCGGGCCTGCGGACGGCGAGCATGGGTGGCTCCCCGTCCGACCAGAAACAGACCCGAGCGTAAGGCGCGTCGCGTTCCGCGCGCGCCTCAAAGAGCCATCAGACCACCATAGATGGGGCCCAATAGGGCCGATGCCGATTCGGAGTCGCGGAGAACCTAACGGGTAACCGGGGCTCCGGGTCGACGTGCAGGAGAAGGAACGGGGTGGTTTTTAGTCAGTAAGAGTCTGACACTCCCTCCCGCCTCACCCAGGCGGGAGCAGTCAATCGATGATTTTCCCCCCTTAAAAAAAAAATCCCCAAAAGGCCGGTAACGCACTTGTATCGCCTCTGGTGTTCCAGGTGTCCATGGGCGACACCGATTGCTTACCATCAGATGATCCGAATGCTCGTTAGCCTCCTACTCTATAAAAAAAATTATACTATAATTTTTTATGGGTAATTTACAATTTCTAAGCTCATTATTGTTATAACTTTGTATTTTAGGATACAGCGTTCGTTCCGCGAATACTTATTCGATTTTGAGACCAGCAACAAATGGCGGGAGCGCGTTGTCTTCAAGAGGGTGGATGGACGACTGTACACTGATGATCTAGGTTTCGATAAAGTAAGCATGACTATAAGTATCAAAATTTATTTGGCGGTATCTTGACACATTTTCTTCATCACAAATGCGTCAGAACTCTCACTTCACCGGAGTAATACCATAACCTCGCAAAAACTTATCTTGGAACAACGCTAACGTATTGTTTTGTATTATTTTTTTTCCGTGTTAAATATCATTCTCAGGATTCTTGGTCCGTGCCATTGTCATTTTATTTTTATAATATGTGTAATCTATATTTATAAAGTACCTTTTGTTTTGTATTAGTGAGGTTACTGAAGGCCTCTAAACCCCTCTCCCGCCATGCCCCATTCCTGAAAAGCCGGAACCGCAGTTTTAACTCTCTGTCAGTGCATTAGTATGGCCATCGACCATAGAGGCGGCGACGCGCGGGACGGGGGTATAAAAACCCACGGCCGCTCGAGCCCCGCGCTTCTTCATCCACACACTCCGCTAACTCACGCCAAAGCTTTCGGGCATTTCTTTGTTTCGGTGCGTCGCCGGTCTTGATTCTTATTTATGAATAAACTTTCTTAATGTGCAGTCTTCTGTTTTCATTTAAAATAACCCGACAGAGCTACGACTCTCTCTGGTGTTGTGGGTATCCATGGGCGGTGCCGATTACTTACTATCAGATGACCTGTCAGCTCATTTGCCAATATATCACCCAAAACACAATTGTTGTTTATTCCAGGTCCTAGTAGATGTACCATGCACAACAGACCGACACTCCATGAACGAGGACGAGAACAATATCTTCAGACCTGACAGGGTCAAGGAAAGGCTCAGGATACCCGAGATGCAGTCCCAGTTGCTAGTGTAAGTAATGTGGACTCTATTTACGTGTAGTTAAAATTCATTTTAGAAATTGGGTTGATTGAAAATGTGTAGCAAAATTGAACGTTAGTGGAAACTGAACTTTATTTTATTTACAAATACAAATACAAATATTGTTTATTTGGTCAATGTAGGTATGTTACAATAGATGATAGATAATATTATGGTAGTTCGCTACATTGTATCTGTACAGACATACAAAATTTTTATAGTATGTTCTTAATCTAGTGTGTTTACAGACAATAATCTTCCCTGTCTACATTATGGAACATAATACACCTAATTACAACTAAATTAATATTAACATCAAGTTTTAATAAAACTATTATTTGTGTTGAAAATTTACTCTATCAGCCGTATACTCAATTAAACTATTATAACATTGAAGTAACTAAATGACTAGGTTTACATTAACTTACGGAAACAATAAAAATCTTCATTGTTAACATTATAAATTTCTTCTGTCATGAATCATAAATTCGGTTAAATTATCATAACATTTAGTTATTAAAAACTGCCTTAGTTTTTTTTTGAAAAGAAGTAAGTCTAGTGCTTTGATTTCCTTAGGTAATCTATTATATATTTGTGCAGCAACCCTGAAAATACTCTTACTAAAAAGCGCTGTATTACCGTGTACTACTTGAAGGTCACCAGTATCCTTTTGCCTTAGCCTGGAATCGCGTGGGGGCTTTAATTCAAATAGACATCTGTTACATTTAACGAAGGTGGCTACATCGTAAATAAATAAACATGGAAACGTTAACAGTTTTAAGTCTTGAAAATGTGGCTTACAACTGTCCCTAGGACGTAGGCCACGTATAGCGCGTACACATCTTTTTTGTGCTATGAATACGTCATTTTTATCGGTGGAGTTACCCCAAAAAATCAGCCCATACCTTAGTATAGATTCCACGTAACTATGATAAGTGGTGATCACTGTCTCTTGGTTAGCTGAACGTGATAATTTATAAAGAGCATATGCAAAACTGTTTATTTTCTTACACACCGATTCGATATGCGGTTTCCAAGTTAAATTGCTATCGATCACTAAACCCAAGAATCTGGTAGTATTCACTTCTGTAATCGTCGAGCCATTGTAATTAATATTTAGTTGTGGTGGTAATTGACGCTGATAGAAATGCATTAAATATGTTTTTCCTAGATTTATAATATTACCAATACCAATATTAGTTTTACCAATATTAAGATACCAATTATTATTGTACTTTCATATGTATCGGACGTCTTGATTAACGTATTAGAAAATAAAATAAAATAATTACGATTGCAATATCGTGACCTAGATTAACAATTGCACATTAATACTGGACAAAACGTGCGTCATCGTGTAAAAGTGTGAATTGACAATGTTCTGTAATTGACAAGTGAATACTTTGCATCATGGAAAACAGCCCTTTTGCCCAGAGTAACCGGGTTGTGCGTTCTCCGCCTGGTACACCTGCATCTACATCTGCATCGACCTTACAACCACCGACCCAAAGTACCGATGCCCCTGAAGTTGTCGCGACGCCCGAGATCCAGAAGTGGCTAACGACAATCGACCAGACCCTTACTGACATATGCCATATTGTCAGTGATGGCAAGATGAACTCGGAACAAAAGCTGCGAGTCAACGCCCTATGCAGGAGAGTGAGTAACGGGACTTCACAGATGGCAGTACTTTATCAATCCCTCAAAGCCAGAGCCCTACTTGCCCACCAAAGTGCTTGTAATCTTGAGAATCAATTAGACCTCTCCCTGCAGCTTAAAGACCTTCAACAGAGAATTGCTGATACTCCTATACCTGCCCAAATAAACTCTTTCGCCGATATGGTAAAAAAAGGTGCGAATAATTTCATCCAGCCCTTAAAAGTAAGTTCTGTAGTCATTTATCCCAACGACAAAACTAAAACGAGTGATGAGACGAAAATACTGGTCCAAAAAATTATCCGCCCTGAAGAAATGAAATTACAAGTTAGAGGCCTCCACAAAACTAAAAATGGCGGTGTCATTATCAGTACCGAGTCAAAAGGCGATATAGTAAAATTAAGACAGTCAGCGCAACTTATAAGTTCAGGCCTAACTATCGATGAGCCGAAGAAAAGAAAGCCCAGGGTCGTCATCATAGGAGTGCCATCGGCTATGTCCGACGTCGACATGTTAACATGCTTATACCACCAAAATCTGGCAGACAAGTTGGAAAACTGCAGTCTTGACACTTTCTTGACGACAACAAGGTTAAGCCATAAATCAGGGAGGAGAGATGCTGAGACCTGCAATTATGTGATCGAAGTAACTGCAGTCATTCGAAAAGCCCTAATATCCCAGGACCGAGTCTTTATAAATTGGTCATCATGCCCTGTTCGCGACTTCACTCTGGTGACCAGGTGCTTCAAGTGCCATCAGTACGGACATGCTGCTAAATCATGTCGGCAGACCTCTTTTACTTGCGGACATTGTGGCGAACAGGATCATTCCATAAAAGATTGCCCAAAAAAGTCAGATGAGCCGAAATGTGCTACTTGCGTTCACTTCAAGAAGCCCCACAATCACATGACTGGTGCTACTGAATGTCCTGCAAAAGTTATGGCCGAAAAAAGGTACATAAACTCGGTAGACTATGGAGACACGTAAAAACGCTATAAGTTTATAGAGGTATATTACAGTTGCGCAATATATGCAGGTTGACGTACTCATCATCTAGTTGCTGTTTAAGCACATTATTGTAATTTGTACCAAAACAGCAAGTGTACGATTGTGGACTCTAACCTAGTTTATATCTCTACCGATGCAAATAATTCTTAGACTATAGTGATAAATAATATGTTTCTGTCTTACATAAATCATAATTTTAATTATCAGAGTATTGCATACCTAAGCTAACTACCTACACTATATTGTCATGTTACACTTAAGTTGTTTCACCTCTGCCTATCTCTTCCGGGAGCATAAGGCGTGAGGCTATGTATGTGTGTATGTATATTAACACGTTAAACGCCATGGCAGTCACCGGTGACCGACATTAGCGGAGGATTTGCCTTCAACAATTATTTGTTGGCAGCCAAAGCCTTAAATAGTCATATTTTAGTTTGTCAGAATTATGTCATGTATTATGTTTGTAGAAAAAAGAATGTATTACAATAAAATTATAATTATGTTAGATCTACTCTCGCCTGTGACACAGGATTATCCTAGTACAGGCACCTAACCATGTGAGATCTATTTTTCTTATCCTGGGAATATTTTTGTATCTGTGTCCATTTACTTACATTTATGAATAGAGAATAAAGATTAAAGATATGTAAATTATTAGATTCTAACCACGTTATTGTCTGTTTTAGAATATTGTTTACTTCTTGTTCATAATTTTGTTGTAAAGTTGGTTTTCTCTAATGTTTGTACGTGTAACAGAGCTATACCTACCTACCAGGATACTTAGATTATTCTTTGGACCATGCCCCTAACCTTTTCCTGTATCTCTCCAATGAGGTCAGACTGACTGCTTGGCCGAGTGGTCACACGTGTGCTGCAAGAGGTTTTGGGCTCGATTCCCGGTTCGGGCAAAGTATTACTTTGGGTTTTTAAAAAAATTCTCAGTAGTAGCATGGAGTCTGAAATCGTGCCCGATATATGGTGATAAACTCACCCCCAATTACATGGGTACACATAACATAAAATAGTGAAAAGTGGGTGTTACATTAAGTGCCGTAATGTGCTTCTGCTTACCCCTTGAGGGATAAAAGGCGTAATGATGTAGAGGTACAGATTATTAGTATGTTTTTCTTTTGGTGATCCTTGACTTTCCCAGTGAATTTATCTTATTTTTACTTCTACTATAAATCTTATCGCTACAAAAAATATTGTATCCAATATGGTGCTGATTTTCGACAGTAATCCGCTTACAAATATTTCAGAGATTCATTTTTATATATATAATAGTTTTTGTTTATATTTCCAGTAACGCTCTTCGACTGGTGAAAGTCGGTGGAACAGTAGTCTACTCTACTTGTTCACTGAGCCCCATACAGAACGATGGAGTCGTCCATATGGGGATGAAGCAAGCATTCGAGAATAATAACATCATCGTCAAAGTCAAGTGAGTATTGTATGGGAATTTGTACCTTATTTCTTTTAGTGACGGGTTATTTTATTTATATTATTTATCAGTTGGTCATAGAAATATTTATGTTCATCGTAATTAAGTGTACCCAGGCCTAATAACCGCTTAATTCACATTGGTGTTCAACCAGGGACAGTAAGTGAAATGTTATTTTAAGTGTAGGAGAGCCATGTTTCGGCACGAATGGGCCGGCTTGACCGGAGTGATACCACGGCCTCACAGAAAACCGACGTGATACAAAGCTTGCGTTGTGTTTCATCGTGTGAGTGAGGTAACCGGAGGCCCAATTACCTTCCCCTGCCCCAATCTCCCCAATTCCTGAATCCCCAACGATCCTCAAACTCCTAATCCCCAAAAGGCCGGTAACGCACTTGTAACGCCTCTGGTGTTCCAGGTGTTCATGGGCGACGCCGATTGCTTACCATCAGGTGATCCGTCTGCTCGTTTACCGGTTTATGCCATTAAAAAAAAATTTAGCTCTTTCAGCGATCTTTAATTAAATAGCCAATCAATATGAATTAGGCTAATCAAGCAACTTCTTCCCTTTCCTGACTTTTATCAATAAGTTTTTGGGGTTGAATTCAATATTTTACATAGAACGACTACCATTCGCCCTCCACAATGCATCACGGGTAATAAATACCACACTCTTGATCTGTTTAATCGTACGCACACACAGGAAATCATGAAATTTATAAAAAATATCTCACTACAGACGGTTTTTGTTCCAGGAACATGTCATTAACAATGTCAGGTCTGACCAGCACGCTAGTGTTAGGCACAGGTTCTGCTGCACCTAAGTACGGCCAACTAGTCACGCCATCAGTCGGCGCCAACTTTGGACCCTCATATATCGCTAAACTTATTCGTATGCGATAAATAACAAGACTTCTTCAATTTGAAAGGTAATTTGCTCCTCAATTTATGTAAATATTGTAAATACGTATTTTTATAAATAAAATAAAATTTAAATACACATAAAAACGTTTATTTATTAAAACATTTTCTTTTAAACGTACACATTGTCTTTGGCAAACTAATCTACAATATATACCAAGCAATTAATATATAAACCGCTAGTCTTTATCATTTAAATGCATTATAAATATCAGAATATGTTTTTGTCAGTCAATATTCAGCTTTATTTAAGGGGAATAAGTACAAAAATACATTTGGTACGCTTAAATCTAAATTAAAAATATCTGTCAAAAAAATATGAGATTTGCACAAGTCATTGATCATTTTGCGCAAATTATTATTGGTCAGATTGCACTAAATATTAATTGGTTAGCGCAAAACATTGAATTGTTTGCGCAAAATTAATACAACAGTAGTTATTTATTAGATTAGATATGTTTTTATTATAATGCAAAACTTATTATGCTACTTTAACAAGATTAGAATAAGGACATAATTATAAATAAAAAAATATATGACAGTCTCAATTTGCAATACTTTTCCGAAAGCAATTTTGTTAGAGATCCTATTAAAAATCAGACGTATGAATAAGAATTCAGTAACCTTTTTTAATATGAAATACTTATATGAATTTACAACATAAGTAAGTACACTTTATAAGATCGTCAAAAAAGTAATAAAATCTATGGTACATACATAATATTTCATTAATTTATACAACAAGCTTCTATATAATAAATTGCTTTATCTACTTTACCTAAAACAGTTAAAGCATATAAATAAATAGAGATAAACTCGAATGGACCTCTCTCTGTCTGTGATGCATTTAAAATTCAAATTCCAATTTGAGGTCGGTGTAAATATCATTAATGTTAGTTGAAAGTTCCAATATTGGCTTACCACTATGACAAAAAGAACCCAATACTAAGTCGTGATTTTTTCTTAATCGATTTTAAAACATCGACTGCACGGATGGTGCGGTGGCTGGGCAACCGGCTGCCGTGCAACGTGTCGCGGGCCCAAACGCACCCACGACACAGGAGAAAATCGTAGTGTGGGGCAACGTTTTAAAAAAAAACATGATTTGGTATTAGAGTTAAAAAACTACTATTTAAGTTGATGACCTTAGCAACCAATTTCTGTTTTCACTATTGTCTTCCATCCCCACCTCTCTCCGATATCATTGGACAATCATGTCTTCAAATCATGAGAATATTATAATATCTCATTGTAATGAATGTTGCTCAATAATATGAGCCTCTAGTATGGGTTGAAACTAGTCGAGTTTCTCGTCGAACAGTAACGTGAGTAAGCCAAAACATATAATAATAAACGTTTTAGTACTAGTAATAATAATTAACTAAAATTTCTCTGTCATTTTATGCCAATCTTTCAATTCTAAACCTTATTCCATTGTGGTAAGAGAGTTTCAGTTTCTTTATTTCCTTAAGGGCTTTGTTTCCCTTTCTTCGGGTTCCGTTTCCACTTTATTCCAAGGTTGCTCCTCACCAGATCCGAATAATGTATACGTCACTAACTCAATTGCGTACAACCCGATTGTAGTGAAGAATATTTTGCGCCATGCTGTTATAGTTTGCTGGAATACGAAAAAAAGATAAATAAGAACGTTGTCTTTAAAAAAAAATACTATATCAATTAACCTGTTGAAAATCATCTCCTAAATTTGTTCATACAAAAGTAGTCTCTAAACAACGGAAATAAGGTCTATAATATAGTTAGTGGAGAGCGGTCACCGGTGACCGCTTGGGGGGATAAATGGGTATTTTGGTTTAAAAAAATCCCAAAATAAAATACAATCAATCCATTTAATTTTTTAATATTTTTCAAATGTGTAGATGATTCCAAAATAACATTAAAACACTGATATAGTCGTTCATATAATATAACTATAGACCTATACATAAAAGTTAAGTTCAAGTTCTTAATTAGAAGAATATCCGTTGTACCTAATAATCGTAATAAAAATAAAATTAAAATAATGATATACATTATGTATATACTTACATTGCCATCCGTGACGTAGCCAACGAAGATAGGCACCACGATGCCAGGTATAGTTGCCACGGTGTTTGTGACTGCCATTAATGTACCTGGCAAAATAAACAGATAATAAATAGCATCACATTTTTTTATTTAACACTTTTTCCACGCTTTGCCATGAAGTCTATCAAAATAGGTGATATATAGAGGTATATATATATATAACTAAATAATTTTATTTTGAACCTGATTGAAAAAGAGTAACCTATGAAGTTTCTTGCTCGTTCTTCTCCATAGGAATTGGACCTTGGAATGAGCAAATAGCTTCACTTTTAATTTTTCGTTTGAGGTTCAAAAGTGCCTCTCTGGTCTAATGGAAATAAATTATTTTAACTTTGACTTATGTGAGCTCAATCAATCGGTAGATTTATCTTCTACTGTATATAGAAGTTTGACAGAAGTTTCTATGAATTTTCTATGAATATTTTTAAAATTTCTACCTTACCTTCTAGCAGTTAAAATATAAAAGAGCTAAAGGCTAACTTACCAGCGAAGTTAGGTGCGATATCGATGTGGTTTGATAGGAAACCACAGAACATGCCGCCGATGGAGGTGACGGCTATAGCCATGAGCGCGACGGCCGCGCTGCGGTTGCAACCGATGTAGCAGATAGCAAGCAGACATATAGCTGGCACTAACGATGCTGGAAGGTTAACAAATATGCTTTAAACTGTCAAACACCGCGCGGTCACCGGTGACCACAACCTTGAATTGTGTCTATAATGACGGTACTCAGCGAGTTAAATAACTACTTGATATTAAATTTCTAGGTTTGTTTGTTGAAAATTCATTAATCTGCCTTAATAGTTATTTATACCTCTATAAAACAAATTTTTTAATATTTGTACACCAGTGGATAAGCATGTTGATATAAACAATACTTTACATCTATAGTAAACATCCATTTTTGCATGTATTATTGTAACCTACACATGTTTTGGCAAATAAAATGATCTTAATCTTTATCGCTTTATCTAGTCTATTTATTTAGGCATTTTAAATAACAATCTTTAAAAACTAGGATTTATTCCGCAGTCAAAATGACTAGACTATTGTGAAAAAAATTATAACAATGTGCTAATTCTAAAGATGAAGAGAACATTAAACAGAAACGCCAACAATAAACTTGTACTTTTGTTAATAGCGAATTTATACAACTTAAATAAAGTATATAAACGTGTATCAAAATCTCCTAGAAATGCTGTTAAAATAATTAAAACTTTAAAATATACATGTCAACATACATCCAGACACCTATTTTTAAATATAAACTGATGTCAGTAGGCTGTGTGACATCGCCGCGACCGCGCGCGCTGCGCATGAGGAAGAACCCCTCTGTGGTTCGAAACTAGTAGAGATTTTTGTCCTCTTGTGTGTTGATATATGTATTATGATTTATGACACACAATTAAAAACACATTGTCTCTCGCATAGATCGGCGCTCCGACACTTTACAGGTTATAGAAAATGTACTTTTTTTGAAAATAAGTTTTGAAAATTTATTGAAAATGACACTCACCGAACATAGTAGCAATTTTTCTCGCCGTTGATGTGGAAATATAATTTTTCCCGCGCAACCAGTCCAGCGTCCTACTAAGGACCATGCTGAAGAACCAGAGAGAAAGGAACGGCATAGACACTGCCAACGCATTCTGAAATTAAGACACATAGGAATTGAAAGCGTAAACCTTATTTTCTATACCAGCGCCACCTATTGTGGTAATGTGTATAGGTAAGTACAATATCAACTGTATATTTCTTACATAACATCACGCCTGTTATCCCAGAAGGGGTAGGCAGAATTGCACATTACGACACTTAATGCCACTGTACAATATAACACAGACTTCACTATTTATGTTATGAGTCCCATGTAATAGGGGGTGAGCCTATTGCGGTTGCCATATACCGGGCATATTTCCAGACTCCGTGCTACTACTGAGAAGTTCTCAAAAAAACCAGTAATGCTTTACCCAACCCGGTAGATAATCGAACCCGACACCCCTTGCCTGGCGGTCGCAGTTGCGACCACTCGGCCAACGAGGCTGCAAAATAGTTATTTTTTCGGACAGAAAATACGCATTGCCATTCAACGTCCCAATGCTGCCAATCTTCTGGGAACGTAGTTAATTTTAAGTTGTAAATATTTATGTAGAGGTAATTATATTTCATTTCTTTTAATTAATTAATAATGTAATAGTTTATTGGCGCTCCGTCTTATGAAATCTTATTTAGAAGAAAGACAGTTAAAGGTTCATGTTAACGGTATTAACTCACAGGGCTCTGGGATGAATATGGGCGTTCCTCAAAGTTCAATATTGGGTCTCTTTCTCTTTTTAGTCTATATAAATGATTTGCCATTTATATTTAAAAATGAACCAAGAATGGTGCTTTTTGCAGATGATACATCATTAATTTTTAAAGTAGATCGACGTACAAATAATCTTGACGACGTAAACAGCTCCATTCTTCAAGTGCATAATTGGTTTACCATTAATAATCTAGCACTTAATGAAAAAAAAAACAAAATGTATTAAATTCAGTTTACCAAACTTGCGTAGTAACGATTGTGATATTGTTTTGAACGGTCAAAAGTTAGAATTTGTCGACGAGACAGTATTTTTAGGCGTTTTTTTTTTTATTTTTTAAGGGGGGAAAATCATCGAATGACTGCCCCCGCCTGGGTGAGGCGGGAGGGAGTGTCAGACTCTTACTGACTAAAAACCACCCCGTTCCTTCTCCTGCACGTCGAGCCGGAGCCCCGGTTACCCGTTAGGTTCTCCGCGACTCCGAATCGGCATCGGCCCTATTGGGCCCCATCTGTGGTGGTCTGATGGCTCTTTGAGGCGCGCGCGGAACGCGACGCGCCGTACGCTCGGGTCTGTTTCTGGTCGGACGGGGAGCCACCCATGCTCGCCGTCCGCAGGCCCGCGCTTACGGTGGCCGGAGATCGTCCCGCGATCCCCGACGCCCGGTGTGTCCTTCGCGATGGCTGGGTTGCGAGGAGGCAGCGCTTCGCTGCCTCACGCGTCCCGCCTCCTCCTTAGCTAGCATGACTGCTTCGCAAAAGGAGGAGACGGCATCCCAATCCCCCTCGCTCCGCATCATGGTCTGCACTAGGCCCGGACGCGAGAGGTCGCCATCGCCGATCACTTCCCTGAGGACACGGCGGTGCTCAGCCCACGAAGGGCATTCTCCCACCGTGTGTTCCACCGTGTCCTCAGGGCGGTCCTCGCAGTGATGACACCCGGGCGTTTCCTCCCGCCCCATCAGACACAGGTACCTCCCGAAACTTCCATGTCCGGTGAGGACCTGCGTCAGGCGGTAGGTGAGGACGCCGTAGCGTCTCTCAAGCCACTCCTCAAAGAGGGGACTTACCGCTGCGATGGCAGCGAGCCCAGCCCTCGGTTGCGACAGTCGTTGCTGCCACTCCGCCATGAGATCGCGCCGGAGCTCATCCCGCCACGCACTTATCTGGCGCGGCAGCGGAGTTTCGCCCCGGCGACGTGCCTCCGCGCGCATGCTGTACACGCGCGCTAGCACCTTCGCCTCCAGATCCCACGGCGGTAATCCGGCAAGGAGGTTCACCGACTCCCCAGAGATCGTGCTTTATCCGCAGATCATTCGGATCGCCATGACCCTCTGTGCCATGAGCAGCGTCCGAGCGGGACGCCGCAACAGGTTTGGCGCCCAAACAGGGGCGCCGTAGAGGGCCATGGACCGCACGACCCCGGCGTATAACCTCCGGCAGGAGGCGTTTGGCCCCCCGAGGTTGGGGAGGATGCGTTTAAACGCAGCCCCCGTCCTCTCCAACTTTGGAGCCAAACGTCGAAAGTGCTCTATGAAGTTCCACCGACTGTCGAGGACGAGTCCTAGACAATAGGCTACAATGGGGTCCGCATATAAAGGCGCTTTCGGGGAGATTGAGCTCAGCTGCTTTTGCAGTTAGACAGATTAGACAGCTCACGGACGTAGATACAGCTAGGCTTGTCTATTTTAGTTATTTCCACAGCATTATGTCGTACGCCATTTTGTTGTGGGGTCGAGCTGCAGAAATAGAATCAATATTTATTCTGCAAAAGTGGGCTATCCGAGCAATATATAACTTACGCCGTTGCGAATCGTTGAGAGAATTGTTTAAAACGATAAATATTTTAACGGTGCCCTGTCAATATATATATGAAAATATAATGTATGTTAGGAAAAATAGGCAATTGTTTGAAAAAAGAAGCGATAGACACAATTTTAATACTAGAGGCAAAAATAAGTTAGCTATACCGCAATTCAGACTGTCCAAAGTACAGATATCCTTTATGGGGTTAGGTATTAAATGCTATAATAAAATACCAAATAGCATACTAGATCTCAATGAAAGTAAATTTAAAACATATATTAAGCGCGAATTATGTAATCAAGCTTACTACACACTGACAGATTATCTTGAAGATAAGAATGCTTGGCAGCATGTTGGTTCGGCTCCACTGGACAATACTCAAATGTAGTCAGTAGTTAAATTCCAATAGTAGGTAATATAATCATCATCATCATCATCATCAACAGCCTATAAATGCCCACTGCTGAGCAAACCCTCTTCTCACACGGAGAAGGTTAGAGCATTAATCACCACGCTTGCTCAATGCGGGTTGGCAATTTCAAACTTATAATCAGAAATTATAAGTTCAGGTTTCCTCATGATGTTTTTCCTTCACCGTTTGTCAGTGATGTCTAAATAATCTTAGAATGTACATATAACTCGGAAAAAGTCACATTGGTACTTGCCGTTGGTAGATTTCGAACCCGCACCCTCATTCATGAGAAGTGGGCGTCTTAAACCTCCGGGGCACCACGACATTCAATAATACATAATCAAGGTAATATAATACATCATTTAATACTTTAATTCTAATGTAGACAATCTAGTTTCCTTATGGCATCGAGCATTTCTTTCTTTATTGAAACAAAGAGTTTCCTTTTTCTTGTATAGAAGCACTATTTCTATGGATTGTCAGTATGCATATGTGAGCACCATGTTAGACTTAAGATTTTTATTTTTTATTTTAGTAAGTTATTAGTATAATGCGTCAAGCGTGTCTTTGCATTGTTCTTACATATGCGTACAGTATTGAAATATGTATCAGAGACATTGTCGAACATACTTTTTTAAAAGAGTAACGAATGGAGTTTCTTGCTCGTTCTTCTCCATTCGAATCTACGTTTTGGAATGAGCACCTAGCTTCACCTAATTTCACTGACTGACAGACTATTATTTATTTTGTATTTGTTGACGTTTCAAAAGTACCAAACTATGGTTTAATTGAAATAAATGCTTTGACTTTGACTTTGACCGTTTGCTTTGGTTCAAGTACGAATCCAAACACGAACATAAGACTAAAAGGGTAGGTAGGTACTTACGACATTTTATAATTAGATACTATGTAGGTATTTCCTCCTATAAATTCATACATTCCTTTTCCAACACAGGCTTCAATCATTTGTAAAGGTAACGATGTCTAGAGCGACCAAGCGAGTTATCAATCAGGCAGACAATATTCACAATTGGAATACTACGAAAATTATCCTTACAACATAATTGGATACTTGCCTTAATCAAAAATAATTTATTTCGAATGTTCAATACAATAAAATATTAATTGATTTTATGACTAACTTAATTTTAGTATTTGTCCAGCAAATTTTTAAGAAATAAGTATGCTGTTTTACTCTAACAAAATGTGTCGTCACAATACACAATCTCGTCCAAAATTCATAGAAAACTGTCGAAAAAAATATTGAATTTGACTAGTTACCAAGTACCCAATTATATCACCGTTCAACCGGAGAAGGGAGTGAACAAAAAATGAAGAACTATATAAGTCAATAAAATGTTTATTACGTTTTACATTGAATAAATAAATACAATTGTCTACGGTTAAAATTATGGTATATATTATATCCTTATATATAACCAATACCCTATGTAATAATTAAGGTATTGGTACACAGTTTCAGTATACATGAGTATGTCAAGTTTCCTTCCTTCCTAATAGTAGGAATATAGATTCGAAGATGCTCGATTAGTTTCAGGCCACACTGGGGCTTATAATAAAAAGATTATGTAAGTAAGTCGTATATTTTAATTGATATAGTAAGATAAGATACTGTCTCGCGACATGGTTTATTAAAAAATAAATGCACATTATTTTTAATTTAGTATACTTAGGGACTAGCTACTTCAAAAATCGACGTAGTAAATATCACTCAAAATTACTCAATAGTCATAACCATCCACCTACATTATATTCATTGAGTCATTAGTACCTACAAAGAAGCAGATACAATCATCTAAAAACAAACTGATGATCTATAGCAGAATTACCTCTTTTTAAAACAGAAATACAAGATCACGATTAGTTCATCCGTCGACTACTACTTGATTACTAGACTAACATGTAGAATACAGATATGTTATTAGGGATACGTGGTAGAATATAAAAAATTAGTTCCCCTCTAGATTACTGGACTAACATTTATTATAATCGAATACAGATACACGTGAACAATAAAAATACGACACTCCCTTTTTTATAATGGAAGTCTAAGTCTGACAAATATTTTAAAAAAGTTATCTTGACTATGTCTAAGTCTATCATTATCAGCATCAGCCTGTACTTAGTTAACTGTCTCACTCACTTCTGTGAAAGGCCTCTTCTCAAACCGAGAAGGCTTCTATCATAATTACGTATCATTTTATTATACTTATAAAAAGTTGTATTATATCATGAGGGTTTCTAAGAGAATGGTTTTTTTTAAAAAAAACGTTGCCACACACTAGTATTTATTCCTGTGTCGTGGGTGCGTTTACAAACATACAAATTCACATACACATGACACCCAGACCCGAAACAACAATTTGTGGATCACACTAAGTGTTGTCCCGTGCGGGAATCGAACCCGCGGCACGCTGCACGGCAGCCATTAGCCCGGCCACCGCACCAACCGTGCAGTCAGATCGCTGAACGCGAATTAAACACTCAGAAAAGTTGTTTTTTATTAAATAATAATATAAAAACGACATTAATACCATCAATAGATCAAAATTATGGCACATGGAATAATTATAAGTTAAATAAAACAGCAGAATTTTGACACTATGTCAGATTCACAAATTACTTACGTAAATCGACCAGTCCGTTTGAATTTTTTGTGAGCATAAGAGAGTTTGCCGCGTAAACTCAGTTTAATTATTTTTGGACTCACATACGGCCAATTTGCTAGAGCTGTATGCTTTTGAACGTAGTCCAGTATAGCTGTTATACCGCCAATATCTAAGTCAGGCCTGTGAGATGGGACGCTGATTGGTTGAGGAAACTTACAAACTGACAGAGCATTCTTAGTGAAAACTTCACTTAACAAATTACGCGCCAGTTGTTTTTGATTTCGACATTTGTCTACGATCGCAGCAAGTTTCTCAAAATTGACGTATATTCGAGAATTTTCCTCTAGTTCTGTCAATTCCGATGAATAACTTTTGTATTTCAAAGTCCATCTAGAGTCATTTTCGTCGTATTCAGGTGGTAGGTTAATAGTCTGTGGGTTTTCATTTTGCGTACCATCTTCTCCTGTTTCTTCTTCTTTTTCATCTTGTTTTTCTTCTTCTTTATCATCTACTTTTTCTTCTCCTTTTTCTTCTTTCTTTTCTACGACTATTTCTTCTTCTTCTTGTTCTTTTTCCTCTTCTTCTATTTCTTCTTCTTTTTCCTCTTCGTCTATTTCTTCTTCTTTTTCTTCTTCTATTTCTTCTTCCGTTTCTTCTACTTTGTCTTCTTTTTCTGATTCTTGAATAATATCACTTTCCAACTGTCCCGTTCCACTTTCGACCTTAGTAGCTTCTTCTTCTTCTTCTTCTTCATCTTCGATTTCGTCTTCTAAAGCTTCTAATTGGTCGATCAAGTCCTTGAGAGTATCGACAGCTTTAATCGAAGTAGACATTTTATCTACTATTCCATTAATTTGCTTGTCTGATTCTTCTAACTGTTCAATAAAAGAAATTTGGTCTTGAATAGTTTTCCACAGATTTACAATAGCTATGGTTCTAGGATTTAATGGCCCACTTGCCGTTTCATTATCTGTTGCATTATTGGCTGCTTCTGAATCTGAAGTATTTTGTTCGGTACTTGATTTATTTTTACCTGTCTCTGCTGACTTTGGAAGGGTTTCAACTACGAGTTTAGATTTAAATTTATATTTAATGGGTTTCACTTTCTTGATTATTAGTTTTGGAACAACTTTATTTCCATTTACTTTTTTGTAAGATACAGTTTTGTGTTGTTTGTCGATGGTTTTCGTTGTAAGTTGGTTTGTCACTTCTGATTCAGAAACAACATCCTCGGATTCCGTGCTGTCATCATCACTATTGTTACTTTTTTGTATTTCATTTCTCTTGTTTTGAGTGCCGAATATTTTGACATCATATGTTCCTGTTTCGTTAGAAGTTGTTGGCTTATTATCTGAAAAATAAAAATACTTTAGCATCTTGCAAATATTTACCTAGTTAACAACTGTTATTGAAAATGTGTATGATTTACCTTGCTGGGCATTTTTCTCTCGATACCCTTGTAAAAGCTTCCTAAGACACATTTGTGCATCTACGTAGGAATCTGTGGAATTATAAAAGTATCGAATGTAATAGTATTTTGACAGCTATATGCTATATGCAAATACGAAAAATATGAAGATATAACTACGCAAAATCTGCAAGTAAACCTAACCCTATTGAAAAAACACGGGTCCCAACCTGACATCGGCAAAAAACAGTCGGTACAAGATACGATGTAAAGCAAATTAAATATCCGGTTTGACCTGAGAACTTCCACCCTTTTAAAGAATAGATAGGTACAAAAAAGTTACGCGCCTACTGAAGGTTTCACCCGTCCTAAAAAAAACAACTTGAAGTAATGACGTAACGTTACCAGTGCCTTTTGTCTGGTGAGAGTTCCGGATTCCTACCAAACTTTTTGATTATGCTGAATTTCTTGGGGAGCTATGGAACAGTTGACGGAATAAAACGGCTCCCTGTATGGTCTGCAATGCATTTGTGGTTCCAACTCATGTAGGATGCAGAAGAATATGTTTGCTATGCATGAATGCTACCAATACGAAGTAGGTACCTATTAGATAAAAACATTTGGAATTGACGTATATAAACTTTTACCTTAGTCATACTCGCGTGAGTACGTTCGTGCGTACCAAATATGCGCAAACTCACACAAACAAATCGTCACTATCAAGAGACTGTGTGTACGGTGTACGATGATGAAAATTATAATGTGGTAAATGTTTAAAAAAACAATAAACATAATATAACAGGCTCAGACAAACTTTATTACTTAGTAAGCTTTCGTTAATTCATCGAAACATCTGTTTCAGAATCTCCATATATTGACGTCTTTCCCCTCCACCCACCGCCCTTCTCGAGCACCTGGTTACACGTGCCATAACAAACCATATATAATATTCAGTACTACTCACTGTTTTTCATTTATATTAGTTTAGAGGACTTATTATAGATATATTTATACATTGGACATGCGAATTACGATTTAAATATAAACTCCTTGTCAACCGATAACAATCGATTACCTGTAACATTTGTTACAGGTAATTTAGTTTAGTCATACCGGCGCCATCGGTATCTAACATCGCACTTAACTGTATCCCTATTAGGCCTCAAGTCGCGAATTGAAAACAAAATACGCACTAATATAGGATATATTAAACCTATTTATCTAAAAAATACTGATAACAAGCATAGCTCAGATTCGGAAGGCGAAAGGTCAGTGCATGCATGATCAATCATAATTATATTTGAATTTTTAATAAGAAGGAATAGTCGGATGAGGGATGCTCAGAATCGAAAAATATAGCAAAGAAAAATATTTGATATGATAATGATAAAGAAGTAGAAACTCACCCGTCTTATATTTGATATCAGCCCCAAAAGTCAGCCAATTCGGCTGACTGACCTCACAGTGTTTCACCCTGTATGTCGTCAGTGATTTACTTTCTTGCGGATATTTAACAATCACTGACTTTTTGTGCAACCTCAACCAAGAATACGGCACACAAATATACGGATCCAACCAAGGCTCTCCAGCTTTTTTTAATTTTATCACACAGTATCTGAATTTCTTATTAGGGCCTCCCATCTAAAATTTCATAATGTATGACACTATCATCTTGCATAAATAAATAACATAAATAAGTAAATAAATTATAATCATACCTTTTATATTAAAACGGGTCCGTAACACAAATTAACCGGTTGGTTAATATAAACTTCACATTGAAATTAAATAACAAATGTGTCCCTTCATTTGTTATTTGCCTCTGACAGCGGAATTAGGAATGAACGACATCGTTCGGAACGGCTGAGCGGGAATGAATGAATATAGATTGTCGGTTCTGACACATGCGCAAAAAGCGACTCAGTTTTAAATTCAGAACGGTGACGTAAGCACTAATAAATTATCAGCTATCGTAAAGCCATTGGTCAGTCAGTTTTTGACAGCTACCGCGATTGGGCTAACAAGTCTAAGCGTCAATAGCGCCAAAAACAAAGGCCTGATTGGTAATTCAAATAAATGAAACAAACGTGGTCTAAATTTAGATAAAGTCGGAATAATTCGCATAAACTTGTCGCTGTAGTATGGGTCCCGTGCATAGTAAATAGTTGGACGCCACAACATTATTTATTATAGAGACCAAATTATCTATGACTTTATCCTGTGACCTACATACATATTTAAAAAAATATATACCTAATACAAAAGTAATTTATACATTTTATTACAAATTTTTATAATACACAAAATAGTTCACGGTCGAATTGATGCTCCTGAATTGCACAATGAGTTCCTTCGTATATTTGTTCCTGACAATTACTGTCGCAACAGAAAGCACTAGTTATTTGCTTTACCATCCCGCAGAACAGTCAGTAGATTAAATCCCCGTTACTACGCATGATGAAACTTTTAAACCGATTCCTGGACTCAACGCCAGAGTGTGATGTGTTTTTGAGCGAAAGAAGATTATTTTTGTCGGAATGCTTGAAGTTTTACGAAAGAGATGTATGAACGTCAGTATTTAATAATAAATAAGTGGTTAAATGTATTTGTTCTTTCAATTGTATGTTTATTGAGTAGTGTAATTGGTTTTTTTTGTACCGCTCTATTCATATAGAGGTAAATAAATAAATGCGTCTAGTAGTTACTTAATTGGAAAAAAGTTCTGCGACCGAATATTTATCAAAGTCAAGGTAACATGTAAGTAAACTTTTGTTACATGATAAGTTCAAAATAAAAAAAATAAGTACTTACCTCTTGGATTTTAAACCGTTACTTACTGAACCTTCTTGAATTCTAACTTCGTTCCTTACACTTTAATCTTATTATTATAGTCTTAAAAAATACCTCTATAATAAAAGCATTTTTTTTAAGGGGGGAAAATCATCGAATGGCTGCTCCCGCCTGGGTGAGGCGGGAGAGAGTGTCAGACTCTTAAAGCATAAACCTTCTTTTACAGTCGCATAAAAGATAATGTTACCATTACCGACAAAAATTCGCAGCCATAACACAGGACAAAACAAAACAATTATTATACTGGACTATTTTTCTAGGAAAAGACTTACCTCAGTCATATTGAACTTGAGGACTTGTTTCATGTAGAAGGGCAGTTCGATGAGCACCATATACCAGCCAAAGTTGGAACAAGTATGTGCTATCAGGATCGCAAGGAATGCTGGCGACTTGAACGCTGCTCCCCAGGGCATTGGATGCTTGTGCTGCAAGGGATATGAAACTGAGGTAATAGATCATAAAACTACGAACAGCGAGCGAGAGACGAAAGGTACATTCTGTAAAAATTTGATAAATGTTCCGGACTAAATAGCAAATGTGAAAAAAAAATGTATATTTTTTTAAACGCAGGATAGTATTTCGCTTCAAGATATTAGGGCATTGTAAATAAGGACTATTTCTTTCAGTAGATCTAGACTCTACAGCAGTATCTACTGTGTGTATCTATTGCAAAAGCTTCTTCGTCTTACCTTCGGTCCTTGGTTCTCTTGATTGCCCAAAGCCTGAAGGATCATGGTCCTCTCATCAGCATTCATGAACCTCTGCTGCTGAGGCGTGTCCTGCACCAGCACCACCCATAACACACACCAGATCAGAGACAAACCACCCATTACGTAGAATACACTCTCCCAACCTGAAAGAAAAGGTCTAGTCTGATCATCTTCGAGGAGTAACGGAGAGGAGAATATTTTTTTTGTTAGTGAAAATTTACCAAGGTTCTACATTGTGATATATTTTTAGCCTGACACTCTGACATTGATTAATTCATCACCTGATGTCTATGTCCTCACACTCGCTAGATGCGGGTACTATTAATGCGACCCTATTGAACAGAATGTATTCAAATTCAATACGATGACAATTAAAGATTAATGTCAATGAATCTTTAATTTTACATATTTTTCAGCAAAACAGAACAAAATTACAGACAGTTTACAACTTCTTCTGAAAATGTATAAAAACGATGGATTAAAGTGGAATTATTATTGATTTAATACAATAATAAAGTTTTTATAATAACTATCGTGAGACATACTAAATTAACTAAAAATCGCGGGTTACTCACGTGAATGTACTGAGTTCTACTAGTTTCGAACCACAGAGGGGTTCTTCCTCATGAGCAGCGATTTTTCGTTAATAATAAAGTTTACCAATTAAAAAACTTCATTACCAATATTAGCAGTGAGTACACCAGCCATCAGCATAGATATGACGGTGCCTAACGAGGTCCCGGCGTAAGTCAGTGCAGCCATGAAGCTCCGCTCTGATGGCGGCGCCCATTTTGACAGCATCGTGTGCATTGCGGGAAACGTTACACCCTGTTCAGAAGATTATCATTCAACCTCGTTTCGTTTAGTTGGCATCGCACTCGTGAGTTCTCCGGTGACTAGAAGGTCTTTTACACATGGGAAAATAATTTTTGTTTTTATTTTTGACTTAACAAGTAGTAATAGTTTAATGAATACAATTGTATCAAATGAAGATTGTTGTAATGTCTAAGATTTGCATGGAGAAATAATAAATAAGCTAATATTTAATATTTCTACACCAGAAATGGTAGTTATATGTGTTTCTATGTTTAATGTAAGATCTCAGTGTACCATGTACTTAGAAATAAATATATCTTTATCTTTATCTGTGAAAGTTTCTTTGTTTAAATGTTTGTTCGTCAATCACGCTGAAACCACTGAACGCGTTTTGATGAAATTTATACAGGCAGGTTATAGGGTGACTTAGAAGATCGAATACTTTTATTCCGATTAAGTGCTCCCATGGGATTAGACAGGACTATGCGGGCAAAGCCGCGGCTAAAAGCTAGTGGAAATAAATGTGTGGCGTGAAACAAAACATTCACAGGGCTTGTGTTTCGCCATGTGAGGAAGTTTAACGAAAGCCGAACCCTTTTTAGAGTTACTGGGGCTCCAACTCGAAGCGCAGGAGAAGGAACGGGGTGGTTTTTAGTCAGTAAATGTCTGACACTCCCTCCCGCCTCACCCAGGCGGCAGAAGTCATTCAATAATTTTAGCCCATTAAAAAAAATCTTTTGGAGGCCGGTATAGCACTTGTACCTTCTATGGTATCCATGGATAGCACTGATTGTTTCCCATCAGGTGACCCATCTGATATTGTGATAGCCACTTACCAGTTCAACTGTTTACATATTTACTAAGATACCCTGTATAAGCAGTACCACAAATACTTGTTTAACATAACATCACGCCTTTTATCCCCGAAGGGGTAGGCAGAGGTGCACATTACAGCACTTACTGCCACTGTACAAGGTAACACCCACTTTTTACTATTTATGTCACGAGTCTATCCGTGCTACTACCGAGATTTTTTGAAAAAACCTCGTAATACTTTGCTCGACCCGGTAATCGAACCCGAGACCCCTTGCCCGGCAGATGCACTCGTGACCACTCGGCCAACGAGGCAGTCTTTCAGTCAAATACTTGTTTCTATTTATGAAACCACCTAACAACTAATAAGGTCCCAATCAGCGCATTGAAGTCAATAATAATGAACATTGTTCCTAAGGAGACAATGAACCCGGTGTGAAATTGAACGGTTAAATATGGACTGATTGTTTCATGTACGTAGGTACGCGTGTACGCATTTGCTTTCAAAAGGGCTTGTAAATAATGGTAATAGCTGCATGTAAGCACAGAAATACCGTAGAACAGATTTGAAATCAACAGAACTTTTAAGTTAATACCTCTACTAATAAACAACCCAGTTCCTTCTTTCCTTTCAAAGAATCGATCTTCTTTCTTCGAATCTTCTATCTTCTTCTAATATCAACTATGTATTTATCAAAATCAAAAATCATTTATTTGCCCAAACAAGGTACCTATATATAACAGTGTTCACATTATAATTATAGTCTCTCTTATTCTGCTCCCAATTCGGACGAGCTAATCTTTTAAATGTAAGTTTTAATAATTAATAACCAAATATCTAATTAACGAATCCTTTTCTTAAATACGCGGTTTTTTTATATTACTTACCCCTCCAATCCCCTCTCCTATGCGCATGAGCACGACGCCAGAATAGTGCAGATTACACATTACGGGGGTAAGCAGAGTGCACACCACATTGATGAACACACTGAAGAACATCACCCATTTAGCTGAGTACAACTCTGCGATACGGGCGGCTGATGGACAAAATAATGTTTGTTAAACAATTTCTCGAAAACGGCTCTAACGATTTCGATGGAACTTGCAATATACTGATTAAAATGATATAGCAAATTCGGAGTAATGATTAATTTCCAACATTGGAAACCAGTGGTAGCTTTTTTGCACAAATCAATGAGAATAAATTAAGTCAATAGAACAAAATTATAAGTACTTTTAAGTATAAAGTGACGTTAAATGAAAATAAACTTACCAGGTAATTGCGAAATGAAGTATCCCCAGAAATAACAACTGAGGACTATGCCCTGGACCTCCGATGACCATGTGAAGGGGCCATCTAATTCCTGAACAGAAAATACGTTATATGTAGCTAGTGCTTTGTAAGATACGGTCCTTCTAGATTCAGATTTATGTAGTCTTCAAAAAAAACCTTTGTAGACTGACCTGAATCCTGAGGACCGAATTTATGCAGCGGGATTTAAGGGTGGAATATATTTCCAATTTTTTGTTCAATATAAACTAAGTTTAAATACTTAAACCAACATAACATCACGCCTTTTATCCCCGAAAGAGTAGGCAGAGATACACATTACGGCACTTAATGCCACTGTACAATATAGCACCCACTTTTCACTATATTTATGTTATGAGTTCATGTAATAGGGAGTGAGCCTATTGCCATATACCGGGCACAATAACCAAAACTCCGTGCTACTACTGAGGATTTTTAACCACCCAGTAATACTTTGCCCTACCCGGGAATCGAACCCAAGACTCCTTGTCCGGCAGTCACACTTGTGACCACTCGGCCAACGAAGCCGTCGAGTTATTTAAACCAACTCTCCAATATCAAATTAAATGACTTCCAGCCTTGCAGGTAGCAATTTAGTCTGCATTTTTTTATTGTCCATTATCGCAGACATTGTTAACTTATCAACTTCTAGTATATTAGTGCCTATGTAACAGCCATTGTTAATAAAAATATCAAATCACGATAGTTGATTCAAGACGTCTGGAAAATGAATTTTGCTTTGTTATTGCTTTTTTTTTATACCACGACGGTGGCAAAAAAGCACACGGCCCACCTGATGGTAAGCGGTTACCGTGGCCTATGTACGCCTGCAACACTTGGGCCATTACATGCCTCTTGCCGACCCTTAAAAAACCTATTCACCGCCCTCTTGAAGAACCTCATGTTGTAGCCCACTGGGAAAACCACGGCAGGGAGCTCATTCCACAATCGGAGGGTCCGTGGGAGAAAATTCCTCGAAAAACCGAACTGTACGGGACCATTTTGGCTCCAATGAGTGAGCGTGAACCCCCTGTCGATGGCGAGCGGTGTGATGATAAAAAGTGGCCGTGTGCATCATATCAAATAATTCCGCAGAACATAACCCATTATACAAGCGGTAGAACACGCACAAGGAGGCAAAATCTCTCCTTAGACTTAAGTGCTCGATACCGCTCGTAAGTATAGGATCGTCAACAAGTCTTACAGCTCTCCTTTGGACCGCGTCAAAAGGTCCAAGCTGGTATGCTGGCGCTCCTGCCCAGAGATGAGAGCAGTACTCCATACGGGGGCGAACTTACGATTCATATAAAAGCAGTCTTTGTCCCGGCGTGAAGTACCGCTTCAAAATTGCTTATGAACATTGTAACGTTTTCATTTTAAATTCTTTATTCAGAATCATTGGAGACGTGCCAATAGTATTTATAAAACTTTATGACCGATTATGAGCTTTTTATAAGTTATTATAGATATGTATCCCACGTACACAAAATGAGTACCGTATCCTAATCGTAGAATCTTCTAGAGGTATATATGTAAAAAGGAATCCCTTTTTCCCTTGGTCACGGCATCACGCGTAAAGAGCTGGATCGATTTCACTAATTCTTTTTTTGTTGTATTTGTTATTGTTAGGTTCTCCTAAAATCCTACGGGAACGGGGGAAAACGGGATTGCGCGTACGAAGTCGCAGGCAGAAGCTAGTAGAATAATGTATTCATGCTACATTTAAACTAAATCACGAAAAAACTTTGTAGTTCAGAATTTCATTAAACTCCAAATGGTAATGTGTACTGAACTTCATAGGTACAGTGAAACCTGGTTAAGTGAGACATCAAGGGACCTGCAATGTCGTTTCACTTAAAGAGGTATTCCACTTACCCAGTGTTTCAGATATACAGGTATAAATAACTATTTGTCTCATTTACAGAGGGTTCGATTAATAGAGGTGGACTTGGAATTACGTGTGGAATTTGTGGGTAGAATAAGAATGAGTAAACAAACAATGTTATCTCAGTTACAGAGGTTTATGCATATAAAATTTACTCGCTGTCTCAGTTATAGAGGTAACTGTGATGATAAATCGAAAGAACAAATCCCAGATATAGAGGTTTACCTCGTCCCACTAACAGAGGTAATTCAGTGCCAAAGTGTTGGGACCTCAGCGTGAGTTCCAGTTATGGAGGTTTCTCACTTATCCAGGTCCCACTTAACCAAGTTTCACTGTATTAAAATTATTATTAAAACCATTTATTTTTCGCAACAAAACAAATTCTCCTTGACAGATATAAAAAAAATATTAAAAAACAGTCTGGCATAATTGCCACATGGCAACAGAAGACGTTATGCTAACGTCTTCTCTTGCCATGTGGGAAACCTAAAATAAATTATACATCAACATACAGCCAATGAAATGAATGACATTCGCATATCATCGTTTACGAGCGTCCCAATTTATTGCTATTTAAAAACAACTCATGTTTATTACAAGTTAATGGAAATTGGGTCGAATGAATACAACATTGCGCGAACTTTTATGATGCGACTCACAAGACTTGCAAGTTGCAATGAAGTGCAACGATTTCTCTTATCTTTAGAGAATAAACAGTTTTAATTTTCCTGTTTATTGTATGCTAGGTACGTATCAATGAAGAACAAAGTCAAAGTCAAAATCATTTATTCTAATTTTGTTTCTAATTAAACGAGGGGCAATGTTTAATTAGAAATAAAAAATGACACTACACTAGTATTTACTTCTGTGTCGGGTGCGTTTACAAACATACAATATCACATACACATGACACCCAGACTCGGAACAACAATCTGTGGATCACACAAAGAGTTGTTCTGGGCGGGAATCAAACCCGCGACACGTAGCGCGGCAGCCAGTTGCCCAGCCACCGCGCCAACAGTGCAGTCAATGTAGACCAGAAAGGCACTTTTGAACGTCAACAAAAAAAAATTACGGGAGAAGAACGAGCAAGAAACTTCATAGGTTACTCTTTTTCAATCATTTGTCTATTTGCCGCTGTAATTTAAATCACCTCATATTTTCGAACAGTTTCTTCAAAGAAACTTGAGTCCGCTTTTGAGCCAAAGCGAAGGTAATTTTTCACTGTAACAACTCACTAATAAGTTGATGCTACCATTTCTTAGTGTACCTGTTTGTGATCTATAACTATTTTAGTATAACAGTGTCAATGGAGTCTTAAAACCCTAAAAAATCTGCGCTCTATGTCTCTCAATACGAAGCAATAATAGCAAATATCACACACAGGTGACACAGGCACTCTTATGCATGATTTAGATATACTTACAGTAGCATTGCTGCTTCCACCAGGAGCTGTGCACTCCCCTGGTCCTCCGGAGCCGTGTGCATCAGAATCCCCTTGAGCCTTTTTAAGTGCAGTATGGTTCAGCATCCCAACCATAGCGACAGAAAGATTTACTTTCAGCCCATAGACTATTGCAAAGCCTATGGAGCCGAAAACGGATAATATGTAGCGTGCAGGGAGTATGCCTGGAAAGAAAATTTGATTTTAATATTTATCAGGTCGTAACTCGCAACCGTCAACCGGACTATGGACCTTATCTACTTAAGATAGGTTGGATTTTTCTGCTTCTGATCCGTTTATTTATTTATTTATTTATTTTATACTTTATTGCACACATAGAAAAAAATTGTAAGCATTTCAATAGTAATTTGAGTACAATGGGCGGTCTTATCACACGCGGCGATTTCTTCCAGACAACCTTTCGATGGAATTTTTGAAAAGAAGTTTATTAATTTTTTTATGTAGTTTCCACTACTCTTTAAGATCTTGTTTCCATTTTCGTATACCGAGCCAAAATGGTCCATGTTCCGAATGTCCCGAAATTAATATTTTGCATCTAACAATTTCTTAGTAAGTACATCACGGCTTACGGTAGCAGACTAAAGACTAACAAAGCACATATGTGAAACTGTGGGCAAGAGTTTATTTACCTATCTACCTACAAATTTAAGTGTGGGAGAGCCATGCCTTAAGTGGCCCATTCGTGCCATGCTTCAGCACGAATGGGCCGGGTCGACACGTCGGTTTTCTGTGAGGCCGAAGTGACACCACGGCCTCACAGAAAACCGACGTGAAGCAACGCTTGCGTAGTGTTTCGTCGTGTGAGTGACCCAATTACCCTGCTCTTTCCCAATCTCCCCAATCTCTGAATCCCCAACGATCCTCAAACTCCTAATCCCCAAAAGGCCGGTAACGCACTTGTAATGCCTCTGGTGTTCC
Organism: Spodoptera picta; assembly: GCA_038387885.1. NCBI lineage: Eukaryota > Metazoa > Arthropoda > Insecta > Lepidoptera > Noctuidae > Spodoptera > Spodoptera picta. Next base: position 330,861 of record JAZHFQ010000137.1, read on the forward strand.
AGGTGTCCATGGGCGACACCAATTGTTTACCATCAGGTGATCCGTCTGCTCGTTTACAGGCTTATGCAATAAAAAAATAGACAAGTAGGTAGGTACCTATGGGTATACATAAGCCACAATACAAGCTTTCACTTAATTTCCTTTCTTGATCGATTTATCAACAGGTTTCCAAGAATCTATCATCGAAGTGTTTGGCTTCGACAAACAGATACTGACAGACAAACACGCCTTCCTTTAATATTGAAGTCAAACCACCTCCAGCTCTCATGTGACGGGTGGATATCTAGCTACTTAGATATACATTTAATTCTCTTTAAAATGTCTTTTGAATTATGATATTTGAAATTCCTAATTATGTATGTGTCTCCTCTCTATTAAGACGCAATAAATAAATAATGAGACAATGGATGTTTCAGGATAATAAGGCTTATTTTTATTAGATACTTATACCTTTTCAAGATCGATGTGACATGTTGGTAATTAAACCATTAAGGTAAGGCTAGGACTTATAATATACCTATGACTAAAGACTAGAACGTAGTATATTTGACCTTAATATTAGAGGTATACATCTGTGGGCTTTCGCTCAAAACTGTCACTCCTACTAAGAAAGAAGCTACGTTTTACCCTTTTGGTTTTTTTTTGCTATTATTGCACATCGATCTTGTCCTATGTATAGTTGTTACAGTTTTAATTGGAATAAGTAGATTGCATTACTTACCTACCCGCTACTCGGTCAGTAGATCATGTTTAATGCCTTGTTCACACTACGCTAGTATTTTAGTCCAGTTGCGAATATTTAGTAGTTCCCTCTGACTTACATTTTGGGGAGAAGCGAGGGAGGACTACTGAATATTCGCTACTCGACTTAAATACTAGCGTAGTGTGAACAAGGCATAGGGAGTGACTGTTACTAAACAATGTACACAACCACTAATTAAACGCCTTTATATAACAAAGCAAGGTGACAAAGTACTTGTATCTACAGATAGACAAGTGTAACAAAACATTGATATGCATATAATTTATATCCTATCGGGAATCCACGACCGACCGCCAAGGTAAAACTGCTAACATAATGCATTCATGCGATGCATAGAAATTAAAAATAAACATACGAATCATACATAATATCTATCTATAGTTTTTCATTATTAAACATTATTTTGGGTTTTACGCCTTGTTGTTTCGCCCGTATGAAATGTTGGAGAATTTTCTCGAGTCCAGATTGTTTAGATACCCCGATAGGTATAATAAAGAGGTATAATATTTTTCATATTTATGTGAATATCCCCCTCGCTTTTTGTGAAAGTTAAACTTTCTGGTAACCATGTTTCAAATTCCAAAGATTGGAGCAGTACTCCACACGAGTTCACACGACCGAACTTGTGCTTGGTAAAGAGTGAGCAACTGCTCCAGCGCGAGGTACCGTCTCACTCTCGACGGGGCACCCAACTTTCTACCAACCAGTTGCGCCTTTGCCTCAATATACATGCCAAAGTTGAGAGTGGGCGTCAGAGTTACGCCGAGAAGCTCGAGACCGTCACCCATCAGAACGGACACACCTCGGAATGTAGGAGTCAGTGGGAACAGACTCCGTTTCTTATTTTAGTTTTTATTATTTTAACATAACATCACGCCGTTTTATCCCCGAAGGTGTAGGCAGAGGTGCACATTACGCCATTTAATGCCACTGTACAATGTAACACCCACTTTTCACTATTTATGTTATGAATCCCATGTAATAGGGGTGAGATTTATTATTTTAGTAAATAAATAAGTAGGTAGGTTCGTTTTTGTTTGCATACCTATAACCTTATACTTATATGTATAAGGTTATAGGTATATACTATGATATTACTATATTGGAAAAACCATTGTAGGTACGATTCCACAAGTCGATTTGTTTCCTCATAAAGCATTTTTAAGTTTAACTACCTACTTCTGCTGATGCTCTGCTCAGCTCCTATTGGTCGTAGCGTGATGTTTTATAGCCTAGCCTAGCCTAGCATATATAAAATAATTATTGAAATCAATCCGACTTGTAGTTACGGAGATTAGCGCGTTCAAACAAACAAAAAAACAAACTCTTCCGCTTTATATAATAGTATAAGATATAAGGTAAGATTTATTAAGTATTAGGTCACGCGTGGTTCTGTTTAGGCACGGTAATAATACCATAAATGTTACCGTGGTTTAGGCCTCCCATGCGACTGAGGTCACGTAGGTGTAGTAGGTTAATAGGTCAAACCGATAAGTAGGTATAATTTAAACATAAATCATAAAACCCACCTGCAGCCAGTTTTCCTGTCGTATTATAGATGCCTCATACCTGATTTATCTCACTACTTAGGTTACTGGTAATGTTGGGACGTCATAAAGTATCCCTGCTAAACCCAAAACAACTATTTTTGAATTACATTATATAAATTAGTGTGTTGTCAAAAAATGTAACGCAAACCCTCTTACGTAGTTATCTAGATGTAAATTTAGGAACCTCTAATCCAGGAGTGGACTGACTGTTATAGTTGACGATGAAGAATATGTTCACCTATTTTAATTATTTTTTATACTGCAATGTAGAAGCACTAAAGGGTTAGACGCAAGCCGTACGTAGGTACCTAATAACACAAAAATGTAGAGATTAATTTTATGCCTCTCCCTTCAGGAAATGATAGGAGAAACTTCGAGAAACTGCGTCCACAGAAACAGCAGGAAATAACATCCGTATTCTGAAATTCTGCCTACCATATCTACACAGATAAATAGATAATAAATAAAAATACCTACTGTTTGTAGTATTATAAAATAACCGCTTTTTACTACATGTATACGATACACACACCTACCAAAATAACATACTTTACAATGTTTGTCTGTTTGTGTGTTTGTACTGGTTTATCTCTGGAATGACAAGACCGATTTTGCAAGACTGTTATTGGCAGGTAGCTGGTGTACTAAGGAGTAACATAACCTTCTTTTATTTTGGAAAATGGAAAAAAGAAAATTATATTTTCTAAAACTCATATTCTACGCGAATAAAGTCGCGGGCAACAGCTAGGCCATTAATATAATTAAGTAAAGAAACGCGTAAAATGACTACTTATATTACCCACATTAAATAAACATACGTCATTACACTTTATCACATACTATTACTTCGACACACGGGAAACGACGCATCATGAGTCATCAGACACTATTTTATCATTATGTAGGTACTCATTATATGTTACAGACGAACAGGACCATCTGCTTAGCTTATGTTGTGGTGACAAGCGCGACTAAGTACTAAGCTAAGGGTCACAGTTTGAATCCCCAGGTCTCGGGCTAAACACCTATGTTTACCCTAACTTCGGGATATGCAACGTGAGTAGTGATGATTCACCGGTTCTGGCTCACGCGCTTGACAGGTCAAATCCGGGAGAATCAGTCGCACCAATCCTAAAAAAAAAAAAAAAAAACAAAAAAAAAAAGGTTTTGGCATGCTCTGATCACGTTTCTGCAGTCCTTTTTTGCGTAGGGTGCGTGGTTCTGGAGTTATGCAAATCAATTGCAAATCCATTTATTGTTATCTCATTCATTTCCGGTGCTCCTGACCCTCATCAACGCTCCATTGTTATTATCTATACTTCGAACACCCTTTTGGCGTTCTTATCTATTACTCACTGGTAACCCTCATTATCTTTCATTTCCTATGTCATCAATAAAACACAATCATTCATTTTAATTTTCTAATTAATTTATTACTTTTTTCTACAAAATATGAGTGGAACATCTCATCCACAAAAATATCATTGTACAGTGTGTTCCCTGTAAATATGTTCGTAAAACTATGCATTGAACATCCCTGAAACTTAAATAGCAAATACATTAAGCAATATTCACCACAAACTGAAGTCCAATCATTCTGAATCCTATCAACATTCCAGTCCCATCTCTTACAATTCCTTTTCAAAAACTGAAGATGATATCGCTCAGGTGTTCGTCCATATGAATCAAAATATTGACCGATGCCATTCGCATCGATATGTACAGCTATCCAGTGTGACCCTGGTTTATCATCCGCATCCAAATTGCATATTATATACGTTGGTACATGTGTATACATAGGTAGTCTATTAGCAGCATAAACATTATTTTCTAGACTGACATGAATCTTTTTCATATGCTTTTGTAATTCTAGTGTGTCCATGATATTACTGTTATTAACAAATTATTACAGTACTAATCTATTCAATGGTTGTCATACGAATGTTCAATTATAGTGATTTGTAAATATTAAATATCGCATTCTTTTGGGAATCACAAAACAAGTTCATGCCTGTTGCGATGTGCGATAAATTTGTTGACTCATAGAGTTCAGATAAGAATGGTGCTATATAAGATCGAACAGTTGCAGTCATGCAGTCAGTCTATGGTCGTTTGACCACAGTGGATTGTGTACGTCTACCAATACTACGTTTGTGTTACTTACTTCAACGCATCAATGGTCATGGAGGTAAGTGTTTATTCTATTGACAAACTTACTTGTATTTCTGTTGTTGTTTCCTAACGTGTGTGTGTCAGATTAAGTGTAAACAAATTGATATTAACGTGATAACTCTGTTGTTGCAGAGATCATTCAACTTCGCAGACGATAATGAAAATACCTATAAACAGTATTACTACTTCTGTAATTCTCTTTCATAAAAAGTACCAACTATTGGTTCATTTTGTAAATCAGTTATTGTATAAACAATCCATGGAGATCTATCAATTATTGAAGATATAATAAATATTTCATCACTCCAATTGGATTCATATCCTTTTTGAAAAACATGTTTATATTTAGTTATTCGAACATAATCACCCACGTTGAAATTTGGTTTAGAATTTTCTAAAGAAAGTTTGTTTGATCCTCTATCATAAAGATTAGTCCAAACTGTCATAATATTGTTGGAACTTACATCACATGGGCACATCTTAATACTCGAGTGAATGCTGTGATTATAAGAGTATATTAAATCTTGTAAAACATCGACATATCTATAAGTATTATTATGAGTGAAATAACGCCACATTTTCATTTTTAGAGTTCTTTGAAATCGTTCAACAATACTAGCCTTAATATCAGGATTGTTAGTGGTATAGTAATTTATCTTTTTGGATTTAAAGTATTTTTGTACATCTTTTGAAATAAATTCTGTACCTTTATCAGATTGTATGTGATAAAGTAACTCAACACCTACGTGTTGAATTACTTTCAGTAAATATACTTTCAAAACATTCTTTAGTTGTTTCTGAGTTTTTCTTTTTCATTGGTCTTGCAAAAGCATATTTACTAAATACATCAATAACACAAAGTATGTAGTTGAAACCATCATTATATTGAGCATAAGTTCGCATATCACTTAAATCAGCTTGCCACAACTCATTAATGTTTGATAGAATGTACCTATTACGCGGGAATTTTTTCCGAATGGGTTTATGTAGTGTATATGTTTCTTGTGATTGTAACCATTCCTTTACTTGCTTTTTATCCATTTTCTCCTTCATAGCTTTTGATAATTTATCAATACTACCAAAACCAGCGGGGTTAGATGGATCATAATAAATCCTGTTAATTTCTTCTAGTACGGGGTCCATTTTTCCCAATCGATCTTTTTACGTATTTTAGTTATAGATCTTTTATCTCCACTGCTCGGTGTAGAAAACTCTTGAACTTCAATCTCAGAGGTTTTGTTCAGATCTTTTGCTTGAAGTTGGTTAATAAACTCACATCTCTTTGGATTTCCAATATAAGTAAGTGGTACTTTAATATCTTTTAATGCTTTAGCAAATCTATCCCACCCTATCGGATCACTTTTTTTAAGGGTCTAAGTGAATCATTTATTAAATCAACAATATTACTTCCTGGAATTTTTTCATTATCAATTATGACTGTGCCTTCATTATCCCAACGTATTTTACTTTTACTTATTCCAATTAAGTTTAATAATGACTCACCTTTTTTATTATAAGTTTTTGGAATTAAACTGAGTATTTGTGTTGGTGAATACAGTGGATTTGCTTCACTTTCTATACTTTTAATAGATCCTTTCTCCTCTAACAAAGATTCAGCATCAACTGAACTTTTTAGATCTCTATCTTTATTTTTAAAACCAATTTTAGATCCATTTGAATCTTCATTAGATGTATCAGAATAAATTGGTAATCTGAGTGGTTGACGATCCTCTTCGGTAAAGTGAAGGTATCTTTGTAGTGTTTGTAAATATAACATCCACTTCTTTCGGTCTTCCGTCTTACTATTCATAATATTTTGCATTTCAATATCTAGTCGAGACAAATTACTAGTAACCTTATTTTCTTGTTTTAATTTTTCAATCAATCCAGGTTCAATAAGTATCATTTTCTTAGCATTTTCCATGTTAACTGGCTAGTCCACTTACTAATCCACTCAATATTGCACCTAATATTATTGGTAAGAAAGCCCCTCCTTTTTGTATAATAATATTTTTTCTTAGTTTATGTGTACACTTATGCACCAGTTTACGGAGTATATTTTTGTGTTTATTCAATTTTAGTTTATCTTGATCTTTGAGAGGTATCTTTCCTTGTAAAACGTTATGAATACATTCACAAATACAATTTATTTCTTCTTCATCACACGTTTTAAGTAACGCTCTTTGATATTTTGGTTTAAGCGTATGCAAAGCGTTTAGCAAATGTTTATGCGTGGTGAGTCGACGATGCATCATTTAGAAATGATTTGAATTGTTTGATTCTTGGTGTATTTAAACTCTTTCGTGGGGACGTAGACTGTGCAGTAACCATTAAATGGGAATACATTTGTCTTGATACGACAAAAATCATTTGTATTCTGTTTTAAATCTATCATTAAATATCCATGCGCTTCGAAAGTTGCATCCCTGTAGGCGTCTTCAATGAATTTTGGGTTATCTGGTGACACTTGACGTGCTAAATATCTTATTTGAGTTTTATCTCGAGGGTTTTTAAAATAAATTATATAACTTGAGTTTAAAGAAATGTCTCTTTGACCTTTACCTTGATGAAATAAATTTTGTGTTAAATAAAATACACTAAGATTCCTGTGATGACTACCTTTTGTAAGTATATCCACAATTCTTCCATCAGACTCTCTCATTAGATCATCAATAATAATAAGGTGTGGGTTTTCACCATCAAACATATTAAGATTTGGAATTCCTTGATGATAGTTAACATTTGGTAAATTATATAAAGGCTGCATTTCATCAAAGCACCATGTGATCTGATTAAAATCACAATTACATATTTCTTTAACTGATTTTATGAAATTTGTTACAAAATTTGACTTCCCACATCCACTTGGTCCTGCCACAATAGCAGTAAACGGATGGATAAAGTGATACATTTCACACGTCTAGAGTTTTAAAAGGATGAAATAAAAATGAAAATGTCGGTGTAAAATTACTATATATTGACAAAATTATATACCTAAAACATATAATTTGCGAAAAACAGAATGTTTTGTATACTATTTCTAATACATTTAGTACTTATCAGAAATAAAAACTACAATTATTTTTTGCACTATTTACAATCAAACAATAAATTTTAAATGAACTATTATATAATATTATAGTAATATCATAATTTTGCAATCAAAACAAATTTTGTATATACACACAGAAATAAAAGTATTACACTTAACGTAATTTATAATGTCCCCAAGCCAATGTATCAATGTTGTTGTCCATAATACATCGTTTGGTATCATTATATGACAAAGATGTTTTATTTATTTTTTGTGTAAAAATAGTGTGTTTGATTGACTTAAATCGAAGCATACTACAATATAATACATTTTTATTAAACAAACACGATTTGTAATTTTCCATATTCATTTTTTTGGTAACACTTTTGTGAACTCCTTTTGCTTTTGCTATAAATTTATCTTCTATTTCTAAGGCATACATTTTTGATCGCAACCCTACAAATTCCTTCAATACTTTACCATTATTCTCATCTTTAAAAAAACCTAACTTTTTTTTATTTATTTTTGGATATCCGTAAATATTATTTTCCGGGTAATCTGATGTATCGAAATAGTGAAGTAGATCTGGTTTTATATCCTCATAAAAATTATCTGTAAAAATTTGATATATCAAACTATCGGTATCGGTGTACAATAACTTAATTTTATTATGAAACTTTTTAATCATGTAGTTATAATGAAATTCATACATAAGGGTCTTAGATATATCTAAAATACAAAATCCTAAATAAATCGGTTTATCATAAATTAACTTTGTTTTCCGTAATTGTATTGCGACTAAATGTTCTGAAAATATTGATAAACTATGGAATTCTGGTTTTGCAATCCAATCCTGAGCACCTAAAACTTTACCACGATTATCCCAGTGAGCATATAACATAACATCACGCCTTTTATCCCCGAAGGCGTAGGCAGAGGTGCACATTATGGCACTTAATGCCACTGTACAATGTAACACCCACTTTTCACTATTTATGTTATGAGTCCCATGTAATAGGGGGTGAGCCTATTGCCATATACCGATTATCCCAGTGAGTTAGTAGTTTAACGTTTACTCTTTTTTCAATATTTTCCATAGTCTTACCGAAGACAGAATTATTCATTAATTTAAAAAAGTCTTTTTCAAAGTTTGATGTAGCTAACGTTCTCAAACTAGTATTTAAGTCTATGTATTTCTTTAACCAAGAACTCTGTTTAAATTTTAAAATTCTATGTACTTTCATTAATTTAATCCCCATTTCAACGCATTGTTTTAAATTCCTGTAATGAATGATGTATTTATTTTTATTATTTAAATTAGGAACTAATTTAGATTCTTTAGTATTACCCACACATATGTTTTCAGGACATAACGGAAAGTCAGAATGCAAATCATGAAGTTCATCAGGATATTCCAAATCAACTTCTAAAACATAACCGAAATCAGAGTTATCCGAAACATTATAATCTGTATTAGAATCTACCCATTCAAAACCACCAACAGGAAGAGATTGAGACATTGCCCAACCATATAAATTATTCGCATCAAAATATGTGAGATATGAATTAGGTTTTTCGCTATCATAATCTTCCATGAATTTATTATTTGCTCTAGCAAAACGATTGCTACACTGAGATATACCCCCTCTAATACCAGCTTTAAAAAAGCAACTTTGTCATAGTCTGTTAATAATTCTAATTCTATTTTTGTAAATTTTAACATTGCATCCCAAATTAAACCTGGGGCAGTATAGTAATGAGCAGGATCTAGTCCATAAGTTTTTATACAAAGCTTTCTAAAGTTTTCGAATACATCAGTCAAAAGTAAAACATCAGTTTTTAAATATAAATTGGAATAATCAGACATACTACTACACTTAAAATGTTGCCAAATATCTTTTGCGTGATTATAATCATCATTTGAAATATTTGAATCTGTGAGTGAACTATAAAATTGGTGTTGATCAGGAAGTGATGGATGTTTCAAGCAATCACTATTACACATAAATTCATAAGGATAAATACCTTTCCGTCTTAAACGTGAAAAATCTTCATTATTAGGATAGTTCCTTTTTAATTCTGTAAACTGATCATCATTAAGATTTTTAGCTAGTTGATCTAAACTACACGATAAAAATTTCAGTGAATCTACGAATCTTAAACTTACTGGTTGATTATTTATTGTTAACTGTTTTGAAAATGATATGTATCGTTCTTTGTTTTGTGGAATAACTTCAACTTTGTTATCATCGAGGTTTAATGCATGGACAATGAAATGAGCATCGTAGTGACTGAGGTTATGTAAAAATATTGGGATATGACGAGGGGTTCTGTACTTAGAACTACACACTTGATGTGCAACACCCCTAAAACTACCAGTGTGCCAATCAAAATCGTAAAAAAGATCTTCATTTAACTCAGTTTCACAAATATGACATATGTTTGAATTTGAAATTTTAATTTTCTCTTCATCTGATAATGGAACGGGACATTTTTGGAAACTATTTTTTTTAACTATTGCTTTCACATCTTCACAAAGGCGATTCGAACTTGTGCACAGTTTGACCCACTATATGTCTCATATTTTGATAATCTGTTATCATATGAACATTTAATGTAATATCCAAAACTATACACTTCATGTTTTTGAATATTAATTGTACTAGGCTTGGATGGATCGTTACTACATGATTCTATCGGATTCAAAAATGCCTCAAAGTCTGCATAAATCACAAACGGCATTTCCAACTTTTTCGCGAATTTATCAAATTTTAATTTATTATTTGAGGTTGCTTTACCAAACCAATCCTTTTTGGAATCCACACCGTTTGGTAATTCTGTACAAATGTGCGCGCAATCATATTGTTGATGGTTATTAAGTCTTTCCTTTGATGGGAAATGAAGTAAACATGAATCACATATACAAACTGCATGATGTTGTCTTGATATTTGTGAACTTACTAATCGCGATAAGTTTTTAATATAACAGTAATGATTGTTAGTACCATTCGATATATATAGTAGGTTAATATGATTAGGTGTACGACATTTTGATAAATATAAAGGACCTACAACAGAATTACACTTTTTTTCTTTATTATACTCTAAACCAAAAACATTAATACTAATATTGTTTAATTTCTCTACTTTTGATATATCTGCAATTTTAACCGGAAAAGAAATACCAGTAAATTTTAATTTATTTCCATGAATTGCGTAAGATGCTACCCGATCTACATTTTTACATACAGGATATAAACCGGAGAGTAATGCCCATTTGAAACACATATTATCATTATTTTTAACATTGATTACAGCTTTTTTTGATTTAATATCTTGAGGAAGGTTGATGTATGAACTACCACGTAGGGGGTTGAATTTGTTAACATTCATATCTATGTATTTAATTTGATTAAGACTCCAACCACTATCTTTTTTTTCAAATTGACAAATTTTACCGACTACTGTGTCTATTAATGATGAATAAAAAATATTTAAGTCATCTCCTTGACATATTATGTAATTAAACGTTTGAAAATCAAACGTATTTTTAATATCTTTAGTTTGTTGTATGAAATCAGCATGCAATATGAAGTTTATTTTACAAATTGTGTGTTGTTGAATACATTCATTTATCAAAAATAAGATATCGATTTTTAATGAATTTAAAAACGATTCCGGCGTTTCAAAATATTGCCCTGATTGATGTGTTTTACTATTAATTCTATATGTTAAAATTCGATTGCCAAAAGCGGTTTCAACAACTGTAACATTCGTTAATGAATTATGTGATTTTAAAAGATTATTTTTATGTGTATTGCTTTTTAAATGGTTGTTTAAATACCTTTTATTAATATAAACATGACATTTATCACATTCCACCTTATTGTTGTCAACGTCATTGGTTTCAATTGATGATGTAGAAGCTCCTTCGTCAAATTTTGCTTTCTTGGTAACCTTATTTTCATCGGCAGTGATACCTTGTTTGATACCTCTTCCAACTTGTTGTTGGCTGTAACAAAAAAGAAAATTGTTAGACAAATCTTAAAATAAAACATTAATACAATAATATTTCTTATTGAGTTTGTACTTCTAATACTTACATCAACGTTGTTTCAACCATCAAACATTGATTATACAACTCATCATCATACGATGAATTGAACAGTTCACGCTTCTCCATTTCATCACAAACTTTAGACAGCTCCTGATTGAATTCACTGTTGGATTGTTCTATATTCTCCTCAATGGGTGCGGAAAAGAAAGAACTGATGCATATTTCACTGAAGTTTTCCATTTTTATAATAAAGAAAAAAGTATGTAGCACAGTAAGTAACAGTTAAGTGTTTTGCTAGGAAAGTCATCTAAAAATCTAATGAGTACACAGAAGTACTTTAAGTAAACAGAATCACATTCACTAATCCACTAATGAGTGTCATTGTTAAAAAAGTATTTTTTAACTTTTTCACTTTCTGCTATTGTCTTTGTAATATTGTATACGAGACCGTTTGTGTTGTCGTAGATGCTATCCTTATTATTCTTTACGTAATATTTAATCCTCGTGGTAGCGTGCTTCCAGTGATCACTAATTGGAATCTTGGATAGTTTCTTCATATCATACATTTCAATTTTTATGAGATGCGTCGCTTGGTCTCCGTCGTCAGAATTTGTTGAGATGTATGATACGCCATCTCTAGCAGCTCGTGCCACAGTCGACGATAGCAGCTTCTTCCTTTTTATTTTTGGTGTCACTTCAAAAAATTGATCAATCGGTTGCGATTTCCTTTTTCCTCCATCGTCTGTGTTAATAACGACGATGTCATCACTCTCTTCTTCGTGTTGGGGAGAGAGTGGCGAGTAGTAATACTGTTTATAGGTATTTTCATTATCGTCTGCGAAGTTGAATGATCTCTGCAACAACAGAGTTATCACGTTAATATCAATTAGTTTACACTTAATCTGACACACACACGTTAGGAAACAACAACAGAAATACAAGTAAGTTTGTCAATAGAATAAACACTTACCTCCATGACCATTGATGCGTTGAAGTAAGTAACACAAACGTAGTATTGGTAGACGTACACAATCCACTGTGGTCAAACGACCATAGACTGACTGCATGACTGCAACTGTTCGATCTTATATAGCACCATTCTTATCTGAACTCTATGAGTCAACAAATTTATCGCACATCGCAACAGGCATGAACTTGTTTTGTGATTCCCAAAAGAATGCGATATTTAATATTTACAAATCACTATAATTGAACATTCGTATGACAACCATTGAATAGATTAGTACTGTAATAATTTGTTAATAACAGTAATATCATGGACACACTAGAATTACAAAAGCATATGAAAAAGATTCATGTCAGTCTAGAAAATAATGTTTATGCTGCTAATAGACTACCTATGTATACACATGTACCAACGTATATAATATGCAATTTGGATGCGGATGATAAACCAGGGTCACACTGGATAGCTGTACATATCGATGCGAATGGCATCGGTCAATATTTTGATTCATATGGACGAACACCTGAGCGATATCATCTTCAGTTTTTGAAAAGGAATTGTAAGAGATGGGACTGGAATGTTGATAGGATTCAGAATGATTGGACTTCAGTTTGTGGTGAATATTGCTTAATGTATTTGCTATTTAAGTTTCAGGGATGTTCAATGCATAGTTTTACGAACATATTTACAGGGAACACACTGTACAATGATATTTTTGTGGATGAGATGTTCCACTCATATTTTGTAGAAAAAAGTAATAAATTAATTAGAAAATTAAAATGAATGATTGTGTTTTATTGATGACATAGGAAATGAAAGATAATGAGGGTTACCAGTGAGTAATAGATAAGAACGCCAAAAGGGTGTTCGAAGTATAGATAATAACAATGGAGCGTTGATGAGGGTCAGGAGCACCGGAAATGAATGAGATAACAATAAATGGATTTGCAATTGATTTGCATAACTCCAGAACCACGCACCCTACGCAAAAAAGGACTGCAGAAACGTGATCAGAGCATGCCAAAACCTTTTTTTTTTTTTTTTTTTAGGATTGGTGCGACTGATTCTCCCGGATTTGACCTGTCAAGCGCGTGAGCCAGAACCGGTGAATCATCACTACTAACGTGTACCTAGTGTTTTGTTAAAAGAAATTGATTCAAAAGTTTAAGTAAATTTTAAGTGTGGGAGAGCCATGCTTCGGCACGAATGGGCCGGCTCGACCGGAGTGATACCACGGCCTCACAGAAAACCGACGTGAAGCAACGCTTGCGTTGTGTTTCGTCGTGTGAGTGAGGTTACCGGAGGCCCAATTACCCTCCCCTTGCCCAATCTCCCCAATTCCGCAAAGTAACGCCTCTGGTGTTCCGGGTGTCCATGGGCGACGCCGACTGCTTACCATCAGTTGATCCGTCACCGTCACCGTCATGCCATAAAAAAACCTACGTGTTATGATGGACAAATAAGAAAAGTTTTATTATGCTTACGCCACCAGGATAATAAAACAGGATATTTTCAACACAATGCGGTCGTCCCACTTACACATTTAAGAGTGAAATAAGGAAAACCAAAATATATTGTTTTTCAACTACAACAATGTTGTTTTTGTATAGGATAGGTACCTAAACGTTGGAATTTCTTACTAGAGTCTAAAGGACAACACTGCAAAAGAAACGCAGGTAGGTAGGTACGTTGAATATTAGCGTCTTATGCACAGTACGCTTTTCGGAGTCGCGGAGAACCTAACGGGTTACCGGGGCTCCGGCTTGAAGCGCACAAACCAACCCTTATGATAACACAAAATGTCAACCAGAGGTCCTAGACTAGACTTTTCATTAAGTCTAGACAAAGACATTTAAGTTCAGATTACAATCAGTACAACCTACACCATGAACGCAAATAAAATTTTCTGTTTGTCTGCTTTCAGTTATTGCAGTAATAAAGAGCACAGATAAATTGATGTGTAGCTCCAATGCCTCCAATATTAAGATACAAGCATTCGACGAAAAACATTTCATTTTATGCTGGTCGAAACTCATATGAAAGCTCATAAATGCTTTCACTGTTCAAATTCAAGATATTCATGAACTCGCTGGTATGTAAAACCTATTAAATATTTCAGGACGAAACATTTCAGCGTTGTATGCGACTGCGATTCAACTTGCAACTGCAATTTACAATCTGCCTGCCTAGCGAGGATTAGGACAAAATCCTTATAAATTATATAGAGAAGGCCCAAAGACTTGACTTCATTTAATGGGATAGCCGGCAAACGAGCAGACGAATTACCGGATGGTAAGCAATCTGCGCCGTCCATGGACACCCGAAACACCAGAGGTTTTATAAGTGCGTTGCAAGCCTATTGGGAGTTAGGAATTTTAGGATCTTTGATGATTTAGGGATTGGGGAGATTAGAGAGGGAGTAAAAGGCCTCCGATAACCTCACTCACACGACGAAACACAACACAAGCGTTGTGTCACGTCGGTTTTCTGCGAGGCCGTAGTATCATTCCGGACAAGCTGGTCTAATCGTGCCGAAGCATGGCTCTCTCACATTTGATGTCGATATTATTTATTGATATTACTAGCGACCCGCCCCGGCTTCGCACGGGTGCAATATGCATGTATTATACATATGAACCTTACTTGAATCACTCTATCTATTAAAACAAAAACACATCAAAATCCGTTGCGTTGATAGACTTTGTTTTATTCTATGTAGTGATAGTGAAGTGATGTACATATATTGCTATTATGCAACATTTCTATTAATAGAGCATAAATCTGTTGCCATAATAACAGTCTAAATTGCGGCCTGACACCAGACAGGCAAAACAATTGAAATACTTAAAATGAAATGATCAGACTCCTGCCTTGATGCTATAAATAAACTTAATGAGTTATCGATTGTACCTAACTTTATGCCTATATGGGATTTAGTATCCTTTTCAAAGGTTGATGAGCCGATATAAAAGGAAGATAATGAAGTACAGCAATTTTTATTATCTCCTATCAATGACACACGATATATTAAAATAGTGCTTCCTGGAATACCTATGCCTATAAATATGGCTAGTTTATTTGTATGCCCTAAATGCCAGCTGTTCATATTATGATGATTTTTAGGACGTAATGTTTTATAAATATTTTGATAATTTAGTTCAAATTCATATGATTTAAGTGAATGAGAATTCCAGACTCCGTGCTACTAACTACTGACTAACTACTGAGAATTTAAAATAAACCAGTAACTAGTATGTATTTTGTACATTAATAATTATGTTTATTTTAATACATTTTTTTTTTACCATTCACGGGACCACAGGGTCCCGGTCATTTGGGAGGCGTACGAGGCCCTTTAGACAACTTCAATCTAAATGTAATGGACACACAAACCGGCGACTATCCCTGTATGCACTATGGAAATGCACCCAAGGACAGTCCCCGGTTAGTGTAGAACTATTGTGGATAATGGAAAAAAAAAGGTAGGGCTATGGATGGGTTGCTGTGGACTGGAAAATTGGGAACTATGGATGACTGTGTCACCTGCCGAAACAATGTAATTATTACATGTAAAAATGGCAGGCGGAGACTCGCCAACTCACCGACCGGGCCCCGGGAATGGTTGCTAGATATAGCAACTGAGGGGCAACGAGAATGTGAGTGGCTGAAGGGTTAAGAAACTACCACCGCTTTCTACTCAGATCATCTGCTCCAGCCGAAGCCTCCTGCATCCCTGGCCCACTCGCGACTTACGAATAGTTTCTTACCCTCCGAGCAGGATCACTGCTCTCGCGACTCCACTCTGGACGGCCAATAAAGGCAAGCCAGAGGTGGGAGACCTGTTCCTTGTCATCGTTCACTCCAGCCAGCCAATTAAGTCAAGCCGGAGAAGAAGGAACGGTGACTTCTCCCTGGAGCACTCAGGATGATGGTAGCCCGCGGGATCGCTAATGCACGTCACCTCGCCTCAAGGTGCCCTGCGGGCTCATATGATACATAATTACATATAATAATTACAGGAGCCAAATATATAAAACGTATTATTGAGGTACTAATTATAATTATTATTGTCGTCTAGAAAAACTCATTGCCATTACTAACCAAATTTCCCCGCCCGTGTTTGTTCGTAATGAACTCAAAAACTACAAAGCGGATTTTTATGCGATTTTCACCAATGGATAGAGAGATTCTTCTTGAGGAAAGTTTAACAAGTAATGAAAATGTCAGTACCACAGGCGGAAAATGGTAGGGATAGGGAAATTTCCTAGGTAAATTAAATAATATTAATACATTAAATGTAATTAAATAAACGCATTTACTATGATATATACCTAAGTCTCAGATCGGATAAAGTATTACTGGATTGGGGGAATGTGTCCGATATATGGCAATAGGCTCACTCCCTATTACATGGGACTCATAACATAAATAGTGAAGAGTGGGTGTTACACTGTACATTGGCATTAAGTGCCGTAATGTGCACCTCTGCAGACCCCTTTTGGAGACAAAAATCGTGATGTTATTTTATGTTATAAGATACAATTAAATCCCAATTTCGTTTATCCCGTGCACCAAGTGGTTAACAGGAAAAATAAGAGGAATGCAGATTGCAGATTTAGAACGACACGAACGACGTGCGTGACGGACGTCATCGCGTCACAAATTTTTGTTAATCGATTTGATAATTACCATGGTGTACTATAGCACCAACAAAACTGGACAAGTTATTAGTAAACTATAACTTTTGCCAGCGGTTTACCTGACGTTCCCGTAGGATAAAGATTCCTAGCCTAGCCTAGCCTATGTGTTCCAGACCAGACCATCATCATCATCATCATCAACAGCCTATAAATGCCCACTGCTGAGCAAAGCCTCTTCTCATACGGAGAAGGTTAGAGCGTTAATCACCACGCTTGCTCAATGCGGGTTGGCGATTTCAAACTTATAATTAGAAATTATAAGTCCAGGTTTCCTCACGATGTTTTTCCTTCACCGTTTGTCAGTGGTGTCTAAATAATCTTAGAAAGTACATATAACTCGGAAAAAGTCACATTGGTACTTGCCGTTGGTAGGTTTCGAACCCGCACCCTCATGCATGAGAAGCGGGCGTCTTAACCTCCGGGCCACCACGACTGTTCCATACTCTACCCTACCTGACGGACCAGACCATAATCTACCCTAATTTCAAACATTGCAATCCCTTCAACCTCATAACGTGATTATACCTCTAAAACGAACATACACACAACACAAAACTCACAAACTTTCTCATTTATAACACTTATTTCGATAGGAGGGGTTACAGACAAACATAAAGGCGTAATTATTGAAATTGGGAATCTAAGTTATCGCCCTTCTAATTCTGTGCAAGTATCTACCTATCCCGTTTAACATTCAAGAAAAGAGCGTATTCCCTTAAGGCCGGGAATGCACCTGTGATTCCTCTGGTGTCCATGGGCGGCGCTGACCGCTTACCATCAGGTGATACGAGTGCTCGTTTGCCTCCTTTCCCTTAAAAAAAACTGTACCCAGTACCATAAGCATAGATCTATTTTCTAATAGAAGGTTCCTAAAACTGTTATAAGATTCGTGTCTCAATAAATGTATGAATTATATTTTTTAGGATATGCCAACATCATGCATATGAGTACTATAACGTTACGATATCATGCTGGAAATAGCAGTAACATGGTTTTGCGAAATCACGACGTCAACAGTCAGTTCAGTACTATTCTGGAATGTAGATAGGTAAACCATAAACAAGGATATTGACCTTTTAGTTCGACTCCTGTGACCTTCAATCCACAAGGACGCTGGAGGGCGCGACCAAAATAAAGAAAATTTTCTTTGCTTCAATATTAAGTGGGCTATTTTCGATTTAGGTGTATTTTTAGTGTGAAAATTGCACGTGAATTTTTAATTAGGTGCAATTATTGCTTTTTTATTTTTTAGTATCGAAAACTGATTTTAATGATTGTTTAGTTAACAAAAAAAAAATAACTGTCACAGAGTAAAAATAAAAAAGTAACAATTACTACAAGCAGATAAACCACCAAACATTTAACTTTACGCGCGCTTTCAATTAAAACCTGAATTAAAATTATTATAAATACTTACGCCACAGAAGACTTTCTCTCACCGGCACTTCCATGATTCAGTATTAATTTTATACAAAAATTTATAATTAAAAATGACACACAAATAAAATATTTATTCGCACTCGACACATATACAACTTTATCACTCAAAAGCACGCGCGCTTCTGTTATTGTCCGACGCTGTCAAATGCTACGCGTCCTGTGAACTGTACAACGCGATGGCCACGCGCT
Organism: Spodoptera picta; assembly: GCA_038387885.1. Lineage (NCBI taxonomy): Eukaryota > Metazoa > Arthropoda > Insecta > Lepidoptera > Noctuidae > Spodoptera > Spodoptera picta. The sequence continues at coordinate 349,733 of JAZHFQ010000137.1, forward strand.
AATGTCAATGGGTAAATGATCAGCAATGCTGGTGCAACGTATCGTAAGTTTTCTTTTATATACGAAGGCGGTGGAACGTGCTAAGCGCCATGTAGGTACGAAATGATTTTGTTTGACCGCGTCACCGGTCTCTTGCGTCCTATTTGAGCTTTCGCGCCAACCAGCGTCAAGGTGACCTTCAAGCCTCAGCCGAAATCGATTCAAGGAATTTCACTCAGAAACTCTTAGAATCTGCGCAAAGTAGGTACAGCAAAATTGAGAAAGGTCCTTGATTTGATCATCGTCTTCGGAGCATAATATCACGGCTTTATTTATCTAAAAGAGTAGGCAGAAGAACCTTTCCATATTCAAGAAAACAACACACCATTTTCGTCCCAAACTCTACGCAAAATATTTTAAATAAAATGTCCTGTGTCTGGCGATCCTTAAACTCATAATTGCGTAATAAGTCACGGTTTCCAGGAAAATTACATCAAGCAAGTAGAATGTGCGACATGTCACATTGGTGAGTCTAACGCAATAAGCGCCTCATCGGTGCAATTAGATACCTAGTTTTGTTTGGTTTTTTAATAAATGTTCACAAATTAGATAAACAATTTTGTATTCTATCATTTATTCATCTGGTAAGGGAAGGTTCCAAAATCAGAGAACTACGCTGTACTTGCTGACCATAACAGTGAACACTGACTCCTTTGTATAATTCTATACCTTAGAGGCGTCGTCGCGGAGAACCTAACAGGTTACCGGGCTCGAAGTGCAGGAGTAGGAACGGGGTGGTTTTTAGTCAGTAAGAGTCTGACACTTCTGACAGTCCCTCACGCCTCACCCAGGCGGGAGCAGTCATTCGATGATTTTCCCCCCTTAAAAAATACCTTAGAGGCATAGTATATTAACATACTGAATAATAATATAATGCATTGAAAACAAAATAATAGCATTAGTAGGTACCTAAGTGTACCAACTGCAGTTGTACCTATGTAATTCTTTTCTTCGAATTTTATTCGAATCTTATTATTCTCATTATTTTACTAATCTACCAAATATTTGAGTGTTTCGTTACTAACCCATATTAAAAAGAACCAGAAACTCGAGAATGACTCCTGATAAACACCAATAATGCACAGAAATGTAATATTTAATACAATACCTACTGTGTTATTACGCAAAGACTAAAACAAATATCTAGTAGGCATATTACAATCAGAAGCTATCGAAAAAGTTTAACATATATTTTTTACTTATAAGTTGTTTAGAGGTACCTAAGGATAATTTTATTTGTTGAACATGCAATATATAATGATCGCGAGATAGGAAAGAAGACATAAGGACAGTAACGTTTAGCCATGCGTTTATTTTATTTTTAAAGTTAGATTCATAACAATCTAAATGTAAAAATCGATAAAAGAGAATTAGTTTCATAGGAACCAAAAAGCTATTGTTATTTTATTATTTTATTAAGTATTTTAATTTACAATCATCATCATCAGATCAGCCACATCCACTACTGCTAGAAGACATCCACTGCTCACTAGCCAATAGCACTTCAAATAAAACATGATGTCGTTTTAGAGTTTCTGTATATCTACCGGCTACCCCCGTGGGACAAAGGTGTATGTACAATGTATTTTTGTTTTTTTTAAGGGGGGAAAATCATCGAATGACTGCTCCCGCCTGGGTGAGGCGGGAGGGAGTGTCAGACTCTTACAGACTAAAAACCACCCCGTTCCTTCTCCTGCACGTCGAGCCGGAGCCCCTGTTACCCCGTTAGGTTCTCCGCGACGTATGTACCATGTGTATGTAGGTACTGTCTAATGAAGAGATAGACCTTTCTACATAGTATTTTTTTTAAACACTGATAGAGGTTTTAGGTTCCTTTATCATTACTTTTTTTTCTTTTGTTCCTGTAGACATAGGGAAGAAGATACTAAATTTTTTTGAAAAGAGCTTGATATTGCTACCCTTACAACCTTACAACTTTCGGAATTTGATGGGGCCCATACCAAGTACATTTACAAAGATGGCTTTCTAAACCATTTGTCTCGACAATGACAACAAAAAACAAGTAAAAATATGTCGAACTTTTTAAGAAACAAACAACAAAAATCAACTGATTTTTGTTATTTTGTCGAAATAAAAATGTCCTCAACCTCGACATACAGTCTTTGGACAAAATAATATTGAGTAATGAATATGAACATTACGTAGACAGGTTTTTGATAGTCTTTTTTGGAATTATTAGCATCTTTGTGTTTCATTGATTGTGGTAGTAATGTCGTTATATTTTGATTTTAATCAATGCCGTACCCAGTATAAATAATAAACTAAAGAAATATAATTGTACCAATATTCGTAAACGCACCCAAATTAGTAACCATAGAGTTAAATGTCATTTCGACATCAGTCACCAGTTCACGTCACACGTCACAATACTGTCAATGAGGGAAAATAAGATGATGAATGCCGGTGTTGTTTTGTTGTCCAATAAAATAAATTAAACAAAATTATTAATTTCAAAAGCTAATCAGCCTTTTATTGTTATTAACGTAATTAAGAATAAAAATATGTACAGACGTCATAAATACATGATTGCGATTTTAGATTGATAAACAAATATATGGAAAACAGCGTCAGCTGATTGCTAGACAGCAGACGCGAATAGTGTTGAGATTTGAACATTCAAATTGGATTTAGGTTCGCCGCGGCCGCGTCAGTTAGTCTGAGTCAGTCGAGTCAACTGAGTCAAGGCGCTCGCTCACTTGCCCGCGGAACCGGCATGCAGCTAACGTGAATAAAGTTTTCTTTCGGCTACAAATCGGTGGTGAAAGTCGGCGCAGATGTCGCGTGAACAATCGTCAAGAAATGTCCACTGTTCGTTTGTACTTTGAATAAATTAATTGGAGAATTTCTAAACCGTGCCATGGTGTTAGCTGGTGATTTTTAATCGAATATATGCTTACAAATGTGAATATCTAGTGAGAACAGTGGTTATATTAGTTTGTTTCTGTAAAAAATATAGTTTTATAAACTGAAGTGAATATGGCCTTAACTATGGAACAGAAAAATAATCTTGATTTTATACTCAAGAACTTATTGGCTGGAGGTAAGTGTTTATCCGTTTTACTATAATAAATTAATAAGTAAAGTAGGTAGGTACTAATGTTATTAGAAGTGTGCCATACACAAACTGAGCTAACGAAAGTTTAATTATGTAGGCAAGGAGGTCAATTAATATCCGAGCACATTTTAAATATGTATTAATATCCTTAAAATACTCTTAATTTTAAACTGTCGAACACCAAGCGGTCACCAGAGACCGCAACCTATTGTTCTATAATTGTGTCTATAATAACGGTACTCGACAAGTTAATTTAAAATACTTTATTTTTTTATATATCCAGTTAATTAAATTACAAAATTGCTTACTATGTTATAGAATAGTTTACAGTGAATTTATGTATAAGGGAATATAACCAAAATGAACCAGTTATAAGTACTTTATAATAAAAACATAATGAAAACTATTTTGAAAAACTAAATTTTAATAAAAGCTATATATAGAATTAAAATTAATCTGATAAACAATCTGTGAATTCTGTAACATGTCTAACTGTCCAGTCTTATCCGTGATACGCTTATCATTCCGTATCAGTTACATTGACAAATAGTTTATTGGTAAATAACAACATAATATTTATTATTTATATAACATGATTAGCGTAAATGGGGTTTAATTGATTTTTAGCAGTGGATATTATGTTTTATTAAATAAGTAACTATGATCTACTTTTGTTTGATCATCCCCATTACAAGATTCAAAAGTCCATAACCATTATAAAAAGAAGAAGCTTTTAAAAGAAGTAGAATTAAATTTTCTAACAACCTTTTTCACCACTGCTAAGACATACAAAATAGGAACTTCAAATGATCTATCAGTTAAAGTAAGATACTTTGACTTTTTTTATAAATTATAAATTATAATGAATATTATGTACCTATCTATACTAATCTATACTAATATTATAAAGAGGAAAGATTTGTATTTTTGTATGTTTGTAATGAATAAACTCAAAAACTACTGGACCGATTGCAATAATTTTTTCACCATTAGAAAGCTGCATTATTCAGAAGTAACATAGGCTATATAATATCATGCTAGGTCCTATAGTTGTGGAGCAGTAACCAAAAATGTTTTAAAAACGGGGGAAAAGTATCGTTTCTGAGGCCTTCCGTGGCGTGCGCTGAGCATATAGTTAAAGTTATATAAAAATGCTCTATAGATGAATTGTTCATCATAACATTATTTTTAAAAAAGTCCGCGAGAGCATATGTCTACCTTTTATAGTTTACCCATAACAATCGTTTTAATGAATGGTTCAAGAAAAATATTTTCAAAAGGTAAATACTTCCTAAATAAAAAAAAACTGAGAATAAATAAAACGTGAAACTATGTAAAAAATCTTAAGTCCCCCCGTGCGAAGCCGGGACGGGCCGCTAGTAATAAATAATAATACTTCAATAAAAATTAATCTGAATTCACTATCAAATAATAAATCCATGTCAGTACTTCACCTAACTGCATATTTACCTACATAGTTTTTCTTCGATATTCCCTTTAGTTTATATTCCCAACATCAAAAAGCAGACAATCCTTCTTCACCATTAAACTATCAAACACCGAGCGGTCACCAGTGACCGCAACCTATTGTTCTTTAATTGTGTCTATAATATGAAAATAATGACGGTACTCAACCAGTTAATCATTCACATTACCTGCTAATAGAAAATAAGTTGTAAAGACACCTGCTTTTTGTTCTCGATGTCAGTTTGACCATGCTATGCTAGCATGACAAATGCTTTGTTTATATCAACCGTCACGGAAATTGCGATAACACCGCCTACATAGCACGAAATCCATGCCCTATAGATACAAAAATTACCAATCAATGTTTTTTATGGAGCTAAAAATATAGGATTTATTCAGTAAAATAGGTATTTCCTCTTTTTATGTATACCTAGGTACAATGAATTGATCGCGCGACGACAAGTACTGTAATTGGAAGGTCACCTAAAGCCAGCCACAGAGTCGCCGGACATTAGGCCGCCCCCTATGTATGTCTAGAAGACGCAAATACATCATTGCTAGGGTTTCTACTTAATAAAACAATACAAACTAATGGTTCGCAATTTCGGACTGACTCATAATTATTTTGATTCTATATTAGGCTTTTAGAATTATGAACCCCTTGTGAATAAGCAAAAAAAACATACCTACAGTCGAAATGAGAACCTTCTCCTTTTTTTTCAGTGCCTCCGAACTTTGTCCTAAATTATCAACCTAATAAAAGAGACGCTTAAGAAACTTTATCATAATTTTTCTTTTAGGTGTGGCGGGTATGTGCGCAAAAACGACAGTGGCGCCACTGGATCGTATGAAGATTCTCCTCCAAGCGCAGTCATCCCACTACAAGAACCACGGAGTTTTGGGTGGATTAACGGCTATTGTGAAGAAGGAGTCCCTTATAGCCCTCTACAAAGGGAATGGAGCCCAAATGGTCAGGATATTCCCGTACGCAGCCACGCAGTTCACCAGCTTTGAGATTTATAAAAAGGTAAGGTTCTTTTAAACCGATTAAATATCTTCTGATTCATTTTGACGGAACGTTACGACGACTTTCTATCTAAGTCTCTAGATCTAAGTCTGTTATTCACGTCTCTGAGACGCGCCGGAGTTCACTGTTCCGGTGTTTTCATTGTTGTATGTACTGTATCCTGGCTTACAGGAGTTACAGTGGTTTTGGGAGGTTAAGGCGAACTTACCCAAAAAAATACCTTATCGATAAGTTTTTTTTGGAACCACAGCTAATTTTGGTCTAGTTATGATAGGTACAGGTTTTCTGAAAGACGAATCTATCCGCCCCACCTACAATTTTACCAAAAAAAAAATCGATTCTATAAAGTATCTTTTAGAAGTTAATTAATACATTTTTAACATACATATCTGGCTACATAGCGCTTCTAACCGCATTATAAATAATTTTTCCCACATCTGTGGTTATTTTTGAAATTTTTACGTTGATTCAGATTACGTTCCTTCAGACAGTGATTAGAATTCAAAATTACATTTTTCGCTACCATACAATACTTGTCGATAAATGTTACCTAGCCTTTAAAATTGATGTCTTTCCAATCAACACTATCATTTAACTGAATTATTTATTAACTGAAATGGTCCCAGATGTTAGCTACGTCAGTTTGTAAACAGATTCTAATAATAACAAATATAAGATGATTCGTTTATGCCCGTGAATCTCTAAAACTCCTGCTCAGGTTTTCCTGCTAATTTTTTTAAGATTAGTTGTGAACTATCGATTACTAAAGAACAACATAAACACGGGTGAAACTGCGTGAAAGAGCTTTATTTATGAAATCGTTTTTAAATACTTCTTTACTTTCGAGTTTTTTAGAATGCAAAAATAACTGTTTCGTTAGTTTTGACTTAATATTTAGAGACCACAGTTATGTTTTTTTAGACGAAGAGCCTAAGTTATGGATCATGAACATTTGATAGTTTTTAACCATCCTTAAATAATTTGCAAAGGGAAAAATCTAAAATCTCTCTATATATTTTTTGGAACCATTTAAAATAATCCAGTATCAGAATATTCTGTTTTCTGACTATGTCACCTCTTTTTTGCCTCATGATTTATTGTTAACTTGCGACCCACCCCGCTCGCACGGGTGCAATATACATGTATTATACCTCTACATATAAACCTGCCTTAAGAATCACTCTATTAAAAATACCGCATCGAAATCGGTTGCGTAGTTTTAAAGATCTAAGCATACATAGGGACAGACAGACGGCGGATAGCGACTTTGTTTTATACTATGTAGTGAAGTTTTCATTTGGCACCATTAGAAGTTTTCTTTTGTATACACCTAAGTAAATATTTCTGCCAAACAATGACGTCATAATTATTTGATCGATATTTACTCACCTTGGTAATCCTCGTAGACATACAAACATACCTACCTACATACATAGGTAAATCGATAAAGTACGTGCCCTTGAAAACTACTTAGGTACTAAGAGTACCTACTTACTGTGTTATTGCTGAGGATAGTAATATTAAATATAGGTACCTAACTAATTAGCCATGCTTCGGCACGAATGAGCCGGCTCGACCGGAGTGATGCCACGGCCTCACAGAAAACTGATGCGAAACAATGCTTGCGTTGTCATTCGTCGTCTGAGTGTGGTTACCGAAGGTCCAATTATCCTCCTCCCCAGTCTCCCCAATCCTCGGATCCTCAAACTCCCAATTCCCAAAAGGCCGGTAACGCACTTTGTTTCAGATGCGCATGAGGGGCGCCGATTGCTTACCATCAGGTGACCCGTCTGTTCGTTTACCGGCTTATCCTATAAAAAAAAATATTATTCTTTGTAATCATTAGTGCTCTCACAGTCTCCCACGTTTTCAAGGTAATAGATTCACGAAATCATTAAAGGACAAACGTCAGTTTTGAGACTTAAGTGTTATAACTAACTAGCTACTTCCGCGCGGTTTCACACGCTCTGCTCAGCTCCTATTGGTCGTAGCGTGATGTTTTATAGCCTATAGCCATCCTCAATAAATGCGCTATCCAACACAAAAAGAATTATTCAAATCAGACTTGTAGTTACGAAGATTAGCGCGTTCAAACAAAAAAACAAACTCTTCCGTTTTATATAATAGTATAAGATATAAGATTTCACTATAAAATTCCGTCCAAAATTCCCGTTTTTGTAAATACAATTTATTTATCATTAACTCGTTTGTAAGCATGAATGTTTGTGTCTCATGCAAAACTATAAAAAAACTAAGTGATAGATAAAACAAGTTAACTATCAACATAAAATGCCTACACGCGCCAATCACCGGTGTACCTCAGGGTGTTTACCTTGTCAATGGCTTTAGACAAAACTAAGAATACAGATAGATAATGTTTTGGATTAGAACAAGATGTTTTTCATCTCATACAATAGTGAACTAGTTTAAATAATAATTAGTAAAATTATGAGCTGTTAATACAAACATAATTCCATTGAATTTTCCGTGTAATACAGAATTATGAAGTTCCTTTAACCTTAATACGGTTTTGCAATGACTAATGTATGTTCGGAAACTAACGAGGTTTTCTATTGTACCTACTTATTGTAAATTTCCTCTTATTTGTTGTTGGGCCATTAGAATTTGTTACATTACGGTCACAAAATTTTATGCAGTTGATTTTTGTAATATTGAAACATCTGGACACTCCTTAGATACTAGATACATGTGTTGATATTTTGAAGAGCCAATCAGAGAAGTGTAGGAGAGCCATGCTTCGGCACGAATGGGCCGGCTCGACCGGAGTGATACCACGGCCTCACAGAAAACCGACGTAAAACAATGCTTGCGTTGTGTTGCGTCGTGTGAGTGAGATTACCGGAAGCCCAATTACCCCCTCTTCCAATCTCCCTAGTTCCCGAATCCCCCACAATCCTCATATTACCAATTCCTAAAATGCCGGTAACGCACTTGTAATGCTTCTGGTGTTCATGGGCGACGCCGATTACTTACCATCAAGTGATCGGTCGGCTCGTTTACCGGCTTATCCAATAAAAAAAAGATATAGACATTGTTATTGATCAAAAAGATTTAGAGCTATACAAGTCACGGTATGAATTCATATGCGTAAAAATTAAGTACATTTAATTCAACATAAGTAAACTCAAGCAGTAATTTATTACTCAAACATTTAGACACGTTTATGTCGTCGAATGATGTACTAATATCTATTTGGTTTGAAACAATTTATGCTAATGCGCTCGTGCTCATCATTATTCGTTTATGCTCCAAACAATATCGGTTCCAGTGAATCTGTTTTATATTCCATGTCGGCTGGACACTTGGATTCATACTGTCTATACAATAGACCCAGAATAAAATATATCGTGCATTCAGAATCACTTAGGCGTGTCTTCACATACGAAGTACCGTCACCTAAGTTATGTTACATGCAGGTAATAAAGATGGATTCAGAACAGAAACAGTTCCTATTGCTGCTATACTCAACTAAATTCTGCTGTTTGACGAAACTATATCTTTCGTTACTATTGATCAACTCAGTAGCTACAATAGTTACTGTATCTATGTTTATTTTCTTACCTATATATCAAATAACTTGGTAGTCCTTACATTAGATGTAAATGAATATGTCATTAGAGGCTAAAGTCGAATAAGTGTCATATTCTGGGCGTAGGTTAATAAAGTTTATGAGGAACTTAATAATTATGTCTCGAGAATTCAAAAGGTCAATGGGACCATGACTTCTTACTCTTAACGCTTTTAGCGTGACCAAATGATCTTTGATATTTTATTCTAATAGAGATATATCTTGGTATTACATACTACACGAAAATGCTAACAATTTTAAAACAGTTGAGTAAAAATACTGCATGCATGATGTTCATATTCATTATTCAATATTATTTTGCTGTTTCTTCTCTTTTTGCGTAAGTGGTTAAAAATTATGTGGAGACTCGGAGAAACTTATGTGTATAGTTAATGACAGAAGATTGCCAACTGGACTAACAAGCATATCTCCACACTTTGCCAAAAAAATATTCATTCAACTCGATTCTCAGAAACCCTTTCTATTATATCGAGAATCAAATCAATTTTGTGATTTTATAAAAAAAATAATCATAAATCAACATTAGGTACTTGGTTCTACCCCTCATGTCTAAATATTTTATTAAATTTTCTATCTGTAACAGATCCTCAAGGGCAACGGTGCACTCGTATAATCCCATTAATCCGTTATTATATTATATTTAGAGGAGCAAAGCAGAATACAGATTACTTATCTAGATTAAACATCGTAATATCTATTCTACATAGTAATATCGTGATTAGACCGCATATCTCGACATTTGTGACGTCATTCGTGTTGAGAGTGGACTGCCAAGACTTGGCCTTAATTTAGAGAGTACCTACGTTAAAATAACTGTCTATTTTCGTCCGTAGTATGAAGTTCAAGGCTGTCTCTGTACGGAACTTTTGTTTACTTGCTTTTACTCGTGGTTTTACTCGTTTAGATATTTTTACTACTCTCTTCTCAATAACTACCTCTTTGAGTTTAGTCCCGTGTAATCTGCATTACCTACAATAGGGTAGTTTCCTAAATTTTATTTTTATTCCAATATACGTCTGGTAGATTAATTTAAAACTTTAGACACGTATGTTTTCTTTTCTCACTAAATTAAATACTTTCGACAATATATTTCGCATGACGTCACAAAGTGCACGTAATGACGTAACGACCTCCCACTCCTAAACTTAACGCCATTTTATCTAAGTATTGCAACTAAATACGAGAAAATAAAAAAATACTTGTCCAATATTTTTCCATTATCTGACTGACGTACTAATTAGATTTTTAATTTTGATACCCTGGCAACTACCCTATTCTGACTATCGGTTCAGCCATTTAACTGTGAATGCGAAACCAAATTGTTTATAAAGAAAGATGTTTTTATTTAATTCTCTGTTTCACTGATGATATAAATCTTCAATGCTTTCAATTTCGATTTGAATAACGATGTAGTCATAAAGATAATGGTACTCATAACGTAAGCTGCAAATGGTCATTATTGATGTTATTTATTTTAACAACAAACTGCGTGTCTTCAAAGCCTTCTTTGCCATAAACTACTAAACAGAAAACAGTTGCGTACAATCTGATATACATAGATAGTAGGATACAAAATTATAAACATTGGAATTGAACTATTCCAATCCTTCGTGATCATTATTCACGTTATAATCGTTACGTCTGTTTGTAATCAGTAGGTATGTACGACAAATTGTATCTAAGCGTTTACAAACTACATGATCTACTAAGTTATACCAACTTCAAATCCGTAAGTAGAAAGGATCTTAAACCAATAGAATAATAAAGAACCAATATAGCGTTAGCAATCACAGAATTCTTCACCTTCCAAGCATCCTACATTGAGTTCCAGCTTCACTTTCAAAAGAACCGGTGTTGGATCCCGGTGGGGCCGCCGACCGTTAACTGGCACACCGGTGCGCGCGCGCCGGTCTATTGCCGCCATGACAGATTCTACCGACAAGTGTTTGACCTTGAATCTGTCCTTTCTACCTATATTGATGATCTACTGCATTCTTGTTAATCTAGGTTATGGTTCGGTTAAGTTTCATCCTTAGTTTAGTAGATATTTATTAACAAAGGTTAGGTTTGATCTCTCAAATCTCAGCTCAGACTACATGGACAGGTATTATTCGTGTACTTATTGTGTAATTCAGCACATTATAGTTCTAACTGTGTATTCTAAAAGTACTAATAGTAGTTATAGGATGAAGAAAAATCTTAGACTTTATGTACTATTATTCAAATGAATGTTTAAATAAAAATAATTACGAATCACTATTATTTTCTTACAATTGCGATGGAGTTACTGAAAGAACGAAGTAATCGTTTTGAAAATAATAAGCCTATTAAATATTTATGTACTTTAATGCTCAATTCTCGTGATTGTACAATAAGTAAGATAGACGCGTAGGCAATGTAAAAACATATGTAATTCGACGTGTTTGACCTCAACGGCGTAAAGTCGATGTAAGCCTGTCTCTTTATTTAATCATTTGTTGTATTTCTATACTTTCTTGTAAATATTGAATGTTCGTGGAAGTCCAGGGAAGGTTTAAAAGGTGAGAAAAAACATAGGCGGTACGAAGTTTGCCGGGCCAGCTAGTTTTAAATAAATAATGAGGGCTTTTTTAAGGGAGGTGGAAATCTTCGAACGACTTTGACGAACGACCCTGGGTGAGGCGAGAGGGAGTGTCAGAATCTTACTGACTAAAAACCACCCCTTTCCTACTCCTACAGTTCGAGCTGGAGCCCCGGTAACCTTTTAGGTTCTCCGCGACACGGTATTATGCGTGTGCGACACCCGTACCCACTAGGACAACTCTCTCTCATGTAAACAACAGTTTCAAACCGGTATTCGTTTGTTTTTAACTTTTATTGCGCACACGCAGTTACTAAGGATTTCCTCTAAGGCAGTCTTTCCCAAAGTGGGCGATAACGCCCCCTTGTGGCGTTATCGCCCACTTTGTGGGCGTTGTCTTTTGGGTGATTCGTAATTCATATATCTGTCCTATTTTATTGAATATAGAAAAAATGAAAATCCTGCAATCGGTCGCTCCGTTTCGTAATGAAAGTAGACACAAACAAACAAATAAAAAGGCAACAGACACACTTTCGCATTTTAATCACTTTTGCATCAGTCGGCTGGTTCATTGAATACTTGTTCGGACTTGTTGGGTACGATTGAGCGTCGAATCCGCAACAGCACTTGATTGAATGAAGTATTGATTATTTTAGTTATATTTTTAATAAAAGATACTCTGTTTTAATACTATAAAGTTGCGTTTCAATAATCATTCTTATTGGCAGGTGGAGCCCGTAAGAGTTAACTTGAGACCTAAGTGCCGTTGTATGTTACCTACTGCGCACAGGTTTCAAGTTGCAGGTTACTATAACCTTCGTTAAAGTTTCGTTTAGAATAAATTCTCCGTTAATATATATAATATACATATATTGGTCAAAATAATTATTTAATTTAATTTGAAGTTATAGTGGTTTTTAAATAGGTCAACAAATGGGGGCGCTAAACACATTTATTCTCAAAGTGGGCAGTAGACAAAATAAGTTTGGGAACCACTGCTCTAAGGTCTTCTATTGGTGTCGTTAGGTTTTAAAGAGGAAATTCGAAATTTTATTTAGGAATAGTGGAAGAGTAAATTTTTGTGACGTTTATTAAAAAAAACATTGGCTGTCTTTGGAATACGTACTATGTATCCTTGTAATTTTAATTTGATTCGTCGAAAATGTTAGTTTTTCTTTTTTACATACATGGGTAATTATGTACTTACTTATTTTGAGAAAACGCAAAAAATCAAAGAATTACTTACATGTAGGTACTTAGTTAAATTAATAATTTCATGTATATTTTAATGTTGTTGGTGCATGGTATTATATTTTTTTAATCAAATGCTCTTATGTCGGAATACTGAAACGCTACTCAATTTTAAGTCGTGCGTTAGGCGTACGTTAAGTCGTATAGTTCTATCTCTACAAATTCTTTGTAAAATAACAGAGATGGCACGATATTTGAGCACGGCTTAAAATTAAGTAACGTTTCAGTATTCCGGCATTAGTTATTAGTACCAAATTCTTATAAAATGAATAATATGAATTATAAAACCCTGTCTTGTTGTTATTTGTCATTGTCATACCATTATTTAAAATACATTTATCATACTGCATTTACAAGACCGTCTGAAAATTCTGAAATACGACATTAATATTCTTGTAGAAACTTAACGATCTTATTCATACTTTCGTGAAAAAGTAAGGTTAAAAATTATACTACCTACTTACAATAATTAAGGTGGATTGATGATGATCTCAACTGCCATTTTGTTGCTAGATGGCGCAACATCCACAATTTGGAACATTTTCAATCTTCTTGTTTTTCACATAACATAACATCACGCCTTTTATCCCCGAAGGGGTAGGCAGAGGTGCACATAGAAGTAACACCCACTTTTCACTATTTATGTTATGAGTCCCATGTAATAGGGGGTGAGCCTATTGCCATATACCGGGCACATTTCCAGACTCCGTGCTACTACTGAGATTTTTTTAAAAACCCAGTAATACTTTGCCCGACCCGGGAATCGAACCCGAGACACCTTGCCCGGCAGTCGCACTTGCGACCACTCGGCCAACGAGGCAGTCTTGTTTTTCACCTTACAATTATAGTTACTTGTAGTTTGTAACATAACATAACATCGCGCCTTTCATCCCCGAAGGGGTAGACAGAGGTGCACATTATGCCACTGTACAATGTACCTAACAGCCGCTTTTCACTATTTATGTTATGAGTCCCATGTAATAGGAGGTGAGCCTATTGCCATAAACCGGGCGCAATTCCAGACTCCGTGTTACTACCTACTGAGATTTTTTTTAACAACCCAGTAATACTTTACCCGACTTGCCACTTGCGACCATTTGGCCAACGAGGCAGTCTCAGTCAGTTCGAGTCAGTTGTAGTTTGTACTCGGCACAATATCTTCTTGTTCAATTAAATTGAGAACATCTTATAAAACAACTCCTTTCTCGTTTACGCTATTGTTAGTTAACATATTTTTTCATAATAACATACATATTTTTTTATTCTTCATGTGCCTCTCCATCAATCAACATTTAAATTCGATTAAATCAAACCTCACTTCGTAATTTACACATTTAAACCGCAATTTATGCCTTTTCAATAGTTTTCCGTGCCCTTTATAACAACACTGCGTCTGTCATGATTTCATGAAAGAGAGAGTGCGTTCCACGATGACATTATGCCACAGTTTGACCTACAAACGACTATGGTATACGGAAATACGTACGTGTAACAGAAAGGTGCGGTCATTCTTACCCAAGGGCCATTCGATCAGATGATTTTGACATAACTTCAGCGATATGTCAACGGTTAACCTCTTTTTTTGTAATTTCGAACGTTTTGCAAGATGTGTTTTTAATTACATTGAGTAATCTCGTGTCACAGTTCTTCATGTCGCATGTCGGTTCAGTTTCCTTAAGAAAGAAGTACCCTATCTCAGCAACTTCAGTCGCGGAGAACCTAACGGGGTACCGGGGCTCCGGCTCGACGTGTAGGAGAAGGAACAGGGTGGTTTTTAGTCAGTAAGAGTCTGACACTCCCAGCCTCACCCAGGCGGGAGCAGTCATTCGATGATTTTCCCCCCTTAAAAAAACTCAGCAACTTGTTTACTAATTGCAGCTTCAAACGCTTATCTAGAGGTATTTGCAAAGTAAGTAGGTATGTATGTACCCACGTCCGTTTCCGCAATTAGTCCAAAGATTATATTTATGTGTACATTGACCTCTTAAAAATACTTAAAATATAATACACGATAAGCGGGTTCGTAGAAATCGCAGCGTATGACTATATCCTCTTTAGTCTGATAATAAATCGTCATTATATTAGCCATATAAAAGACGTTTACTGCTGAAGATTGGGTCCCCAATGACTTCTAGATCGTCTTGCATCAAACGGTTCTCTGCCACCTTTTTAGGTCGTTGATGTCCCACTATACGAGTGAATGTATTGCTTTGTCTACAAAAAAATGTTTAGAATTTTCTGCCCCCAAAAATAACATTATTTACTTTATATCTTAGAATATACCTCTAAATAAGAAGAATGTTTTCATTAGACTCGCTTTCGTTAAAAACAATATAAATCGCAATTAGAGTGGAGTTTATCATAATAATTGCGTATAAATAAATATAATTAGACCGTCGCGTCCCACCAGCGACACTTACAAAGGTTATCGAACTATTTGCAAGGAAGCTAAACTGTGAAATAATTTCATGATTTTGACAAAGATTTCACCATTTTAACCCATGGAAACCATGATGTTATCAGTAGAGGGAATGGTTATTTTTATCAGTGCCAAGCCCCCGAACAGATTACGTAGATATTGCCGACCACATTTTGAATGTAATAATTCTCACATTATTGGAACTGTTATCATATTGCAAAATAATAATAAGTAAATGTTTTGGCACCGACTTGTGGAGTATGTGATCACGATTTTAGTTCAGTGGCGATATTTTTCGCGGGATGTTTTTGTTGCTATTTTATTAGTAACTTGTTATTGTGTTTGTGTGAAGTCTTTCTCTTGTATGTGATGATTTTATTAGTGTTGCTTTAGGCTGAAATGTTTATCGTTTGGATCTATAAGGACACCTTTAATTTGAAACGATAGATAGCCCATAAGAGGTATTTAAAATAAGATGTATGTAATTTAAATCAAAACTGTATATTAAAAAGAATCATTAAGATTATGCTATCTTTCTCGTGTGACGCACAGCACGTGGTAAATAATCTACTACAGTTTGTATGCTATTTTATATCATGGGTTATTTTATTTTTATATTTTTTTATCTAGTAGGCAGTTCAGACAACTGATATACGCCTGTATCTGTATCGTATATCTCACTAAATTATTTTTAAAAGTGTTGTTTGTCAACGGATTTCTGTAGAAAGTTATTGTAATTTTTTAGCTCTTTTATTTTTAGCTGTGACATAGATTTTTTGTATATATGTCGTAACACGCTATGATATCTCTTCGGTCCCTGTAGTTAATACTGAAATATTTACTAAACTACAGTTTCGCAGCGTGAGCTAAATTAACTTACTATTGAAAGCTAATGGTTTCAAGTTAATAAACGTGTAAATAAGCAACCACTCAAACAGTGACCATTAAATAAATATATCCTATGTATATGTAATGTAAGGTAGCCGACCTACCAGTAGCGCAATCTAGTGACTACTTTGGGCGGCCAGGAACTGGAACGGAGATAATTTTTTTTAGACCGGAGCTGTTACTTCAATTCGCACCACTAGATGGCACTGTGCCGATGACGCGCATTTCTGAATCGCGGTGTTAAGATTCTCCGCGACTGAATGACCTCCCCGGCACTCACTGCAAACGGCAAGACCTTACTTCATAGGATCATTTCTATAGTAAGTTCTTCTCGAGACTTTCACACTATGTGAGTCCTCACCAGTCACGTTGATGAGATGTGGCGCGGTGCCCTGAGCGTGAGGCGGGCGGTGGTAAACCTACCATCAGCCCTCGATGATCGTTCACTCCCCTTCACCGGGGAGCGTGAGGTACTGTCGCTGTCTGAGTGGCTATTTTTAAAATCTTTATAAACTTGAAAATACTATTAATCTCACAGCTCACACTGTTTTTAGTTTTAGTACATCTACTGTCTAGATAAGTAGACAACTATATTTTTTCAAGTTTTCTGGAGTTACGTAATACTAATGATACCGTACCTCTATAGATTTTATCATTTATAATAATCTCCTATACAAAAAAAAAATATTTCCGTTCGTTAGTGTCGTTAAAACTCGAGAACGGCTGAACTGATTTGGCTAATTTTAGTATTGAATTGTTTGTGGAAGTCCAAGGAAAGTTTAAAAGGGGAGGAGAGAAAAGGCATTTTTAGGCGGCACGAATTTTGCCGGGTCTGCTTTTAAAGGATAAAAATACTTACCACGTGGACCTCATAATGAGTGATCCATACAAAAAGATTTATATTATTGGAATTATATGAATCAGAGACTTTATTAATGTAGGGCAATGTAGGTTAATCATCGTTATAAACAAAGTAAAAAGTTTAATAAAAATGTGACTGCATTTAGTTTACGGATAATCTCTTCAAACGTCATTTAGATTTCAATTCAGGCGATAAATAATGAAAACATATCTGTGTAATTGCCAGTATATAAATATAATCATTACAATGAATGAGGTTATAGATTTCGTGTGTCATTTAATGAATAACAATATAATAAATTATATATAACCTCTATCTAATGGTTCTAATTAATTACTCATACATTCTCAATACTTATTTTTCAGTACCTAAGCGGTGTCCACATACCGGTAGTCCAACATGGCGACAAGTTTGTGGCGGGAGCGGGTGCGGGAGTGACAGCTGTCACTTTGACGTACCCGTTGGACACTATTCGGGCGCGGCTTGCGTTCCAGATCACGGGCGAACACAAGTACAATGGTATCGCGCATGCAGCTACCACCATGTTTCGAACGGTAAGATTTTATAATCATTGTTTTATCATTTGGATGATCTCATCTAGATATCAAAAAGATCGGCATTAAAAATGTAATGGGATGATAGCAAGACCCACTTGTGAGCTTAATTGTTTATGGCGCTGAGCATAATATATTTTGTAAATTCTATATCTTTTCTGTTAATGTTACAGGAGGGTGGTATACGAGCCCTATACCGCGGGTTCGTGCCCACCATGATGGGCATGGTGCCGTACGCCGGCTTCAGCTTCTACTGCTTCGAGTCGCTCAAGTTCTTCTGCATGAAGTACCTGCCCACCACGCTCTGTAGAAAGTGCGAGAGGAATACCGGTGGGTTCCCGAAACTACTGAGCAATCAACGTTGTATCATACCTAAGTTTGGCGACTATAAGTTAGCTTATGCTAGGACAACAGCAAAATGATCACGTACAAGGGAGTTACATGAGAAAAATCCAAAGCTCCCGCCTTGACCGAAAACGTACGAGAATCGTAACACTTCTCGCACTCAAAAGTCTCGTATTCGTAGAAAAATAAGTAAAAAAGGAAAGAAAATCCCCTATTAGGGATGGGCCGAGGACCCCATGAGCATAGTCAGTCGGTCATAAATGTTATATACGTTAAACGTACGTACGACATGCCTGAAAGAAATGTACGTGGCATTTGTCTAGACTTGATAAAAAAAATACTTAAAATTACCGAAGTATCACAAAAACATCTGCATTGGATGCACTGCTGCAAACACAAATGCATTGCAATTTAATAGCTTCGTTGCTCTGTAACATAAACAAACACACATTAGTAATTCTACGTACTAGCCATAAGGAAAATGGTATATCAAACTTGATAGGAATTTAAAAGAACTTAAATAATACAAGAGTGACTGAGTACAAGGATTCAAGTTCATACCTATCATGGTTTGCATACAAATCTTAACCCGAGTATAAAATTCTGCAGCTCTAATTGGAAACAATTGGGTACTTGTCAATTAGTCAAATTTCGATCAATTTTCGAACTGTCAAAAACGACAGTTTTCTATAAATTATGTACGAGATTGTGTATTGTGACGACACGTTTTTTGGCGTCAAACAGCATATTTATTTCTTAAAAAATTGGTAGAAAAATTCTAAAATTAAGTTGGTCATAAAATCAATTAATGAAAGTGTGATTATTTTTTAATATATTGTTGTATTGAACAGTCGAAATAATTTATTCTGAGGCTGTGTTCTCCTTGCTACTGACTGAGTTATGTCGACTAATAGGTGTCACTACATAATAGAGGTATTTCGAAATCTACTACTACTACTACTACTTACATATATATTAAATTTCAATATTTTCCTCAATTTTTATTCCATTTCATGGCTAAAATGTTTGATAGCGATAAATTTTATACAGGTAAACTTGACTTGTGAAATCGTAAATGAGAAATACCGCATTCGTTCCAATCCGATGGTAATCGTTGATTATGCATGCAATATGCTACCTTCTAACTCATAATCATTGCATTTAAAGGTCGATTAGAGTACCATGAAGTTATTACCAATATAAAGTAAGTGTCATCACTACATATATACATAAATAAATAAATAAATTAAATCTAAATATAAAACAAAGATGCTATCCGCCGTCTGTCTATCCCTATGTATGGTTAGATCTTTAAGACTACGCAACGGATTTTGATGCGGGTTTTTTAATAGAGAGGGATTCTTAAGGAAGCATTATATGTATAATATATGCATATTGCACCCGTGGGAAGCCGGGGCGGGTCGCTAGTTACTTATAATAAAAATTAATTATACGAGAATTGCGGGTTCCAACTAACTGAAAATGCCAAGCATAGAGATTATAGCAAACCCTCTTATGTAACATAACATAACATTACGCCTTTTATCCGTGAAAGTATAGCCAGAGGTGCACATTACGGCACTTGATGCCACTGTACAAAGTAACACTCACTTTTCACTATTAATGTTATGAGTCCCATGTAATAGGGGGTGAGCCTATTGCCATATACCGTGCAAAGTTCCAAACTCCGTGCTACCACTGAGAAAAACTCAGTAATACTTTGCCCGACTCGGGAATCGAACCCTCTTATGTAGTCCGCTACATATCCAAGTATGTCCAGGAATGGACTATCACAGTTAGGTGATGTTGATCTAACTACAATACAGTGCGCTATTCAATATTTAGGCAGTTCCTCAATTAACTTATTTCCATGGGTGGTTCTAAGTATCTCTTAGGTAATGTAATAATAATAGTTTTTAAATAAGCTGATAAATTTATGATAAATACGTAAGTACTTTCCTGTTAGCTGCTTATAAAACAGTCCATGCTTAAAGGACATATACATAAATATTTAAATTATTACCTACTTAAACAAAAATCACATAAAATAATATTCATTTTCAATTTTACGAAATGCAAATAATAAATACAGGTTTCTTTTATATATACTAAATACAGTATATGGAATAAGTAGTACCTTTGTACTCTTATTTTATATATATATGTGTTATCCTCTGTGTTGTTTGTGTGTACATAAATTATTAAATAAATAAATACAGATTTATATATAAAATTCCATCCATAGGTTGTCTGGAAAAAATCGCCTGGAGTGACGAGACCGCCCATTGTACTCAACATACTATTAGATACAATGTAATTGATAAATTATAAAATAAATAACACATAACATCACGCCTTTTATCCTCGAAGGGGTTGGCAGAGGTGCACAGTATGCCACTGTACAATGTAACAGCCACTTTTTAACAATTTATGTTACGAGTCCCATGTAATAGGGGGTGAGCCTATTGCTATATACCGGGCACAATTCCAGACTCCGAGCTACTACTGAGAATTTTTCTAAAAACTCAGTAATACTTTGCCCGCCCCGGAATCGAACCCGAGACCCATTGCCCGGCAGTCGCACTTGCGACCACTCGTCCAACGAGGCAGTCAAAATAAATAATGAATCCAAAAATTGTATATTTCAGGAGGTCTTGTGCTAACAGTGCCCGGCAAGTTGGTGTGTGGCGGGCTGGCGGGCGCGGTGGCCCAGACCGTGTCGTACCCGCTCGACGTGACGCGGCGCCGCATGCAGCTCGCCTGCATGGACGCGCACACCGCCAAGTTTGGGTATGACAGAACATTATTATTTCGCTACATGTTTCACGTAAAATGGCCACTCTAATCTCATTTATGTTCACTGTTTCAATGTAATGTAATTGTAAATAAACTTACTGTAATTTAAGCTATAACAAACAGTCGTGGGCTTAATTTCTTTATTTAAAGATTCTGCCTGAAGAGGGGACAGAATTTTTGAAGTATATAACCTTATACCCTGCGACATAATAGACTATTTAAGCTCATTTAAACTGGCTCCAATGGATTTTTATTTCACTTGATAATTGGACTAGATATGAGATGACCAACGATTAAAGTGCACGCATATAATTTACACAAAACATTTGACTTAGTCTAAATACAAGTTCGCATATGGGACTGCGAGACGCATATAAAATGCATTTTTAATAATAATCTTATGTTTTATTGAATGAAGTCTGTCGCATTCATACCTTGCAACTACATCACTATTCTGCCATCTCGTTTTCTAATGTTACACCTGAATGCTTAACCGCTCGAATGCACCGATATGAGATACAATAGAAAATACATAGTGTCTCGCGTGGAGCCACGTTTAGACACACGACGGGTTAAACGTCAATTTATTTTAAATGGTGGTCAAATGTCGCCTGTCTGATATCATATAAGCAAACAAGTAAGTAGGTACATTGAAAAAAAGGCGGACACAATCTCTTCAAACAACGACTGTGGCACGTGGCTACTATAGAGTTACACGCAGAATACGCGTGACATGGCCCGCCATTACACATAAATACACCCAGGGGCGGATCTACCTAAGGGCTTTTTGGGCTTAAGCCCAGGGCCCCCGGGGTTACAGAAGGCCCCCAGAAAATAATAGATGATCATTATTTAAAACGTTACTTGTATAAAAAATGAAACTCTATTTTACTAACTAAGCTAGTTCGTGAGCAAAAAAAAGCTCTTTCATTTGATTTCCATAGTAGAGATAGTTGTAAAAAAATAGTTTATATTATAAAGTCATCAAGATTAAGAGTATGTACCGAATATAAAATCGATCTACCGTCAGGAAGAATGATTTCAATTAATAAAGAAACAAACAAACGGTAGAAGCTAAATAAAACCGTTTCATGTTGGTATTAGTTTATTACCAAATTGATAAATTAAAAAATAACGTTGCCTATCACCAGGTGCGAAGCGATGCGCTCTTTCTCCGTGCTTTTTTATAGTCGACGTTTGTGGCCACTCATGTCAGTAAGCGATGTGATTAAACCAAGCTATTCGAATTACCTTTTTGCATGACGTGGCAGTCTAAGTAGTTAAAGGTTTTTATGATTTCTCTTTTGATGATGTCATCAAAAGAGGAGCCAACCTTACGCCGCCTGGTCTCCGTCCTTGCCAAGTATACCGCGTGCTTTTGCGCCTCGAGGCATCTGGCGGCACTACCTAGAAAATGGACCCCCTGAGTAGACTGAATACACCACTGACTTCATGGTGCTTCAATCATTTCAAACTGACATTACATCCACCTTTTTTTGTACGTCCTTGCAAGTAGATGATATTTATAACAGAAACATTAATGATGTTTGAGGATTTGGACAAATTATGTAGAGTGGCCATTTTTTCTGAGATAGTATTGTATTCATATTGGCACAACTCAATTCTTACTTCAAATCTTTTTATGTTAATCATATTAGAAAAATTATGCCTCATGATTACCTTCTCTAGTAACTAATCATTTAGTCTGTATTAATCTACCTGTTCATGTATAAACACTATATTACTATGGAATCCATCCACATAATATGCACAATAATAACTATGCACAGTCAATAACAGCAAGGCAGTGAGTAACTTCAAAAACTTACCTTATTTAAAAGCCAATAAGAAGTATATTTCCATTAAGTTATGCCACTGCAATGCTGGACTATAAATTTATTACACTATGCCTTAAAATATTAAGTTCTATTTCTTACATGTATGTGCCAACGAGACAAATGAAAAATATGCAATAAGAAATCTTATTTTAACAAAACAGAGTTGATTTCTCCTTGTTATTGAATTTTTGGAGGATTTTATTACAAGTCTTTTCATATATTTTCGTTTTATCTCGTTGGCAACACTGTCAATATAACGGTTCTATTCCTAACTAATGCAGCGATATTTCTGATTGCATGGTATTTACACGTGGTGTTGGCAACACTTGCAGGAGGTTGGTTGTTCACATTTTTGTATATTTTATTTATAAGTTTTTTTTTCTAGGATATTGTCTACATACTTACTGTAATCTAATTAACATAAACTACTTAACTTTATCTTGGTTCTTTGAAAATTCGATAAACACAACATTTGGTTGTGACATAAGATTTTTAATGCTGTATGAGATTTCGCAATCAAAAAGCCCATGTGTTGACTAGCTCGAAATTCAAATTGTACCTGCAGTACCACGGAATATAGAATACAATGGAAGTAGCTTGAAACAATATTTCTACCAGAACCGGTGTCGCCAAACTAATACATTTATAATTTACTCATACTATAAATCGGAAGTTACGATTGGTTAGAAAAAAAAATGGGCGTAAACGAAACGCAAAACAAATATCATACGATATGCAATTTTAAAATCAATGCACTATAAATCAAAATAAAAACGTATATTTTGGACTACCAAGTACCGCGATTCGTCGCTAGATGGTGTTTAACAATGACATCTAACGACGAAAAGTGGTACTTGGTTTGAACTTTAACGTCTAAAGAATAAAGGTGATATTTGAATGGCTTATCACTGGCTCGAATGCGGGTCTCTACTCAGATAGTGATGTAGCCTAATTTGATAAAAATAATATCGATAATATGAAAATGTGTTTTAAAAATAATGTGAAAATAAATATTGACTGCGATAGTGTGACAGTATTAAAATAATAAAATTAACATGTCGTTGATAATTTTTTAAACGTAACAAAAAAGGGTAAGTATTTATTTGCATGTAAATCAAAAACCATTTTGTTCGTATTTTTTATTAGTCTTTTTCAAAAAATCTTCTTTTTTATTTCACATAGGCAAACATTTATCACATTATCCATATAAAATATATTTTATACAAACATATTTTTACAAACTTTATATGGATAATGTGATAAATGAGAGGGATGGCGATAAGGATGACGGTGCTGAGCTGCTCCGTGAAGTGGAGGTTGCTTCCAATCACTTCGGGGTCACCACTAAAATAATAAAAAAAATCTAAATAAATGTTACATTACACTTGCATCGATATCAATCGATAAATTCAATATGTGATTTGACCACATCACTATTTGAGTACCGTAGAACTGGCGAGAATGTTCTATTGAATGGAATAAATCCAAAATAAACTTTATCTCGAAGGCGTAAGGTTGATTTTGACTAACCGTTTTAGTAAATAATAATCAAACAACGCCATTTGAGTAATCGCACCAAATCAATCATTTGCGACATTTCACTATCGTTATCACAATACATAATAATTGCTTTATCAATACGCTTGTATTATATTTATTTATTAATCATATTACCTCTATATTTTAATAACCGTTTTTGTAAATTGAAATAAAATAAGATTTTTACAAGAAAACAATGTAAATTGTACTTACCGATGATACGAAACACCTCCATTTTTACGATTTTTCGGCTGCTATCATTTTTACACGCCAAAACGGCATAGTTGAGGAAATATGTATTTGTCACGAGACTAGCAACTCGACGCGATGTACGAACGAGACTGAACTCAAATTTGCCTCGACTAAGCAGTACACTGCTTAGTTGTGGCACGCGTGCCCCGCCTACTTGCTACTTCCATTGTATTCTATATTCCGTGTGCAGTACAATACAAATATTTCAAAGTAAATATAAACAAATGAGAGCGCTTTATATATAACTAGCTTTTACCCGCGGCTTCGCTCGCATCACAAAAGCACAAAAAGTAGCCTATGTGACATATACCTATACTCACAGCGCCATCTATACCAATAATTTCGTTTTCCCTCGAGAATATCACATTTTTCCGGGATAAAAAGTACCCTATTATTTAATCCAGACTTCTAACTATACGTTTGCAAAAAATCAAAGCAATCGGTTTAGTAGTTACGGCGTGAAGCGGAACAAACAAACAAACTCACTTTCCGATTTATAATATTAGTAAGGATAAACAGCTTTTATATATTCCCTTTTCTATACCACTCTGAATAATTTTGTAACAATGCTTAATCCTATTTAGACATCAAATTAACAGTCTTTAAAACTAGATTTCTCATTCTTTGAGTTAACTTATAAACTTATTTTCTTCTCTTTAAACCTAAACCTCAAGGCGTGCTCCATCGTAGACCATATCACCACCAGGCGAGATAGTGGTCCATCGGCCGGCTAGCTTATTGCGAATGAAAAAGAACAGTAACAAAATTCAACTAATCACTCTTTTAAAAATTCCAGCATCGGCATGGTCAAGACGTTGACCCTCATATACCGTGAGAACGGCATAGTGAAGGGTCTGTACCGCGGTATGAGCATCAACTACATCCGAGCGATACCAATGGTCGCCACTTCATTCTCCACTTACGAACTCATGAAACAATTACTACAACTCGACACAGGAATGATGGTATCGTAACTGTAGTAAAGAAAGATGACTATTTTCTTTTTATTGTAATTTCGTTTGGTCGTATTAATGTTGAACACGTACTTTTTTCTTTTGGAAGTCATTGTTCAGCTGATGATGACGATTATGACCATTTGTGGCAATAATAATTATTATTTCCTTTATTTATTTCTATACTTGACTTATATATTTTTTAAATATTTAATTATATAAAAAAAAACATTGAAAAATATAAAAAGCAGTAGCCCACCAGTAACGGGAGAAATCCAAGCTACCGGTGGTCAGGGCTCCAGAGAAAGGAATTCCCTGACAATACGCTGTGTCCAGAAGTACTTTCTGCATCAGGTCCTTGACCCAACCATCTAACGCTAGCCTACTCGATGTTGGTCGAGGCTTTTAGCAATGAGGCCATTGAATATTATTGTTGTGACCTTTTTTAATGTAGGAAATGTACGTAATAATAATTTAGATGTGACGTAGGACGCCCCAGTCCAGTGAATATAAATTCGGTACATACATTCTAAATAAAAAAATACGTGTTCAATATTTTTAATTCCTTTTCAAACTATTGAAATTGGAGTAAAGCAAGTCTAATTTTTATGTAGAGGTAATAACCGATATTGTTTAGCGCAAATTACGTTAACTTTCTGCAAAGTACTCGATTCGAAATTGTTGTATTTTTACATTTAATTATATTCGTTGTTGTTGACGATTGTTGTATTGTAAGTTAGAGCTCATTATTAAATAGGGTTGCAGAATAATTATATTTATTTGTATTAGGAAAAAGTACATATTTATTAACACTCATTTTGTGTTATAAGAAAGTCTTTTTGTTTAAAGTTGGGATCTGTCGAGGGTCATTAGACAGAAAACCTTAGTTCTTCAGCCGTACGAATATTATATTTTATTCTTTTCAACAGGGATGATATTTTTAAATGAAGAGTAACAAGAGAATTACTTATGGCTTTTAAATACAAGCATGTCTCCTAGCCAATACGCAAAGATGGAAACCTTTTTTGTAAGTGAAGATAAAAAGAAATATATTTACAATCAAGGATAATTAGTTACTTTTTTTATAATATGTAACCATGTATTAATCATTATTTACCATTTGTTTATCGTTAACCCATTCGACAGATCCCAATTTTTTTTTACGGCAACATAGTGCACATGTTCGCGATTTTCGTGCAAAATATTTATTATGAAATACAAAGTGAATTTGCGCACACTATTCTCTTCGCTGTACTTATATAAATATCAGTATTTGAAAGTTGTAATGCTCACTATTATTTGTATTTTTAAATACCAATGTGTAGGTTAATAGTGTAGTACATTGTCATTTCCAAGTTAATATTTTTAGTAGGTAGATATAATTATTTCCGATTTCCGTTATGCTTTATGCTATGGTTACAGTAATTTTAATTTATTTATAAAATGGTATAATGTCTGTGGAGGATGGATTTTTTAACTACGGGCCATAGACTATTGTGCTGCCATCTGTGGGCCCAAAAATTTTGCTTTAGCGATTTTAGCAAGAATAGGTCAGAATCGTGTGCCGGGATTTAACTGAACAAGCCAGTCTAGATTATTTTTGGGAAGCTGTTGTCTTACCAGGCGTTTAGTGCCTGTTTGTTTAGTACTTATTATGAGTGCAGGTCTTTGGTCTCTTATTTTCATTACAATCAGTAGATAATTGTATCGTCCTGTATGTTGTATTTCCACTTATTCCCTAATGGATTTAATCCACTTTCCGATCAATTAAATCCGCAACGAGCTACGTCTCATCAATTAATATTTGTATGACAATAAGTAGGTTTATTGAGCGACCCTGAATAAATTGGGTAGGAGCAAAAGAAATAGGTTTAAAATGGACAAATATGAAGTATAAATTCCGTGCCTTTTTCTGCTTTTCACAAAGTATCTTAAGATTTTTTCAATCCATTCGGTCTTTATGGAAATTGACAACCGTATTATTGCTTCTTTTAAAAAAAAATCCTTTACTATCGAATTGAATTGGTCTAAATATTACCTGCAAGAAGCCGGCAAATATAACCAACCAATGTATTACTGAGGCCTTAGTACGAGTTTGATTTACGTTTAAAGTATTCGAAACGAGTATGCGTTCGGCACTGATTGGCCGGCGCCAATGAAGCAACCAATCACAGCGCCGAACGCGTACTCGTTACGATTACTTTAAACGTAAAACAAACTCATACTAAGGCTACTGATAGCTAACAAAGTATGGTTGTGAAAATAAGCCAGAATACCCAGCAGACTATTTTTATAGTAATAATTATATGACAGCTAAATAGCTTTAAAAAGGTGTTGTATCACAAACAGGGTGACAAGGCTAGTATATAAGACGATTCATTCCACATATTTGTGATGTCTTCTATGTATAACTTGTGTACTTTAGATCCTATCGCACATTTACTGTGAAACAGTTTAGACAAGTACCTCAGTTTTATTCCAATTTTTGTTTAGCTTAAAGCTTCTTCGCGAGATTACTGTTTGTATTGTCTAGAATATAATGTATTGGTACACACAGCAATGTTGTCGCACCAAAGATGCAATTAAAACTCAAGGCAGTAAAAATATAATTAATATAATAGGTACATGTAAGAAAAACTGGACAGAAGGATATTATAAAATGTATATATATCTCTACAATGTATAAAGTACATAAATAAAATAATAAAACAATGTGTATCTACTACATTATAATAAATTATTTTCATGTAATTTTGAGTTTTACTTGTGATTTGGAATGGTGAAAGAAAACCCCTCATTTTATAATTAATTTTATTTATTTATATCTAATTCCTATCAACAGGCATAGTACACGTTGCAAGAATAATTATTTATCGTACTGTGTTTACATTTGAAATTATTGCCATTGTGTAGCGGATCCGTCCATTCGGAAGTAAGTCTGTAATCGGCGCATCATCAATAGTATCGAGTCCCATTTATACATCAACACACTATGCATACAAAAGGTCAACGTCGTTCCCTCAACATCTTGTGAATGTCGATCGCCTATGCAGTTTGCCAGGAAAGCCTTAATTTTAATTTTACACGAGCTTCGATTGGGTGAAATAATGCCAAAAGCAGAGAAAACAAACTTGTGCTACAGTTATTGTTTTATTTCACGCGAACGAGGCTCGACATACATTCTCATTTTTTTTGTTATTTTTTTTCTTTAAGGATATTATATTTTATTTTATCTATAACTTACATACTTAATACTTAGATCAACGAAACGTGTGGCTTCAGGTGTCATTGGTGGGTAAGGTCTTTGTATAATTAGTACGCACGCGTTTAATTTAGGAAACAAAAATAATATTACAATATTTTATAAATCTGAAATTTTATTTGTAAATGAAAGATGGCACTGACAAAAGAATATGTCCACTGTTCAGATTCTAAAATAAGTACACGTTTTCTACATGGAAAATGGAATATAAAAATTGCTTTTGTCAGTTATTCTATAAATAGAAAATAAAATGCTTGTATAAGGAAACCAGGGCTTCTTAGTGAGTATGTAATCTTAAAAACATGCTGTAACACTTTCAATATAACCCCCTGTTATAAATTTCTATCCTAAGATGTTATAAAACAATTTCCCAGTTCGCAATGATCTCATATAAAATTGTTATTAATATTTATTTTAGTTACTTACCATCTTTACGAAATGAGTACATTAATGGGAAAATATTCGACACTTAGTATAAACAATAACAACCTATCGGGTGCCTTGATCTTAAGGTATTTACACAATTACCTAAAATTATTTTATAATCAAATATAGAACAAATAAAGAGTAAAAAGAAATTAAAGCTCCACTCTTGTGAAACACTATTCCATGTCATACAGGTACTGTGGCACAAGAAAAGGAGAATTTTGAATAATTAAATCTCAAAATGCACTCGTTCTCTCCAGACATTTTATGACAGAATGATTGCACTGGGGTATATAAATAATAACGCTTCCTAATACTTGTATACGCAGACTTACAGCCGAACTAAAGATATTACGAATAATATAATTAAATAATTACATAATGCCATTCTGTCATAAAACTAAATGCTTGCTATTGCTTTGTAGACCTCGACAGATCAATACCCCCGCAGTATGTCTATGTAATGTAAATATCAAATTGTAAAAAAATCTTTTAATATTTCATTTGTAAAGCAACTAAAAATACAAAATTATACGATGCACTTCAACAGATTTTGATCTACAGTAACTTAACATGAAAAACATCATATTTGCTAGATTGACAATAATCATGTTGTTTCACTAATTTATAAGTTCCATTACTGCACATTAGATGTAAGATCATAAGCTTTATGGGAATCCAATACGGCGCACATTTAGTCACCAAAGATTAGATTATGGTGGTATGTCCATAGGCAACCTGGCGATCGATGGTGACACGAGACACGAGACGAAAGCAAAATAAAACTACCTTTTTAGTAAATGTACGTGTTTAATGAGGTCCAATCGTCTTCGATACAGCAATGTATTGTGTAAATCATAATGGGAGGTCGTCGCGCTTCTTCCGGCCGCAGGACATGAACATACCAGCATAACTAGCGCGGAGCGAATGCACAGTGAACGGCAAGAACCTAAGTTGCGATGGTGACGAGCACTTACACGCGGGCGCGGGCCGGCCGCTACACGTGCGCCAGCCAGTGCGCCACGCGGAGCAAGCTGTCGAGGCTGGCGCGGTGCGAGCGGCGCGGCTGTTGGCCTGCGAGACCAGCCAGCCCCGCCAAACGCGCCGGCCCGAGACCCGCCAGCCCCGCCGCACGCGCCGGGTCAAGCCCCGCCAGTGCCGCCGCGCGCGCCAGCCTGCGCCTGGTACGCAGACGCCGGCCGCCCGTGCACGCGTCCCCAACCGAGCCCGCCGTCGCCGCAACATCGGAGCTCCGCGCACTCGCCGCCCGCTTGATATGCGCCTTCTCTGCAATAAGAACAGTACTTGCTTACCATCAACTATTTGGAAGAACTAGCTAATCAGCTAATGCATATAATCGGACTGAGTGAAGAGGAAAAGGATATTTGTGATGTGTTAATGTCTGAATGTTAGGAAGAATGAAAGAAGATAATTTTACTGAGGCAATTTCGCACAAAAGGATGCAGGCATCCAGTGACGAAATCGTAATCATCATGGATTGTGGTAGGACCCAACTGATCCCCAAACTACCACCTATCTTTTGCATTTCGCCGGTAAGATGGAGGGCGAGGGAGAAGATGTTACACGTCGGGGAAAGAAGTGGGTGGGTTCTCCCTCTGGGCCCGACGGCAGCCCATAGATAAAGGTCAGCTGTTCCAGATTATAAAAATAATAAGATGATACTTACGTGCAGCCTACATGAAGTAATCTGGCGTCCGTCGCGTAACGTGCGGCTCGCCACGTCGTGGGGCCGGATCGAACTGAAGGCTATAAAACAAAATCCATTGTAGTCAAACAAGCATAAAGTCTACATTCGTTAAATGATCATTTCCATTTAAGGTCATATTTTCCATTATCCATAGTACAGAATCGAACTTGTCGATTTAATAATTTGATGTTGAATATCAAATTTTTGTCATCACTTTGCGCTGATAATCATTCCAAACCTACGTCTACTTTTGACATACTGACATGGAACACTTTACATAATCATCTGTGTTTTACTGATTAATAAAGAACACATATTTTAGGTTATCAAAACACAGTTTGACAACATCCTATGTTAATGTAAAAGTTATGAAGGATGATGAATAACAACTGAAGGTTGGAACCATCTCACTGTCGCAAGGTCAAGTACTTGCTCGTGAATCACGGACGCCTTGAAGCAAGGAAGCCCTACATGCCCTCTAAAAATATTCCACTTACACTAAGTAGGACTATGTGAGGATTATTTTTGTTCTAGAATCGTCTACATGTAAGTTTTACATAATAAGATATCGTAGATAATCTTGTACACAGTGGAAAACTAAAGTAGAAACTGTTGCGAACGTCATGTTTATACATGTATGGATTGTTTACAAAATGTATGAAATAAGACAATGTTTGTTACTAAATACGAAGGGTCATTGAACTTTTTAACTATTTGCGTCTGCAATACTGTTGAAATGGAGTCAGTAAATGTGGTAAAATATGGTTTTTAATACTTACAATGAGTACTTAAGCGCATCATCCAATTCCATAATGGCGGCTTGGTTACCGCATCTGTAACAATAATGTTTACGTTGTATAATGTTGCCTAACAGCATATTGTTGGTCGCTTGCTTATCTAATCGAATTATATCGGCTTGATGAGATTAGACAGCGCTGACGGGAACTTTCTCCTGCTATTTTCGTTAAGATTCATGTTCGAATATGTTGAAATAAGATAATGGCTTACTTTCTATAAAATCATTAGGTACACATTACTATTACGTATTTCTCCTCTAATTTATTTATCAAACACACATGTAAACATTGTATTACGTATTACGATAAATGGAAAAAGTTCTATAAATAAATTATATAATTGAGCCATACGGATTTTATGTAATTTAGGCTTATCAGCGGAACATTTTAGCCTATTACATAAAAACACCGATTAGGTACTTTTCAGAGAATATTTGATTATTATGACGAATAATAACAACACGCCTTTCTTTCTTTAAACGCGTAGGCAGTGGTATAGTGTAAAAATTATGCAAATTATGTATTTAATGTTTTCTTGACATAGAAATCCAAATATCACATCTACGCAGTCGCCTAAAGACCATTACAAAAGAAAACAGTTATTTTACGACCATTTCGGAGGTAAAACAAACAAATGCGAGTTTTAAACAGTTTTGTCAAGAACATACCGCACTTTAGTGCATAATATGTAATGAAGGACTTATGCTAAATAGTCATTTCGTTCATTGTTAAGCTTGAAGCGACCTCATTGGCGAATTATGTTGGTGTACCGTTCCTAAGTCAGTGAATACGTTTATTAATTACGTTGGAACCAACATTTGTTGCTATATTGGCCAAATGATCAATATTCTTTGAGTTGGCTTGTTATGTCTAAGCGTTTATCATTTCAAACTCAAGGTTCATTGGTGACCCAAAATATGTATTGTGTATTCAATGTTGTTATAAGTTTATGATGCAGTTACAACGTAAAAGGGTAATAACTTTAAGAGATTACACATTATTGTTGAGGAAAACAATATTTGCTATGATTCATAAAAGTCTCTTTACTTTTTATAAAACTCTGTGTGGTGAATTTTTGAGATAGAGATAGCATATCTGTAACATTTTTGGTATTCTGGAATATTAAAAACCAGTATTATAAGAGTACATATGTACGACACCTAACCTGTTCCTTGTCCTCTCCAATTGCCAAGATTGTTTTAGTTAGAATCATCAATATTCTAATAGAATTGTTTCAGGATAATGTCACCGTTTTTATGTTAATCAAAATCATCACAATTACAGTTTACTCAAGGAGTACCTATGCGTCAAAAATAATTATTTAATGCCTTCGTCAATTTCTGTTTGAGTTTTCGAAGAAATATCAAGGTTCTTGTACTTACCTATAGCAGTAATTGGGTGCTGAGAATATAGTGACGACGTTTCTATCGTGGCACCAGTTGTAGCCCTCCATGACGAGCTGATGGGCCCTGGAGACGAGTGTCAGCCCGTTGCTGTGGTTGAACGTCTCCGATATATCCTGGCCGAAAGTGTAGCCGGCACCACGCGGCGATATGCCCCATCCGCCTCTGTTACAAACAAATACATTTAAAATTAATACTTTGAAAACTTATTTAACTCATAGATATGGGCAGCAACATATAATATGTGTAAATAACAAATATCAAAGTAAAAACAAATTGCGCATCGTTTTGCATCCCTTTTTTACCCGATCGTTAAAGGGTTTTGTTTATAAATCTGTTAATTATACAAATGGTAACTATCCCACTGATACGCAAAGGTCTCTTTTCACATAAAAAGAAATAAGCGTTTGTTCAAGGCGGACTATTTATATGAGACTTTAAACTTACTCGTTTCGAATACAAAAGGAAATTAATGTCTAGATTCAATCTTTGGTCAGACGTAATTGAGGTCACACTAGCAATTTCTTTAAACATCGACTGACGAAATAGGTCACTCGGAATAATCAAGTCAACTATGAAATAATGTGCACACTTTAATGAACCAAATTGTGTACAAGTGCACAACTGTAATGTGCTAAATTCACAGAAAATTTCGACGTAAGTACCAGAATTTTCCATGAGTTTAAATAGAAATCGTATTCTCCTACAAGCTACAAGAATTATAGTTCATACTAAACTGACTAACTAAACAAAAACTAAATAAAGAACATTAGTTCATTCCCAAATGAAGCCCCATAACTTTTAACTACAATAAATTTCAATTTACTTGTTCAACAAATTAGGAAAAAACCGACTGCAATTCTAAGTGCTAGCTCGACTGGTAAGGTGATGATGCAATAGCAAATTAAACAACTGTTTAGCACCTTAATGTCGATTCTATTACACCTTGCAGAGAGCTAAGCCACTATTTTATTTTGCAAATTACTTACAGCTACAGCACTACATATGAATGAAAATTAAAGACGAGTAAAGCATCAGTTTGCAATTAACCAAAAACATAATAAACAAGTCTTTCTATTTCTAGCCTGCTATACTTGTTTCACATGAACTCAGTACCTGATAGCCGATTCAAATGAAAGTCATTCAACGCTACATCACCCCACTTAACAAAACAACAACGATAACAAACTATTTCCCTTCATAAACACCTATTTCCCTTCATAAACACTTTATAATTAGTCAATATATTTATTAATTATCTTTCCGGAACTCGAGCGCCCGGTCA
Source organism: Spodoptera picta (assembly GCA_038387885.1). NCBI lineage: Eukaryota > Metazoa > Arthropoda > Insecta > Lepidoptera > Noctuidae > Spodoptera > Spodoptera picta. The sequence goes on from JAZHFQ010000137.1 coordinate 384,090, forward strand.
ACCGATTACTCGGCGCTCGGTAGCTCCCAGACGTTCGTGTACCAAATAACAAAGTCGTAAGTAGCAGTTATCAGGGGATCTAACAAGACCAAGGTCGAACACCGAATTAACATGCACACGATATTAAAATGTAGTTAAGTATGTACCTATTTGATATCGTAAAATCAATAATATAACCTAGTTAATGTCACCCACTGATGGAGATAACGCTTAGGACGCGCCGCGTCGCGGCAGCGGCACTATAATTAGTACGCGGATGACATGTTGTCCGCCCTTGACCTCTTGAGGTGTTTATTGTTGCACACATATTTATATTTTTGTTATCGGATGCACGAGTCTCCCTTACGCATGAGCGCCGTATTCGATGATCTCACAGAACTTCGAAATTACGTAAAACGCAATGACCTTAAGTGAACTTTTACGATGTGGCATTCAGCTGTGCGGCTGTGTGACCCGTAAGCACTAGGTAATTGTTTGTAATTGTAAGGTTTCATGAGGATTTCCTGTTACGCATCCTTTACTTTGAAACACAATTTGTGCGGTATTATAAAAATATTTATAGTATTACGTCAAGGAATTATAAAGTTTACTTAGTTCGGTGACTAAGACAAAAATATTTATAGTTCATACATACAATGTGATGTTATACGCCGTTGTCTTGTGTACACCTAAAGTTATATAAAAAGAAGTAAGACGAAAAGTGTATAGATTCCAAGTTCACAACATACTGGCCATTTACACGAGTATTTATGCAAACGTTAGAGTTACAATGACAGGACACATTTTCAACAATATCCCAATTTGTATACAAAAACCAATAGCTATGTGCTTCAATCAAGATAAGATATTTGTGTGCAGTGCGAACGTCATCAATCTTGTCAAAGTCACCTATTTGTTAGTACTGACCTGTCATCAGGATCGCTCCAGAGCAGATCGCACATGGGACCTTCATGAGGCACCTCCTGCAGGCGGTCGAGGGCGCGGATGTGGTCCAGGGTATCGATGGAGGGGCTGAGACCACCGTGCAGGCAGAAGATCTGGCCGTCGACCAGCGCGGTGAGAGGCAGGAAGTCGAACAAGTCGGTGAAGTGCTTCCATACGGACGCATTGCCGTATTTACGGAGGCATTCGTCGTAGAAACCGTACACCTGAGTGATCTGCCTCGACTCGTGGTTTCCACGGAGGATTGTTATTCTCTCGCGGTATCGAACCTGTAAACGATGTTGTTCCAATTAGTACAAAGTTAATCATTTTTCTAACACAATATTACAGGAATATTACAATAATTCTTAACCCGGCCGGGGCGAAATCCAGGACATGTGCGGATCTGTTCAACAATTATTGTACTTGAAATTAACGCACAAATACTTTGTAGCCAGCCGTGCTACTTTACATGAATAATTTGGGTGATACCTTTTTTGAATGTACTAAGATTCCATATAGTAGCATAGTTTCGATTGAAAAGTAAAACAGTTCCATATACAACCTCGTATTCGTACAAAATAGTTTTGCCCTTGTAGTCACGAAAGACGGACATGTGACATTAATGCTTAGGAGCGTTGCACCGTACGTAGAAAATATTTTAAAAAGGCTCACGTAAATAATAAATATACGCACTAACTAGAATAAAGCATTGCAGCACTACTGTTATTTCCCGGTGAAAGGGGTTGAATATACTTGATCTACAGGGTACAGGTACAACAATAAAATTCCTAAAACTGAATTTTGGAAACAAAATTTTCAATACAAAAATAATTCAAGCTGCATAAGCGTTGTTTAATCGGTTAAAGTTTTTTTTTCCATAAAAGTGCTGCCTTACTGGGTGCCATTGTTAAAAAAGATGCTACAAATAATTAAGTGGCAACATTAAATTACAAAAGACATGAGTAATGAACGTCAGCCCGCCTTAGTATGTAGCCGTAGGAAAATAATTAAATAAACAACACCCACTTTGCAACTAGATATCGCTATTGTATTACACGCAATAAATATACTGAACAAAAATAACTAAGAAAGTGAGCAGTCTATCAACGTCGACGGGCTATTTTTTAACTAACTATGAAGTTAATAATCTTGAGTGAACTTTATTTGTTCAAAGATAATGTTAATATTTCATTTATAACATCTACATGGGTCCTAATTAAATATTGTACTTGTACAGTTTTCCTCAATAATGAGATTAGAATCATCAAAAAGGATTTTTTTATCTGGTAATACCAAAGATAACCACGTCCAACAAGCAATAAGATACATGACTAACTTTTTAATTAGGTTTCACCAAGTAAACAGACCAGAGATTAATCTTAACATACAGAACGTAACAAAATATTATAATAATACCTAAATTAAATAAATCCTCCATTCTAGAGAGGATAATATAAAGGCATATCTTTGTTATTAACCTTAGTTTTGTACATTAAGATGTATGTACTTTTAGACTTATTACAATTACAACACGCCTCACACGGAAAATCTCTTGATAAGGTTATGTAAACAGTGACCGAACTTTATCAAAGATACCGGGTGATAAGCACTCCTTATCACGTGACACCAAATTGTAACAGACAAACAAAGAGTGTTTACGAATTTTCAGTATACGAGGAAAGAGATAGCTCCAGCATACGTGTAGGAGTACAGACTACAGAATCGAATTATGAACCTATCTCTACGTGTTTTTATTTTTCATCGATTCTAAATCGATTATACGGAATCTGTTCCAAACAAATTGGAGATGTTGATACAATTGTGGGGCAGCATACAGTTGCTTCTATTGCGTTTATCAAAGCAAATTCTACTTGCTCCGAGTCACGTAATCATTTGAACCGACATGTAAATTATTTTTTTCGCGAAAATCACGATTGCACGTAGACTTCGTGAAGGTGACTTTGGTACCTTGTTTTATTTCGACCTAGCGAAAATGTATTGTGATAGCAAATATGTCAGGTCGTAGCAACGCATTGGCAGTAAACGTATATTCGATGTCTTATACATGTATTTACTGTTGTTCTGCTTGGGAAAGTACATTGACTGCGTGTGTACAACTGTCGCATTGTCACATTATACATAGCTCAGACAGTTACAGAATCAGATAGTGTACCGAACTCCCTGCGTGGAAGCAAAGGAGTATAAAAGCTATTTATAGCATAAGGTTTCCGGTCTATGGAAATATGGTGAACTGGTAGGCGAATTGGTGCGTTAGTCAAGCTAAATAAAAGATTTGTCATGCTTACTCGTCTGATCGGATGTAAGTGCAGTTCATTCTAATCTACTTTGTATAGGCTATTAATTGTAAGGCAGTGACTCCAATTCATATCACACATAATACTTCAAAATAGGTGTGTCAAGAAAACCTACACCAATAAAGATGACAAATACCAGTGGTCAGCGTCACGCGTCAGTCATTAGTTCCCCACATAAATTACAGGTAACAAACAGTCATAGCCCTGGTTTCGTCACCGGCCAGTCACATGGACCTACGTATACACTCGTCACACTTTCGCTGAATAACCATTACGTCATACATCGATTGTTTTATACACATTGTTGTTACTTTACCTTAAGCGCGACGAGCAATGTGACGGTCTCGACGCTGTAGTATCCGCGGTCGACGTAGTCGCCCATGAATAGATAGTTGGTGTCAGGGGAGCGCCCGCCGATACGGAACAACTCCATCAGGTCGTGGAACTGTCCGTGGACATCCCCGCAAACTGTCACCGGGCATTTCACCTCCTGGACGTTAGACTCCTTCGTTAGGATCTCCTTTGCCTGCAAAGATAGAAGATCACGTAAGCAAAGGAAGTTTATGATACAAAATTAAAATAAAGAATGCTACATTTATTAGCCTAGTGGAAAAGATATTATTTCGCCTCCCGTACTGCAACACCAAACAACACATCCTCGTGAAGCTCAAATATTTGCAAATTCACCAAAAAATACGAATGCAGATAAAACAAATATCAAATTATTTACATTAGGTACTTGACCTAATGTTGAGAATCATCCAATCGTGGCTGAAGGTCATAAAACTCAACGAAAAACAAGGACATACCACATACAGAGATAGAACAAACAATCGTTGCGGGGATATTGCTAAAAAAATATAATAGGACACGACAGTACCGATCCATACCTAAGTTCGAAGCAACATAAATATTGATGAAGACGTAAGCAACTTTTTGGTTCAAAAAAGGATCTTCTTTTGACCCTAATTATTCTTTTAAAAGTATTCGAGAAAAATTGGGGAACAAACTGGCGACTTTCAAACAACTTACAAGAAAATGCTTTATATATTTTTAATTTCATAAGCCGGTAAACGAGCAGACGGATCACCTGATGGTAAGCAATCGGCGTCGCCGATGGACACCTGGAACACCAGAGGCGTTACAAGTGCGTTACCGGCCTTTTGGGGATTGGGATTGGGGAAGGGGAGGGTAATTGGGCCTCCGGTAACCTCACTCACACGACAAAACACAACGCAAGCGTTGCTTCACGTCGGTTCTTTGTGAGGCCGTGGTATCACTCCGGTCGAGCCGCCCATTCGCCGAAGCATGGCTCTCCCACACTTAATCTAATGAAAATACGAATACTCACTACGAAATTGTTTAATATGTCAATAATTGTTTTATAATCATCTTGTATTCAACGTCCACTAATTTCGTTTCCTAACATAATAATTGTCAACAATAGTCTGTCCAAAATGGGCTTTAGGTTTATTTAAACATATTGTCTGTATTTGGTATGGTCATTTTAATAACAGCGTATACACGTTTGAATGAAGCTGTTAAGCCTTATGTTCTATGTACTTCTGACTTATAAAGGGCACATTGTCCACTTGTCTTTGAACAAAAACGCAATAAACGTAGATGGAATACTCAAAGCCTTAGCAATGGTCTTTCTTTGAGTGGATACTTCAGTCTGAAGATTAGTTTAATTACGTAATAGCGCCCGTATGCAATTTTGCTACTATTTCCATCGCATCTTTCTACCATCATTATTTAATTATGTCGGTACATTGGTCATCGAATGAGCGGCCTTAGCTGCGAGTCAATATCAGCCCAGTATAATTAAGGGCCATGAGAAAGATTAACTATGCCTATTCGATAAATGCGATATGTTCAGAGATAACCTTTCCTTCAGACGAGTGCAAATTACGTATGATTGCAATAATCAGCTGATGTGTTTTTATTCGACTACGTCAGCACAAATTAATGAGTGATATTGCATCGCTTGCGTCGTCCGGACCAATAGCGACGAGTAATCAACTGATTGGTAAATAAACTTTTTGACAACAAATGCGATTGGTACATACATTTTACGACAGTGGCAACTGGTGAACACCAAAAAAATGCGTTCATTGATAATACTGATATTAGATTGTTTTGGTGGAGGGTCGAGCGTTGATAATTGATGTGGGTTAGACATTTTTCACCTATAGGACAGCGATAAATAATCCTCTGCTCTGTTAGGCGTATCACGTCCGGAGTAAGCTCGCCAATATTGTTGAAAAAATACCGAGAAATACATTTTGTAATCAACATTCCATTTAGTACGTAAGGTAAATAAGTGTAGAACGTATCAGTACATACACTGAAATAATACAGCCAACAAAGAACGAGTATAATGAAAATTATCACGAGTGCTAATGACATTTCATTATAGTACAAAAGACAGGACTTAGTTGGGCGTTAAGCGTGGGTACTCTGATATAATCACTGGCTGGAAAAACACGAAAGGTCTATTCAATAACATGACGTACTTTTGTCTGGCTAACAAAGTTAAACATAATCGTGTAGGTATCCAACCGTGCAGCTACCTGTCTTTGGATAGAGCTTCGCTAGTCGGGACTTTGTATGGATTGAAGTACTATGTATATTCTCAGAGACTAGGAGATTAGAATAATTAATATATTCTGCAGATGCTCTTGCTAATGATAAGTTTTGTCTTCTTAGGAAGGAATTGAAAAGGTAATGTTTTTGTTTTTTTTTAAGGGGGGAAAAATCATCGAATGACTGCTCCCGCCTGGGTGAGGCGGGAGGGGGTATCAGACTTACTGACTAAAAACCACCCCGTTCCTGCTCCTGCACGTCGAGCCGGAGCCCCGGTGACCCATTAGGTTCTCCGCGACAAAGGGCAATGTTTAGGATAACAATCGAAATACACTCCTTTAACACGAACATATTTTGTTAAAGTAAATACATAATAGGAAAGGAAACAACAAAACTGGAATTTTAACAATGACATTTTCCAACCCGGAAAACTGAGTAAACACACGAACAGGACTAGTCAGAACATTCATAACTTAAAAGTTATTGCTCGTATTTAGGTTGAGGCGGTGGGTCACGTGTAATCAATAACAGTAGGGTGGAAAGCTTCCCGCTGCAGAAATAACGATGTTACATTGCCTCAAATTGGCTGAAGATTAGCGGTCACTGTAAATATGAAACGTAGGAAACTAGCTAATCTGTTAGGTAAGAACATTATGTAAGTAAACTAGTTACGCATTACTGAACCGTCAATGTCTGAGGTTCGTATGTATCATTCTAGTAACATTATTTTTTTTTTGTAAATAAAGCCTACTAATCAACATAGAGTAATAAATAACACGCAGTTACCAAACAAGCATTAATTCATTCTTTTGATGAGCTCCCTCCTGTCCTTATTTGATTGAAAACATTAGGTTCTAAATTAAAACAAGGCGGCGCCAAAATAAACAGAATGGTATACATGTATCACGATTACGTATCCCTAAAAGGCATGTATTGATATTATAATAGCCTTCGGTTTGATTGAAATTAATCTCGATTGTTAACACAATATCATAGGTTGGAGCTCTATTCATTCCTATTCGATTTCTATACACGAACGCAAATAGACTCTGTTGATTTATTTTTTTACGAGTTAATGTGTTATCTGTATTCCGAAATTAGCATAGAGCTACGTAGACATCGAAATTACGAATCAACATTCAAGAAGTGTATGAATACTAAGTAAAAGAAACTACCAATGTTACCAATGTATTCCTAGCGATTTCGATGGAACATACATTAAGCATAATTATTTTATTAAGGTTAAATTAAATTGATATGTCATCAAAGGTCAAAATTTGACAATTCAAGGATCTTTTAACTTTACAACCTGCGTCGTGAATTATTGTTTTATGTTTGATGCTTCTGCCCTTTCTACAGTTTACTCCAGACAATAATATAACTATTCGAAAGTCTACGGTAAGGTGAAAGACCCAAGTATTGCAATCCAATTTTGTTTTCAGTGGCGACTGAACAAAAATATCTTTTTTTAGCGTAGACAAGTTTCGTTTTGTATAAAGCTCGACAAAATGTCCATGCTCCTATAAATTCCCGATACCGATGTAACTTTTATCTCTCGGTATAATAAATCTTCCCTGTAGAGTTGTTCGATGCTCATCACTCAAGGTCGAATATGTTTTTGCCATCTAATCTGTATTTAGATTAGAGAATGTAATATAGTACACCATCTACCAGCTATCATGCAGCACTTGCATGTGTTAATGATAGTATTCCGATAATCATGGTGTATGAAAGGTGCCAAATTTCTAACGACGCAATACAAAATCTAGCCACGTATACAATAGTAAAAATAATAAAAAGATACGCCAAGAATATCATTATGAAGCCTTTGCAAATTTTTAAAGTAGTCTAACAAGTTGGTGAGCGTCCATTTGCATTTATGTATGAATTTAGTAAGCGCGAAAAGGTCATATTTGTTGCCAGTCTTCCCTAGACCTTGGCGGATTTGATAACAAAAGTATGACAACACAACAACAAGCCCAACAAGCATTTGTGAAATGACAATACGTACACGAGATCGTCAACTGTACTCGGTACGGTTCCATAGTCTACCGTTTGTTTGAAAAAATACATAGAACGGACGATGTTCTACGTATTCGCCTGCTGTGAAAAAGTCGCTTGTCTAGAAGAAAAACTGTTTTAGAAACGCGCACTTTTAATCACAGATATAGAGCAAAGTCGGATATAGATTTTGTAGGGAACAGAGCTTTGGGAAAGATAGGTTGAATTGGAAAGTTGGCAACCAATCGTAATTCATAATGATAGGGATTAATTAAATCTCTTTGTTCATCGTATTCCACGATCGGGCGTCATCTGACGTATGTTTATCGATGATTCATAGATAAGTCTTAAAATCAGCGTGCGTGATTTTTTAACAAGAAACCAACTCGCATAATTTAAACACGAGCACCACTAATTTGTCTGTGGGGAGGCTCAATGTAGCTCAATGCTGAGCAATTGTGCAGTCGACAGCACACGTGTGGGCGAGAGAAATAATATAAATATGTATAGAACACGTGCAGTTTAGCGATAGAATAATAAGAGATAATTAGCATTGTATGCATATTTTTCAATGTGTTATTTATCTATCTAATGGTTCTAATATATCAGTAGACGTGTTTGCATAGCATCGTGACTAGAACCTCCTTTGAATTATCTATGCTGCAGCAAACAATAAAATAAATCAATAGACAAAATATAAAAAAAAATAAACTTAAGTTTCGAAATTGTTCTCAGATAACATTTTTCAAGATCCTTTTAACATTGATCAAAATCTACTTTTAGGTTCTTTTCACTTGCTAAAATATTCAATACTTATTATTGAAAATTTTAGCAATAAAAGTTCAAACAGTGGGGGATTGCATGTAATAAATACTATGTTGGTTGAAAACACAATAAAAACAATACAAACTGTACAGAATCTAGTTTATGAAGTCACAACTGATAAAATATAGCGGATTGAACCAGTGTTTGCCACTTATATTGAATCCAATGCAAGATCCTATTATCGACTTGCATTACTGAAGCTAAATCTAATTTATTCAAAACAATTCACTTTAATTGACATTTTGAGTCATCATACTGATTTTAGGAGGAAAACTATAATTGGAAATCCTAGGCATGTATCCCCCAACCACAAGTATGTACATTACATACATAGAAACCCAATCAAATGTTGTTTACCATAACATAATGACACTCCTTTTAAACCCTGAAGTGTAGACAGAGGGGGACAAATGTAATGTAACACCCAGTTTCACCTATGTTTAACCCTTTGAGTACTGTCATTATAGACACAATTAAAGAACAATAAGTGTACGGACACTGGTACCGAAAGGAGGCTTATGCTCAACAGTGGACAACCTGTGGGTGGGATAATGATATTCATCATGTTACTGTATTCTAGACTACATACAGCTTTAATCTTTCTTCTTTAATCTTCAACTCAAGTCTTTGAAGACTTGAGTTCAAAGATGAAATGACCCATAACTAATGAAACAGACTATTTTAAAACATAGACAACCTTTTCTGAGGTGAAAGGACTATACTATCAAAAGGATCCAACAAAATACTAAAGAAAATATCAGCTGATAACAGACTTAATACCTCAATTTTTAAGATAAAAATGTAAACAAAACATAATATCCACAAATTGTTGTTCCGGGTCTGGGTGTCATGTGTATGTGAACTTGTATGTTTGTTAACGCACCCACGATACAGGAGATAATCCTAGTGTGGGGCAACGTATTTATAATAAAAAAAAATAAAAAGAAAATAACACTGCTTAATGCAGTTTTGTTATTACATAACAAAGAGTATTAAAATAATTTAAGAATAGCCTAGTATAGACAAACTCTATGTTACTAAGAAAGTATTTAGCCTATAGTATACAGTCATCAAATCAAGTTGTAATAAAATTATATGTTTTTAATATCATGCAAATGATTTAAATTCTCAATTAAAAGTAATGTATGGCAGATGATATCTAACTGAGCTAATTAAACACATAGTAATGGTAACATCCTCTTAGATAATTGTCACAACTGTGTACCAGTATTGTAACATACAGGATGCATAATAGTAACTTAATATCTTGCAAATTTGATTAGAACCTTTTTTCCTTAATGCCAAGCATAAAACTGGATATAATGCACTATGGTCTATGTTGTCTATTCACAGTAAATTGCATTCTGTTGTGAATCAGACACTAATTATCAAGATTTTAAGTGCTTTCAGACCAGAATTGATAATTAATTGATTTATTTATTCTATTATAATAGATAAACCATTCAATACAGGTGTCTAAATGAGGTTAGTGATATTGCTATTTTATGTGCTATCCTTGGTACTTAACTTTTTCAATTGTTTGTCATTAATGAATCAGCATCCTATTCATTTATGCTTATGAAACATAAACAAACTGAATTTCAAATGATTGGTTGGATTTCTCAATGAAACAAATGTTTCAAAATATTTTGAAAGTGCCAGTTCATTATGAATTTCAATAAAAAACATTGCTGATGTTGTGGTGATATTTCGATTATGGCCAAACAAGCAAAAAATGAATATTGAATTAATATATAATAATAATAACAAAAACTATCACTAAGAGTTTGTAAACATTAAAAAAATTATTGATTGATGCACTTAGTTCAAGCTTTTAAAGACAGTATATTGTCTAGATTACATGGACCCAAAAGGAAATAATATGCTTTGATAATCTGTTTGGAAACTGTAATTAAGTATGGAGATGTTGTCAGATAAATTATCACATTACTACACATCACATACTAGTTTCCTAAACTCTTTTATATCATAAGCAGATAAACCCATATAAAATACATGAAATATACACTAAATCTTACAAGTATTTAAAACCTCTGTCTGTTTTAAAATTTCATAGTAAAAGTGGCAAATACCTAATGAAAAAATCAATATTTGAAAGTTGTTAATTTCTCAATGGCACTGAAATGCAATAACCAATCAATCAATCATATTTACTCGGCAGCAGATACAATTTAACAAAGCAATAAAAAAAAATCAATGAAAACATCCATGGTAAACATCTAAACCTACAATTCTACAAAACTAGTGTTAATTGATTTGATTATCAGACTTTCCGCGCCGCGTCTATAAATATCTTCTAACCAATTAGGCTAATATCAACCAGGATAGATTGATAGCTGGGTGTGGTAAACAGAGGTGCTAGTACGACTACAAAACTCTCTCCATCCCCGACATCCCGGAACGATTAGCGTACCAACGGCCGACGGCTTCGACCACAACCTATAAACGATGTAGGATCGCGTTCTTGTAAGTCGCTATGTAGGTATATGAATCATTCATCATATAGCTACCGACCCCACGAAAATATATACAAAACGCACGGAATCGATCACAAAACCACTAAACCCATTATCTAATGATGAATTCAAAGGTACATTACCTTGTCGCATAACGTTTTTACTTGATTTTCTGTCAATTGCTTGCATTCATTTAGTTGTTCTATCCACTGATCCAGTTCTTTTAACGACGCCTTGTCCTCCATACTTTGTGTCTGTGAGATTAACGTACGAGACGTTAACTGTGATTTTGATTGTCTTTATGTTTTAAATGTACACAAAACCATGCGAATTACGTATTTTCCACTGTGCCCAGAAAACTGACTACGGCGGACACTTTACAAAATGGCGTTTGCGTGACGTCAATTTTCAGAAAAGAACTACGCCAAGCGGCTTTTATGGGAACTAGATGATGATGCTACTAATGGATGCGTTCAAATTTAACATTTTGTAAATATTTTTTCTATAATATTGAATGCAATAATGCATTGCTTCTTTGCAATGGTACAGAAGCAAACCAATGCAATCATTAAATTAAAGTATAATGTATAATAATTTAAACAGTAATTGTGAAATATTTAATGTTTTAAGTTACATACTTTTATGGAGCCCGATGGTACAATTTTTGCTTTTGCCATTGTTTGCGGAGCTTCGACAATAAAATCCATCTAGGAAAATATATTTATTTAACGTTAATTCCTGAAAAAGCTTAAAATAAGCAAATAATTGCCAAAATTTTATCAGTCTTCTTTCAGTTTATTATAATGTCAAGACAAAATAATTCAACTTCACAATTTTCTTTTGAATTTTGTTGAAAACTTGACACTTTCGTTTTTCAAATATTTCCATTTCATTCAACAATATGATTGTCGAATGTTGTTAGAATGAGTTGCAGTGTTGGAGTTTGGATTTTGGGATTTTGAATGAAGTAAAAAAATGGTATGAAGATTAAAAATAGTATTTTTAGACCACATCAAAGTACAAGTACAAGTAAATGTAAAAATGTCTAACCCCAGGAGGCCGGCAACACATTTGTAAGTCCTCTGCTGTTTCTGGCGTATCATGGGTAGCGCTGCACCACCGATTGTTAACAGATCCCAAAAAATATTATTACTTTATAATGCAGATAAAACTGTTTAAATGTTCAAATGATAAATAATTTAGTAAAAACAGATAAATACTCGGTATTTAACCAATTTTAGTATATAAATATTTATGTAGTTATATAAATTATGATAAATATAATATTCGTCTACATAATATTAAACTCTGATTTTAGTATTAAATTTTATATTCGACAGACAAATCGCACATCTGATTTTAACCATAGACACTACCAAAATTGCCTATACCCAGAACAAGAAATTAAAAAGTTTCAACGAATGAATTGTTCCTTCAACTGCCAAAACCGATTCCGGTCTTTTTACTTTTGAGTCGGGGACTGGAGTGTTGGTTTTGGACCGCACAACAAGTTTTCTTGAAAATGACTGAAACATTGAAGCTTCGAGGAACCCTCTGCGGCCACAATGGCTGGGTTACGCAAATTGCAACCAACCCGAAATACCCTGACATGATTTTATCGTCGTCTCGAGGTAAGGTTATATTTCACAATTTTCACATACCTATTTAAATCCATGATCATCATTGAAATTACTGTATTTATTAACTTAAAATCTTTCGAAGTCTTTATTAAATTGGACGATTTGTATTAATTTCAAAATATTTACATGATGACACAATCTTTTGCCACGCGACTCCTGAACGGCAAGCGGATATGGGGCTGATGATAACGTTTTCTTACTTAGTATCAACACCTTGTTGAGTTGACATGCTCTAATCATCAATTCCGAATTGCTTTTCAGACAAGACCCTCATCGTATGGAAGCTGACCAGAGACGAAACCAACTACGGAGTCCCCCAGAAGCGTCTGTACGGTCACTCTCACTTCATCTCTGACGTCGTATTGTCCAGTGACGGCAACTACGCTCTGTCTGGTTCCTGGGACAAGACTCTTCGTCTGTGGGATCTTGCTGCTGGAAAGACCACTAGGCGTTTCGAAGACCATACTAAGGTGTGACAGAACTTAACATTTTGGTTAGGGTTGTAGTATATGTGCCGATGCGCGGCAGAAGACTAAGTGTATTTGTGCCTTTGCGAGGCAGAAGAATTCATATGCTGCGAGCATTGTTGTGATACAACTAGGACTGTGTTAGAGGTAAGAGTGTGGTTAGTCACATTTCACACTGTTTAAAACTAACACTACATTGCACCTTTTTAAGGTTCAGTTTCGGTTCATAGCATAATTTTGTAGTTGTAGAACCTATTTTATTTTGTAGTGCCTAATACTAAATAGATGAGTCAGATTATAATGTTTTATTTCCATATAGGATGTCCTCTCCGTGGCTTTCTCAGTGGACAACCGTCAGATTGTGTCTGGCTCTCGGGACAAGACCATCAAGTTGTGGAACACACTCGCCGAGTGCAAGTACACCATCCAAGATGATGGCCACAGTGACTGGGTGTCATGTGTGCGCTTCTCCCCCAACCATGCCAACCCTATCATTGTCTCAGCTGGCTGGGACCGCACTGTTAAGGTTTGTGTAATTCAACTTTTTTAAATTATGTATAATAATATACTAAATATGATATTTTTAAAAGTAACATGTGTTTATCTTATGCATTTTGTACTCTGAGACCACATGTTCATGTTACTAATGTATTGTATTGTCATTAACATTTTATTTATTGTTCTACAGGTCTGGCACCTTACCAACTGCAAGCTCAAGATCAACCATCTTGGCCACTCTGGTTACCTGAACACAGTGACAGTCTCCCCCGACGGTTCCCTCTGTGCTTCCGGTGGCAAGGACATGAAGGCCATGCTCTGGGACTTGAACGATGGCAAGCACTTGCACACCTTGGACCACAATGACATCATCACATCATTGTGCTTCTCACCCAACAGATACTGGCTGTGTGCTGCCTTTGGACCTTCCATCAAGATCTGGGTATGTAACTTAATTATCTGATAGTCCACAGTCCTACTCAAGTTGCTATGTACAACTTTTAGTGAGAATATTTTGTTGTAGGTTTTGAATGGAAATGAACTAGTAGTTAATTATATTAAATTTTTTCAACAGGATCTGGAAAGCAAGGAGATGGTTGAAGAGCTCAGGCCTGAGATCATCAACCAGACCCAGACCTCCAAGTCCGACCCACCCCAGTGCTTGTCTCTGGCCTGGTCCACAGATGGTCAGACCCTCTTCGCTGGTTATTCCGACAACATCATCAGAGTCTGGCAGGTGTCAGTCTCAGCACGATAAGGAGTTACAGAAACTTAAGTTTCATTTATTTTTGTGCTGCTCATTACTTATGTAGCCTGACTGTGAGGATAAAAATAAATGGAATTGTTTGACTTAAACCATAGCAGTTTCATTGTGATCTCCTTGTAAGAATAGATTTAAGGTACTTGTAAGTTTTTCCAGTAACTGTCTGTTACAAATGTGAGTAAGGTATACAAATAATGTTTATGTATGAATGTGTATAATTTATGTAAATAAAAACCAATGATTATACAGACACATTTTTCTTCTTTCAACATATTACATAAGTTATTCGAGTTACAATAAGATAAATTTACAGTCAGTACCTGCAATACCCTGAATAGCATACATTCATTACATAATTACCAATTATAATAGGTAGAACAACTTTTAAATATTTATTGGACAAACTACCAAACCAGACCAACACTGCTTATCAACTAGAATATTTTACACAGTACAAATACCATTACCAAACTTAGGTACACTCACATAAATAGATGTCACTTCATTCATAAAAAAGATGGCAAACAGGATGTTCCATTCACATGTAAATTATGTATTCTTGATCTAATGATAGCAATGTGAGCTATCTACTTTTGTGACGCACTATATCTCAACAATTATTATTCAATCTTTGGTATCCCAGCATCATTCAAAAGATGTGATCCATCTGTAACTTCTGTGGGTCCTTCTCCAACTTTAGAATGTATAACATATTTTATCAAATCTTTTGCTTGAGGCTCACAAATATTCTTTAACTCTGGATTTAATGTAACTTCATTTGTTTTTAAACCAGTAACAAATAGATCTGGGTTAGAGGAAGGGAATACATGTCTTATAAAAGATAACACTTGTGGTACCTCTTCCTCAAGGAGGTACAGACAAGCATTTGGTCCAGCATCAAAAGTGTAAGCAACTTTTGTGCTTCCAGAGAGCTCATTGTACTTGTGTATTATATCAACAATTAGGTGAGATACATCTGTCATGTACACAAATGGTGGATAGGAATCCAAACACACTGCATGAAACTGATTGCTGTCCTTCATAGTTATTTCAGCAAATTTTGGAAAATCTTTCTGTTTGATTGCCTGAATAATCTCGTCAGTCCTCTGTGGCACACAATACTTAATTCTATGTTTTAATAACTCGGAAGTTTGTGTAGATATTCTCATACCAGTAGTGGAACTAGTTTTCTTTTTAGTATCGCCTACAACTAGGATTAAGGCGTGCATTTCGGGCCAGTGTGCAGAACCTTCGATTTGAGAAGCTACTGAATCTGTACCATCTGGATTAGTGCCTGCATGCCATCTAACGAAGCCTCCATATACACTGCGGCAGGCACTGCCTGATCCCAACCGGGCAATAGAGCTAACATCAGACTTGACCTTATAAAGTTTAGCCAGAGCTGTCACAAGGCATGCATATCCAGCTGCGGAAGACGCCAATCCTGCGGCAGTAGGAAAATTATTTTCCGAACACACACGTACTTTCCACTGTAGAAAATCTTCATTGACGCTGTTTTCTGCCGCAGCTCTGGATTTTATTTCTTTTAGGCAATTTTGTAGTCGCGGACTCTGAAATGTTTCCTTTTTTCCGTTCAACCATATTTCATTTTCGTTAAATTCTGGTCTTGCACAGACTGACGTTTTCGCGCACATAATACTCGTATCCAAAGTAGCACTAACGGAATCATTTAACGGTAAAATTAAATCCTCGTCTCGTTTGCCCCAATATTTAATAACAGCTATGTTAACAGGTGCTTTAACTGTTATAATATCACTCATTTTTCTCGTAATCAATAGACCAAGTGACAATTTTTAATTCAATAAAATAGTCACAGCTATTTCAATAAACAAAATATGATATGCCAAAGTAAAATAAAACCACTTGCTCGCTTTCACCGGCCTCCGAACCGGTTGTCGTCAGATAGTCAACAAAAGTTGAAAGTTGATAAAGTTTATGAACGAAAAAACTGAACAGTCAAACGATGAGAAGAACAATGAGAGAACGATTCAATATCTTATATCCCTTTCATAATGAATGTAAGAAACGAGACAAAGGTATGATTTTAATCGGTAACCGTTCGGTTGCTTTCGGGTTTCAAATATTTCATTCAATCGGTCCTTAGCACGTTCAGGACTTTCATCAGCTGTGTTCAGTTTCCATAGTTTGCTAATGATGCGTTCAAAATTTATTTTCAAAGGCGAATAAAAAATAATCGATCGAAATATCATATTACATGAATAATCTATTACTACTTATAAAACAAGAATTTATTAGTTCTGAAGTGTTTGTATTAGGTACATGTTTACGAATCGAATGATGAAGGAGTTCAAATAACAACGGTAAATTATATATTTTGTGATTTTAAAACTAGCATTTTTCCTTTTAACATTATATTACATATTTTAATATATAACAAGGTTTAGTTTATACTATATATAACATATATAGTTGTGCCGATAATTTCTCAGGATTTTTAAAGATTCTTTTAATTTTAAAATGTTGATTAATTTATTTGGTGTTAGGTACTGAACTTACGGTTGCAACTTCAATCATAGCGACGTATTCTGGTACTAATATTACCCGACAAAATGTAAATGCTTTGTGGAAGCGCTTCAAAAGATTTGTTCAGTGCGGAGATGTTGAAGGATTGCTAGCGTGAGGGTGTGGAGGTAGTGTACTTTTAAATTTTGTCGTATAATATTACACATTTCAATTCAACGCTGCCATTTTCGTTTTGTGGCACGGTTAAAGCGGCGGTCTTAATGTGAATTTTACCTAAATATCTGGCATTTATTTATTTACAAAGTGTGCAATATATATTGTAGTGCATTTGTTGCTTCGAAAAACATCAAGAAGTGGCGATCTCAGTGTATATAACAACGGATAATTGTTGACTTCTTTGGGTGGAGAGGGTGAGTAGGTACATTATATCAATATTCCGGGGTTTTACGGCTTAGTAATCATCCCATGAGCACCGAAACCTTTCTTACAGGACTGACCGTATTTTCCTTACACCATTATACTTATTGGAATAGAGTGCCATTAGTGTATACTTTCTGGTATTCGCAATTAGCTCGCTAAAATGGGCGTTGTGATGAAGAGTGAAGGTTTATCATTAGTTATATCGTCACCGCGCCTTATTAACGATGTTATTTACTCAGCTAAGATTCGTATGGAACGACTGTTATCAGATAGTTCAATGTGTAAAGTTCTTTTTGGTGTGTTCATTGGAAAGAAATTACTCAGGTTGGATGAATAAGTTCGTAGTTATCTCAGATAAAGTATGTGATGCAGACGTCTTTGCGTTCAATGGAATAGATTTCCTATAAATCTAAAGATGGGCAATATAAAAACAATAGTGTTTTAAGTTCCTTATACAATACTTGCATCAAATAGGTACTATTTGTAAGACCACATTCTCACTATTGTCTTCCTATGATGCTCTTTGACATGTTGATTATGAATCACAGAATTTTATGTGTGGCCAAACATCTGTTTACATCATTTCACTCTCAACCTTGAAGCTGCATAATTAATTCTGTTCATTTCTTATTGACTTCTTATAAGCATTTACCTACAATGTCAACAAGCTAGACATTAGATCAGAACCACTCATAGACTGTACTGTGTCCAATATCTCATAGGTTGTACCCAGGTACTGTGTACCTATGCCTAAACAAAACACTATACCTTTGATGAGTACAAGAATATTTCAATTGTTTAGTTATAAACATATAACAAACATACAGAATTATAATAATTAAAGAATGTAATAACTAATGAAATTAGAATAGTAATGGCATTCTTGAGTTCCACAGATTATGTATGTGGATAACAAACAGTGCAATATTTTCCTTGACCAAGGAAACCCTGCCATTCTGCCAGTTAATTAGGATGAAATTCTCACCTGTAAATCTAACTTGCATTTTATGCTTAAGTGTAATTTTCAATGCAAGTGTGTAACCTTGAAGAGTGGTAATTTGATATGCAACCTTCATGCAGGTGTGAAAATCATAATTGCATAATGTTATTGGTGTGCACATAATTGAAATGTTTTTGTTTATGAAAAGCTGTGTGTTGATGTTTACCTTTCTTTATGTACAATAAAATTGTATGAGAGACTAATTAGTTTAATTTTTACTAATAAGTAGTTCATTTTAATTCGTCTACCAAATAACTATTTAACTAATTTATTTTATATATTATTAGTAATCTTTTTTTGTTGATTTAATTTTCACTTATGATAATGGCGAAAACTTGAGTACCGATGTAACTGCATTACACCAATACAAATATACAAGAAAACATGTTTAAGTCCTATTGAACTTATGTCATTAACTATAACCACCAATATTTTAAAATTCATTTAGCATAGAAGTGACAAGTGACATGGAATTAGCGTAGCACTCACAAATTCTTGTTCCAATAATAAAAACTAATTATGAAAACTAGGATAACGGTGACTATTTTTAATTATTTGATTGACTAACATGTTCTTAATTAACTATTAACATGCAACTAGCTGGTTAGTGAACATGTTTATCCAAGTCATTAAAGTGTAGGTACAATCTTTTAGATTAAAACATCAGCCATAGTTCTACATTGTTTTTAATTAAATTTGTGAATGTTTTCTTTTCATTACGAAAAGGCAGGGAATGTGTTTAAAAAAGTAAAAATATAGTGTTACATTTGAATTTCTGTGTTGCAAAAACCTGATTTTAAAATTTTATAATAAACCTGTTTCAACCCCTGTTTTACAATGTGTCAGTTTATGTCAACACAAAACTATCAGACATTATTAATCACTATCAGACATTATGTGAAATATGGCCGAAGAATTTAGTGTTTAACACAGGTCAGTCTGAGTAACCAAACTATTTTTATAGAAATGAAAACCAATAACTATGTTTCCTTATCATGTGAAAGTGTCTTATATGAAATGTTTAAGGAATAAGGCTATAGTCGAGTAAATATGAAGATAATTAACTCGTTGAGTACCGTCATAGACACAATTATATTGGTGTTTAACAGTTTAAACCTATGGTAAAAGAATATGAAATAAAAACATAACATTCACGAATTTTAAAATATCCTTCAGAGCCCCACAATCTACATAAACAAATCGTAATATGAACTTTATTAAACGTAGTTATTAAATATCGATATAAATATAACTAGAGGCATATCCACACGGTGCTCATTATGCGCACGTCGACATCCTCCCGCGGCCGCGTGACATAGGAACGGAAGCACAGTGGGGACAGGCTTGAGATGCGCAGGCGCATAACCAATATAATTAATAATTAAAAGATATCTTTATAATTTATTGTTTACGCGGCTGTTTTTAATTCGGTGGCACTTAAATGTTTATAATTTTTTTCTTTGTATTGTAATCCTTATGTTACTTACGTCATTATAACTTATCCGTCATTTCTGTAGACGTAGACTAGGAATCGAAAAACTTTTCATTAACATCTATTTTCGAATATTCATCTAATATTTAATTAAACTGTGCTTAAAACAGCTTTCTCTAATGTTAACGTAAATCCCATTGATTGTTTTTTCTAGACAACTACCGCTTAAGAGCCATTAGCTGTTGAGACAATCTATCTAGCAATCCAAATACTTATGATAGCCCTTTTACTTTTGTAAAACTCAATCTTCCGAACTTCACTTTACGACTAACTGAATACTTCAAAAGACTCGCTCAGCTCCGCTCAACCTTAACCGTAAATCCGTGGAGACTTGAGAGTAGCGCAGAACAAGTAAATTCCTACTACAGACTGCATTATTCAACCGCAATGATCTATTGATTTCCGCAGACACACCTACACTGGACTGTGACACTTATTTGGTTAGAAAGTCAGAAGAAATGGTCTTATTAGATAAGTCAGTAGGCCTTGTGATGAATTATAATGAAACAGAGCAAACAATGAAACAAGTTTTTGGTCCGTAATAAACCATACGTGATCAGGATCAGTCGATGCGGAATCAGGAAAAGTTATTAGATTTTGATAGCCTTATTTAGTAAGCAGAAATTTGTGCGAACGAAGAACATCTAGCGTTATTCTCCCATCGGACAAATACACTCACTAAATATGGTGAAATATGGGTTCTCCTCTAGCCAAACTTTGGGAAAATCAGTAAATGTATCATGACATTAAAGCGTAATTTCAATTACAGTTATCTTGCAACCATAAATTAAACTATCAGTACTGTATATTATATCAGATTTTCCAATAAACGTTTCGTGTTTTACCGATCTTAATAAACGCAGACAGCTATGTAACAGTATCGGAGAGGAATCACGCAACTATTGTCGAAATTATTCACCGACGACGCGTGAAATCGTAACCGATGCTGCACGCAGATCAATGTACCGCAAGAATGCACTAAATGACCTTACAAGACTGATTGGAAAACTTAAACGTAGAGTTTCTGATATCTTCTATCTGTTGATAAACTTTAACGTAAAATACAAAGAAACTGCAGCTCCATAGATGACTAGATACTTAGACAGTTTCTAATAGGCCATTAGCGATCGACCAATATCTGTTTCGTTGTTAGTACAGAAGCAAAAACTCGACTAAAACAGGCAGAAAGCTGAAAGTAGATACTATAGAATTTTACTAACACGGCATCAAAATAAATAGCGTATAGTGATAAATCATGAAATTACCTAATTGTATCCGGAGCTCCTAAATGATCCCAAAAATTTTCGCCCCTTCGATTTATCGGCTAACTAAATAGATTTAACGGCTACAGTAAATAAGGAAAAGGTTACAGATAATTCGCTACAACAGACAATAAACATCAACCCAGAGAAAATAACATGGAACTAGGAACATTATTTCCGCCAAAATATCGACTTCCTTACCTTACGGGCTCCTTGGCAATAGTGTGCGACGCGTGCCTTATAATAATTATCAGAGAATATACTTGTATACCGTTATTCATTTCCATGCGCCATATTTCCACATCAAATCACATCCTCGTGCGATTGGTGGATAAAACTGCTTTTGTAATATTAGTATTCAAGATTGAGTGGCATTTTGCAGTATCCAACAGTTTATCTTTTTGGGGTATTGTGTGTTTATTGTACGTTTTACGTATACTGAATTATCTCTGCCCCGAATCTAAATGAGACTATTTCAGTTTTATTATGCTTTTCTTGGCCGCATGTGTCATTGTTGAGACTGGATTAGTAAAATATAGCATTTAGTGCAACATGTGGTTAGATTGCCCTAAAAACTGGTCTATTTATTCGTTGATAATTAAATAGAAGATAATACATGGTTGTCACATGTTTGCTAGTCTTGTATTGTGCTAATCCGTTTTTTATTAATCGGTCATATTTTTTGCACGTCTGAACCGCATATCAAAGTTTTTGTTAAAGTCTAATCGTGCATAATTCTTCCGTCATCTGACGGCGAAGTCGGATCTGTTTAATGGGACATTTCATCAGTAATTACAGGAATTTGCAAATACCTGTTGGATTGTGCTTACTGTTTGTACGGAGGATTAAACATAGAATGTTTGATTACCTACGCGTACAGCGTCCATGAGCGCTTATAAACAAACAGAGTTATTAGCTAATTAGGTCTTAAAGTAGGACCATTACTCTTACGCCAGTAATTAATATTCGCAGTGTGTTTTTATCTAGGGTTTTTTTCTAAACGAAAATAAGTCATGTATAAAATCAGGAGATTTGATGTTAAAAAAGCAAAAGTTATAACAGAATTGAGCAGGAACACAAAAACCGTGTGACGGATATGACGGGTCAAAAAGACACGAAATGAAGATCGATGTGTGTAATGTATGAATATATGACTAGAAAGAACCAATAAATAAATTGAGAACACGACAGGACTGGCTGCCTCCAACAAATATACTTTAGAAAATCGTGTTACTGTTGTGTGGAAATCGTTTTTGGAGCCCATCAATTAGATTAATTTCAAATCGTTCATACAAGCGGAAACTTCAGAAATACAGCTACCTATTATTACAATGCATATATTTATTAACATTATGAATCAATAACTAAATAAGTGTTCCTTTTCCTGTACATTGAATACATATTAGTTTGCGTAATATGGAAACTGGGGACAGAGGCTCCGTATTTAGCAGCTACGTAGGTATTTGTTCTTAATTGATATTTTTGTGCCTTTAGAATTTCGAAGTCGAGCTATTTGGGTTTAACCGTTCACTACCCTAAAAAGGGTCTCTTTGATCTAATGAGTATCGTTTCCACTCTACGTAGAAACGGTAAGTGGGATAATATCAAGGACATTCAGACCCACCGCTAAGCGTATAGGGCGATTTGACGCCAAAATGGTTTTGTAAATACGTTAGGTTTTATACTATTCGCATACTCAAAAAACATTCAAGAGAAGTTTTTATTAAAATACTTTGAAAAGTTGTAAGCTCGGGAGTAGCAAAGACCTTACCGGTTCAACGGATGTGTCCTCGATAGTACTTGTTCGCTTCGACAAAATTGCATAGCATATATGTCTGTATAGTTGGAATGCAATAGATAGAATAAAGGCCCGTAACATACTAATGCGAATTTAAGTAACCATAATAACTTATCAGATAGTCGCAAATATCTTGATAAATATTTTACACAGCGTGGTTGTGATAAAAATACGTGCCACTTGAAATTGACCGGATAATTTTATCAATGTTTTTGACAAGAATTATTTCCGTATAGATACGGATATTTTGACATGGAATACGAATGATTTAAATGTTATTATTAGCTTATTAATTCCTCATTTAATAAAGATGAAGGAGAATAACGAACTATTAGCCTGGTATGATCAGGAATTCCGAACGGTTTGGAGTGGTCCAATTTTCCTTGTTGTCCAACTACAACTACTATGTTCATTATTCATGATTCGTTCGAAGATAAATGAGGATAATCAAGAACGCTTTATTAATTGATTTATTTTAACGTATTCCTCTGTACAGGATTTAAAATGTGCAATCGTACGAGACGGGTTGCTCTAGTTAGTGACGTATTAGAACGGTATCACCACACGCCATGGCACAGTCAGTAGGCAATGTTATCTGCGCTTGTCGTTAAAGCAATAATCGCCTTTATTTACACTACCACAATACTCATAACGCTTCAGCTAACATGCATGGCGCTAAAGGTGGAGCTACAGAGGAAGCGGCTTAACGGAATTGCAACGCGATAGTGTATGTTTTACTTGCAAAACTCGCTTCTTGTTATTGGAGAATAAACATCAATTTTCATTGCCTTAGGAATGCGTGAAAATGTTAACCAATAAAATAGGAAGAAACATATTACAGCGGTACAATTTATACTTTTACTGATTGCTTGCAAATTAGTTAGGCAGTAAGTCAATATTTATATGACAGAAAATACCGGGGAACGTAATGCAAAATCTAGAAAATTACATGTAACTAATGGAGAATACATATGGGCCTTTCATCGGTATGGTTATTTATTTCGATTCAATCGAATCCTGAATTAGACAAAAATAGAAAACAGTAGGATGTAGTTATTGCACAATATCGTTTCGCATCTCATAATACGAAATGCGCTCAGAGAAAACTTGTCAGTAATTCGATACTGTTAATTAGTTAACGTCAATGGGTTTGCACGTCACTCCAGCATTGATTGCGTGTGCGCACAGCATTCGTGGGTTTAAACTGTTAATTTATCAACAATTTGACTGCTGTGATCTGTGATATTCTGACAGATCACTTTCTTTTACATTAGTCTTATTATTTTCCACTTTAGGTTATGGATTAAATTGGCGAGATGAATTTGTTTCGTTTTCGTAATCATAAAGCTGATTCACAATTTATTGCCATAATTAATTTCTGATAATGGATGTATGAAGGTGTTAAAAACAATGAACTCGCGGAAGAAAGCCGACAAAATGTTTTAATTGCAAATTACTAGTTGGCCTAATCGTTTCGTTTAAATCTTTTACGGAAAGAACAATTATGTTTTACGTGAAAAGTATAGCCATAAAAAATGCATCGTGCACTCGTTTTTATAGTCCATTCGATGCGACTTATGCTTTTAATGCAAATCGATTTTGCACGTACTGGTTTTAAAGTATGACCTCGTTTATGATATTGTCATATTTTATTTTTCAATATTGGAAATACGGGATGTGGTAAACAAGAGATTATATCTTGTTTAATGAATTCTGTTCTTTCAATAGTTTCGTTATCGGGTTGGGGATCGATTAACCTTTCAGAACTACCGCATAATGGGCTCAGTTCAGTTTTGCACAAAGGATTTGCCCTCTAACCTCTTTGCAGTCGTCAAGGAATGCCTCCTAAAATAGGCATGCATGACATCGTGCCGATATTCGCATAGACTGCGTAAAAACTTAAGGATTAAACATTACTGAATTCCTAGTTCCCTACAAAGATACTGTTAAAGTTATCGATCCCTGTTTATCTAGTTCCGAAGTTTGCCAGTCAACAAAATTACTTCTTTTTGAACTCGTGTAATGATGTTTTAACTCTGAAAGACTGGAAGTTTCTTCTCTCAACCGAATTCGGTTCATGTAAAACGTCTTTAACATCAATTCGAAGTTTCGGAGGATTAACTTCGCCATTGTTACCGCGTACGTTCTAAATTACGCAGCAGAAACATTGTAGTGTCTACCATCTTGATTTTAGTCTTGCAGTACATGCCTACTTTGTTTTTTACCAAGTATTTACTCTATCGGTAATTTGTACACTCGTATTCATTTCGTTTCCGATATGTTATTGCAAGTTAATTACGTTGGCCTCCGTTATATGCAATTAAATGGGTGGTACTGAATTAGAATGGATGAATAATTGATGTGCATTTTGTGTATTGAGTATACAGCTCAATAATCTATCTATATACCTCTATATAAAAATGAAACCCGTTTTCCGTTGTCACACCATAACGTAAGAACGGCTAGACCGATTTGGCTGATTTTTTTGTTGTGTTTATTATTGTCAGGAGAAGGTTCTGATGACAGAAAAATATCCTGAAAATCCTGAAAATAAAAGCGCCTTAAATACTCCCGGCGTCCCAAGAATTGATGCTATCGCCTTGACAAAGTACGAAGTACCTACTAAGTACAGTAGCTACAGTATACAATCAAACTCCATCGTAACACAAATACATGACACTAAAATAAACAATGGTGTTACTTTTTTAATTTGTATTCCCCAATGCCATAATACTGAAAATGGCTTCATCTAACGAAGGGGACAGATGAACCATACAAATAACCGTGATATGACGTGTGAGTGTGAAGTATTCCCGCCTCTGTTGAGTGTCCTGTTCATGAATGCATTAGGAAGGCGGATATGTCAATTTGATCCTGCACTCGTGCCGAGTTTAATGTCGCCATGCCGTCTGTTACTGCTGTACGGTTAGTAAAGGGTTCTCAGTCATGAAACTTGATAAATTGTGACTAAGATTTAGTATTGTAACCCTATAAATACTAACTACAGGATTTGTAGAATATTTATTTGTGTCTCTTTAGCAAAGGCATATAACAATACTATTTCAAATATCATTCTCATAGCTTTTAATTTGGGTCTGCCATTTTAACCTTCTTGTTCTGGGTCATTTGCCACCTTTTATTTATTTATCTTTACTCTCACACAAGTAAGTATTTTATATTTGCCACAAAACCGTTGCAATGGTTTGACTGTGGGCTCGAGTCACTAGGCATTACAATTAAATATTGAAACTCATATAGAATTTAAGACATTTCTAGGTAATACGACTTTAATTTACGTTAAAACCTATTTGAATTTATTTCACTGCTTATGTCTGCCGGCAGACTATTCAATAGATATGGTATTCTCTTTTTAGTGTTCTATCACCAAAATAGTTGGTGATTCTGGGTACATTGTATTTAACAAGACCTTACATGCCTTACAGTGAAAAAACAGTCGAATGTCTGAAATAGCACCTGTTATCCTCAGTCTTCAATTTTCCCAATTTATTTCGTAGACATCTACTTGATGAGACTTTAGTCACGTGCGATACTTGATTGGATCAATCTAGCGTCGTCTTCTTCGCTTTGTTTTCGTACATAGACCTCTATTTATTGTATCTTCTCATTCATGTACAATTACACTAATAATATTTGATGATCTAACCTACTGAGCATTTGCTACGAAATCTTTTTGTACGTATAGATATCTAGGTACTAATGTAGTCTGTCTGTGTTCTACCAATTACTTCTTACTTCGTAACATTATTTCGTAACGTGAGCTCATTTGCAGCAACAGCTGGCCACACTGGACCAGATTATCACGAAGATGTTTCACTGAGAACAATGCAAACATGATTAAGTGCCATTTTTTCGTTGCATTCTTGTATACAGAACAGATACAAATTGCTTACTTTTACTTTTGTCTCCGTCTGCGTCATGGTTCTGAACACATTACTACAAATTAGTTAAGCAGATACGGTCATTTTGGGGGCTGTAAACCTATAGAGCTATTCATTCCTCGGTAACCACCAACGGTATACTTATTACTTTGGTGTTTTACGATTAATTGTTTCTGGGCACCTGTTTTTTTAAAGCAAGCAAGCAAGTTTTCAACACAGCTATGATATTTGATCCATAGTCTCCATAGATACGTATGTAACTTTTAAGAAAGTATTGGATAAATCATCAAAATAACAAGCATTAAGTGTTTGACCTTGAACTGCAATACAATGTTGAACAATATGCCCCTAAAATACAAATCCATGAGCCGCCATAATGTGTCAGTTCCGTTAGTTTCGCAAAACGCAGGATAATCTAATCATGTGCAGGACATACGCGTCATGTTCAGAAAATAACTCGTGTATGATGTGAATAACGTGGATTATTTTGTTGTTCATTGAATGATGTTATCGATCATAATCATTGACAGGCAGTTGCATTTCCTTGACGGTTTATGTCTACAACATGATTTTTTGCAATTTAATCGACTCATTTACGTTCAATCAGCTTTTGTTAATGTTTCTTAACTAAATGCAAAATTCTACTCATCCAATTTAGATGAAATGCGACGTTTAGATAGATTTTTATACCTGGAACGATACGTAAGATATCTTCATCCGTAGGACGCATTTTAAGATGAAATAAATAAAGACAATGCCTCCTTGAAACGAGATAAAACACCACAAAAACTGAAACAAATAAGATCATAAACTCTTTAAATATGTCTGACATAGTAAGTAGTAACGGAAAGAAAAAATATTTTTGGCAGGTCAGAGGCTGAAAAGATCTTTATTTAATCGAACTGATACAGCGAAAGAGAACAATTTAATAACAACATAATGGTTAATTAAGATATACTTACCTAATTAGTTTACGATTCAATGTACCATATCACTTCAACCGATACCAAGTACCATTAATTTAGGCATCGATCGTTTGTCGTGTTCGTGTAAAAACTTAACTAGACGTGAAAACTACCAATCCTAAATTGATTAAGAGAAACGATTAGAAAGATTCCAGGGTTCAACCAATGGCAAGCCATTACTGGAAGTGGTTGAAGGAACCGGTAGATCAGCTTTTTAATCGTATTTGTTTATCATTAGTAATCATTACTTAGGGACTATCTTGATGGTCTGTGATTGCACGGTTTAGTATGAGCAAACAGCATTCTATATTTCATTACCAGTAATCTAGTGATGGTGGCTTATTCTCAATGTAAGCTTGTGCAAAGAATTAAGAAAACTTTTGATTGAAATTTTATGATTTATTGAAGAATAAATATTGCTACATAATAATTAAACAAGGTTTTCTGAGAGTCTTATGACTCCCAAAAAACCTTATTTTGTTTGTCCAAAGTGTGAAGTACACATTAAAATGGCTCTCAAAATTTGTAATCATAGTTTTTGTGAGCTGGATATTTTCAATCCAACCGAGAAATTGAGAACGGATTCAAAGGGTCTTTAAAGTCCACACGTTTCGTATATCGGTTTCAATGTTCGGACATGAAATGGCTTTTCCGAGAAATGGCATCCAGATTTAAATGGATCTATCCCGACAGCTGGCACGGAGTACAACCCAATCATGGGAGCAGTAGGAGCTGAATAGCAAATTGTCTGTGTTTTAGTGTTAATGTAGCTAGAAGCGGCATCGTCAAATTCATGATTCAAGGTTATTTTCATTATTCGTTTTAGATATACACGCGTAAGTTATTGTAAGTCTATCAAAGTGCTAAATAAAATAAGATAGATAATAGTTTTTTGCATCGCCAGCGCCAATTAAAGAGGTTATTTATATCCTAGTTAGTCATCATGTTGAATGCCTGGCTGGACATCTTCATGCAAGCCAAAATGTATCAATTACACAATATATCACATTGTACGACATAAAGGTCATTGACTCTACACCAATTTCGGTAAACGTACAACCAACTTAGAATTTGCTCGATAAGAGTATCAAGTGCCAAATTAGGCTGCAACTATCAAATTACGAGTTCAGGCAATTAGCTTCGTAATTCTGTTTGCTTATACGGTCTAAAGTCGCGTGTCGACATGACGTAATATCTTGACCGAGGCGATGATGTCAATCCATGTTCGATCGACTAAGCAAATTGTGAATGCAACTCTTGCATGCTGATGTTCGGAGCCACAGATATACACAGATAATGAACGAGCGTGCATAGTGCATGCTTAAATAGTATTCATATCTCCTTCGTGATCTATCGAAACTTCACTATCTTAGATTCACTCACGTAATTTTAATTCGTGATTTTATTTTGTCCTTATTCTGCTTTTTACACGTTTACTGCGAATAATTTTTAATGTGACTACAGTGCAGTTAATGAGAAAATACTTATGATTAAATTAAAAATGTCTGCGTAGAGGTAAGTGCATTGTAGACATTATCTCAAGTACAAAACTTCGTTTTATGGTAGCCGCAAAACTTATCGTAATCTAACTTTTGTCTGGCTGTATATACAAGATTTCTGTCCACAAATAGAGATTCTGATATAACTCACAATTGCGCCAGGCGAATCATGGCTAACCGAAACTTTCATACCGATTGTTTAATCGATTATTTCTAGTGCACCTTGCCGATATTATACAAACACGCAGCGGAAATTTATTATTATATCGAAACCATTGTTTTACTTTCATTTGTATGACTGAACATTAAAATAAAAACGAAAACGTTAAATACAAAGGTTTATATTATAGGCAGTACTATATAAAAAAACAATTTTATCCATTGGTAGGTATAAACTTAGCCACAAAAATATCAATTCGGAACATATGTAATGTCAAAAAACGTTATCTCCGTAGTTTTCCTGTGATTCATGCGTAAATGAAATAACAGTACAATCATAGTGTGTAGTGTGTACTGGCTGTACAATCATAGTGTGTAGTGTGTAATGGCTGTAGAATTGTGATCTAATTGCTAATGTGACTAACTGACTAATTACTATCATTGTACGATACGTGGGAAGTTTAGTACGTAAGCATTGAAAACATGGTTATTATTTAATGATCTTCAGTCTCGAGCTTTTGCTGATATACTTCGATTGCAGTTTATGATATGTAAGCCTGTTATAGTATACTTACTTTGTCTGCTTTTGACCTAAGAGTTCTAACTAACTGGAGGTTAACACATCATGATTTTGCTTCTATTTTCCACCAGATATCATCATGATAATACGTTTTCCATCCATATATGCTTTCTTCAGTCTTCTTCTCTAATTAGGCTGTCAGCATTTAGATTCATACCTTCATTGAAAGTACTCTGGATTATGTTCACAAATAAATATACCTCTAGTATTGTCTTTCTCCATCTTTTTAGTGTTTCCTAAAGGGTATAACTTGGTTGAAATTAAGGCCCGAGTGAATAGGTGGCTTATAGGCAGACGTGCTCCATCGTAGGCCGCATCATCGTGTACCACCAGGCGAGATATTGGGCAAAATCGATCCATCAAATAAAAAAAAGTGACTTAGAAAAGGGGACACAGTTGACATTCTTGTAGTAGGTCCCTACCTACTGTGTCCACAAACTATTTCTTAAACATTTGTCAAAGCTATCATAGCATTAGCATTTTCTATTCACTCTCTGGATGAAGAAAACCTTTAACTAAGACAGTAACTGTTACAGTTAAAGTACCAACAGTTAGCATTATGATTTAAATCTGCATTGCTACATACCGTTCGACTCCATATTGTTTTGATTCGGCACGCCGCACGCCACTGACATTTTGAAACGACACCATTCATTTAATGCCAGTACTCCCGATGCAAACCTTTTGTTAAGGAGACATAATCGATGCTGTAACACTTTAATTATGTTTCAAATACATCAGTTGTAGTCTAGCTTTTTATAAGGTCAACTCGTGAATCTTGGTTGAGTGAGATCGGAAATGGTTTTAAAATTGGCCTGTGTATAGCATAATAGGTATGGAAAATGTATCTTCCAATGCTTAAACATATTATTAAACATACGGTATTACCTCTATAAAAGATAATTATTTAAGAAGCTAACATCGTCAGTTACTTACTGCTATCACTCATTTAAAACAATTGAGTAACAGTAAGTTCAATACTAAAGCTAATCTACTACGAAAACCACTTTAAAATTGCTCGAAGACAAGTGTTACTACACAGAAGTCTAGATGTAACCATCGTCTATAGTGTACCTTTAAAAGCATTCCATTACGAGGCGGGAATATCGAACAGAACGTACTTTAATTGCATTGACAGGATTCCGGCTTTCACTTCCCTACTCCCTCTTTTATCTCAAAGGGAATTGAAGACTTGGTACTCAAGGTTCCCAAGAGAATTCTACGTACAGTAAAACCATACTGTTGATGTTGTAATTTTTAAAGTATTTTATCAATATCGAAGGTCATTTCTTACGATAGGAACATTAGGAATGTTAAATAAGCACGTATTTTGTATAAACATTACATTGAATGTTGGCATTCGTTATTTATGACAATCATAAACGATAGATATTCAAAATTTAATATTTAGTAATGTAAAACATCTTTGGAGTAATATGCAAGGGCATTTTTGAAAAGTGGAAAGGATATCGCGTCTTTCAATATTTATAGGTGCTCTTTCGTAATGTATTTTATTTTATTACAAAAAAGGCCTAATGAATGATACGTTATACAGCACTTTTCTACGATGTGACACACATTAGTGTTCAGGAAACATTACTAGGTGGTTGACCTCTCCTATTCGTTGTCAATTTATATTTCTATACAGCACGTACTCTTGCGAACCTAAATATATTCGTAGTGCGGATAAAGGCACATGTCACATGAGCTATTTTCGGGAAACGCGGTCCCTTTATGACGTAAACCCGATTAAGGGACATTTACAGGCGAATGACAGCCTTGGGCACCCTTGATGCACATAATTGTGATAATGACTAATTTACTAAAGATATTTTTATTAAACGAAGCCTTGTACCTTTTATTTAAAGGAAAATGCAACGTCATGTCTCTATTTTCCGCGGTGGTAGCAGTAGAGTAACTTAATCATTATTAAGCGTATCTAACATTATTATTAACTCACCTTTCGGAAAGCTTTAATAGAGAGTAATGACATCTACCTTTTATTAGCATTTTGCCTGTTAAAGACAATTTTTAGATGTTACTTTTGATTACGTTTCGGAAAAATATCTATTAGAACTAAAGAATCGAGCGATATTTATTGATGGAATTGAGAAGGAGGATAAATTTAAGAATGATCTGACACGACGTTTATTACTCTTTCTTTTAGCATTTATACACTCGAAAGATCAAATTTTAAATCCATACATAGTTGTAAATAAAATAGACACAGAGTTATACGGCTGACCCACAAGCATATAAATATAAAAACCATGTTCCAGTGAAACCAACAGCGGAACAGAACTAAAACCTTATTCTCACTTCCATGCAATAACACGCACGGCCGTTCCGCCGCATAAATGTGTGGATAACTTAATAACTCAGTAATTACTAGGAACAAGTGACGGAAAGCCGGAATTTGCACTACCAGTACTACAACGTTGCCTGTCGTGCGACCGTACTAATGTATGTGTGTCATGTTATACTTTTTTACAAGACCTAATGAAAGGTTAATTTAATTTTTTCATCGATTATTCACGAACGGAGTTAGATTTGTATCTACTCCTACTCTTTCCTCGGGTCCATTTTGACTGAGACTAGGTAACAGCATTCTCTGA
Source organism: Spodoptera picta (assembly GCA_038387885.1). Lineage (NCBI taxonomy): Eukaryota > Metazoa > Arthropoda > Insecta > Lepidoptera > Noctuidae > Spodoptera > Spodoptera picta. Next base: position 416,780 of record JAZHFQ010000137.1, read on the forward strand.
TAAACCAGAACCTTTCTTGCTGCGATCTTGAAACTCATCTGCTAAACGTAGAGTTTTATCATGACTTAGATATAGATGGTTGGCAGACGTCAACTGTGCGCGTCTCACGTAACTTTCCGCCTCGCACAGCAAAACTGTGGAATACCTCTAATCTGTCGTCGGCGGTATTTCCGAACCGATACGACTTTCAAGTTTCAAACCTTCCAAGAAAACAGCGTATTCCTTTTCAAAAGGCCGGCAACACACCTGTGACTCCTCTAGTGTTGCGGGTGTCCATGGGTGGCGCTGATCGCTTACCATCAGGTGACCCATATGCTCGTTTGCCTCTTATGCCATTGATTTTTTTTTTTTTGGAAATTTTTCTTTTCTAGAGGATGTCTATTGATGGTGTAGTTGAAACGTATTGTCTTCTCGTCGACAGAGATCACGTACCGTCTGGCATCTAGAAATAAATAAGGAAACGAGTCATTGGCGATAATACTAGCTAGGTTCGAAGTGTCTTATTGACTTGATTGTAGTATAAGAACATATATAACACCACGCCTTTTATCCCCGAAGGGATGGGCAGAGGTGCACTGCACAGAAGTAACACCCACTTTTCACTATTTACATGTTATGAGTTCCATGTAATAGGAGGTGGCCCTATTGCCATATACCGCGCACATTTCCAGACTTCGTGCTACTACTGAGATTTTTTAAAAACCCAGTAATTCTTTGCCCGACCCGGGAATCGAACCCGAGACCCCTTGCCCGGCAGTCGCACTTGTGACCAGTCGGCCAACGAGGCAGACATAACAAAATAATATTATATAGAAGTATCATGGACTACGTATGTTGAACTAGAATCTCAAGGATTCTTTAATTAAAATTACATTTTCTATTTCATAATTAAAATTCTGTACTAGTAATGATGTACTTTAATTAATGTTATTTTGAAATAGTTTAGAGGACACATTTTTTTTTTGTTAATTGGTCGGTAATTAAAGGTCTGATAGATAACTATAAGTTATGGCTAAGCTAAAATATTTTGAATAAATGTCCAAGAAATTGTAAAGATATTTATGTATAGGTATATTTTTCAAAACTCGACTACCATTAAGTAATCAGTGATAAGAAAAAATTATCAATTACCAAACATAGACGCAACAGAATGTATATCGCTTTCTAGATAGTGTTAATTTTTAGGGTTCCGTACCTCAAAAGGAAAAAACGGAACCCTTATAGGATCACTTTGCTGTCCGTCTGTCCGTCCGTCCGTCTATCAAGACTCTTTTTCTCAGGAACGCGTGGAGGTATGAAGAAATTTATATCAATTACTCAGGTCTACTGTCCCTTGAAGCTGTGAAAATATCAAACTTCTAAGCCAACGCAATCAAAAGATACAGTCGTTTATGCCGCAAATTTTCGACACTTGCAAGGGAATCAAAACCTACAGGGTGCTTCCCGTGAACTCAGAATGTTGAAATTTGGTACGAAGCAACGTCTTATAGCATAGATAAAGGAAAAATTACGAAAACCATAAATTTTTAGTTACATCACATAATATATTTTTTTTAATAATTTTAAACTTACTACCCATTTCCTCATAAACGCGTAGAGGTATTAAATTGAAATTCATACCAAATACTCAGGTCTATAATACCTTTAAGCTGTAACAAAATCAAACTTCTATGTCAACGCAATCAAAAGAAACAGCAATTTAACGCATGCATATTTTGCAAAACGTCTGCAATTACTCGCAATAAGGGAATCAAAACCTAAAAGGTTACTTCCAGTCGACCTAGAATCTTGAAATTTGGCATGAAGCAACGTTTTATAGCACACATAAAGGAAAAATTCCGAAAACCTTAAATTTTTAGTTACATTAAACCTTGCAGGTTTGTACGGAACCTTCGGTGCGCGAGTCCGACTCGCACTTGTTTAACCACACCTAGGTATAGGTAGCTGTAAAGGAGTATTTATTGAAGTTACTCATTAATGATATTATGTTGTCTACTGAATGAAAGTCGAAGAAATTTATTATTGTACAATTTTCACGATAATTTCGCTGATGGTTTCGCAGTTTAAGTTTACAATACATATTATTTTAATTTACCTGAGCATTATCTGAAGAGGTTAGGATTTATTGCGGATTTCCAACTGATGATGGTAAAGTGACTTAGAAAGTTAAGAATTTGTGAAGTTACAAGCGGAAATCTAGTAAAAGATAATTGGCAAGTAGGAAATGAAAGGAAAAGCTTACGTAATTTAGTTAATGGTCAATCCAGCATCCGCATCTGATGCCTAGTTAAAAGCTAACTTCACTAAAGGACGAATGCACTGTACACTGATCAATTATTATTAAAATACCATCATTTTGTGTCAGTAATTAATGTAGTGTCGTTTGTTTTAGTGATGTACACGAGGTAGCGGAGCCGCTGCGCAGCCATGCCGCTGCCGAAACGCTGCGTGGAGCCCGTGCATGTGTCACGCGGCACGGTCCCCGAGCGGCTCCAGGTCCCGTCAGAACTTGAAGCTGTCACCAATGGCACGCTCGCTAACACTGTCAGGTAATTATCCCTTAGAACAACAATATACAGGTAATTAATCTCTTTAGAACTTATTTTCGAGAACTGAGATCGCATGGAACGGTTAAAAAACATTAAAAATTTGATATAAAAAAAATAATTGTCTAACAAGCATTACTCTAGCATTCTGTACTGTATATACATATGTTATATGGACATCGTGAAAAATAATCAATCAGTTTTTTTTTCTCTTTATTAAAATATCTAAATATTAAAATATAATAAGAGTCTTTAAATCTAAGCGGATTATGCCAGACTCATCGTGACCATGAGAATTATTGGAGTAGCGAGAAATATTAAGATCTGTCCAAACTACATAGTTACGAACTCATAGATCTTAACAGCACCGTCACAGTATGTGAATTGGACAACAATACACTGTAATATCCTACTTTTTGGTACAAAGGGATATTTTTAGTACAATTCTGACTATACTCTTTTTATGTTAAGCACAAATTTGAATGTAGGTAATGCACTCTGTTACCAAGTACGGCTAACGTAGAACAACAGGGTGTGTCCTAAAAAAGAATACAATTAACCGAGCTGACTCAATTAGCTGATGGTTCGCACTGTCGGTCAACGTCACATAGTGAATAATACACAAGGTATTTCCGAATTAACTTCCTAACCTTGAACACGTTTAGGTCAACAGGTTTCTATGGGACACATTAAAAAAAAAACTATAAAATAGGGCTATATCATTGACATAAAGATATGTTATAGTAGGTAATGATCTACACCAAGGCATTACGACTGCAATAATGAAGAATACCCTTGAACGCGAATTGTTTACCAATAAAATGTCAGTACATTCTCTAACCACCTGTATAATATGTAATTCTCATCAAGGTTTTACAAAGAGGCTGTATAGATTTTTAAAATCCTCTAAAATGTCTATTTTTGGCGTTTTTCCTCGAAACCTCATTTCTGCCATTAACCTGCATCGCTTGGCCTCCTTCAAAGGGATCTTTTATTAATTAAGGGGACCGCTCTTGACCTCAGCCTCGCCTGGTCTTAGCCTGACTTTGTATCACATTATTTTTTGATATTATACTGCTTTTTTCTGGAAAATGAAATGTTACAAACGGTACTTTAGTTTTCTATTGTTGTTGTTTGAACTTGGTGTAAATAATTAGTATTTTTAAACTATAAATTATATGTGTTCTAATAAAAGCTATTTATAAATTAACAGAATATAAAAAACAAATGTCGTGAATACGTATACAGTTCAAACAATAATTTTCCTTCTATGTTCGTACGACATTCTTTGTCATTATAAAATTATTTTTAATTAACCGTGTAATAAGGAAAACGGATTTATTATTATTGTATTCAAATGAGATATAATTTGAGGAAGCTGTAGCCAATTTTTATTATTTTTGAGGTTAAAAAACAATTGACATGAACATGTTATATTCAAATAGAAGCTTCATAGAAAAGAAACAATCTTTGAAGTAACGAAGTAGGATATTTCTTCCGTGTAGCTTCCGGAAGGAACTGTAAGCTTTGTAATGGTGAAAGACCAGTAGTTTCGGAGACTGTTCGGTACAAAAATAAACACTTTCCTCTATATAATCTCAAACAGATAATAATTAAATTAAACATCGCCACAGTTAACATATCTTTTTCTGTATTTCCAGGCAATTGTCATCGCTGTCCAAACATGCGGAGGACATGTTCGGGGAGCTGACACGGGAGGCGACGAACCTGGCTGAACGAACGAACGTGTTGCAGGCTAGGATAGACAGACTCGCTATCAAGGTTACGCAACTCGATTCTGGAGTGGAGGAAGGTGAGATTTACCTTGATATTTCTTTATTCATGGTCACCTAGAGTTCATATCATTAAAATTTTAACTCCAAAAAGACTTGCAGACAAGTATGTCTTATCGACTGCCTCGTTGGCCGAGTGGTAGCCAGTGCGGCTGCCGGGCAAGGGGTCTCGGGTTCGATTCCCGGGTCGGGCAAAGTATTACTGGGTTTTTAAAAAAATCTCAGTTGTAGCACGGAGTCTGGAAATGTGCCCGGTATATGGCAATAGGCTCACCCCCTATTACATGGGACTCATAACATAAATAGTGAAAAGTGGGTGTTACTTCTGTGTGAACCTCTGCCTTCGGGGATAAAAGGCGTGATGTTATGTTATGTTATGTTATGTCTTATCGCTTGTTCATTGACTGAAGTTGGTTGTTGGTTCCACAGCGTCCATTATAATATGGAGGATTAACAATCGTTGTCTTGGAACACTTAGAACTGATTATGAACTCATTTGATTGCATCTAATACTTGAGCTGCATCAAAGACGTTAAAAAATTTCACAGGCACACGTTTTGCTATAAAATATTCAATTAAACCTATTATCTCTATTGCAGTATCACTACAAGACATACAGATGCGCAAGGCGTTCCGGTCAGCGCGGTCCTTCCAGCAACAGTTGTTCTCGCGCAACTCTATGCCGTCGGCCATGTTGTCAACGTACGCGCGATGCGACCGACCCCCGCCGCTTGAAATGCTCAACGAGTTCAGAGATGATGGCAGAGACGCAAGGAAGTTCTACACAGATCCTGACTACTTCTTCGAATTATGGAGACGAGAGATGCTGCAAGATACTGAACGTATTCAGCATGATCGGGGGAAGAAGGTATTATTATATTCAGCACCTTCATTGAATTCATTCTTACTTGATTGGTGATTGCTAACTTTTTCATACATTACTTAATCTTCTGCAAAAGAGAACATGCAGTAACTATTTCTTGAGATTGATTTTGTTGCCGGATCCAAAATGGTTGTTCACGACTGTGGAACACACTTGTCTTGAATGATACCTTTTTTGTTAGTTCCTAGTGTAGATATCGGCTTGCTAGCAGCAGCAGTGTGTTTAGCTCGAAAATAAAACAGTTGGTAAATTTGTGCAAGATTTTCGTAAAATAATAAGTTTGTGGTCAGGTCCGTCAGCCCCGCAGCGGTGGTAACGCCGAAGGTCGCGGCGCGCGCCGCGTGCGGCCGCCGCACTCCACGCGCGACCGCCTCAAGGACGCCGCCGTCACCCGCGGCGAGCACATCATGGCGCCCAGCCAACTCCGGCACTACAACATCGAACCACATTACAAACCTGATCCTGTCTATCAGAGTAAGTATATAAGACACATATCTACACACATTTTATGTGGGTTTTGTTGATAAAATGTGGCTGTGTTACCAAACAACACTAGCCTAATTAGTTTGTCGCGGAGAACCTAACAGGTTACCGGGGCTCCGGCTCGACGTGCAGGAGAAGGAACGGGGTGGTTTTTAGTCAGTAGTGATTTTCCCCCTTTAAAAAAAGCCTAATTAGTTTCAAAGGCAAAGTCAAAATCATTTATTTCAATTAGACCGGGAAGACACTTTTGAAAGTCAGCAAAAAATGTAAAAGTGAAGCTATTTGCTCATTCTAAGGTGTAGTTTCCTATTGCGAAGAACAAGCAAGAAACTCCATAGGTTACATAATGTGCTCCCCTGTAAGGTCTGTAACCATTACTATTTCATATTATGAAACAAGCTCCTTATTATATAACGATAGACATTTTATTAAGATATTTAATAACTACGATCATTAAAAACATTAGTTTAATACGTAATCGTTATTTCAGCGACGAATATATCTGAAGGTGGGTACAGAGCATCACAGAACCGGCCGCCGTCAGTACAACCGGCGCGACCCAATTCCATCGAGATCGAGAACACACAGAATAGACAGCCTAGGATAACTGGGAACGGACATGGTGAGATATTATTCATTTACTTGTTTAATGGTGGACTAACTACGCCCACTAAATTATTCATCATTATAGAGGTAGTATACTTTACTGATCATGACATTCAGTTTTTTGACCACTCATAAAGATTGAAGTTTTGAAGAAATCTTTTCTCTCATCAATGTCTTCATATCGATATTTTACTTGCTATCCATTTACTAATAATGGTGTTACCGTGTTATAATGAAATAATAGTAATTAAAATATGTTTATTACAGTTGTAGTGGCAGAGGAGAGTCCGTACGGCTCAGTAGGCGGCGAGCCCATCTACGGCGGCAGCGGCGCCGGCACCCCGCGGCGGGTGCGGCCCAGCGTGCCCCCGCCCGCGCCCCCCGCGCCCGCCGCGCCCCCGCACGCGCCCCCGCACGCCGCCTCGCCCCCGCCTCTACACACCCCCACCAGGTACACCTTAGATCTCTCATGTTGTCAAACACTAGTGGCCAAAATTAACTGGTCTTAGTTCAAAATCTCTGGATTGATCCTGGTTTTCGAAAAAAATTCCATATTTTTTTCTTATCAGAGTAGTCTGGAATAACTGGCCTAAGTACTATTTTATCAATATTGACGACTATACTACGGTGTTGTACGCGTAGGTCTGCGTTGCCCCCGCCGCCCCCGCCCCCCGAGGGCTCGGTGTCCCCGCCCATGATGAACGGCGCGTCCCCGCCACACCGCACCGCGCTCGATGCTCATCTCGACCACATGCACGCCGTTATAGGTAACGTTTGTTTGTAATATTTTTTTACTACATAACATTTAAGTACTTAGTTTTCGAACATTAATAAAAATTCACAAACAGTATTATTTGCATACTAAATGTAGGATGTTCCCATTCAGGTATGATGTCGTCAGAGGAGGCAGACGGTGGACTAAGCGCGCTCGGTGCACTGGGCCCCGGCGGACACATTGCGCCCCCCGCGCCGCCCATAGCGCCCGCGCCCCCAGCCGCTCCCCCCTCCCCTCCGCCGCCGCCCCCCGCCGAGGACCGACCGCGGCCCCCCTCGCCCGGTGCCTTGCTGCGTGGAGCCTCTGCTCTTAAACCACCGCGCCCTACACCCGATCCTCAACCCGACCCCAGATCCGACTTGTTGAAGGCCATTCGCGATGGTATGTGTCTACATAATTTTATATTATTATATCACTCAGGCCCCTAAAGCCAACACGTTACTATAGTATACCTAGTACTGATACATTTGTAACGAATGGCATCAAAACATTTTCAGGTATAAAACTTCGCAAAGTGGAGAAACGCTGCGACGAGAATACGGGACGGTACGACACGTTGCGGGGCGCGCCCGTGTTCCTAGACGTGGCCAGCATCCTAGCGCGGCGCGTCGCCGTGGAACTGAGCGACACCAGCTCGGGCGCGGACTCTGACTCCGACGACTCCGACCAGTGGACCGAGTCCCGCGCGTGACGTCGCGCCTCGCCCCGGCCCGACCCCGGGCCGCCGCGGCGCCCGGCCGAGCCCGCGCCCCCCGCCGCGCCGGCGCCGGGCGCGGGCGAGCCCGTGGCCATCACGCTCAAGGCGGAGCCACAGCCGGCCGCCGCGGCCGCCCCCGCGCAGGCGCGGCCGGACGACGCGTGCTACGTGCGCAACTCGTCCTTCCTCAGCCGCGACATCGAGGCGCGGCAGGCGCGCCAGTCCTCCACGTCGTCGGCGTCCAGTCGCGAGCGCCCGCCTTCGCCTCCGCGCCGCGCTGACCCTGCTGCGGTTAAATCTGCCCCGGTTCAATCTCCTCTCGTCAAATCTCCTCCCCCTGTCGCTTCCCCGCCGGTGAAGTCCCCGCCGGTGAAGTCCCCACCGGTGAAGTCCCCACCGGTGAAGTCCCCGCCTGTGCGAGCTGTAGCGCCGCCTGTGAACAATGTCACTTCACCTCCGTCGAGGAGGTCGACTCCTCCGCGATCCGAAGTTACTTCACCTCCAGCTCCTGAAAATAAACCCACGACCGCCGTCCAAAAGAGTGACGATGTACCTAGCGCACCTCGAACTCCTTGGCGTGAATCCCCGGTTGCCAAAGAAGGTCCTGTCAAGGTTGAAAAACTATCTCTTGCCTCGACCGAAATAACTCGTCCAGTTGAATGTACCGAGGTCGCAAAGGTTGACGAACCGAAAGTTGAAAAAGACACCAATAAAGATGGTGAACAGACTACTAAGTCAGAGGAATCAAATGGAGTTGGGGATAAAATAAAGAAATTCGAGAAGGCAGCCGAGGATGCAAGTAGCACTACGGGACGATTGTCCCGGCCTGGATCAGTGCGAGGACGACCAAGAACTGAGAGACTCGGCTCGGACAATAGTCGAGAGGACCTTCCACCACCTGCAACTCCTTTCAAGGATAATGTTCATTTTGAGTTGAGTACTGCACCCTCCGTGCTGGAACGGCAACTGAGTCTTACACGCAGCGCGGCGGCGCCCCCGCGTTGGCAGCGATCTGACGTGTCCACGGAGCCCGAGAAAGTGCGTCCTGAGCCCCAGAAGATAATTAAACCAGAGTTCAAGCCGATGCCGTCTCCAGTCGACGTCACGATACGCTCGCCTAGTCTCGGTGCCAAGATCCCCGACCAGTTCCCCTCGCACGGCACTGCCTTCCGCAACGTCGCTTCTCCCGACCCCGCTCGCTCTAGAGAAGTACACAAGGTCAACGACGATGTAAATACTCAGAATAATTTTAAGACTTGTAAATTTAAAACAAAGGACAAATACTCCGTGAGCAAAGGGTCGAGTTACTTCACGAGAGGCTCCGAAGAAATCTGGCTCGTGAAGAAGAAAGATATCGAGGAGATCGAGGAAAGAGTGCTAGATTCGTTCAGACGAGCAGGCGGGAACGTATGCGTGCGGAGCGAGTCCATGCGGCCGTCGTCCGACAGCGGGCAAGGCGCGGGCGCGGCCACGCTGGGGCGCGTCAAGCGGCCGCACTACGCGCGCAGCGAGTCGCTGGATCCGGCCTGGGGCGCGGCGCGCGCGCACACGCTCAAGCGCCAGTCGTCCGTGGCCTGCACGTGCGGCCACGACAAGAAGGCACGCTCCAAGAGCGCCGCCGCCGCCGACCCGCGCCCGCGCTCGCGCTCGCACGGCGACGACGCCAACCATGCGCACGTCCTCGACAAGTACGAAACGCTCGTCTAACTCCTTCGCTTCTTCCGCTCGCCCCGCCCCTTCCGTTCTTACTTATTGTGATATTTGGCAACGTGGAATGTGGAGTATTTGACCTTTAGCTGTATAATTAATATTTATACTTGAATCGATGTATGTCTTGAAAGGATCTTTCATATCTGTCTATTCCATTTTACTGTGCCCTCTATACACTATTAGGTCACAGGTCAATATTATAGGTAAAACATGGTGCATTGCATGGAATATCGTATAATTAATTTGATAATAAATAATAAATTGATGTTTATATCAGACGAAAGGTTTATTGGCTAGTCTTAGGGAAAGATCGGACAGATGGTAAATGATTGTTTCATATGTAAAACCAAAAATATTATATACGCGGTATTGAATATAACTGTAGTGACGAGAATGGATAGATAGTAGTATTAAATTAATAAATATCTACTCTTCCTTTTGGAATGAATGGTGACAGAATGATGTTTTATTATGTTGACAATATGTAGCTGTCGTTTGAGTAACTTCACTGCTACAGTGTTCGGACTGATGAGGCCCACCTTAGCACAACTTACTGCATGGTGCTTAGCTTCTTAATAAATTTGAATAATAATATTTGTCTTGACCCTCAAAACCGCTTACAGACGGTTGTGAAATTACGTTTGAGATTCTTGATATGTATAATTTTATTTATGAATTTATAAAATGCTTTAATAAAAACAGGATTATGAAGTTGCTAGTCGATGTTTTGTATGCAAACAATAATGGTGCGTCATTATGATTTATGGAGAATGTTCTTTCTATTATTCATATAAAGTCTTATCTTATGAACAATAATTGTTTCCATTAGGCATGTTTGTTAGGTGGAGAATAAATTAGATAGATGCCTATTCCTACTTGTAAGATTGCAATGTTTACAGTATAATAAAATGTTTTGTAATTTCATATAATATGTGACCTGCGTATGTAGTGCCAATTACATAATATATAACGATTGTATATTTTCGTCAAAGTAATACAATTAACTTCCATTTTATACATTTTGTATCATCACATAGTGGAAAATTATATTGGAGATGATTTTGTGTACTCTATTGTAATTGTATGTAGGTAAGAAAGGAATCTCAAAAGTTTCTTTTAACTATATATCTCTCTAAACAATATTGTGTCCTGTGTGAACTTTTTGAATTTCATGAATTATACATTCCGAAGTGTTTAGTTGCTCACTGTTCCCACGCGATTGTGTTTAATACGTTTTAATATTAAAATGAGCAACGAATGTGTACCAAATTTTCTAAATAAATGTAGTGTTGTACCTAGCTAGGCATAAGTTTACAAAATCGTTTTGTGTATGTACTTCTTATGATTTTGTATAGTGGGGGTGAACATTTTGCAATTATTTTGACTTGAAATATCATGAGAATACCCCAATTTATATTTACAAACCAGTATAAACAATTCCTTTGTAAAACGGGTACCAACTTGGTACCTAATAAAGTTTTGAAGTCACGAAATCCGCCATTTTTTGTAAATACGAGTCTTGTTTCTTATGAAATAATCAATGATATGAATTCGAGTGTATCTTGTGTAATCCAGAAATAATTTATACTATGCTTTATGGAGTTTTGGAAATGTCTACTTTCGTTGCGTAATAATCAGTACGAGCAGCGTGTAGAATAGTAGTGTAATGTACGTAATGGTCACGATAAAGTAGTAAGAGATGTAATTATAGCTCTAAGGAAATGATAAATCTTGTTTTATATTATGTAGAATACGAGCGCCTCCTTATGTTGCCGTCAATGGCAATTGCTAATTATTTATTTGCATTTTTTCTTAAATGTTTATAATTTTTAATATTAAAATCGAAAGCAAGTTGTTGTAATCGCCGAATAGTCCACGTACGACGTCGCTTGCTGGTTACAATGTGACTACATATTAATGTTCAGAAATCATCAATAAAGCGATTAATTAAGCAGCTTGTAAAGTTACATGGTAACCAATGACGGCGTCGGGCTGAAGTGCTTTGTATCATGGACTTCATTGTGTAATAAGAATTATATTTTATAAATTGTTTATTTGCTAATACAATATAAGTTAAATGTGTTGTTTATTTTACTTCCTAAATAACCCGAAAAACCTAGTAGTTATTACAAATTTGCCAGAAATAAATCGAAAAAAAGTACCTATATCGTGAAATTAATTAATAAATTAAATACTACACATTTTTTTTAGAAATTTCATTGAAACGTCGAAATAATTACGTTGCGTTAGTAGCGCAAAGTTTAGTGGTGCATTGACTACTAATTAAATATTACGTTAGCGAAAAATGGAATTGAATTATGAACTAATTGAAATAATTAGGTATAAAGCAGCAAATTATAATATACCTACTTATTAGCTTTAATTTTACTCCTTTAAAACTAAAGATTTTTAGATAATAATCACTAAATTAATATTTAGGTAGGTAATGTACGAATAAAAGTAGGTATAAGGTACCTAACTAAAAATTGGAAACCAGAAATAAAATGAATTTGTAAGCGAGTAGTGCTCAATGCAAAGAATGTAATAAGTTGTAATTTTTCAAATGCGTTTCAAATCTGTGTGCACCTCTGCCTACCCCATCGGGGATAAAAGGCGTGATGTTGTGTGTGTGTTTTCAAATGCACATTTTATTTCATGAATACCTTCTTTATAGGTAACTAGCTGACCCGGCGAACTTTGTTCCGCCTTAATGGCAATAAATAAGCAGATTTTTTTTTATTGGAAAAAACATCCAAAAAAAAATTTAATAACTACATTAGGGAGGTACGATTCTCCTCTAATTTATGACATTGTTCGTAGATGCATCAAGAGCAATAAGCTAGTTTCTAAGTAACACGTAATCATTGGTATCGGTGATGTTGTTCGTGGATGCATTTACGAATAGCAAACTTTTTTACTAATTAATTACTAAAGTGTACTAACATAGATATAAGTTATTTCTACTAATAACCTATGGATGCTTCTGGTCCGAAATACATATTAATGGTATTTTATTTTATTTTTATTTATTTTTATTAATCATTCATTATTATTTCTGTATTTTAGTAGGTACATAGGTTGCTCTTCACTTAAGCACCTTGTGATACACGACATTTTTTGTTTTATTATCAGGCGCAAAAACAACCAACGCAGATGGTCTTCCGACCCGTGAACATGCCACGTATAATTGACCATGGGAAAAACATGAATGTTTTAGATATAAACCACAAACTTAACTTAACTTTAACTTTTTGTTGATGGTCATGGCAAATGCAAGACGTATCGGAAATTGAAGTCTTTTAAATTCAAACGGCATATCGGTTGGGATCATCGGGATCCATTAGGGCGGAACAAAGTTCGCCGGGGTCAGGTAGTTATTATTATTATGCAGATGTACTGTAGAAAGCTCTTTATAACTCCTGCGATCCTGGTATATTATGCAGATGTACTGTAGAAAGCTCTTTATGACTTCTGCGATCCTATTATGCAGATGTACTGTAGAAAGCTCTTTATGACTTCTGCGATCCTGGTATATTATGCAGTTGTACTGTAGAAAGCTCTTTATGACTTCTGCGATTATATTATGCAGATGTACTGTAGAAAGCTCTTTATGACTTCTGCGACCCTGGTATATTATGCAGATGTACTGAAGATTGGTAGTCAAAGGCAGTATTTCACACATCGGGTTACATTATCTAAATTTTCAAACGCTGTCGAACGGGATAAAAAGTATCTTAAGTCCGTGTCCTGGCTCTAAGCTATCTCCCTACCAATATTCAGCCAAATCTCTTCTGCCGTTCTTGAGGTATAAGTGGTGTAACTAACACGACTTTCTTTTATATAATAGGTTTCAATTTCAAATAATATAAACTCTTCGATTTCCGGGTCTTGCAGAGTACTACGGGGTTTTTAAAAAAAATCTCAGTAGTAGCACGGAGTCTGGAATTGTGCCCGATATATAGCAATATAACTCATCCCCTATTACATGGGACTCATGTGGGACTCATACATAACATAATATAGTGAAAAGTGGGTGTTACATCATAGTGCTTTAATGTGCGCGACGTTATTTTATTTTGAAGTAAAATATTAATACATACAAATTAAAAATCATAATTTAAAGATGCCATTTGATAATTAGTGTAATTAAACAACACTAACAATTTATGGTATTTTCTAGTCTTAAAAAAAAAGTAAAAATTACTGAAAAGTTGCGTAGGAAAACGAAACGCGTTACGCGCCTTATCTATGAGGGTTACAAATTAAAATAATAATAGTTTTGTTTCCTATTATTAATTAAACAATTATTAAAAAGTATATTTTCATACAGTTATATCTTCCTCCGTGAGTCTTTCATTAATAGAAATATATTTTATTTCGTATTTGTGTATCAGACATGATCTACTTATTTAATAAAGTTCAAACTTAACGAATGAAGTGGCAACACTCACTCACATTCGCTTGTTTGAGCTTGAACGAAACGAAATTTATTGTTGCAAAGTGCATATCACGAATCTGTCGGGGTTTCCGTGATATTTTTATGTGTTAAACTAAATCAAATAGTAAAGAATAACTAAATTACTCAGTTAGAAAAGAAACTAGAATAGTTTTAGTGATAATATAATCAGTGTAACAGTTGTTTTATTATCAGTGTTTCGCACTTTCATTTTTACATCGTTGCTAAATATTGCAAAATGACTTCTGCACTGTATTTAGAACATTATTTGGACAGTCTGCAGCATCTGCCGATAGAATTGCAGAGAAACTTTAAGTTAATGCGTGATCTAGATGACCGTGCACACGGACTAATGAGGACGATCGACCTTATGGCTGACGAGTTGCTACCACAAATCCCAAAAATGGACGAAGAAACCAAGAAAGAAAAGGTAAATACCATTCAAGGACTATTCAACAAAGCCAAGGAGTACGGAGACGATAAAGTGCAACTTGCAATACAGACCTACGAGTTGGTTGATAAGCACATACGTCGCCTTGACTCTGACCTCGCACGATTTGAGTCTGAGATACAGGAGAAAGTAATGAGCGCACGTGCCGCACAGCAAGCCGCTGCTGACCAGGAACCCAATGCTGCCACTGTCAAGAAGGGTAGGAAGAAAAGTAAAATTAATGATAAGAGTGCATCTACCACGGGCAAGAAGAAACGTGCCGGAGCGTCTAGTGAAGACGACGCCGCCGCTTCAGGCAGGTCGGCAGCGAAGAAAAAAGCGGTACGTAAAGGTGCAGCTGCTACTGCTAATAATTCTAAAGAACAGGAGGAGAATGCTGATTTAGATTCTGTAGGAGGAATGGCTCACCCCAGTGATGTGTTGGATATGCCTGTGGATCCAAATGAGCCTACATATTGTCTCTGCCATCAAGTGTCATATGGAGAGATGATTGGGTGTGACAATCCTGATTGCCCTATAGAATGGTTCCACTTTGCTTGTGTGGACCTTAAGATCAAGCCTAAAGGTAAATGGTACTGCCCTAAGTGTACCCAGGATAGAAAGAAGAAATGATCCACAGCCAAACCTACTGCTAAGCAAACAGATAAGACTGTTACTTTAAAGAAAGAAGTGAAGTGACTAAATAGTTGTTGTTAAGGTATATTAATATATTGTATTATAGCCCCAACATGTGAAATGTGATGTATTTTATGATAAGTTAATGTTACATTACACCGAGGTGTATTATTATGAGAAAACATTTCTACAATACTTGAAATGCGTGTGCAATAATTGTGAAAGCTAAGTTATTGTATTTTGTGTTGTTATGTCATTGTGATATAAAAACAGAAAAAATGTCATATTGATTTATATAAATTTTTGTATTATAATATATAGTTAAATTACTAAGGCCTTGTTTTTATTGATAGGGCAGATGTAGTAAAGTAACAATGACTAACTTCTCTTTCAAATTTTGGATGTTGCATTTCAATATTATCAATTTGTTAGCACAAAATAGTGTTCAATTAATATTGTATGGAGTAGCCATGCATAATCACATCATTAGTAGAATAAATAATACATAATATATAAATAAATTTAATATATGATATGTTAGGAACAATATGTTAGCAGCTTCTATTGGTAAGGATCATCTTATGATGTTATCATATGCCTTATTTAGCATTTATTTGTAACTGGCATAATGACACAGTCATAGAATTAGGTTTTATATGATATAAAGTTTCATGATTTATTGTACATAAAGCATTCAGGATTAATTGAAATAAATATACATACAACACATTAATATCAGGTTATTTTACATGTGTATTATATATCTTAAAAAGAATAGTTATCAATAGTTAGTTGCCTCATACATAATGTTATAAAATATATCAAAATAGTCTGAATGTTTACTAAATGTGAAAGATGTAGTTGTAAGTAAATAATATTATTTTAATGTGATTGTCCTTAAATGAAGGGGGAATTCTGTGGGACACTGACTATACTTTGGAAAACACATTAAAGTTGTAAAATTACATTAATCATGCTTGCACAATTTGTAATGATGATCAATGCCTAAACCATATTAATTAATTAATCTAATTGGGTACTTTCCTTAATCCAAAATAAATTATTTTGAATGTTCAATACAATACAATATTTAAAGAAATCACACTTTCATATGACCAAATTAATGTTAGTATTTTTCCAGCCAATTTTTAAGAATTAAGTGTACACAATCTCATATAAAATTCATAGAAAACTGTTGTTTTTGACATTTCAAAAAAAGTTTTGAATTTGTCTAGTTGGCAAGTACCCAATTACTAAATATCCCATTTAAGTGCCCTGCTATTAATTATTGTTCCCCTTGTAATGACTCAATATGGGAAGATGTCAATGGGTAAATAAATTCATGAGTACCGAGATTTGGTTGCCAGGATATAAAAATATAATGTATATTTTGCAACTCTAACTTTTCAACTTTCTTGATTTATTGAAACAAGAAATCTGTTTTTATCTTCTAGTTCTTGTCTTACAGAATTTCAGTGAGAATGGCTATTGACTGATATCAATAATTATCGTGTAATATACAAGTATACCAATATTTAGATTTTGGTTCATTAGTTTCTGAGAATGAATCAACTAACACTTTTTCAATCTTGGCTAAATAAAACTATGCATA
The DNA here is from genome assembly GCA_038387885.1 of Spodoptera picta. Taxonomy (NCBI): domain Eukaryota; kingdom Metazoa; phylum Arthropoda; class Insecta; order Lepidoptera; family Noctuidae; genus Spodoptera; species Spodoptera picta. Next base: position 433,407 of record JAZHFQ010000137.1, read on the forward strand.
ATATTTTCTAGTAAAATACATATTTTCTTCATCCTCGATAGTGTTTTGCTAATATTCAAAGGGATTGGAGAAATGTGATGAGAATGAATTGGTACATAGGCAAAAATAATGTGGAATGAAGGACAATCTGGTGGCACTTGTACTAAACATTTATTTATTAATGTAAGGAGATCCTATATAAATTATATGCCTGTCTGTACATAGTCCTATATAATCACAAAGATATTTGAGTTCTTAATCTTATTTTTTTAATGTTACATGTTAAGTTGTATTTCTGTTATACAAGCAATATAGATTATAGGATCTATTACTGTTTTTATTTAAATATTAAGATATACTTCTAAATATTTGAATATTATTGCAGTTATTGACTTATTATTTTAGTAGCTGGCAATAGTACTTTATATGGATAATCTGTACACCAAATATTATTGTGTAAAATATAATTTAAGTGAATATTAATTTGATGTAATTGAAAATTGCTGGATTAGGTGTTTCATAATGAATTACGCAAATGAGTATTATGTTTTCAGTTTATTACGCTCTATGTGGATGACTTCTTTATTCCTTAACCTGTTCCTGTATATAAGATGACATGCCTAGATATTTATAGTTAAATGTTTGTTCTACCAAGGTGTGGAGAAGTTAATACATAGAGCATTATATTATATTATATTTTGTCCATACATCACTTTTATATATGGTAACCTAATAAGGGTGCCTTTATGAACTATAGATTTTTGTACTGTAATAGCACCACTGATTCAGGTTTAATACTATTTGAAGACAAAATATCAGATTATATAAGTATCTAGTAATTGTAATACTATCAAGTGTCAACATTATTCTGAAATCAATTTAACATGAAATGGTTCCTGGATCACAACACCGGTAGGAATGTTTTGTTATTGCCATTTTATTATGTTTAATAAATAATGTAAACCTTAATTTTGTTCTTTTTATTCCTTATAAGAAATCCTGATCACATACAGCCACGAGTATGTTTCCCATTCTTCGAAATTGGTGGTTAATTCAGAATTTAAGGATACCATGATGAAATAAAGTTAATCTAGTTGGTTGAGTGACGAGTGGCTAGTGGCCACAACTGCATAAAATATTAATTTGATGCTATAAGCGCCTCATTGGGTTTGATACCCGTTTCGGATATTAATTTCATCTTTTAAAATTTGGTACGTAATTCAGTGTGCACCTCTCCTGTCTACCCTATAACAGTATTAGAAGGGGAACAAAACAGTCAGATACCTAAGTATAAAATACAATGTGAAACCTCGTGTTCGTGTTCACAAACACATTTCGCGTTTACGACCAAAACAAAGCAACGTGACAGTCTCGTAGTTTGCTAGTAATTTGTTAGATGGCGTTACTTGTGGGTTATTGTAATTTGCTTCTGAACTTCTGAAGTTTTGTAAATCCTAAGTGTGTGTTGTTGTCGCGGAGAACCTAACGGGTAACCGGGGCTCCGGCTCGACGTGCAGGAGAAGGAACGGGGTGGTTTTTAGTCAGTAAGAGTCTGACACTCCCTCCCGCCTCACCCAGGCGGGAGAAGTCATTCGATGATTTTCCCCCCTTAAAAAAAAAAAGTGTGTATTGTTGTTACATTACATAGTTACAGTATTTCTATTTTAGATATTCCATACTATGACTGCACTGTTAGTGGCAAAACAACAAGCGAAATTAAGTGGATATGTAACCTGTTGCGGGTTTGATTACACAGTCCCTCACGGTATGACAGAACCCTTTTCTTTGGGTAAATTTGTAGGCACTATTCGCATCACACGTGCCACCCGACGAGAAATGCGTGATAAACCTCTTCGAGAATTACTTAGGTACATGGCGTGGTGTTATGATAAATGTAAGTACTATGAGTTCGTATATACTTCTTTCGAAGTTTGCGTTTTGTAATGATTCTCCAGTTATTTTTTATTTTTAAACATTTTATTTCTTTGTAAAACCATTGTACTAGGTACCAAGACAGAACCATTTTAACTACTTCGGAACGAAAACGAATTAGATTTCGCAATGTACCTCTAGATTTAAAAATGTGAACGTCCAGTAATAAAAACAAAAGTGAACTAAAGACTATCTCCTGCCTTCCATATCAGAGTAGGTACTTAGGTACCTACGTACCTAAATAAAAGGAGTAAACGGTAGCACACAGTTTTTTTGCTATAGAGAGATTTTAGTCAATATTTTAAAATTCTACAGTGTGTTAGGTTAAACGAGGGACTTATTGAGGGAGGGTATTCAGTATTCGATTCTCGTCCCGAATATGTAAAAAACCTATAACCAAAATTTTTGAAGTAATTGTCCAATAAAATAAATCGTCATGAACACTGAGCGCGCAACAAGTGAACTTGTAAACAGAAACAGTACCTACATAAAGTAAGTCGCGTTGCAAAACATGCGCCGATCTTGCCGAAAAGGATAGAGTGCGAGTGCGCTTAAGCCCGCTAAGCTGGGCTCGCTGCCATCGCAGCGGTAAGTCCCCTCTTTGAGGAGTGGCTTGAGAGACGCTACGGCGTCCTCACCTACCGCCTGACGCAGGTCCTCACCGGACATGGAAGTTTCGGGAGGTACCTGTGTCTGATGGGGCGGGAGGAAACGCCCGGGTGTCATCACTGCGAGGACCGCCCTGAGGACACGGTGGAACACACGGTGGGAGAATGCCCTTCGTGGGCTGAGCACCGCCGTGTCCTCAGGGAGGTGATCGGCGATGGCGACCTCTCGCGTCCGGGCCTAGTGCAGGCCATGATGCGGAGCGAGGGGGACTGGGATGCCGTCTCCTCCTTTTGCGAAGCAGTCATGCTAGCTAAGGAGGAGGCGGGACGCGTGAGGCAGCGAAGCGCTGCCTCCTCGCAACCCAGCCGTCGCGAAGGACACACCGGGCGTCGGGGATCGCGAGACGATCTCCGGCCACCGTAAGCGCGGGCCTGCGGACGGCGAGCATGGGTGGCTCCCCGTCCGACCAGAAACAGACCCGAGCGTACGGCGCGTCGCGTTCCGCGCGCGCCTCAAAGAGCCATCAGACCACCACAGATGGGGCCCAATAGGGCCGATGCCGATTCGGAGTCGCGGAGAACCTAACGGGTAACCGGGGCTCCGGCTCGACGTGCAGGAGAAGGAACGGGGTGGTTTTTAGTCAGTAAGAGTCTGACACTATGGGCGGGAGAAGTCATTCGATGATTTTCCCCCCTTAAAAAAAAAAAAAAAAGCCCGCTAAGCCGTAACCCGTAAGCGTAAGCGGAAGCGTTTTTATGGTTCTGTCTGTTATTTATTAGTGTTTTCGTTTCGTTTATATGTTTATTAGGTTCATGTGAGTATACACTATTATGGGTTTGAATATGTCCCTCGTTTAACCTAACATACTGTATATTTTGGGCTTGATGGGTCTATTATTAAAATTCTATTCAAACTAATACAATGTCTTGTAGACAATGTCTCTCGAATCCTTGGCATAAATTCCCAAACCATTCCGAGTTTACTCACAAACTCTCCTTACTTTGAATCATGCACAAATATTTCCAGAACTGTATTCATAAGAAATTAATTCAATATTATTTGTTTTTATAATAACTATCGTGAGACATATTAAATTAACTAAAAACCGCGGGTTACTCACGTGAATATACTGAGAAAAGCTTTTATCATATATCAGCATACTGCTGAGCAAAGCCTCTTCTCATACGGCATGAGCAATAATCAACACGCTTGCTCAATGCGGGTTGGCGGTTTCAAACTTATAATTAGAAATTATAAGTCTAGGTATCCTCACATTGTTTTCTTCACCATTTGCCATTGATAGGTTTCGAACCCGCACCCTCATGTAGAAGAATCGGGCGTCGTTAACCTCCGGGCCACAACGACACTACGACTACGAACCACAGAGAGGTACTTCCTCATGAGCAGCGTGAGCGGTCCCGGCGTTGTCGCGATGTGTGGTGCCAAGCTAGTAGAGCTTTTCTCAGTGTATTCACGTGAGTAACCCGCGATTTTTAGTTAAGACAATAATATTTATCTGTATTTACTTATACAGGGTGTCCAAGAACTTGGCGTCCAACTGGATTCCCACGATGCCCCAAGTTCTAACAGTACTCAGAAAAATATTTTAAAAAATCCACCCCAATTACTTACAGAATTATACTGATTTCAAAAAAAAAGGGGAAATGAGCACCCTGTGACATACTTCTGAATGCTGTGACTGCTAATGCTGATAATTTCGATATTTCTTGGAGGTTTTGTAATCTAGGGTATTGCTGTGTCTAAATAGAATGTAAAAATAAAGTACTTATTGTACCATTTTAAAATAAAATATTATTTTAACTAAAGGTGATATGGAAATCTATTGAATTTCGCAACTTTGACCGACTGTAGTGTAAAAAAAATGTACCAAAATAGTATGGCAAGTGACGTCAAATTTTGACGCGTTTATTCCTCTTTTTAAAAAGGTATAATACTTACACAATAAGTTGAAAAAAAAAAATTTTGATAATATTTTTACTCAACAACCCAATTTTTACGATGTCTTACAGAATTCTTAGAAAGAAAAATTTACGACGAATTGAATCTAACCTCTAAAGAATTACTATTGTATGCTCATAAAAATAACAACAGGCCTCTCAAAAAACAGGTTAGAATGTAAGGGACGGTATGTGCATGCATCTCACCATAGTGATTCGTTATTACAACAGGAGGGAGCAAGACAGAAACTATCTTTGCGATTTGCTGGTTCTTCTTTATGGTACCCCATTATTCAGGTAAGAGTGAGGGAGAAAAAGGTTATCCGAGCCGAGTCGCGTTTTGTGAAACAATCCTGCAAAAACATCGAGAAGACGAAAACTTTATCGACAAAATTTTGTGGTCAGATGAATCAACATTTAAGAAGGATGGCTACATGAACCTAAACAACTTGCACGAGTGGCATGTGGAAAATCCGCACTTGATGCGAGAAGATAGATCCCAGTACCGGTTCAAAGTGAACATGTGGACCGGTATTCTCTGTGGGAATATTATTGGTCCATTTGAGATGCCCGAGAATTTGACTGGCGAATCATATTTAAATTTTCTTCAAAATGATTTGCCAAACTTACTAGAAGAGACCCCACCAGATATGTGGTTCCAACACGACGGCTGTCCAGCACATTTTCGCGTATCCGTTAGAGAGTTTTTGGACGAGCAATACCCGAACAGGTGGATTGGGCGATCAGGAACAATCCCGTGGCCAGCCCGCTCACCTGACTTAAATCCGCTGGATTTTTTTTTCTGGGGAACTATGAAGGAGTTCGTTTATGCGAAGCCCATTAATGACATCGCTGACCTTCGTGAGAAGATAACACAAGCAGTGCAGGTGATACGTCAAAAAAGTTACTCGCGAAACATAAAGCGGTCCTTTTTAAGGAGAGTGAGAGCTTGTATTGCCGCTTGTGGTCAACATTTTGAACATTTATTGTAATAAAATATCTTTAAACTAACATTCTTTGCTTTTATTCTACTGGGAACCCATCTACCTGTGTGTATTTCCTTCTTGCTCACTCTTGGAACCGAAGTAAATAATAGTAGTAACATAACAGTTTCTAAGATAAGAAAGGGTCCGACAGTTACCGTTAGTAGGTAGGCACTTCGTAAAAATTGGGTTGTTGAGTAAAAATATTATCAAATTTTTTTTTTCAAATTAATGTGTAAGTATTATACCTTTTTAAAAAGAGGAATAAACGCGTCAAAATTTGACGTCACTTGCCATACTATTTTGGTACATTTTTTTACACTACAGTCGGTCAAAGTTGCGAAATTCAATAGTTTTCCATATCACCTTTAGTTAAAATAATATTTTATTTTAAAATGGTACAATAAGTACTTACTTTATTTTTACATTCTATTTAGACACAGCAATACCCTAGATTACAAAACCTCCAAGAAATATCGAAATTATCAGCATTAGCAGTCACAGCATTTAAAAGTATGTCACAGGGTGCTCATTTCCCCTTTTTTTTTGAAATCAGTATAATTCTGTAAGTACATGGGGTGGATTTTTTAAAATATTTTTCTGAGTACTGTTAGAACTTGGGGCATCGTGGGAATCCAGTTGGACGCCGGGTTCTTGGACACCCTGTATATCCTTACTAATCCTTACTAGTCCTTACTATATTATATATTATATAATTGTAGGTATATTATATTATATATTATATAATATTATAAATCGGAAAGTGAGTTTGTTTGTTTGTTTGTTCCGCTTTCACGCTATAACTAATAAACCGATTGCTTTGAATTTTTGCAGACGTAAATAATAGGGTACTTTTTATCCCGGAAAAATTTGATATTCCCGAGGGAAAACAAAAGTATTGGTATTTTTTTTTTTTTAAGGGGGGAAAATCATCGAATGACTGCCCCCGCCTGGGTGAGGCGGGAGGGAGTGTCAGACTCTTACTGACTTAAAACCACCCCGTTCCTTCTCCTGCACGTCGAGCCGGAGCCCCGGTTACCCGTTAGGTTCTCCGCGACAAAGTATTGGTATAGATGGCGCTGTATGTATTGGTATATGTCACATAGGCTACTTTTTATATCCTTTTGTGACGCGAGCGAAGCCGCGGGTAAAAGCTAGTAGTATATAAGTCTATGAATTTAATTCAAAGTCTCATACCTTACTAATGTTTTTAGTATGAAGGAAAAGGGATCTACCGGCACCTAAAATTATTTTTATTTATTTATTTATATTTAAACATTACATTTACCATCACAGGCACACCTAATACAATAAATGCAGGTACACATTATAAGTAAACTTAGAACACAATATCCCCTAATAACCGTAAAATAATTTAGACAAAGAAAAACAAAAGAACATAAGCACATAGAACATTAATTAAACTTACAGGCTAATACATTTTCATAAAACTATCCCTAATAAACGTAAATAACTTTAGTAATAACAAATATGTACTTATATTTTTTAAAATCTATGTACCTAGGTACTAACAACATAAATTATATAAATAGAATCACATAGGTTACTACCAAATCTTAGGAACTTAAGTTATTATTTACAACAGCCTCATATGCTACCTTTGTGAACTCGTTGAGTGTACACGAGAATATATCCGTACTGTCCGCTATTGCATTCAATATGCGCAACGCTCATTGGTGCCTTCTGCAAGAGGTTCGTGCGTGCGCACGGTACCACCAGCAGTCGCGGCCGCCGCCTTCGCCGCACGTACTCGTCCGGAACACACAGCCGTAATTCCTCCAGTATGGCAGGTTGGTGCGTTATACCTCGCAACACCTTAAATATATAAGTAGCTAGAGCTACTTCACACCTCACCTCCAGTTTGTAGTATCCTACCATACCCAGTACAAACAAAGTTGGATATGGTATTGGGTATCCAGGGTATATACCGTACGATTTTGAATACATGAATCTGGCAAACTTATTTTGGATACGTTCTATCATGAACTTATATTTGTCCTCATGTGGACTCCAGATACCAGAGTTACACTCCAAGTGACTTTTAACTAAAGCTTCATAGAGCGCCCTTAAAGCTGCGTTGTTATTGAACTCGTTTGCCTGACGTAAAATAAAACCTAGATTGCGGTATGCCTTCTTGCAGACATCCATAATGTGTTTCCTGAAGTGTAACTCTGATACAAAATGGACTCCTAAATCTTTCACCTCCGTAACGCGTTGTAACAGTTCACCTTTCATGCAGTATCGGTGGTAACGGGGACTGCTTGCACGAGTGAAAGACAGAACTGAGCATTTAGCAACGTTGAAATACAACTTGAATTCCCGGCTCCACTCAATGACTCTGTCAATATCGTGTTGTAAACTAGCATGGTCCTCGTTATCCCTTATTTCGTGTATAAGTTTTAGGTCATCGGCAAAAAGTAGGCATATCGACCCTTTTATTATGCTTGGTAGGTCATTTATCATTAAATTAAACAGTAAAGGACCTAAGTTACTGCCCTGGCTCACCCCGGACCTCGTGTAATACGGCTCAGAATAGTACCCGCCACAGTCCACGTATTGGCGCCTATGTCTAAAGTATGTGGAAAAGAATTGCAGAGTGTGTAGTGTAAAGCCTATTCCAGCAAGATTCCTAAGGAGGACATCGTGATCAACTGTATCAAATGCTTTTTTGAAATCTAGGTAAGCTACGTCCACCTGCCGACCAGCATCAACTGCAGGCACCACTTGCGTCATCAACTGCATTAAGTTGCCCGTTGTTCCCCGACCGGGGCGAAAGCCATGCTGAGCATCAGTCAGGTGGGCGCTTACCTGAGAATATAGATGGTTATGGATCATTGACTCGAAAACCTTAGCTGGAGCACATAGGACTGCCACAGGCCTATAGTCGCTGGCATTTGTACCTCCACCACCTTTCGGTACGGGTACGACTCGAGAAAGTTTCCATGGGTCAGGAAACCTCCCAGCTGCAATAAAGATGTTAAATAAATGTAGTAATGGTTCGACTAAAACCATGCGACAATCCCTGAGTATAAAAGGTGGTATACCATCCGGCCCCACTGATCGCTTAGGTGGTAGACGAGCGAGCGCACGACTCACCGCCGCCCGCTCCAGCGTGCCGAGATGCGCCCACGCGCCACCTGACGATGCGGTGCAACTCGCCGCTTCTGCGCTCAGTGTAGCCGGCTCTGTGTTTTATACAGTTTGAAAGTATCGGGCATACTCCTCCGCGCATTCTCCCCCCGATAGCACCTGTCCATTTTTTAATATCGTGTTTTGACCTGAGTTTCCCCTTTTCAGTCGTATATAGTTCCAAAAAGCTTTAGGGTCATTGGCCAGATGGTTCTGTACGCGGTCCCTATACCGATTGTGGGCTAGCTCTGTTTCCATCTTAATCTTCGCTCTGTACCGAGAGAACTGCTCATAATCACTGGAATTTTTACTGGCCTTATATTTTTTGTGTAGTAAATACTTTGTTTTAATATCCCTAATAATATCCGATGTGTACCATACAGGGTAATTATATCTATTGTTACGATTATTCTGTTTTTTAATAGGTGCGCAGGTATCAAAGACTTCGTTCATCTTTGTATAGAAGAAATTTAAAACCTCTTCAGGAACTTGCATACTATACATTTCTTCCCAGTGTATTCTACCTATCAAATAATATAAATAATTAAAGTCTACCTTGTGAAAGTTCCAACGTCTATATGGATTAAGGTGTTGTGAGTCCTGCGCATGCGCCAAGTCGGCCGCAGCCGAATGGAGAATCGGCGAAGACTGCGCTTGCGTGGCGACGTCCACGGCGACCGCGAGCGGCGGGTGATACGCGTCCACAGGCTGCAACCCCTCCTCCGCCGCACACACCTCTGTACCGCTGCGCCCGCTCAATACTAAATCCAACTGTCTACCACTACAATTAGGTACATTATTGCACTGAACGAGTTCACAAAAGGCAACAAAATATTCAAAATAATTTTTAACATTGTTATTGCACGAAAACATATTAAAATCTCCAAGTATAACTACATTACTCTTATATCTAATACAAATTTGCTCTAATAAGTTAAATAGTAACATATATTCAGACTCTTCACAGTTTGGTGGAATATAGATTACACAACACGCGAATAAAAATCTACTCTTTAGATGTATGGTAGCACAAAGTATTTCAAAGTTATAATTGTCAATATTGATATCACTGGGTATCGGTACCTGCCGTAACTCGAAGCGCGGTGTGGCCGCTAAAAGTACACCTCCTTGCTTGCGGCCGTCCGCTCGATCACACACATCGCAACATCTGATAATTTGGTAAAGTTATTTCCGCATTATGTATTGACACATTACACCCCGTCTCAGTTATTGCAAATAAATCCGAACTCGACGATTGTAACAAAGAAAGGAACTTAGTTGTCTTCGTACTTAGCCCACGAACATTTTGGTATAAAATGTCGATTCTTCGACTACGCTGAATGAGGTTCTTTTTCTGAGGCGGGTGGGCGACGAAACCAAATCCATTCGCTGAATTCAACGTTAACTGGCCATATATCTGGATGAGATAGTTTCTCATAGTTTTCCTCTGATAATCCTATTTTAAATGAAGCGTAGTCTCTTTCGATCCTGGGTATTATTTTCTGTATTTTTAATTCTATGTTATTTCCTAGAACATTCTTTATGTATTCACTCAAGCTCTCCTCAGTAGTACTTTTATCCAACCTCCATACATGAAGAAATTTTTTACGCTCCACAGCCTTTAACAATAAAGTTGACTTGTTGCCGCCTCGTTTTATTGGATTATTTCTTTTCGTATTTGTCACTTCTATCCATTTGTGGTTTATACTATCACTGTTTCCTGTAATCGCCGTACTTCGTGCCATAGTCGCGTAGCTAATAATAGGTGGCCCCTGCGGTGACAGCAGCGGCGGTGACTGCGACGGTGGTAGCGGCAGCGGCGGCGGCAGCGGCGCGCGGTCCGCGCGCGGCAACGACGCGCGCGCGGTCTGCATGCTGCGTAAAGTAGGGCCCAGCATACGACGACGACGGTGCGGGCGCCCGTGGCAGCTGCGGTGACGGATTTCGGTCACTGGCCGTGTTATCGATATTATTTGGTCCTAGTTTATCACTGTTCACCAAATTTAGAGACTTTCCAGTTTTTATTTGTAGAACCTTAATCTCTTCTGTTAAGTAAATACATTTATCATTGGCCACTCTCAACTCCTCTCTCAATTTGCTGTTTTCGAGAGTTACAGATCTTTTAAATTCAGTTATAATCTTTTCTTCAAAGATCTTGAATCTCTCCGTCATAACTTCCTTTACCATATCAACAATACTGAGCATATTCTCTTCTTCGTACCGTATACTAGCTTCGGTAATGACACCGCGTACTGGGGTCTCATCGGTTACTCGTACACGGTTAGTCATATTCAAGCATGAATCACATTTGAATTTAGCTTCCAATTCAGTTTTTTGCTCCATAAACACAGCAGAAGTAATATTTACACAGCTATAATGAAATCCTTTCTTGCACCCTGTACATCTAAGCGATTCGCCTAGTGCAATTCTTTTCTTGCAAAGTAGACACAACATTTTGAATTACAATCTGTATTGCGCGCATAATTACGGTTTTCCAGTAAAAAAGCTTGGGTCGTCGCCCCTTCTCCAGCCTCGAGTAATGAGAGCCAAAGCAGGTTCATTGCATCAGCCATGATCGACCAATGTGCAGGCTTGCATCAGACGAATAAGTGGTACCTTAGCTGTAGTTTATTCTGCACTAAATTTGTAAACAGATTTTCGCACATTAAGCACTATATTCCTGTTAATCCCCGAAAGGATACAATGTAACACCCACTTTTTATAAGTAATGTTTTGAGTCCCATAGAGACTGATAGAGGGTGAGTTTAATGCCATAAACTGGACGTTATACGACGTTACACGAAGATCTGCCTGTTATATTTTGAGAATTAAAAAAAAACCAATACAATTCAGTTAACGTTTTCTGTGATGCGGAAATCGAATATGTAAAAAGGGAATCGGCAGTCGAATTTGCGGCTGTACGGCAGGTAGGGGGGTTTTTTTAAGGGGAGAAAATCATTGAATGTCTGTTCCCGCCTGGGTGAGGCGGAGTGTCACTGACTAAAAACCACCCCGTTCCAGTAACCCGTTAGGTTCTCCGCGTCTCCGTATCGGCATTTGCCCTATTGGGCCCCATCCGTGGTGGTCTGATGGCTTTATGAGGCGCGCGCGGAACGCGACACGCGGTACGCTCGGGATGGTAGGTAGGGGTAAGGCAGTAAGGTGGGTAATGATTACTGATAATTAAACACAATACATCTTCGCACACTCAGGGCCGTCTTAGACTACGCTGGGGCCTTTAGTTAGGCACACAATAATTCGGGGCTCTTTTAAATGTATCTTTTTTTTGACGTTGCCCCACCTAGGATTTTCTCCTGTCCGTGAGTGCATTTACAAACAGATTTGCTGCGAGCGGGGATCGAACCCGCTACAAGTTGCGAGGCAGCCGGTTGCCGCGCAACGTTTAGCAGGTGTGTGTCCGTCGCGGCGTCGTAGAAATACGAAAATCTCAAAAACATACAAGTACCTACAACAATGTCTGTGTAAAAATAAGATACCATTTATTTTGTCGACCACTCGCTCTACTGGTTTGATTTGATGTTAATATAATAAAAAAATATTTTGGAAACGCTGTATTCATTCAATAAATTCTATTATGTAAATATGTATGCAAACTCTGACGTCACGAGGAAGCGGGGAGGGGCAAAAATCATGGTATTTGTGACGTAATTTATGGATGACCCCATATGGTACCTAAAAACGACATTGCGCACACTACGTAATGCTCCTGTAACTAATGTTTTTATGTAAGTAAGTACCTATTTATTATTACATTGTTATCGTACCTATAGAGGTAAATAATATTTATTATGCATAAAAGTATGATCCCTGTATTTTATAGTCAAGTCTAAGTGCCTAGTTTCGGTTTGCAACTGCACTTTAGCGCCGTAAAAGAGTATGATAATAAATAATAAAATATATTATTTATAATTACCTACGTACTCAATCTCGTCGCGTCATATTATAGTGTTGTCCTCTTTTTGAAACGGCAAAGGGTCGATCGTGCACATTGCATGTGCTCTCTGAGTTTACAAACCACAGCAGTTTATCGGGAACCGCGCGCGGGAAAAGTCGTTCCGCCATTAAATATTTTTTTTTCTGAGTTCGTATTCGATATTCGAAAATGACGATGCTTCTAAGAAAAATGTGGAAGACCCATTCTAAGCATAAAAGTGAGTATTTATTACATTTATTTATTTTGTTTTTTTTATACATTAAACTACGAACGTGCTGTGCAGCTTACTGTGTTATAATGAATTAAATTAAAAATAAATGGATTAGGTAAGCACTTATAACTTAGATCAACAAGGAACTTTGATTTCCTTAAATAATTTGGAAAAAAAATAAGTTCTTATACCAAAGTGACCATATTTATATTGCCGATTTTTTCCTAAATATTAATTTTCTTATTGCCCTTGTTTAATTACATAATAATATACCTACCTCGAATCGATATTATCGATCGAAGCTTACCTATTATCACGATAGGTTGAACTAAGAAAAGTTTGAGTTAAACATAACTTAGGGAGGTACCTAAGGCTTAAGGGACGATTTTTAAATAACTCAGTTTAATTTTATCAGAGGAATAACTTTGAATGTTTGATAATTCTTCCGCTTCGACTAACATAACACCACGCCTTTTATCCCCGAAGGGGTAGGCAGAGGCCCGGCACTTAATGCCACTGCACAATGTAACACCCAGTTTTCACTATTTATGTTACGAGTCTCATGTAATAGGGGGTGAGCCTATTGCCATATACCGGGCACAATTCCAGACTCCTTGCTACTACTGAGTTTTGTTAAAAAACCCAGTAATACTTTGCCTTTGCCCGTCCCGGGAATCGAACCACCACTTGCGACCACTCGGCTTTTTTTAAGGGGGGAAAATCATCGAATGACTGCTCCCGCCTGGGTGAGGCGGAAGGGAGTGTCAGACTCTTACTGACTAAAAACCACCCCGTTCCTTCTCCCACACGTCGAGCCGGAGCCCCGGTAACCCATTAAACGAGGCAGTCTTCCGTACTTGTCAAATGTCAATTTTAGTCTACTGCTAAGAATTAACTGATGATTAAAAATCGGCCCTGAGTCTACATTTTTTTTACATTGGATGGGCCGACGTTTGACCTCTATCTCGCCTGGTGGCGGCTGGTGGTAAGCGATGTCTACGGTGGTCTACGATGGAGCACGTCTTCCCATAAGCAACCTATAGGTTATATGGGTATATAGTCCTTTTTATTAGAGGGTAGATATAAAAGGTACTTTGGAAGTGGTTTTCATTTCATTCTAAGCTATAATCATTTTCATTCTTGGTGCTGTGCGATCTATAGTTAGTGAAGATTTCTTTTTTTTTTGTTTTTTAAAAATACGTTGCCCCGCACTAGGATTATCTCCTGTGTCGTGGGTGCGTTTACAAACATACAAGTTCACATACACAATGACACCCAGACCCGAAACAATAATTTGTGGATCACACAAAGTGTTGTCCCGTGCGGGATCGAACCCGTGACACGTTGCACGGCAGCCGGTTGGCCAGCCACCGCACCAACCGTGCAGTCAAGTTATGCGATTTGATACGTAGTCTCAAGTTCGATTATGGGTTATGCTGTCATGCATTAATCTATATTTTTACGTTAATAGGATTGAATTGAAACCATAACTGGCTAAAAGTGGGTCATAAGTTTATTACAGAAATCCATTGTCTACAAAAAGGCAGAAAAAAACGGAAGGAAACTACTTCTTTATTACTAGCGACCCGCCCCAGCTTCGCACGGGTGCAATATGGATTTATTATACATATAAGCCTTCCTTAAGAATCACTCTATCTACCAAAATCCGTTTTAAAGATCTAAGCTTACATAGAGACAGACAGACGGCGACAGCGACTGTGTTTTATAACATAACATAACATCACGCCTTTTATCCCCGAAGGGGTAGGCAGAGGTGCACACAGAAGTAACACCCACTTTTCACTATTTATGTTATGAGTCCCATGTAATAGGGGGTGAGCCTATTGCCATATACTAGGCACATTTCCAGACTCCGTTGTTTTATATTGTTTTATACTATGTAGTCATATCACTAGATAGGTCCAGAAGTCCAAAAATAAAAGATTCTCTTACCCTAGAAATATTATATCAAATACATTTAATATGTAGATGCAATCGTTACTCACACCAACGATATTAAATTTAAAAAAAATTATCTTTAATAACATCAAACACGAAAATGGAAAACCGAGCCATAATTTCCTTTTTTCATTAATCACAGCGTAATGTGCAGTTAGAACAGGACCTGTTTGCGCGCCCATTTTCAAATTACAACAGACCATAGACACTAGACAGGTTGCGTTCACATTTAATGGCACACTCAATTATTCTGCGTTCATCTTTTTACCTCTTCATTAAAGGTTCCGAGTACGAACCTTACTCGCGTCGCAAAAGGCCACAGACCATCTCCGGGGCAAGTTTCTCTAATTACTCCGGAATTAGGAGCTCTCGCTAAGCCTTAAATGGGTGACAGCGAAAAAAGTTGTCCGTAATACCAGCTTTATACTACATAGCACATTGTGTTAGGTGTCTACGAGATGATATCTGGACAAACGCGGCAATGTATGCGGTGAAATGAGAGGTGATTGCGCGTCTTGCCTATAATGTCAAGTTGTTTTGCTTTTTTCAAGAGCTAGGTAACGGGATCGTACTAGAAAGTATAATTATTTGATAAGGAAACTTGTGAAAAAGTACTCTGCTTGTACAAGCAGTCAGGATAAGTTTCTATATGCTCATTTAAAAAAACTGACGATATAGGTTTTTTGCATTTCTACAGGTACTTACTACGATTCGGTACTGGGTATTAATTTTATTAATCTACGTACCACACAGGTAAAAAAGGTCTTTTATTAACTAAAAATCGCGGGTTACTCACGTGAATATACTGTGAAAAGCTCTACTAGTTTCGATCCACAGAGGGGTTCTTTCTCACGTCGTCGCAGCGATGACGCGCAGTCCACTCTGTTTTGTATGTCTAAATTTTTAATATTAATTTTGTATGTTTTACGATTATTATTATAAAAACATGGTCTTTTAGTATCAATTATTGTGGCTATTAAACTTAATACCTAGTGAAAAATATTTTATAGCACCTTCCTCCTTACAGCATGCAGTGGACATGAACATACATTGAGTACATGACATACCTAATGTACTCAGATAATCGTCTATCATCAGTGTCACAATTAGGTTAAAAAGCGGCGGAGCTCAAGTGATCTGTTCAATAATTATCACTTTAATTACTTGTATTTCATCGCGGCGAAATGTTCATAAAGAGAATGTTATCGTCAGACTGACTGACGAGTCTCCTCTGTCGATAGGTCATACCTAATATCAGAAGTACAAAACTTAGGCCTTAGTACGGGTTTGTTTTACGTTTAAAGTAATCGTAACGAGTACGCGTTCGGCGCTGTAATTGGTTGCTTCATTGGCGCCGGCCAATCAGAGTGCCGAACGCATACTCGTTTCGAATACTTTAAACGTAAATCAAACTCGTACTAAGGCCTCTGATTTCCTTTCCTAGTTCTTTGTAGAACAATATAATATTGCACACTCAGTTACACTGGTAAAAAGGTACAAAATAGGTAAAGAACTTTAACCATTCATTGACTTATGGAAGGCGTTTGAGCCATGAAGAGACACAGTAACTTGTAAAAGGCGAGTTTATTTTGCAAATATTGAACTTTAAAAAAGCGTCATTTAAATCTTAGTTGTATCTAGGTACCTACTTAAAGAAAAACAAATTAGGTAAATGACGTAACTTTGTAGGTACACATAAAAACACAATTTGTACATTACACAGTACTTAAATAGTAACCGAAAACAAAAATAAACACGTATTAGGACCCCTAGTTTCGCTGACCAATATTCTCATAACACTGACCGATATTTTTTCACCTGTAATTCAAGTATTAAAAAGTAGCATCGTGATATTTCTCGCTAAGTGATAAATTATTAATTGAATGGAAAGGCTGTGATCAAATGGAGAACGAGCCAGCTAAACGGTGCGGCCAGCATTCTTGTTAAAACGTAGCACTTATCTAGCCGATACGCTTTGTATCTAACTTTTGCGCAAAAACTAAACGTGAAAGCTTGTTGGGAGAAGTCTTGTTGAAGCGTTTAATTAATTTTACAGCGCTTTTATCGATATGAAACCCCTGGTAGATATTATACTTAACTAAGTAGTTTGAAGTTTTGTTGTTACAATTGATGCGTCCGTTTTTAAATGACCGCGCATTGCGTGTAAAATAAAATAATATGTCATTTTATATCACTATTTCATATGTACTTCATAATACACTAATTACGATATTTAAGGTAAAAGTTACACAAAAACATTACGATGAAAGTAGATGGCGCTCGGTGCGTAGTTTCTACCTACCCTGTCAATTGCTTGAACAAAGATGCGAGATAGTATTGTATAGACTCATATCAAACAACTGCATTATAAAGTTCTAACGCAATACGATCACATGTAAATTATTATTAATTTCCTTTACATCTACCAGGAAACCAGCTCGATCCAGTTTGCAGAAACGCATCATAAGTTTATCAGGCACTCGTACGCATCAGTGGCGGTGTTTCGTTCAACTTATTACGCTTAATAACTGACCTATGGCCTACTTCACTATCGATACCACCCGTCTGGCCTAGATGTATTGTGGTATCTCTAAAATAGCTGTCTGATTGCCGCCATTTTGTGCGTTTTCGCGCCCTTGTGACGCAGTTAGGATTAGAGACTTATAAATGCTACTTGACGTTGAATTTGGCAGTTGTTGACGACACGTTATTGTTTGTTGTTATTGCGTAAGCTTATGTAAGTTGTTATTAATTAATAATGATAAATACTATCAAGTAGGAAGTAAATACGCGATAGTAGGGCCTGTTTACCTAACTACGTATTTTAATACCATCCGGCGACCGGCCTGCCTTTGATCAGAGATAGCTTAAGTTTGTCTGTACATTTTTTTAACGTTGCCCCACACTGTGATTTTCTCCCGTGTCGTGGGTGCGTTTACAAACATACAAGTTCACATACAAATAACACCCAGATCTGGAACAACAATCTGTGGATCACACAAAGAGTTGTTCCGTGCGGGAATCGAACCCGCGACACGTTGCGCGGCAGCCAGTTGCCCAGCCGACCAACCATGCAGCCAATGTATAAGTGTTTTTTTTGTAAGACACCTACAGAAAAATTGTGGTTAGAGAACCTATTTTTTCCTCAGTACACACAAATAGACGGACAACAAAGCATTTGAAAAAATACGGCTTCATCTTTTAGACACAGAACCTCAAAATGAGTTTTTTTTAAAGCCAAATTTTATTGCGTCGTAGGTACCTATTTTGAAACTTTGTCGTAAGTCTATTTCCAAGTTCATTTTTGTAATTTTCTCAGTAGGGTTTTATAGTTATGCCGTTATAAATTGTATTTAATCAATGTCGCGCTAGGGATGCTTTATGGTAACATACATTAGCTATTTATATTCAAGTTTCATAACTTATGTCTGTGTAATAGCCGACAGATTAAGGAATGGAAGAGTTACCTATTAATTACAGATTTATAGTTCAACCATTGAGTTATAACTCTCAGTAATAATGTATTATTATTCCTTGATAGTATTTATGAATCCAGTCGAGCTTCTACTGTAGTAGATAAAAAGAAAACGGCTAAGTAAGTACCTCTATTTCTACTGCCACCGTTCCAGCAACTGCAATCAGTCTTTTTAGATTTTCAGCTTGATGTGCCGCGATTACTACATTCAGTCATTCAGTTACAATTATTGTTGCCTGTCAGGTGACTACGACCGTATTATGAGAGTGTCTATCAAACTGAAGTAATTATTGTAACTGTAAGTGTAAACAACATAAAAATAGAGCTTATTATCAGTCAACTGTTCACGTTTACTTTAACTTAATAAATATTTTGTTTAGTAAAGCATGTGTAATTATTATTTAATCTCGTAGGTCATGTTTTGTTTCCAGTGTGAGATGATTATTTTTCATCATAATACATATCGTACCTATGTTTATGGTGCGTAAAAATAAAATATTGATGTTATTTGTCGAGATTATACAGAGGCATTTGACAGAGTTGTATTTTTATTTTGTGTTAACTTTAATCAAATGAATAGTCCTTATGTCAAAATATATTTTATTATGGTTCTCCAACGTCTTTAAGTAACTTAAGGCTACTGGTCAGATTGTGAAAACTGCTACGATTTGTACTATAATTCGGGGGTGTATATAAGGCTGTATTCTGGGGCCTACTACTCTTTTTACACAGCTAAATCTAAACTATGAACTTTGCTCCTGTCTGTGTTAATAGAAGTTGATAACTAGAAGTTGTGCAACTTACATGGCGTTTCAAGTTAAACCACAATCATATCATAATGATTCATGGAATATGGAAAATACCTAGTGCTTTGTTTTTTACATATATATTGTACTAGATGACCAATGTAAACAATGTGCCTACAGTTAGTTATGTTTCGGCCAGCGACAGAGGGTGCAAATGGAAACTATGATCATTTTACTAAATTTATTATAATTAAAATTACATGATAATTCCTAAAGTCTAACTAACCTAAGTGCGAATGCGTTCGATGTTAGAACAACACTGCTTTATTATCTTAAAATACTTTATTATAAAATTAGTATGAAGGTTTTATTGAGGTGACGACAAGAGGAGACGACTCAGCAGTTCGAAAGTTGCAATACTCCGTAGAACCTTCGTTGCATCAAAGTAGGTGTAATGTCCTGATTCAACAGATCTGGGCCTGCTGACACGGCGTTGATCACGGTGTAGGTATATGTGTCGGCACCGATACGTAACAAGTTCTAGATTTTAAGAAACCGGAAAATACGTCAATTAAAAAATTAATCATTTCAGGAACATAAAATTAATATCAGTGTTTTATTTTTCAGAGTTGTGTGAGGAATGGGCTTTAGCTGAGTGTGAGGGGGAGGGTTGGTGGCGTGAGGCTCGGCACTCAGGAGCTGGTGACATGGACGTCAGGTATGCAGGAGCAGCGCCCGTCGAAAGAGCTGCATCAGCGCCTGCAACTGCACTCGCCGTCAAATCAGCTTTATTTTCAGCTAAATGTACGTAAATGAACATTTAATAATTTCGTAAGTGTAAAGTATCGCTTTTTAATAATATGAAAAATATTCATGGTACATGAGTACCTGAGTTCTATGTTCCTGTGTTTTCATGGTTGTATCTATTGCAAATTCTAGCTTATAGGAGTTGCAGCGGTTTTGGGGAGTTGTGGCGGGCTCGTTCCATTAAGAAATGAATCATTTATTTGTTGCTACTGCAAAGGAAAATTATTTGTCACACTTGGTCTAGTTGTAGCAACATAAATTGCATTGCATCGTAAATAAGTTCTATTTAAAATATTACGAATATTGATATAATACTTACATAGGTATGGACTAGTATGAAGTCATCTCTTACTAACACTAAAGAAAAGCTGATGCATTGTTAGAAATATAGTAGGTAAGTAGCTAATCTACGTAACGGAGTTTTTTTTATGGCATAAGCCGGTAAACGAGCATACGGATCACCTGATGGTAAGCAATCGGCGTCGCCCATGGACACCTGGAACACCAGAGGCGTTACAAGTGCGTTACCGGCTTTTTGGGGATTAGGAGTTTGAGGACCGTTGGGGATTCAGAGATTGGGGAAGGGGAGGGTAATTGGGCCTCCGGTAACCTCACTCACACGACGAAACACAACGCAAGCGTTGCTTCTCGTCGGTTTTCTGCGAGGCCGTGGTATCACTCCGGTTGAGCCGGCCCATTTGTGCCGAACCATGGCTCTCCCACACTTTATATCCTTCACATATGACATAGAGTGAGGTGATACAATATTGTGACGTCTGATTTTCCCTGAGACTCTTCTCTAATGACAGGAACACCGAAAATTAGATCGACAAGTTCCTTAAAGTAACTGATTACATTTTTTTATACCTGCATCGTAACAATGATTGTGAATGAATCTGTCTGAGATTACAAAAGATGTCTGCGGTAATAAAACAATATTATATCATAACATTGATTTATTGTCTTATTTATAGAACGCTTTGAGATGAGATATCTCCACTTGGTATATTCCGGTCAAGAACATAATGTGAGCTAAGGTCCAGAGGTCTCGTTAAATGTTTGATAAGTGTGTTTTGGTCGAATTTGTTAGTTTTTGTTTTGTCTTCCGCTTTTAAATAGTAGGTACGTGAGCTTTTATTTTACGTATTGTTGAGTAATGGAGCATTATGGACCATAATTATCATAAAATTATAATATTTTAATGTCGTTGTGGCCCGGAGGTTTAAGACGCCCGTTTTCTCATGCATGAGGGTGTCGGTTCGAAACCTACCAACGGCAAGTACCAATGTGAGTTTTTCCGAGTTATATGTACTTTCTAAAGATTATTTAGACACCTGGACTTATAATTTCTAATTATTAGTTTTAAATCGCCAACCCGCATTGAGCAAGCGTGGTGATTAATGCTCAAACTTCTCCGTGTGAGAAGAGGCTTTGCTCAGCAGTGGCCATTTAATGGCTGTAGATGATGATGATGATAATTATAATATTTTCCCAAAATCTTAACTTATTTTCATGTCATACTTTTGTTACGGAATCACTAGCGTTCTGTAGTTTTCGTAGTATACGTCGCGGGTGGGTTGTAGATATTAGCTGACTGAAGCTATACTAGGTAGGTACCTATGCAATTTATAATATATCACTGTAAATAACTTTTATTTGACCAATTTCAGTGTTAAACAAGAAGCTGCAGCGAGTGAACTTGGATATCAGTGCTAAGGGCATCGTCGTGAGTGATGCTGAGTCACAGGAAAACGTACTAATCGTCTCCATTTACAGGTAAAATATTATTATTATCTATTTCCTCATCACTTACAGCTGAACTTCTCATAATATTTACATTAATTTTCCTCAATGTCTTATTCAGAACTGGAATGTAGAGCCTTTTCTAGATTTATCGTTGTTTCTATTAAATTTGTTAAGTCATTTAATATTATTTTCTCTTTTCCGGGTACTTGTCGAATTCGAAACCACAATCCTACATATGTCGGCTCGGTTTTCTAAGTAGGACATAGGTATATACAATAACTTTCTTACCTAATATTAACGAGGATCCTACAAGTCTATAACGAATAAATAAAATGTAACGTATACGCAGGCACAAGATCTACACAAACATCCGAGAAGTAACACTTTGTCCGAGTCCTTTAATCAATTGAGACTCTATTTGATCAGAAGAAAATATTTTATATGATTGTCTCGTTGGCCGAGTCTCGGGTCTCGGGTTCGATTCCCGGGTCGGGCAAAGTATTACTGGGTTTTAAAAAAATTCTCAGTAGTATCACGGAGACTGGAATTGTGTATAAGGTAATAAGCTCACCTCCTATTTTACATAGGACTCATAATATTAATAGTGAAAAGTGGGTGTTACATTGTACAATGGCATAATGTGCACCTCTGCCTACTCCTTCGGAGATAAAAGGCGTGATGTTATGTATGTATGTATGTAAAATATTTTATTTCAGAACATGTATTTTAAAACTACTGAAAACAAGACAATAAAGACTTAAATCGCTCAAATAGGTACCAACTAGTACTCATAATATTAACGATAGCAATACGTCCATTCAGAAATCCCCTATTTAGGGCATCGAAACTGGGAATAGATAACACAAATCTATCTCAATGCCAACAAGATTGCAACCGACTGGTGCCTGGTACGGAAAGAAAAACATAATCGGTTAACTAAGATTAATGGTCCATATCTGACCTACAAAATTATCTAAACAAAAATAATAATTATTAATTAACAAGACGTTGACAATATTATCGATGCTTGTTAAAATAAATGGTTGCAATAAAGTTAACGGTTAACAAAGTCGTAATGTGAGTTCGTTATCCTTACGAAGTTGGCTGTCTTCGTAGTGATTGATTAATAGTTAATACAATGTTACATTGCTTACTTATTATTAATTATAAAGTATGTTAAAAAAACCTACTTTAACACCCCCTTTTTTTCGAAGTCGGGTTATTAATATTGACTGCACGCTTGGCGTGGTGGCTAGGCAACTGACTGCCGTACCGCGGGTTCGATTTCCGCATTGTTTGGGTGATCCACAAATTGTTGTTCCGAGTCTGGGTGTCATGTGTATGAACTTGTATGTTTGTAAACGCACCCACGATACAGGAGAATATCTTAATGCGGAGCAAGGTTCTTGTTTTTAAAAAAACTAAAACCTTCTCCTTCTTCTTCTCTTCTCTCTCTCTTCTTCTTCTGAAAACCGCAACAAAATCGCGCACAAACATTCATACACATATATTTATTCAGATAAGTCAAATTGAGAATTTCCTTTTCTGTTTTTTTTTTAATTTTTGTTTTTTGTTTTTCTCAATTACGATGTCACAGTTTTCGGGTTTTTGGGAGACGTGTGAAGTGTCGTAAGTAAAAATGGGTGCTCCAACCCTATAGACTTCTTTACGTGAAATAAAATGGATCGTAAAATATATATCTGTTTGTAAAGAGCTGATGATGACGATATACCGAGTTTGTATTTCAATTTAAAAACTGTTCTTTGGTATAGAGAGCTTTAATCATTATTTTAAAATTCATCAATCAGTACAATCTAGTCAAGGATCCCTTTGGAATCCTTGTTATAGATTCTCAAACCACTCCACCCTTACTCACAATCTATCCTGATTTTATGTCATGCACAAATGTTTCCAGAATCTCCTACTGTTCAGCGGACGCGGCGAATGCTCGTGTCTTCGCGGTGGTAGAAGGAAAGCCTATAGGAGGGTCAGCGGAGAACCACGTGGTCCATGTGTTTGTGTGCACCAGGAGACGACATGCGAGGGCTCTTGCACTGTCGCTCGCACACGCCTTCAATGATGCTTACCAGGTATAAATCAATTTTTCTAGAAGTAAGCACTGTACTGTTTATGTTCCTTGTACCTTGGCTTCTTGAGGGGTCTTTAAATGAATAGCAGAGGGCCACATTTTTTGTAATCAGCCGATGGTAAGCAATCGGCGCCACCAATGGACCACCGAAACACCAGAGGTGAAACAAGTCGTGTCGCTCGGCGGTATTTCCGAACCGATACGACCTTCAAACCATTAAGAAAATAACGTATTCCTTTTTAAAAGGCCGGCAACGCACCTGTGACTTCTCTGGTGTTTCGGGTGTCCATGGGCGGCGCTGATCGCTTACCATCAGGTGATCCGTCTGCTCGTTTACTTCGTATTCCAAAAAAAAGCCCGTTTTTTTAGGGATAGGAATTTGAAGATTGTTTGGGATTCGCGGATCGGGGAAATTGGGCACGGAAGGAGGGAAGAAATCTCACTCACACAACGAAATACAACGCTTTGGTGGTTTTTGTGAGACCGTGGTATATGAAAAACCATTTCCAGTTTGAAGAATTTAAGCTTAAATACTATTAATTAAATTCCAGGCATGGCAAGCAAATCTAAATCAAGGCAGTTCACTCGGATCGGATGGGAAACGGCTAGCTCCTTGGGTAAGTTACTATAACTCTTTATTCAACTTGATATATCTGCTCGTCGTTTATTAACTACAAGAACTATAGTCCATCTGTTTAGGTAATTAACTAAAGGTAAACAAAAAAAACCACGTGACACAGAGATACTTAACCTTCTATTACTTCAAATATTTCTCGTGTTTTAATTTAAACTAAATTGTACAAAATTGCACAAAATCTAGCTTTAAAGCCCAAGTTAAAAATATTATAATTGATAATGGCAAATAGCGAGCAACTTTGTTCCACTCACCATAAAGCATTTACCATAGAGCATTTACTATGTTAATTCATATTTTAATTAGGTTAATATTATTATCTCCCTTTCTTATTTTTATATTATTTTATATTTATTATTATTATATATTTAACTTTCAATTCTATATTAAAACTTTATTTTCAAATATTGTTTAAAGTCCGTTCGCATGGTAAATACAAATTAAGTTAAGCAGGGAAACCTATTATTAGCCTTACTAAACTGTAATATCTTTATTTTGTATTATATCATATGTATCGCTGTTGGTTTTCTAAATAAATAAATTCACTTTAAAATCGTTCATTTGTCACACACACACATACTAGCACAAATGCCTAAATCGTACAAGAGCCTAGCCTATGGGTCTATTTCATTATCATGTTTAAATAGAAACTATTCTGAATCTGATGTACGGATTTCTTTCTTGTACGGATATGTGTCCTTGGGCCAAATTTCTTCAATATATTTGAACACATTAATTACAAACAATGAATAACCTAAACTTAAATAACTTAATAACAAAAACAAAACAAAGAAACAAGATAAATTCAACAAAATAGGAACGCGACCGCAATCGACGAGAGAGCTGTCAATGACGCCTGATTACCCGACTAAACGTAATACACGCTACTTTCATTGTCGCGCTACATCTTAGTTTTACTCTTTAATTTGACAACATTATCTAATGCTTCGTTCTTAAAGAAAGATTTTGGATACCTGGGATTTTAGGCTCTTTATGGTGTCTATTGTAATGAAATATTATATTATTTAAGAAATGTTATTAAATTATTATGCTCAAGCAGAAATATATATAATATTTACTAAGAAATAAGTGAAAAGGAACAGAAACATAAAATTTAATAGAGAAAACTGTCGTAAAAATGGAAACAATTTTATTTTCTTATGAAGTATTTTGAATCATGGAAATGTCAACTATAAAGAACTCTTTTTTAAGGTTTGTTTACAAATAGTTAACTACCTAAACCGACGGAGTATACTTATTAACTAAAATTGTATTTGTAAGTCTAATTATTTGACGACGAACTGCTACTCGAGTCTTTGGTGCGGGCTCACTAATCTAGTATGTCTCACGAAAGTTAGAATACAAATATTATTAAGAATTTCATCAACAAAAGCCCATCCATAAATCACGTCACACGATTTTCATGATTTTTTGCCCGTCCCCTCGTCCTTGTCACAGCTAGTCACATTTGTTAGACCCCCCCTAGTGGCATGTCACATTTTGCAGAATTACATATTTTATGTATAACAATTATTGAATGAAAACACGGTGTCCGAAATCAGATTTATTTAAAACAGAATAAATTACTTTAAAAAATATTAATATCAAATCAAACAAAATAAAAAACATTATTACAATTATATCACAAAGTTAAGGATCCCTCCCTCCCCCTTGTCACACGATGGCACACCGCGAGAAGAGGGTGGCAACAGCCATATTCTACTCTGTGGTCATAAAAATTAAATGTATTAACCGACTTCCCAAAAAGGAGGTCAGGTATCAATTCGGCTGTATGTTTTTTTGTGGTGTGTACGTTACCCGATTACTCCGGTGTTTGTGGACGTATTTTGATGATTCTTTTTTTATTAGAAAGGTCATGCTCTCGGAGTGGTCCCATTTCTACCAGGTCAGGATCTCATGATGGGATCTCATGAAAACCGAGGGCAACTTTTCAAAATTGTAGGGGTGGCGAGAGCGTTTGTTAATTTTTTTGTATAACTAGTATTTAATTAGCTCTATTATATATTCAATCAATTCTTTTTTCAGGTCCGTTTTCAAGAAGAATCCGATGAGGAGATCGAATGTGAAGATTGGGAGTCACCTGCTCCACTGGTATCCTTCGCGTAGTTATTTTGTAAGCGTAGAATAATTTTAATTATGTACAATACGGAGTTCTGGTTTCTGAACTACTAAACGTCTTCTTCAAAAGCTGGGAAACGCATTCACCGATTTTGCCTAGCCTATACGAAATTGTAAGAAAT
Source organism: Spodoptera picta (assembly GCA_038387885.1). Classification (NCBI taxonomy): domain Eukaryota; kingdom Metazoa; phylum Arthropoda; class Insecta; order Lepidoptera; family Noctuidae; genus Spodoptera; species Spodoptera picta. Next base: position 459,901 of record JAZHFQ010000137.1, read on the forward strand.
ATTTATCAGATAATATTATAAATAATATACAACTTAAACGAATAATATACAGCTGCTCATGAGGAAGAACCCCTCTGTGGTTCGAAACTAGTAGAGCTTTTCTCTTTGGTTAGTTGCGAAAGATAATTTCTGAGCATTGTATTGTAATAGGCCTCCTATATGACAAAATGCGTGAATACGATGAAGTCAAAAAACTTAAGTGGCACCTTTACTGAATCTCAGAGTTTGTTATACGAGAAATTTAATCGAAACGAGTGCTGTTGGACACTTTGGTGGCTTACTCTTTAATCCAATTCTGAACGATCGGTCGATATACTGAGGAAAGCTCTAGCTTTTCTCAGTATATTTATGCGAGTAAAAATAAAAGCGAATAAAAATTAAAAAATAAATAAATGAAGAATCGAAATTCCGTCAGCTAGGCGTCAATGAATTCGTCCGCATCACATCACTGTCACTGGAAGACGTGCCCAGAAGACTGGCAGCATTGCCACGTTGAATGGCAATGCTTATTTTCTGTCCGAAGAAATAGCCAGCCCTCTGGTCACGAGTAGAGTCGATTAGCCTACGGGCAATTTCTTTATAAACCGAATGTGCCCTGGGACCCCATGGCCCAAGTGTTTCGACCCCAGGTGTTTCATTCAGTGTTTATCAGATAGCAGTGTTTATCATACAGGTGAAATCTATAGAAATATTAATCAAACTCCAATTTAGACTTTCAGAAACCAGGCAGAGTCTACGTAATTATTAGTTTTTAATATGACAGAGCCCTACCTATAACAAAATTAAATATTATAATGCGATATTTTTAGTTGTATGCTTGTTTGTAGAGTAGATAACACACACAGTAAAATCTATTTCGTTTTCGTCCCGAAGTAAAATGGTTCTGTCTTGGTAACACAATAGTTTTACAAAGAAATAAAATGTTTAAAACAAAAAATAACTGGTGGACCATTGCAAAAAGCAAACTTCGAAAGCGTACACGAACTCGTCGTTGTTACATTATCAAAACATCACACCATATAATTCTTGAAGATGAATTTTTGATGATGAGTGATGATGAATGATGAATTGATGAATTCCTTGTCAGGTGGCCCGTGCGAAGTGAGTGCACTACCTAACCCTAGATTCTAGGGTTTCATGAGCCTATTTCCATGGAAAACTTTTTGCATTTCAAAAAATTACATCTTTTATTATAAATCGAAAGTACTCCTTACGGCAAGTTGTTTTGCCGCAGGACGAAAACGAAATAGATTTCACGTTTTAAAGAGAGTTGAAACGAATCGAATAAAAACGCAATTTGGCAATTACCTTAATAACTTTAATACATAAATTATCCTATTACAATATTTAGAAATAAGAGATAAATAAGTTATATTTTTATACCTATTGCATAATTTTAATTAGACATATTATCAAATTAATTTAAACTTGGTTTATTATTAGACTACCTTCGCATTGGCTTCATTGTATTATGTTTAAGAAAAAGGGAGATTGTACTACAGGAGTAATTGAAAAATTGTATATAGGTCTAGTATGTGTTTAAGGTTACAAGAAACACGTAAATGTTCTTTATGAAATGGAAATATAACATTTCACATCGTTCTTAGCCTAAGTATGTATGTATATTAATAGTATGAATTGTAATAATTATAAATTCTAATAAATTAGTTCGTTGCTTAAGCATTATTTGACTGATGTTATGTATTTTACTAATAAAGATAATCTTATGTACGTTTAATTATAGCTTATTATTCATTTGTTTTATATGTTATTAGCTGACCCGGCAAACTTCGTACTACCTATATTTTTTCTCACCTTTTAAACCTCCTCTGAACATTTCAAGACCAAAATTAGCCAAATTGCTTCAGTCGTTCTCGAGTTTTAGTGAGACTAACGAACGGAAAATCATTTTTATTTTTATACATTTTAATTATTTGCTAGGCTTGTATAGGATATACCTTGTTAGAGTTGTCGATATTTTATTTCATCCTTTTATATATAACTATTCGAATATTCATTTCTTTATTAAAATCTGGATTAGTGACAATAGTAGCACCTCTATTAGGTAGGTGTTATCTACAAATCTTAAAACTCATTATCAAGAAGAGACGTCAGAAGCCTTCTCTTCTTATGTAAAATAAGTGGTCAAATAAGCTTAATATTATCTTTCAATATGATTTCAAAACCGACACTGTCGATAAGCTTGCAACCACCTTCGGCCTGACTGCGTGTGCACCAGTGGCTCGGAGCAGGCCCTGCCGCCGTGGTAGTTGATCAGCATGTAGTCGAAGCAGTCTGTTACTCCGTCATTGTTACAGTCCTGGAATATGACACAGATTGCTAATTATTAGCAGGTGTCCGGATATAAGTTCTCGAGCAAAGACCGCGTCTAGGCAAACGTAGTATAGGGCGCCTTCTAGTTAGGTGGAGTGACGATATTTGCAAAGCGGCTGGCTGTGGTTGGATGCGTAAAGCTCAAGATCAAGTTCAGTGGCGTGCCATTGGAGAACCCAAATCCAGCAGTGGACGAGAACAGACTCTTCATGATGATGTTCGGATATGATAAGAGCACAAATGAGAGCCATAAAAAAATTGAATAAAGACAAACATTCTTATGTTCACATCAATTGGTACTGCGCTAGAAGAACACAATAGATATCGATGGTAAATTAAAAAAACTGAAATTCGTTAATACTTCTTTGGTTAGTTGCAAAATATAATTTCTGAACATTGTATTGTAATAGGCCTCCTATATGACAAACTGCGTGAATACGATGAAGTTAAAAAACTTAAGTGGCACCTCTGCTGAACTTCAGGAGCCTTAGTACGAGTTTGTTTTACCGTTAAAAGTAATCGAAACGAGTGCTGTTCACCACTCTGGAGGTTTACTCTTGAATCCAATTCCGACCGATCGACATTGATATTGCGAAATTTCGTACTCTTGAGTTGCAACACTAGCGCTCATTGCATCCGTATTGCGTGGATGTTTAATAAACTAAATGGTATTGAGTTTGGCCTTGTATTCCGTACTCTGAATGCTATTTTAACAGCTATGGTAGGGGTTGTTTAGTTTTGACATTGAATCATTATTGACATTTTATTGCATTGAAATTGCTTTAACATTGAGATTGGTTTCAAGAGTATCTCTAAGCACCCTTATTGACCGGCGCCAATGAACCAGAGCGCCGAACGCGCTATCGTTTCAATTTCTTTGATGTGTGTGTTTAACAGTTCCTAAGAAAACTAAATATTACCTTTCCAAATTTTGCCATGTAGCTCTCGATAATTTTGATGGAGCAGTGGTAGTCACGGGCGCAGTCTTCGAATGCTGAAATCAAAATAATTGTTAAATGAAACACGCGCCACACGCACCTTTTTTTTTGTAAGGGGAATATCATCGAATGACTGCTCTCGCCTGGGTGAGGCGGGAGAGAGTGTCAGACTCTTACTGACTAAAAACCACCCCGTTCCTTCTTCTGCACGTCGAGCCGGAGCCCCGGTTACCCGTTAGGTTATCCGCGACTCTGAATCGGCATCGGCCCTATTGGGCCCCATCTGTGGTCTGATGGCTCTTTGAGGCGCGCGCGGAACGCGACGCGCCGTACGCTCGGGTCTGGTTCTGGCCGAACGGGGAGCCACCCATGCTCGCCGTCCGTAGGCCCACACGCACCTTTACGCTTTTAATTTTGTTATGCTTGTTTTTTTAAAGTAGATTTATCAACTTTCAGTTAACTTACATCTAGATAATTATTAAAATTCGGTACGGTATAACATTTTTGATACAAACCTTCTTTCCTATCCGGATCATCATCAGGCAGGGTCGGTTTACCAGCATCTACCCAATATACCCTGGATATGAAGAATGGGCCGCAGTACCCTTCATTACAACCTCTGGACATGTCACACCCAGCTACGTGACAGAGACAACGGAAACAGGAGCCATTTAGGTTGGTTATGTGGACACCTGGAAATGTTTATGTTACATAGAATAATTACATTGATACCATACAATAAAAATTTCCTAGTTCATTACGTCACTTTTGAGTACGATTTATACTCTAAGATGACGTAGCTACCTCCAACTTTGATTCGTTTTATCTAAGTAGGTATTGTTTTCTTATACGACAAAATAAAAAAATACATGTCTAATATTTTTTCATTAGCAAACTGACGAACTAATTAGATTTTTAATTTTCATTCGCTGTCATCATCCCCATTGTCATCGAGATTATATCATTATTATTCTGGCTTTTTGTCACCGACAAATCTGCATCTTCTAATTGACAATTTGCCAAATCGTATTCATGGCTTTTTTGTAGATCTATTGTTCGCAGATGATACACCTACTCATAACCTTTCTTAGGTGGTAAGTACCTACCATGGGATCAATGACTTCACAAGTAAATTAAAAGCTAGTGATACAATTGGAGCCAGTGAATGCAGGTGGTGAGTTGTCGTTCAACGTGGAGGACTAAGGGGGAGGCCTTGGTCCAGCAGTGAACGTCTTCCGGCAGTTGATGATGATGATGATGATGATGATGATGATGATACAATTGAATTGAATTCAGACTATATTTATACCATAACTTTCGTGAGACATACTGAATTAATTATTATGTATTTCGGCTTACTCACGTTATTATTTGATGAGGAACTCGACTAGATTCAAGCCAGAAGACTAGAAGGTCATATTATTACATGAGCCTCTACTATGGTTTGAAAAACACAATAATCAATTCAGACAACGTAAGATCAAAACAGTGGTTTCTGGGTTTGATTTTTGGGGTGGCTGTCATTCTCAGGGAGGACTGTTAACCGAAAATGATGGTGGTGTTTAAAATAATACAAACCATTCGTGATTTGTGATGCCTCTGGCATTACTGGTGTAGTTAGACTAGACGATACAAAGCTTTGTTGTTATCGATTTCAGTAGATATATAAGTAAGTAACACAAATTATAACTGCTCGTTGGCGAGTAGTAGCACGGAGCCTGGAACTGTGCCCAATATGTGGCAATAGGCTCACCCTCTATTACATGGGACTCATGATATAGTGAAAACTGGGTATTACACTGAACAGTGCCATTAAGTGTGGAACCATTCTTCGGCATGAATTGAATGGGCCGGGTCGACCGGAGTGATACCACGGCCCAGTCTCCCTAATCCCCGAATCCTCCACAATCCTCAAATTCCCAATACCCAAAAGGCCTGTACGCACTTTAACACCTTGCAGTTTCAGGAGACAATAGGCGACACCGATTGCTTACCATTAGGTGATCCGTCTACTCGTTTATCGGTTTATGCCATAAAAAAAAAAGTTCCGTAATGTGCATATATGCCTCCCTCTTGGGTGATAAAAGGCGTGATGTTATGATGACAAGTTATAATTATAACAGACGTATTCTACTTCTATATTTAGATGCTTTTTAGTTTTTGTACATTACTTCATTAAGTAACTACTTACTTACAGCTTCAATAGCAGGTAGTAGATTAATATCGATCGACACAAAAACTTCAGATCTTCCAAGCAATGATTTATTTTTTTAAGAACTTTTGTGTTGTTTTAATTTATTTTGCTATTCATAAGTACATTGCATTAACTACTTATTCATTTTTGGGACATTATGGTTAATTGCAATGTCGAGAAATCCTCCGAAAAACCAAATCACAACTTTAATTCGTTTTATCTAAGTATTGTTTTATTATAAGACAAAATAAAAAAATACGTGTCTAATATTTTTTCATTACCTAACTTACGGACTAATTAGATTTTTAATTTTCATACCCCGTCATCATCCCAATTATACTTAAGCGCAACTTAAAATTGGATACCATTTGTGTATACAGACATAAAACCCTCAACCAGAAAAATATTTTATATTTACCTAGAAATTTTAAATAAATATTTTATACATTGAAAACTTGCAACTAAAATGCAACTTTTTTATTGCGACGCTTATGTTTGTAGCGTATTTGTACATTTATCATTACTTATTGTAAGATAATTTCCTACTTATCTTGTCATAATAAATATATCTATACCTCTAGTTTATTATGACAGTAACAATAATAACCATTAACCTTAGTAAAACGTGTAGAACTACTACAAATATGTTATCTACCTCTATCATTAAAATTTTCCATAATCTCACTGACTTGAATCTGATGAGACATGATTGAACCACAGATTGAACGAAAACCAACTAATGCCCGAATACTGAAACGTTTGTTAAATATTTAACGGCTGCTTAAATCATTGAGCAGCTCTCAAATTCTAGTTTGGTATACTCAAACGTCTGTTATCTTTTTAAAGGTCTGTTAAATTTAAGTCGTGCTCAAAAGTCCACTTAAATGAAAAAACCGTATACTGAAACGATACTTATTTTAAGTATGTGTCAATCTATTGTCAAAAGTCACCTCAAATGTACCGGAATACTGACGTTTGTTAAATATGTAACGGCTGCTTAAATAATTGAGCAGCCCTCAAATTCTAGTTTTGTATCATGAATTGTCAGTTATTCTTTTGAAGGCCTGTTATATTTAACTCGTCGAGTACCGGTTTTGCAGACACAATTATAGAACAATAGGTTGCGGTCACCGGTGACCGCTTGGTATTTGACAGTTTAAGTCGTGCTCAATGGTCCAGTTAAACGAAAAAACCGTATACTGAAACGATACTTATTTTAAGTATGTGTCAATATATTGTCAAAAGTCCACTCAAATGTAAGAGTGGTCTGAAGGCCTCCTAAATGCTTTGAGCGTTGTAGAAATTATAATTTACGTATAAAGTCGTGTGTTTAAAATGTCTCTATCAACGCTATCTTCTCTTTTGGCTGATAAAAGTCGTCCAACACGACACAATGAACTGAAATTGAACGCATTTGAACAACTAGCAAATGGGAATATTTATATATATTTTATTCCGCTGAAGAACTGAATGAACGAAGCACGGAGTATCCTCAGGAGTTGTTGACTCGGCGGCTCCCGCGGCCGCGGTCGAGCGATAAATATATCGAGTTTGGTTAGAGTGGCTTATTGCGTATCGTGTGTGTTTTGTGTCGCATCTCTGCTGCATGAGCGCATATCTACGGGCGGGAGGTCGGTGTTGCATACTACCTCTACATGCATCATACATGCCATTATTTGAACAATAATTATAATGATGTGGAATTTCGTGTAAACTTCTGTGTTTCCAAAGAAAGAGTTTAGTGCTTGAACTCGGTATTAGAGGACGATGTTTAGAGCCTCTCTGAAGTATGGGATCCGTAACGAGGTAATCCGATAGAAAACTGAAGTTATCATCGTAGCACAAATGATTATCAAGCTGAAATGGCAGTAATGATCATTTGGGGTAGACGTGTACTGAAGTGGAGAACGCGTCTAGACAGACGTACATAGTGTGGGGCGGTGGAGAGAATTTAACTACTAATAGAAAAATACAGTATCAGTTGTTTCAACTGCCTGCCTGAAACAAATAAATGATAATAATGCTGCGATTGGATGCCTAGAGTTAAAAATTGACCTTAGTGGCGTGCCATTAGAGAGGATATCCAGCAGTGGACGAGAACAGACTGATGATGAAGATTGCACAACCCATAGGTCTGGATAGCAATCAAAACTTTGTATACCTATTTGTATTAGGACTATGCTAATAAATGGACATGTTCAATCATAGTAAAATAGTTTTATTATTATAACTATAACAGTATAGGCGGCGACGGGGTATGCTGCCATGTTCTGGACAACTACATCATGATTATAGTGCTGACACATAGAATCCCAAGCATCTTTCTTTTTTTTTCATATGGGCGTTGGTCTCTTTGTTCTCTGTAATATCATTATGCCTGCAAAAATAGCAAGAAGCATATAAATTAACAATAGATCAGATCAGTTCTATGTACCTATACGTATTAAGTTTCATTACATACTTACTTCTTGATCAGCCCTAAAAGGATATCCTTTTCGGTAGTCGTATATAATTGGACCCGCGATTCTTTTTTTCTTTAACATTAAAATTGTAGTATGCTATCTGAAGCCGGAGAAAATTCGTGTTTCATTAAATGCCAATAACGTCTGTATGTCAATTGACTTACAACGTTTCACTACACGACAATATAGTCGTAATTATTTATTTTTCATTTTAATATTATAATTCTGTGTAGGTACTTAAATTGTTATTTTTATTATGATATTATATGTTAATAAAATTAGTAATAGAATATTATAAAATTCATTACAGTGAAATTTATAAAATTGTAGTATATTTTAGTACATAAATTATCATCGAATTAGCTATTTAATCAAATCATGCTGCATGAAACGAATACGTAAAAAAACACAATTTATTTTGTAATCGAGAATATGCTTAGGAAATGCATATTATAGAATGTTGCCATAAAGCAAACATTTAACGGCTGCTTACCTGAGTAGACCAGAAATAAATTGATGGACGTTTCAGTATACCAGTTATATTTGAGGCGTGCTCAAATTTAAGTTGCGATTAATTGAGAGCTGTATTTGACAGACGTGACAGACGTTCGAGTGTCAAACGCTTAGAAGTATCTCGTGCATATAATATCTTTGAAAAATTATAAATTAGTGTGAAATGTCTTTATCGTCGTTATCCTCTCTTTCCGATAATGAAAGTCGTCCAATACCGACCCAATGGAGTAAAATTAAATGCATTCGAACTATATGATGGTGTGGAATTCCGTGCACGCTTTCGTGTTTCCAAAAAGACAGTTTGATCAAGCTGAAATGGCAGTAATGATCATTTGGGGTAGACGTGTACTGAAGTGGAGAACGCGTCTAGACAGACGTACATAGTGTGGGGCGGTGGAGAGAATTTAACTACTAATAGAAAAATACAGTATCAGTTGTTTCAACTGCCTGCCTGAAACAAATAAATGATAATAATGCTGCGATTGGATGCCTAGAGTTAAAAATTGACCTTAGTGGCGTGCCATTAGAGAGGATATCCAGCAGTGGACGAGAACAGACTGATGATGAAGATTGCACAACCCATAGGTCTGGATAGCAATCAAAACTTTGTATACCTATTTGTATTAGGACTATGCTAATAAATGGACATGTTCAATCATAGTAAAATAGTTTTATTATTATAACTATAACAGTATAGGCGGCGACGGGGTATGCTGCCATGTTCTGGACAACTACATCATGATTATAGTGCTGACACATAGAATCCCAAGCATCTTTCTTTTTTTTCATATGGGCGTTGGTCTCTTTGTTCTCTGTAATATCATTATGCCTGCAAAAATAGCAAGAAGCATATAAATTAACAATAGATCAGATCAGTTCTATGTACCTATACGTATTAAGTTTCATTACATACTTACTTCTTGATCAGCCCTAAAAGGATATCCTTTTCGGTAGTCGTATATAATTGGACCCGCGATTCTTTTTTTCTTTAACATTAAAATTGTAGTATGCTATCTGAAGCCGGAGAAAATTCGTGTTTCATTAAATGCCAATAACGTCTGTATGTCAATTGACTTACAACGTTTCACTACACGACAATATAGTCGTAATTATTTATTTTTCATTTTAATATTATAATTCTGTGTAGGTACTTAAATTGTTATTTTTATTATGATATTATATGTTAATAAAATTAGTAATAGAATATTATAAAATTCATTACAGTGAAATTTATAAAATTGTAGTATATTTTAGTACATAAATTATCATCGAATTAGCTATTTAATCAAATCATGCTGCATGAAACGAATACGTAAAAAAACACAATTTATTTTGTAATCGAGAATATGCTTAGGAAATGCATATTATAGAATGTTGCCATAAAGCAAACATTTAACGGCTGCTTACCTGAGTAGACCAGAAATAAATTGATGGACGTTTCAGTATACCAGTTATATTTGAGGCGTGCTCAAATTTAAGTTGCGATTAATTGAGAGCTGTATTTGACAGACGTGACAGACGTTCGAGTGTCAAACGCTTAGAAGTATCTCGTGCATATAATATCTTTGAAAAATTATAAATTAGTGTGAAATGTCTTTATCGTCGTTATCCTCTCTTTCCGATAATGAAAGTCGTCCAATACCGACCCAATGGAGTAAAATTAAATGCATTCGAACTATATGATGGTGTGGAATTCCGTGCACGCTTTCGTGTTTCCAAAAAGACAGTTTGAATTCAGCATTTGGAAGCAGCATCAAGCCTTTCACATGTGAAACTGAGCGCTGCAGCCAATAGACCAAATCCTGATAACTAAAGATTTTAGGCGACAAGCAGTTACCAACGCGTAACAGGAGACATTTTTCATGTAGAACAGCCAACTGTTCACCGGGTTGTGCACAATGTAACGGCCATAATTGCGAGCATGAAATCTTTATTCATTAATATGCCAACTTCTGAAGAATTTGTAGACATTGCAAACGGGTTTTATGCAATTGGAGGATTTCCCACAGTAAGTGAGGCTGTTGACTAGACCAGACCTATTGCACCCATATTAATTAAAAGCCAAATAGCAACAAGGAATCCAGTAGAGAGTAGAAGTAATTTTGAAGGGTTTCGATAACATTGTCAAAGAAAATTGTAAATTTTGGGAATTTGTTTTTGTATTTACACATTTTTAGGAGGAGGATTAGGAGTTAGTTTTAATTTATTTGAAGGTCTCTTTTTATTTTATTTTTTTATTTTTAGTTTAGTTTCTATAGATATTTGTGACTTATGTAAGCTATTAAAAATGAATAAATTGTAAAAATAAAGAATTGAAAAACAAATCATAATAAAATAGTTTTATTATTACAACTCTTTTATACACAACGTTGCTCCACACTAGGACTTTTTACCGTGTCGTGGGTGCGTTTACAAACATACAATTACACATACACATGACACCCAGACCCACAAAAAGTGTTTGAAAGGTTCCCCTCGGTTTCCATGGGATTCCATCATCAGATCCTGACCTGGTAGAAATAAGACTAACCTGAGAGTATGACCTTACTACAAAAAAAGGATCATCATAATCTATCCACAAAAGCACACAAAAAAATATACAACCGAATTGATAACCTTCTCCTTTTAGGGAAGTCAGTTTAAAATGAAGTCGGTCATTATATGAGACTAAATATAGCCTCATGTTGGAGCGTGTACAAAATAAGTTTATTCGATTTATTTACATGAAGCTGTACGGGGTTTATCCTTTTTATCCACTAATGTATCCTACCCTGTTTATCCTAGGTATGGTCGGATATAATGAACTGAGGGTCAGGAGGGAACTCACACTTGTAACCTATATCTTTTCGGTGGTTAGGGGGGTGATACATAATGCGGATATTTTGGCCAGGGTAGGGTTGTGTGTGCCGGACGAGTATGCGACGCGTCGGCGACGACCGCGCCTACTGGCGGTGCCGCGAGCGCGCACTAAGTTACTGAGCGACGCGCCTCTGACGCGCGCACTGCGCACGCTCAACCTCATAGCTGACGACGTTGATATGTTTTATTGCACTCTGAGTGAATTCACTAAAGTGGCACTTCGTAGCATTTGTTATGGTTAGTTAGTTAAAAATTAGTTTGTAATTTAGTTATAAGAGGCCTCAATATCGATTTGGATAAGTCTGTAAGGATATTGCTGGGAATAAAGTAAAATAAAAATAAATAAAAAAATAAAATTATTTTTTAAACTAGCTGTTCCTCGCGACTTCGTCCGCGTATAATAATGACTTTTGGCAAATTTTGATTTTTTTAATAAGTCTTTTCCAAGGTTAATTCCAATGGTATGGACCAAATCTCATCAGCATCGATTCAGTTATACCTCTATTTATTGTGAAATGTTGTTCATTTTGGTGATTTCAAAAAATAATCAATCTCACTGGTATTTCACCCGTATAGTATCCATACCCGTGAGGTTTCAGTGATTAAAACTCCATTGGAATTCCAATCGAATAGTTACAGCGGTTGAAATCTCTCAGGAGTCATTTTCCGAGTCTCAAACTATCGTTGCGTCGTTGTACCGAATTCCACTCAAATAATTTCAATGGTTTAAAAAATAGAGTGACCCAGAAGATTAACGCAGTTCCTGTCCTGTGGGATTTCCGGGATAGAAGCTTGTTCTATTTACGTTATTTCCAGTGCCAATGTCTCACTCTCTTAAAACCGAATTACAATCAAATAGGTTAATAATATTAGTATTCAGCCTCTTTGCATACCTTAATGTTATCGTGGTAATAAAAAAATAAAAAAAATAAATTGTCAATCATCCATTGGCATGAAACTTACTTGTCAAAAATATGTCAGATAGGTAATATAGAAATGTGTACATTCATTATTATAAATTTGTGTCTGTTTGTTTGTTAGAAATTGGCGTGATTTTTTTATTGAGTGTAGATAACAGGGGGTCGAGGTTTGTGTGGAGAATTTCATAATTTTCAAGAAACCTAAAATGGTATTAGGTACATTTGTGACCAGGAAAACATCGGGCACCAAATATATTTTATCTTTTATAATCCTGCTCTCAATACTTTAAAAGAGCGCAAGCGAAACCACGGGCAGAAGCTAGTCCATAAATAAAATGAATTAACTAAAGTTAATTCAATTTACTTTTTCCTTAAAATTCTTGATTCAGATGCAGCTAAATACTATTATTAGTCCTTGAAAACAGTTTTTATTGGTAGTCAAAGGCTTAAGCAATATTCTTCCGAATCCTTTTTTAAGATTTTCATGCTGCCGTGTTCTAATGCTGCTTACTGCTACAGCATTATATTGCTGGCACACAGCATCCCAAGCATCTCTGTTTTTTCGTATTATATGGGCGCTGGTCGTTTTGTTTTCAATAATATCTGCAAATATAGCAATAAGCCATCAGCAATAGATCAGATTACCGTTATATTATATAAGTATTAAGTTTCATTGTATACTTACTTCATGATCAGCTCTAAAAGAATAAATATATTTTTCGGCGGTCGTATAATTGAATCCACATTTCATTTTTTTCTTCCATAGTTATCTAATAAAATTAAATTTTAGTAACGCGTATAATTGAAATATCGCGCTTTGATTCATTGTTGTCAATAATGTCAATTGACTTAAACGTTTCACTACACGACAATCTAGTCGTATAATGTTCCATTTTCATATTATAATTGTGTGTAGGTAGGTACTTAAAAATATTTTTGTTATGATATACATTAAAAAAAATGAACAAGACTGTGAATTCATAAAATTTTAGTACATAAATTATATCATCGGATTTAGCTATTTGATCAAATCATGCTGCGTTAAACGAATACGTAATGTAAAAAAAATATTTTGTAATCGAGAACATGCTTTTTGTACAGAATGTTGCCATAGAGCAAACATTTAACGGCTGCTTACCTAAGTACACCTTAATACAAATTGATGGACGTTTCAGTATACCAGTTATATTTGAGGCGTGCTTAAATTTGAGTAGCGATTAACTGAGGGCTATATTTAACAAAGATTTCAGTATTCGGGCATAAGAAAGGTAATCAAGGTGTAAAATCCTCTTTGAGCTTCCTTTTCTGGGTATAATTAAGAATGGTTGGAGGTCACTCTAACCGATTAAAAACCACCCAGGTCCTCAGGCACTGCGTGCGAGAACTATATTCTCTTAGCACTGGATGACCTAATCTTTGACTTTTACCCGTTTTCACCAAAATCTACTAAATTTAAAAGGTTAACGTAATTTTTGTTGTCGCCAACCTATAAATTACACCTAACAGAACAAGTAAGGACTTAGTTTAGGTGCTACGTAACGTTAAGTAACTTTAAGTTAAGATTTGGTCTATGGGTGCTTGGTGAAAACGGCCAGTAACTCTTCAAAGGTCTTTTTATTTCAAGCAGTGGATTAAAACCTTCTTTAAACTGTCAAACACCAAGCGGTCACCGGTGACCGCAACCTATTGTTCTATAATTGTGTCTAGAAAACCGGTACTCGACGAGTTAATTAAGGTTTCATCATTCAATTCGAACTTGAATTTAGAATTTTTTTATTTTTTTTAAAGTATAACATAGTATATGTAATTACTAATAACAAACAACAAAGAGAAACTTACCGAACACGTTGGTGAACCAGCAAAACAATCCAAGGAGTGTCACTATACAAATTCGCGGCTCCATTTCTGCATCAACAAAACATTGCGCACATCTTTCTAGCACTGTAGTGCAGAACACAATAAATTCTAAATAAAACTAAATCACGACTTTAGCTGAATATGCTATTATAGTTAGTTTATTACGGATCTTAAGATACTAAGGTCCATCAACTACGCAAGTTGATTCATGGAATACGATCAAAAAAATGGACGACAAAAAGTTCGGTGATTGTTCCATTCGGATAGACATCGAATCAGTTATGATTATTATCTAAAGATCATGGTTGTTATTACCGAATCGATTGTTCTTGGATGAGAACCTGCTTGAAGGAAATGTACTTAATGAGTAAGTAGTACTTGGTTCAGTTCCGTGATACCGGAATGGCGCAACTGAATGGCTTGGTTTTTCTTAGAACGAAAACAAATAGGCGTAAATACAGCCTTTGTGCTTTTGATTAGAAGCTGGACTAAGAAAACCAAATTTACAAAAAACGATTTGTTCATTCAAAAGAAAGAGAAATAGAGTTTGAAAATCGGCGTCCCTTTAGTTTGGGGACTCCATATTTTCGATTAAATATGGCGGTCATCAGTATCGTCATATCCAATGCAACATGCGCCTCCCCCTAGATTTTCAGATTGGCCGTTTGGAGGCGACCTATGCGCTGCACCCAGCTTCTCCCTGCGACCTTTATTAGGACCTAAGTAGACGATGCAGATGATAATATGCTCAAATTACATATAGCATAACATCACGCCTTTTATCCTCGAAGGGGTAGGCAGAGGTGCACATCATGGCACTGTATAATGTAACACCCACTTTTTCACTAATTATGTTACGAGTCCCATGTAATAGGGAGTGAGCCTATTGCAATATACCGGGCACAATTCCAGACTCCGTGCTACTACTGAGCAGTTTTTAAAAACTTTAAAAACCCAGTAGTACTTTGCCCGACCCGGGTATCGAACCCGAGACCCCTTGCCCGGCAGTCGCACTTGCTACAACTCGGTCAACGAGGCAGTATGCTCAAATTAACTCGTCGAGTACCGTCATTATGAACACAATTATAGAACAATAGGTTGCGGTCACCGGTGTCCGCTTGGTGTTTACAGTTTAAGAATGTTTTTTTAGAAGTTGCAATGATGAGATAAAATGAAATTAATAATAACTAAGTTTAATTTGCATGTGTAGGAATCAGATCGTGTTGTAGTTGTTATGCGCTACCTTATATAGTTCCGCTGTGTCACGAAATTATTGAATTATTCATAGTAAGTGGAACGCGAAGGTGACATCCGTGTGCTCTCGATCATGTCCTGTTCTGTTCTCTGTTCATTTATTGTTTTATTAATTCCAGTTCTAATAATTGATATACTAAGCACTTAAAAGATAACATCTTAATCTCCCCTTTTAAGATTAGGTATGAGAAGTACTTACACCTATTTGCTTACCTACCTAATTACACCTATTACCGAAAACATCTAAGCTTAATTTAATGTAATTTTAAGTTAAAAAATTAAGATATTTTGCCTTT
This sequence comes from Spodoptera picta, assembly GCA_038387885.1. NCBI lineage: Eukaryota > Metazoa > Arthropoda > Insecta > Lepidoptera > Noctuidae > Spodoptera > Spodoptera picta. Next base: position 475,528 of record JAZHFQ010000137.1, read on the forward strand.
TTTCTAAACAGAAATGAGTAGGTTCAAGCTTGAAATTATCTGACTGACATTTAATTTGATAGCTAGTTGTAGTTATTTTTATCTGAAAATCTTCAAAAGATCTTCATAATTTTGGTCTAAGAGTTGGTTCACAAAACTGCGATGCGAGGCGATGCGAATTCGCAACGCAGAAAATTACGATGCGAATTGCTGAGATGCGATTTCGTGCGACAAGGCGTCTCCCAGGGTGACCATTCCTTAGATAGACGACCGTCAACAGTACTAAACGTATTTTAAATTGAAAACTAGGGTCGTGATATGAATCGTAAAATCAGTGTGCACTTCTGTTATTGCTTAGGAGATACAGGAAAAATAAACAAAGAAGATTTTGGAAAGATAAGATTTTGATGCGCGATGCGAATCAATTCGCAATTTCTTGCGATGCGTAGAGGGAGCTCGTACATTTTTGCGATGCGACGCCGCATCGTAGTTTTGTGTACGAGCCTTAAATTCCAAATAGGACTGCTGCATTTTGTTGCTGGATAAATGGATGGGAATAGGATGGGTGACGAAACAGATAGATGAATAGTAAGATTTAGATATATTCTTCTATCTTGTATATTATATATTATATATATATTATATATATTATATATACAAGATAGAAGAATATATCTAAATAAATCTATAAAACAATCGCTCTCTTTAAAAAACTAATAATAATTAAGGAGGACCATTGCCTTTCTTCATGAGTACAGATACTTTTTTTATATGTGTATTTTATTTATTATTATTATTATTATATATATTATGTCTCATGTTTTAATTACATTTCCTGTCTCAGGTGTACTGGAAGAAATTTCAGCAATTAGCAGTAAAACGTTTAAATCTATTCTATATTAATAAAATTGAAACACCTAAAATGTATATACGCGCATAGCTTCAGAACGACAGTACCAAATTAGATATTTCTTTCTTCTATGTATTCGTTATTCACTTTATTGTCTATCATTTTCTAGCATCTACAATTCTACAGACATTTTTTAACTAGCTCTAAGGAGGATATATTTTTTTTTTTTAAACGTTGCCCCACACTAGGAATTTCTCCTGTGTCGTGGGTGCGTTTACAAACATACAATATCACATACACATTATACAATACAAATATTGATCTTAAAGAGTTTACATTCAAGGACAATAGCTGAGAAGAGTTTTCATATAACATCTCTTGAGGCAGCATTTTTCAGTTAAAGAACGTCTGTTCCTTATTTGACCTGATTGGTGATTGTGTTGGTGGTCATCTGTAAATAAAAGTGATAGTTATTTTCAGTCTTCAAGTCTCATTATCATTACCATCGTACGTGGGGTGGGAGTCCACCGTTGAACTATAGGTCTTCTCTACAAAAGACAGTTATTTGTCATAGTCTTCAAGCTTGGCAAACGGGTTGGAAACGGAAGTTTAAAAAGATCAGGTTTATCAGATAGCGCTGCTACCCAGATTTTTTTATACTCAATAGGTCAACGTTTGGCCACGGCAAATAGGTTCTAAATCTAAATATATTTAACATTTAACCACAAACAAGTACAAAGCTTACCCTGTAGGTTTTCAAGGTGGGATAAAATCAGTTCTTCATCAGCACAATTAATTTGTAATGCTTCATAGAGTCTACGTCCACACAAGTAGCCCATAATGCCTTTAGGATAGTCTTCAGGTTCAGCAGATGATAGTGCAATAGTGCATAACACGAGGACACAGAATATCTTCATTTTAATGCTGTAGGGAAGATGGAGAGAGATAATATTTAGAGTAGGAGTAGTTCTAGGAAACCGACGTGAAATAACGATTGCTTTGTGTTTCGTCGTGTGAGTGAGGTTATCGCAGGCTCAATTACCCCACCCCCCATTCCCCAATCCCTGAATCCCCAACAATCCTTAAATTCCTAATCCTAAAAGGCCGATAGAGCACTTTTAACGCCTCTGGTGTTCCAGGTGTCCATGGGCGACGCGATTGCTTACCATCAGGTGATCCGCCTGCTCGTTTACCGGTTTATCAAATAAAAATTAGGGTTGGTAGTTTTTTTCGATGTCGATGGTATGTTGCAAATTGTTTTTGCTGTATAATTTGATGAAATCGAAATTGCGAACAGAGTACCTACCTAAATCTTATAGAATTGAATCTTATTGGTGATCTTATTGGTTAGTCCCCGACTTTTGTTTGTTTGGAAGAACACAAACAGTCGAAAGCAAATTACCGGATAGAATAAATTAAGCGCAGACGCATGAAATCCGCGTTGCGCTTGCGATAGCGGGTCTTGACCATAGATAAGGGTACTAAGAACTGACGCATGACAATGTAAGTGATAAAGCGCCAATTATGCTGACCACTCACTTTTAAAAAAACGTCTGTTTGTTTGTATGTATGTTAACGCGTTACAATCAATGAATAGATTGAGCCAAAACCATAGACATTCTGATCTAGATATCTGGTCAAAATAACATATACACATTATCAAGTTATCAGTCATCTAAACTCAAGTCCTCAAAAATTTTCATGTTCGCATGGTCTACATCAGGGCTGTCCAAACTATATACCCTCGCGGGCTAATTAAATATCTTACAAAAATATTTTCAGTTGTATAACGACGATTAAAAGGGGGCCGTGGGCTCGAGCCTCTGTGCCCGGTCCACGGTATTAAACTGAGCTCCAGCATTTTGCGCTGCGCACGCACCACAGGCTTTTTGTGTTTCTAAATTCTTGTTCTGTGTCGTAGCAAAATAAATGGTTTTTCTTTCTTTCTTTCATTAGCGTTGTATTCTTTACTCACAGGCAAAACTTATGTACAAATTATACACTGACTTTTATTATTGTTGTTGCACATAAAATGAAGATGTTGAGATTAAAACGTGTGACGCGGGTCACATGTAAACAATCCGCGGGCCGCATGCGGCCGCGGGCCTTTGTTTGGACGGCCCTAGTCTACACAGTCTACACTCTACATTGCAAATTGGCTTACCTACTCACCCCAGAGGTAATCTCCATTTAATTGGACATATTATGGATACATGGATAGGTATTATCAATTCAGAATACCTTTAATATTAAATTTCTTTATGTAAATAAGGCAGTTTCAGCAGCGGAAATAAAAATACAATAACTAGACTCTAGAACTAAGAAACATATTTAAACTAAATTAAGATTCTATGACGATTATTTCACCACATATAATTATGTCTTCGACCATACACATTTTGTATTAAACGTAAGTCTAAGTAAGATATTATCTTAAGGAGTTTCCATTCAAGGACAATAGCTGACAAAATCTTTGACATGACATGGTTTGAGGCAGCAATGGTCAGCTAAAGTGGTGGATGTGTCTCTCTTCATCAGTTGCCCCTTTGACTCATGGTGATGGCCATGCTGGTGATCATGTTGGTGATCTGGTTGGTGATTGTGCTGGTGATGATCTGCAAATAAAAGTTATAGTACTTTTAATATTTACATACATTAAAAAACTTAAATTAAAACTAACTATTACTTAAATAAAACAATAAAAAAAAAACAATAAATACAACAAATAAATTAATGCTGCCAGCCTTCTGGGTACTTTCCCCACTGACGTCGATGCGGACGAGTTTTTCGATGCCTTATAAATAGTTTATGTAAATAGTTGTTTTTGTTTTTTCTATAATTAATTTTAATCTTTAGTTGTATATATTTAATTTAGTAATATTTAATTTTAATTTTAGTTATAGTTGATATTGATATGCATGGTTATCGCGGTGGCTGGGCAACCGTCTGTCGCGGAACGTGTAGCGGGTTCGATTCTCGCACGGAGCAACTTATTGGATCCACAAATTGTTGTTTTAAGTCTAGGTGTCATGTGTATGTAAACATGTATGTTAGTAAACGCCCCCACGACACAGGAGAAAATGCTAGTGGTTGGGCAACGGTACAATAAAGTATATTTTAACACACAGGTCCTTACGCTGTAAGTGTTGGAGGTTAAAGAAATCCAGGTCTCCGTCTTCACAAACACGTTTGACAGCCCTGGCGAGTTCAGCTCCGCAGACCTGGATCATCCTGCCACGAGGATGGTCTTCAGCAGACGACAGTGCAATAGTGCACAGTATAAGCACACAGATTGTCTTCATGTTGATGCTGTTGGGAAGAAAAAATACATTTTATTAAAGACTTATATAAGATCATTGTACGCTGTGTTCACTAAAATACATTTAATTTTGAATTTGTTTTTTTTTTAAATACAACATTGGTTTATTCTTGCAGTGAGAATATCTTAAGCGTCGGATTTGGCACTATAATTTTCTTCAATGTCGTAAGTGCGTTAGATATTTTATCTCTTTTAGCTTTAAGATGTGAGAAAACATCAAAATCAATCTGTCGATTCCAACTTTCGAAGCACGATCGCATTCTTGCCCGTCAATGGTCGAGATTTTTCTCACAACCAATGAAAGAGCGGACCGCGATCGAGTTCACTACGATCTCTCGGATTGAACGTTGCAGAATCGCCTAGCAGATATAATAAAACACCGAAATTTAAAATCAATCTTCCATTCAATAAAGCTTAGGTCCAAGAACTTTTCCATAAAAAAGTTTTGGGAAGATCACGAGAATGAACACTCATCTTAATTAAGGTTTTTTTTAAGGGGGGAAAATCATCGAATGTCTGCTCCCGCCTGGGTGAGGCGGGAGGGTGTGCAGACTCTTACTGACTAAAAACCACCCCGTTCCTTCTCCTGCACGTCGAGTCGGAGCCCCGGCTGCCCCAGTTACCCGTTAGGTTCTCCGCGACATCTTAATTAACGTTTAAGATGAGACAAATGTTTATAACCTTTAACCACTTACAAATTCCATTCCTAACTTACAAGAAAAAAAAAAGACGAAGAAAGCCGGATAAAATATAATCAACAAGAGAAAAAGACAAAGAAAGGAAATAAAAATAAAATCAACAGACTTACTCGGTCAAATCTCCAGCTCAAATGCAGTTACACTGTCCTCGGGCCCGAAGGAGCATCGTTTAAATACTTAGGCTTGATAATTGGGTCTACGTTCAATGGACGAAAACAGGATGCTTGCATTAACCCATTACTTAGCTTTAGTACATAATCGCTTATTAGCATCCATAATGATCCATTGGGATATATTTTTAGATAAGTGGTTTAATTCGTGTGAAAGTCTTTCTTTCTTATAATTTATTTACCATTTCATGTACACAAAGGACAACACATTACAAGAATGGTACATAGGTACTGCATATGCCTTGGGATTTCTTTCTGCAGACCAGGTAATGGAATACAGACATCAGACACAAGCAACAAGTAATGAAGAAAAAATATGTGGGTCTGTGTTTGTTTAACCTATTGTCTGTCGATATATACATTTGAGACACAACAGAAAACCACATTTCATTAAATATTACTTTCTGTGTATCTATTTTAATTATTATGTTTTCGGCTCTAGAGGCTTTTTTATTTATTTATTTATTTTTTAAGCGGGGATAATCATCTAATGACTGCTCCTGCCTGGGTGAGGCGGGAGGGAGTCTCCGACTCTTACTGATGCTGATGCTCTAGAGGCTAGCTCATATTTATGAGCAGCAATCCGCGACACGCGACGCAGCGACTGTCGCGCTGCTACTCCTTTGTCCTGTTGCATTTAATTTGTTAAGTGTAGGCGAAGGGAAGATGTAATACAGTTTTTTAAAGTTGCCAATTCCATATCATATCTACAATCATTTGTGACATTAACTGTTTACAGACTGCTGTTTCTGAATAATTTGATACCTCCAGGAACCGAGTCCAATATTTTATCTAAGTTTGCTTAGCTTGCTCGATATTTGCGACTGTGCGGATACATACAGTTCTCATTAGCATATATCACTTAACATAACATCACGCCTTTTATCCCCGAGGGGGTAGACAGAGGTGCACATTACTGCACTTAATACCACTGTACAATGTAACACCCACTTTTTACTATTTATGTTATGAGTCCCATGTAATAGGGGTTTCGCCTTTTGCCATATACCAGACTTTGTACTAGTACTGATAATTTTATTAAAAAAAAACGAGTAATAGTTTGCCCGATCCGGGAATCGAACCCTTTGCCCGGCAGTCGCACTTGCTACCACTTGGTCAACGAGGCAGTCATATATCACGTTCTGGATTATTAGCATGAAGCGAGCAATGTAGGTCTGTACAGTATATATTTGGTAATAAATATACTTTAGGAAAACTTCTATCATCAGTCTTATTTTGTTCAGTTTCTTCAATACAACTCCTTGTGAACAGCTATCACTATTTTTGAGGCACGCAACATAGTATTACAATGAAATCTAGGGAAAATAAAACCAGATATAACCCTAGAGACTAGTTCGATTTATTACTTATACAAAAAATGTTGTTATGTAGAAAAATATAAATAAGTACATTTTTGTTCCATTTCGTCGGTTAAGATTACAGTTCCTTAGCATTATAGAAAACGAAGACATTATTTAATTCTAAAAAGTCAAAGATTAAAAATTAAATAGACTTTAGGAGAAGGACGTTACTGAGGCAAAGAATCCAAAGAAAACAGGAGACATATTGCCTTCAAGAAGGTGGTAGATGATAATTATAAAAGGTCCTCTAAAAGTCTCAATCGTCCCCTTTCTTCCTCTCTATTCATAGGTTTAGCCGTACTTCTGAGCGTTGGCAACAGCAGCTACACATTGGTTGAAGACGTTCACGTAGCTGAAGGGCAGGTCTCCAACGCAGCCATATCCTCCACGCTTGTGGATAGCCATGTAATCATAGCAGTCGATACGGCCGTCACCATTGCAGTCCTGGTAAAAAAATGCTCTTGGTTATAATGGATATAGATGGGGGTATAATAGTGATTAAGGTACATCACAATAGATAAGTTTATATACTTCGGATACATTGGTAGCTTTTGAACCTAAGATAATAATTTTCTAATGTTTCTATGTAATTTTCAAATAGGCTATTTCGGAAGGTTCAGAAGAACCTATCTAATGCTACGGACCCATGACGCGGTGGTGGAATGGAAATTTAATTCAACACTCACGAAACCGCAGATCTCTGCGGTCCCGCAGCCGCCACGGTTGCGGTAATCGCCCGCAAACTTGGCGGTGGATTATCGCAAAATGGGCGGTTAAACAAATCGTTGAGTTCCAGACAGTCCCTCCCATTGCGATCGCTTGCCAACCGATCGCAGAGAGCACGGTTGCAATTCGCCGCAGCTGCCGAACAGCGGCGGCTGCGGGCGTAAAATTCGTCGTGAAGTGTGCTTTAACCCGTCGTGTGGTTAAACGTGAATACACGCAGACACAATATATTTTCTGTTGTGTCTCATATCGGTGCATTCAAGCGATTAATGTTTTACATACATATCTGTATTCTACAAAGGCTGCGGACTCGCAACCACGGCGGGCGTGGGAGAAAATCGCTTCACGAGTCCTTAGCCTAGCAATATTTTCTTTTTATAACTATAAGTAATCATGTTTGTTCTCATATGCAAAATGTTAATTTGGATACGTTTATAACAAAGCTGCTAAGCACATTGTTCAGTTCCTTCATCTTTATCACATTAGCATTGTGTGCCATTAGAGCTATAGAAATGGAGACATTAACTTTTTGGTGTAGGTTCTCCTTTAATTGTACAATGTACCTAACTAAGTATAGCTACATAATAGCATTGACAACGCAGTCCAGCCGGACTATTAAGTACATTTAAGTGGCCTATTGTGTTCGCAAGTCACTATACTTTAGTCACGACCATTTTATTTAAATGATTACCATAATCCATGTGCAATTTTAAACTTATTATTGTTTTGTAAGCACCTTATTCAGATGACCTCATGTTCTCGCCATATGCAAATGGCTTCTTGGCCAGACAATGTCAATCAGATAGACATAGTTACATATTACGCCTACGGATTTATTCGGTAGGTAGTATAGAGGTATACAAAAAGTTGTAGCAGTGTTTGATTTAATTTAGAAACAGCAAGCAATTGAATGATGCAATAGTTTTTGTAAAATGAAGTCAGGGTCTATCTTTGATAGACTTATTCTTGCGTTTTGGAAAATTACATACATATATAACACATACGCCTTCTATCCGCGAAGGGATAGACAGAGGTGCACTTAATGCATCTGTACAATGTAACACCCACTTTTCACGTAACAGGGGGTGAGCCTATTGCCATATACCGGGCACAATTCCAGCCTCCGTGCCCGAAATCGAACCCGAGAGCCCTTGACTAGCAGTCGCATTTGCGACCACTCATGTCGGAATACTGAAACGCTACTCAATTTTAAGTCGTGCTTAAGTATAGTTAAGTATAGTATATTTTACAAATTCTTTGTAAAATAACAGAGATGGCACGATACGTCTAGCACGACTTAAAATTGAGTAACGTTTCAGTATTCCGGCATCAGTCAATGGAAAATTATGGTGTTCAAAATAGGTTTTTACAGCAATTATTTTTGATACAAAGTAATAATGCATTTGGCTGAACAATACAGTTTTTTTATGAGGAGGGAAAATCATCGAATTAATAATCTTTCGGCCTGGGTAAGTAAGGTGTGGCTCTAAAAACCACTCCATTCTAAATCCTGCTTCGAGCCAGAACATCGGTAAGTTCTTGTGGTTCTTCGCAGAGTAAACTGCTTACCTGAGCGAATTTCCTCATGTATCCTTGTACGGCGAGGGCAGCACAGTAAGGGTCGTTAGTACAGTTCGGGTACGCTGTAAAACAATTGTATATTCATTAGTCGTTATGCACATATCATTTTTTAATCAGAACGTCTTTGTGGGCCGCGTCAGATGTAAGAAGATATGATAACTTTTTGTGCCTTGTGATTGTTTTCCTATGATCATACAGATGAGGTCTTTGACAATTGGTAAGAAAGAAAAAGAAGGAAAAAACTTTATTTCACGCTAAAAAACAAGTAACATGTAAGATGTGTTATTCTATTATTAGTTTGCATTGTTCTCACATATACCTCTACATACAGTATGGGAATATGTACCAGAGACATTGTAGAACATACTTTTTTAAAAAGAGTAACGAATGGAGGTTCTTGCTCGTTCTTCTCCATTCGAATCTACATTTTGGAAAGAGCATCTAGGTTCACCTAGCTTCACTGACGGACTGACTGACAGACTTATTTATTTTGTATTCATTGACGTTTCAAAAGTACCAAATTATGGTTTAATTGAAATAAATGCTTTTACTTTGACTTTGACTTAGGTACCTACTGATGGATACATGTTCATGTCTCAAGTCTACTGTGAAATGGAACCAGGAAAATTGAAAATTGAATGTATAGTCTATAGGGAAAATAGTAAAGTAATAGTTATGAAATGAGATATTTAAATTAATTTTAATTTTATTAATGGCTGACGCGACACGCGCCAAATGACCTAATCATTTTGTTTCACTCAAGGACTCCTAGTTGGAGTTGCTAATCAGGTTTAAGAACTTAACATAATTAATTTTAATTAACATAATAGTTTAACTCTTAACATACGCCATGGGGGTCACCGGTGACCGGCGTTAGTGGAGGATTTACCTTCAACAGTTTTCTATTGGCAGCCAAAGTCCTAAGTGATTTACTTCAATAGATAATTAACTATGCTATTTTACATAACATAACATCACGCCTTTTATCCCCGAAAGGGTAGGCAGAGGTGCACTTAATGCCACTGTAATGTACTATGCTAATTTATTACGGGGTATACTTCGATCAACAATAACAACATTGTTGATCGAAGGGGGTATATGAAATTATAATTATAAGAATGATTATAATTTGTGGGATTCAGCAATCACTGTGCCGATAGTCGTATCTGTATCTGCTTTAGCTAAAAGCTTCGACCAAAACCTGAGTAGACTAGTTTTAGATGGTTGGGTCAAGGGCCTGATGCAGAAAGAAGTACTTCTGGACAAGGCGTGTATTGTCCAGATATTCCTCTCTCTCTGGAGCCCTGACTATCGGTAGCTTAGATTACTCCCATTACTGGTGGGATGGGCTAGCGCTTTTTATATTTTTAAATGTTTTTGTTTTTATATACATAATCAAATATTTAAAAATATACCAATCAAGTAAAGAAAATGAATCATTATAATTTGTGTACCATGTTTGTGTTTGATTTAAGAATAATTTTGTTATCAATGGTTTAATTATTAAAATTTCTGTTCGTAAATTACCATCTACTTAGTCTTTTTTCTTTTTATTTGCCACATCTAATGGTTAGTTAGACTGGGAGAGAATGCCTGGCTATAACTAATTTGTATTTTAATTCTATGAGTGCAAAGCTTTAAATCAAATGTAGGTTGTTGTAGTTTCGGACGATCTGTGATTTTAGTCAAACGCCACTTTAGCGCTTGTCTACCTAGAGAGTAGAAAACTAAATGTGTGGGAGTGACATTGACAAGTGTCAAAATTGACGTCAATTCCATATAATTTGGTTTTCTACATTTGTTGCTTGCTTGTCTACAAGCGCTAAATGGCATTTGGCTACAGGCCCTGGAAATCATTGGTGACATCCGGCAAGTATAGATTCAGCATTGGATAGACGTATTCTGACTGTTGATAATGGGGTAGACGACTAATTTTTATTTTAATGTCCGTCTGGTAGATTATTTAAAAACATTAGACACGTATTTTTTATTTTCTTACGGAAACGAATAGTTTCGAAGATATATTGATTTGAAATGTCGCGTGACGTCACTTCTCAGTACATTTTATACTAAGAAATGACGTTTTAGCCCCCACTCCTAAACTTTGATTCGTTTTATCTAAGTATTGTTTTATTATACAACAAAATAAAAAAATACGTGTCTAATATTTTTTTATTACCTAAGTTACGGACTAATTATATTTTTAATTTTCATACCCTGTCATCATCCCCATTATGATGATGACGATGATATTAAAGCTTGGTAAATATCCAGTCATTTCATGAATTGATATGTTCGCTACTATAAACTTTAAAAAGAAATAAAAGAATGACAAGTTCTAAAGAATCTGTATAAAAGAAGCTCTTACCATCAGGAGCGTCCGACGACTGTCCATTGATGGTAGGTTTACCAGCATCAGCCCAGTAGGCCCACGTAATGTGGAAGAGTCCGCAGTGGTCCCCATCACACTGGATGCCCGCCTTGCACCCGGACACAGCCTGGCAGATGCACCCTAGGCACACCTCCGTTACCGGCTGAGGTTCAGACGAGCCCACCAAATGTGCTGGAAATTGTAAAAAAATAATATAATTTTGAATTTCAGAGGGTAAATCTTACATTTACTACTTTAAATCAAAGATTTTAAAGAAAGTTAATAAATCAGAGTTCAAAAAACTGCAATACCATTAATTAATATTATATTAAAAAAAATATCAACAGAATCCGCATTCTAAAATCTTAACTCACAATTTGAAAAACGATAAGAAAAAAAAACAATTCGAAAACACCATAAACTCAAATAAATTCGCGCGCTTTTTATAACAAACAAATAAATCAATAAAGGAGGTTTTATGTTGATGTGAAAATTCCTTATCCAAGGTGACATATCTTTGTATGGTGATGACTTGATGACGAAATGTATAGGTACATAACGTAGGTACATATGTAAATAAGACCGCAGTATGTAAGTTATGAATCCTGTTTACGGTCAAGGTACTGTTTGGTAGCTGGACCTTGCTATGTATGTTTTGCGGTTTGTTTTTTTTATTTTTTTTAAAAAAAACGTTGCCCCACACTAGGACTATCTCCTGTGTCGTGAGTGCGTTTACAAACATACAAGTTCACATAACCCGAAACAACAATTTGTGGATCACACAAAGAGTTGTTCCGTGCGGGAATCGAACCCGCGACACGTTGCACGGCAGCCGGTTACCCAGCCACCGCACCAACCGTGCAGTCAGTTTGTGTAACTTGGCCCTTATTGGTTTAGTATTTGAGGAAAATAAACTTTAAAACACTTAAGGAAAGTTTCTTTTGGTTTATGATTTTTGGTTGTTAAATAAATGGAACTAGATTTGGATAATATTTGTTCCATAAGAATGTAACGCCCAAGTGTTCCGTCGAATGTCGATTTAGTAGGCTGCCTAGTCCTTTTTATGAAAAACTAGATTTTACCGCGTAAGTAACTAGATTTTGAAGGCTTTGCTCGCGTATTCCTGCTTTATCCCAATCGAGATGACACGGAGAACCTAAACGGGTTACCGGGGCTCCGGCTCGACGTGCAGGAGAAGGAACGGGGTGGTTTTTAGTCAGTAAGAGTCTGACACTCCCTCCCGCCTCACCCAGGCGGAGCAGTCAATTGATTTTCCCCCCTTAAAAAAATCCCAATCGCGATAAAAATCCTATCACCTAAGTCAGCTCATACCCCTGTATACATTAAAATTCGTTCAGTAGTTTCAGCGTGATTGACGGACAAATATCCAAACATGTAAACAAAGTAACTTTCACATTTATAATATTAGTGTGATTATTATCTAAGTAAAAAACATGACATTGAAAGAAAAATAACAAAAATCGAAAATATATATTTAGCTCATTCCAAGGTGTAAATTCCTATGGAGAAGAAACTCCATAGGTTACTCTTCTCCAATCAGGTTCACAATACCTCTATAATTCTCCAGTTAAACGTATAAGTACATAGTTAAAAAATCTAAACAGGTACAAAACAAAGCTAATTTACGTATTCATTGTTTTAATTCCAACCCATTATTTACTTCGCACACTTTGTAATGTCTGTCACGTTTTTTGTTTATAATAGTTTTTACTAAGAACTTAAGATTTGTTACTTGAACCGGTGCTCGGGTTTTTCTGAATACCCTTGTTTAGCAATCACAGTCCCATCCGTGTAAATGAATAATTATGAATGAATCACTTGCCTATTTCACTACTGTTAGTAGTGTTAGTTAATTATCATCATGATTTATTTATTTATAGAACATGGAAGACTTAGAGCTGATAAAAAACAATTAAAAAATAGCAATAAGTACATGTACATGTATCGGTGAGCCAATTACAAGTCCTCACGTTTAGAATTATGAGCTTTAAATTAATGTGGTGTGAGTACTGGACAAAACAAAAGATACAAGAGATAACTAGTAATGTGCTTTTTTAAGGGGGTAAAATCATCGCATGACTTCTCCCGCCTGGATGAGGCGGTGCCATTCGATGATTTTCCCACCTTAAAAAAAATGTATGATGCTATCGCACTCGCACACCACTCGAACCGTCCGAACGGTCGGCGCATAGGTTCGAGTATCAAAATTTTCGCGTGGTTTCCGAAAACGGGACAGTTTTGCGTCCCAGATTTCATTTCGGGGACAACGGGACTCGTAATTATAAAAAGGGACAGTATCTTTCATTACGGGGCGTCTGTTCAGAGACCTTAGTACGAGTTTGATTTACGTTTAAAGTATTCGAATCGAGTACGCGTTCGGGTGACTGATTGGTTGGTTCATCGGAGCCGGCCAATCAGATCGACGAACGCGCGAACAAACTCGTACTAAGGTTACGTATGATACGAGCAAAAGCCTTCACGGGTTCCTACTCACAGCTACAACTCCTACATTAGTTAATGGTGGCCTATTTCGTATGATGATAAAGATTACAACGCCATTGTTCTAAAAATGCGTCAGATGTCATCAAGAAAAACCAGTTGCTTAAAAATGGATATAAATGTCGAGGTGAAGGTCGCTTAAGGTCATTACTTAGTATATTGCGTGTTGAAATAAAAGATTTACACTTTTATCTAAGATATTATGTAATCTTTTTTAAGTGCAGAATAATTTTCGAGTAGGTATGTAAATGTCCCAAAACATGTCATTGTTTTTCTGAAATATATTCGGTAGTTACACGTGTGTTGCGGATGTCTATGGACGGCGCTGATTGCTTACCATCAGGTGATCGATGTTCGATTGCCTCCCATTCCATAAAAAAGACGGTCATGCGTTTGTTTATTTATTAAAACAAAAGAAAAATGTATTAATATTCTATCTCCATCTTGTCGCAATATCAAACAAATAAATATTGTAAACAATAAAATAAACATGAAATAAATAAATAACAACAAATGGCTTTATTAATAATAATAAATTGTGATATAAATGCGGAAATATACCTTGTATATTATGTATTCATCTTCGACATTGACCTATAAGGTAGAGATAGATATAAGCCTAGGTACTCGGACTACGGAAGTTACTGGTTATAATAAAGTAGTTATTCCTACGCGATTTCACCCGCTCTGCTCGGCTCCTACTGATTTTAGCGCGATGGTTTATAGCCTATAGCCTTCCTCGATAAATGGACTATCCAGCTCTAAAAGAATTTCTCCGGCCACCGTAAGCACGGGCCTGCGTTAGGCGATCGTCTAGTTCTGATCGGGCGGCGAGTCACCCGTGCTCGCCGCCCGATCAGAACTAGACCCGAGCGTACGGCGCGTCAGGAGGAGACATCAGACCACCACAAATGGGGCCCAATAGGGCTGATGCCGATACGGAGCTGCGGAAGACTTAACGGATTGCCGGGGCTCCGGTCGAAGTGCAGGAGTAGGAACGGCTCAATAAGAACTGACTATTACTGATTAAAAACCACCCCGTCTGACACTCCTTCTCGCCTCAACCGGGCGGGAGAAGTCGTTAAACGATTTACCCCCTTAAAAAAAAGCACTAAAAGAATTATTCTATTTGGACCGGTTCTGGAGATTAGCGTGTTTAAAGACACAAACAGACAAACGCTTTTGCTTTATAAATAATAGTGTAGGTAGATTATCGATATAAGTCATCGAATACTCATTACTTACAAGTTGCAAACAAAAGAAAGGATTGCAATCTGGAAAATTACATACTAAAGTTCAAGATCAAATGCCTAAGGCGATACGTAATAGCGTATTACACTTTATTTATTATGCTAGTTTTGTGGGTGTGGTTATTTATGATGACAGTTTCTGCAATGGCCAGATGGTAGCACCGGTGAGTTAGGTCGTCTCCGTTCAATATGGGTGCTGTTGCGTTTGTGATAGAAAGGATAACATTTTAGTGTATGTTTTTTTTGTTTACTAATTATTGTTATGAGATCGAAGAGAAGAGAAGAAAGTATGGTTAGAAACTTATTGCGAATATGAAATCACAGTGGTAATTTGTACACTTTTTAATTTATTCTGTAATGCATAAAAACGTACATAAACCCGCAATATCCGCATATCGATATCCCTATAAAAAGTTGAATAAGAAATTGCATTCATAAATCATGAATAAATGAATATTAATGCAGTAAGTAGAGCCAACATCTAGTTGATATCTTGTTGCATTGTTTATAGTGAATTATGACGTCACATTTTGACCTATTCTAGCCGTTTGACATTCTGCACACGGATATCAGTGATGTCATGCGTAGAAGGTGCAGAACTACGTGTGTGGATCATGGCCTGGTGACTATGGATTTTAATACTTATTTTAAAAGCCGTGACGAACTTTATGTTGGGTGTTCCTAGAGGTATGGATTAAAGATCAAACATAATAGGGCTATAGGAAAGGTCATTTAGGTACGGACTCTTTATACGTGCATTTTATATATAGAGGTAATATGTGGGTGTTGGTGAATCGGCCTACATACAACCTAACAAGGGTTCGAATTCGGCTATAAAACATTTTTAATTTTATAACTAGTACCCTACCCTAGTAGTTACGTAAGTAGTTACGTCTTAACTACTAGGGTAGTACCTCCCACTCTTCATTTTAACGCCATTTTATTTAAGTATTGTAACTTTATACAAAAACAATAAAAAAATACGTGTCTAACATTTTTTCGTTATCTAACTGACGGACTAATTCGATTTTGAAATTTCTTACCCTGGAAACTACCCTATCACCTGCTTTTTAATTGTTTCCGGAGCTTAGGCATCATGAGGAGTCCTTCCGATCAGATTTATAGTCCAATGTTACCTCTAGTTTGGAAGCGCTAATCCACCTTAAGCAACCGTGGTGATTCATTGTTACCATAAAAATAAACTTCAACTTGGTGTGTTTTATATTATTTTGTCCAATAAATTATCACATTGTGTTAAGGCTTGGATATAAATAGAATTGATGTGATACCGGCATTGAGAATAAAATGAGTTTTTAATACAAAGTGCAGCTGATGTCAGTCCTAAGACCTTGAGTGACGTGCCTTCATTTAATTTAATTATCGAATAACTTATATATATATATATACAACATGTACCTACATCCATGTACGAAGGGGGCTATGGTGCTGGATAGAATAAAATATATTTAATACAGAATCTCATATACCTACCTATAATAATATTTAATAGTACGATATCACTGTTTAACTTATTTTTTAATCCATTTTCACAATTGGACATAGCTAATTATTTTGATTAGAATATTTATAAGCAATAGCACTAGATACGCTTGAGTATATTAATTTTTTTAGGATCACGTGCGCCTTTTAATGAAGATTTCGCACAAAAAACGAAAACTTTAATTAGAATCATTCAATTACGTTATAATTCGAGGAAATAAGTAGGTACATAATAAAGGAAATTACAAAATTACAACAAATAATTTGAAGTTTATCTTCGAAGCAGATCTTTAGATAAATATCGTCGAAGGACATACATACATATCTACCTACATACGTATAAGCAATATGCGTGAATTTGTTACTATTTCGCAGCCTCCGATCCGGTTGGCATCCGGTTCGTCTGGTGGTCTACCGGACCGGTTTGGCGACATACTCCTAGAATATTGCATACAAATTAAGGTGCATGCGTTGGTCGACACCTTTGTTCAGCTCCAAGGTCAGAGCAGAGCTAGGAACAAAGAAATTATTAAATTTCTACCTACCTATAGATGCTTTGCCTTTCATTAAGACTTTATATGATCTTAGGGGATTTTTGGCTTTTCTCTATAGTTTTCTAGAATAAGTAGTACCTATTAGTTGAGAAATTCGTTCGAATTAATTAACCGCTAGAACCAATAGAAAACATATTGTGTTTCGCGCAGTTCTGCGTTAAACTTCTGCTTTTGGACCTGATTAACCGTTTTCTTTGGTTACGCGACTGTGTATTGTAAGTATCTTTTTAGGATCTAGAGGTACATGAAACAAGAGCTGTGCTGATAAACAGGAAACTATTTTTTTATCATTTGTTGAAACCATCAGACTTCATTGAGGGACAAATTCTAAATGTTCTATTATAATGAAATTGCGACATTAAGAAGTAAAATAGTGGATGAAACTCGTAGCTATGTAATTTAACATGAATAGAGTTATTATCATAAATCTATTTACTGTTAACACAAAATTTCGTCAAATACTTCACTAGCTAGACGAGTGCAAATATTGGTGCTAACCGATCATATGTACCTTATGACATTGCTGGCTGTATGTGTGATGCAAGTGTTGGTCACAAATATGACATTACTGGTCATATATGTCTTGGTTTTGCAAGATCGAAAAATGTGGAAATTCCAATACCTAAAGTGACTTGATAGACTGTATTCGCAGACTTGTTAATTTATAAAAGTATAGAGATTGTAGTTAGGACTATTTTTGTATATGGTCAGTTGTTAAACAGTGACAGATATAAAATGTAATGAGACCGAAGTCCTGTCATCCCCATAAAGGGACCGGTCAGATGTGTCTACTAATACTTAAGTGCTTAGTATATGTAAAACTGGAGCAGAACTTCTTGTTTTAATCGGAGCTTTAACATAGAGATAAAAAAATATCTATGAATTAAAGTAAATCGCAGAATTTGTTGAGGTTATCATAGTCGTAGCAGTAGGCAGTGAGGCTCTGAAAACGTATTTATTGCATTCCGCAGCTCTGAATATAACAAATTGGATTTTGATACATATCCTAAGGGGAGGTGGGGGGGATGACTTTTCTCTAGCAGTGGACGTCTGCCAATCGACTATTGATATTTTTTTTAGTTTTTTTTTCTTTTAACATAGGTTGGTGTCATAGCCGATATAGACAAAGGGACCCAACAAAGGATGAGTTCAAAAATAGAATAAATAAACTTTCTATACTCGTGAGAACCAATGTATATCCGATACCAATAAAATCTTCGTCTCGTATTAAAAGATAAATACTTTTATAATTGGATTCACTAGAATTAGCGATTAATTGTTTATATCGATAACAATGGTGATTAAAGTCCAATTAATTTCCAATAGTCTGCATTGTTTGTAACACTTCCTCTATTAACATTAAATAATTGCAAAGTGTATTGATGCTGTTAT
The DNA here is from genome assembly GCA_038387885.1 of Spodoptera picta. Lineage (NCBI taxonomy): Eukaryota > Metazoa > Arthropoda > Insecta > Lepidoptera > Noctuidae > Spodoptera > Spodoptera picta. Next base: position 493,799 of record JAZHFQ010000137.1, read on the forward strand.
GGTGCAATTATCTATTGATTAATTCTATGTCGGTATCTATATGTAAGTCACGTATCTTCATTTGTAGGTTGCATGCATTCGATAAATGACGCATCGTGGAAAATTTTTTTAAGGGGGAAGATCATCGTATGACTGCTCCCGCCTGGGTGTGGTGGGAGTGTCAGACTCTTACTGACTGAAAAACCACCCCGTTCCTTCTCCTGCACGTCGAGCCGGAGCCCCGGTTACCCGTTAGATTCTCCGCGACATCGTGGACAATAGGCCTTAAAGAACACACAGATGATTATTTTAATAGTTGACACAATAATATAACTATAAACTATGTTTAAGAAAACTGGCTTCAATTTCCTCTTTTTATTTGAAGTCGATTAATTAATATACTAAATCATTCTCATAGGTGTAACAAACACTTTTCTGAAAACTGCATCAAAATCGCTTCAGCTCATCGCGAGATAGTCTCGCACAAACATACACACATACTACTAACTAAGTCAAACTAATAATAATAATAATAAGCTAGCAACACTGAACGTCAATAACATGCCAAAAATTTTACTCTGTATAAAAAATTATGTTTCAATATTAATTTATACAGGGTGTCCAAGAACCTGGCGTCCAACTGGATTCCCACGATGCCCCAAGTTCTAACAGTACTCAGAAAAATATTTTAAAAAATCCACCCCATGTACTTACAGAATTATACTGATTTCAAAAAAAAAGGGGAAATGAGCACCCTGTGACATACTTTTGAATGCTGTGACTGCTAATGCTGATAATTTCGATATTTCTTGGAGGTTTTGTAATCTAGGGTATTGCTGTGTCTAAATAGAATGTAAAAATAAAGTACTTATTGTACCATTTTAAAATAAAATATTATTTTAACTAAAGGTGATATGGAAAACTATTGAATTTCGCAACTGTGACCGACTGTAGTGTAAAAAAAATGTACCAAAATAGTATGGCAAGGGACGTCAAATTTTGACGCGTTTATTCCTCTTTTTAAAAAGGTATAATACTTACACATTAATTTGAAAAAAAAAAATTTTGATAATATTTTTACTCAACAACCCAATTTTTACGAAGTGCCTACCTACTAACGGTAACTGTCGGACCCTTTCTTATCTTAGAAACTGTTATGTTACTACTATTATTTACTTCGGTTCCAAGAGTGAGCAAGAAGGAAATACACACAGGTAGATGGGTTCCCAGTAGAATAAAAGCAAAGAATGTTAGTTTAAAGATATTTTATTACAATAAATGTTCAAAATGTTGACCACCCGCGGCAATACAAGCTCTCACTCTCCTTAAAAAGGACCGCTTTATGTTTCGCGAGTAACTTTTTTGACGTATCACCTGCACTGCTTGTGTTATCTTCTCACGAAGGTCAGCGATGTCATTAATGGGCTTCGCATAAACGAGCTCCTTCATAGTTCCCCAGAAAAAAAAATCCAGCGGATTTAAGTCAGGTGAGCGGGCTGGCCACGGGATTGTTCCTGATCGCCCAATCCACCTGTTCGGGTATTGCTCGTCCAAAAACTCTAACGGATACGCGAAAATGTGCTGGACAGCCGTCGTGTTGGAACCACATATCTGGTGGGGTCTCTTCTAGTAAGTTTGGCAAATCATTTTGAAGAAAATTTAAATATGATTCGCCAGTCAAATTCTCGGGCATCTCAAATGGACCAATAATATTCCCACAGAGAATACCGGTCCACATGTTCACTTTGAACCAGTACTGGGATCTATCTTCTCGCATCAAGTGCGGATTTTCCACATGCCACTCGTGCAAGTTGTGTTCATGTAGCCATCCTTCTTAAATGTTGATTCATCTGACCACAAAATTTTGTCGATAAAGTTTTCGTCTTCTCGATGTTTTTGCAGGATTGTTTCACAAAACGCGACTCGGCTCGGATAGTCTCGAGGTAAAAGACTTTGCACTCGCTGTACGTGGTACGGATGATATTCTTCTTTTTGGAGAATACTGTGTGCTGTGCTCTTCGGTATCCCCGTATCAGCTTCTATTCCTCGCACAGAGATGCTTGGATTTGCCGACACCGCCTCTAAAACTTCATCGCGTATGAAGTCATTTACGGGTCGTCCTTCACCAGCTACTTGATTGGGGAACCGCCCGTCATATAGTGATCTGTGCACATTAATGAAAACTCGATGGTCGGGATATCGCGTAGCCCTCGGATACCTTTCTCTGTAAAGTCTCGCTGCAGCTTGTCCATTACCTCTACATTCTCCATAAATGTAGTGCATATTTGCGTATTCTTGCGGAGTGTAGGTCGCCATGGTAGCACACACAAAACACAAACTGTCCAAACACAGGCAAAGGTCGTCGTAAAGAGTTCGTTTCAAAGTCCAGAGCACAAAGAGTAATCGAGTCCAATAAACAAAGCTTTAAATCGTAGTACGTGATCAATGGTAACAATAAGAGAGAGGTGCGTAGTAACGGCAGGAGGCAGTGACGCGTACTGACCGTACTGTTATCCTAAATAGCACGATCCCAGATAGCGTCACTATCTATCTCACTCGCACCTCTAACCTTGTTCTCCCTCACTCTTACCTGAATAATGGGGTACCATAAAGAAGAACCAGTAAATCGCAAAGATAGTTTCTGTCTTGCTCCCTCCTGTTGTAATAACGAATCACTATGGTGAGATGCATGCACATACCGTCCCTTACGGTCTAACCTGTTTTTTGAGAGGCCTGTTGTTATTTTTATGAGCATACAATAGTAAATCTTTAGAGGTTAGATTCAATTCGTCGTAAATTTTTCTTTCTAAGAATTCTGTAAGACATCGTAAAAATTGGGTTGTTGAGTAAAAATATTATCAAAAATTTTTTTTTTCAAATTAATGTGTAAGTATTATACCTTTTTAAAAAGAGGAATAAACGCGTCAAAATTTGACGTCACTTGCCATACTATTTTGGTACATTTTTTTACACTACAGTCGGTCACAGTTGCGAAATTCAATAGTTTTCCATATCACCTTTAGTTAAAATAATATTTTATTTTAAAATGGTACAATAAGTACTTTATTTTTACATTCTATTTAGACACAGCAATACCCTAGATTACAAAACCTCCAAGAAATATCGAAATTATCAGCATTAGCAGTCACAGCATTCAAAAGTATGTCACAGGGTGCTCATTTCCCCTTTTTTTTTGAAATCAGTACAATTCTGTAAGTACATGGGGTGGATTTTTTAAAATATTTTTCTGAGTACTGTTAGAACTTGGGGCATCGTGGGAATCCAGTTGGACGCCAGGTTCTTGGACACCCTGTATATATTTTGGAAGATTTTACACAGAAAATAACGCATTACGAACTCTTTTATAATATTAAAATAGATGACATACATATAAGTGCACAAATCAATAAAATATTCACACATATCTATAGTGACTTTAAATGCCAGTGTCAAAGAAATGTCAGTATACAAAACGAAAAACTATAATCATAAATGTTGACGAGAAGAGCTGCTGCTGCTTTACGGGCACAGACACACCTGCCATCCCCGACCTCGTCACCTAGCTCCGCTCCGCCACCGTCGGTACCAGTCCCAGATGAAGAGGTGCCACTGACGGATGCTGGCGCGTCGAGTTCGAGTGACGAGTACTTCTCCCCGCCAACGACGCCACCACCTTCACGCCGTCGCCGGGGAGGTCGTCGGCCATCGAGTTGCTTAGGACCACGAAGCCCATTGGCTTCGGGAGGGGCCCAGCGCCCGGTGGTAATGTGTCGCGCATGAAATGGACACGATCCATAAATGAAAATGTCATGCGCGCATATTTTGGGGCAACAGAGGGAGGAAGTAACCTGACAGCGTACCGTGTCAGAATGTTTGCTATGTTTCAGGTGCTCGAACCAACCATCAACGTATCGGCGCAACGACTGTCGGATCAGGTACGGGTCATTCAGCGTAATCGTATGTTGGATGATATGCGAATGACTGCGAAGTGAAGTACTTAGGAGCCGTGTCATCATACCGCTATCGCAAAATGTACAACAAGGACAAGTGGATGTTGATTCTGTTGATACACCGAATGATGAAAGGACTACGGAAGTAAGTACTCACAAATGCAGTGAAGAATTGGGGAGAGCTTTGGAGGATGCAATTCAGGAATACCGGTTCGTATCACCCTCTCTTAGACCACACTTACCTCGTTTACCCATGCATAAAAAGAATAGGGCGCTTATGTGTGCTTTAGATGCGGAGTTATCAAATTATTTTGATACCAGCGAAGATCTTCTCGATACTCATTCAATTCTGTACTGTGGAGCAATAGCAGCATGTCGTGTGGCACATGTCAAACTAATCAAAAAAGACAATAATGTCACGCGGCAGAAACTAGCTGTACCAGCTTGGCAGTGCAGGATTGAACGACGTATCGATGAAGCTAGAACACTCATTGCCAAATTGGTCTGTTTCAGGGAGGGCAACACGCGCCCAAGAGTTATGCGCTTCGTGAGGCGGGCGTTCTCGGGGACTGATATTAGGCCCCAGGATTACGTTTCACACATTAGCTCCGTAATGTGTTGACTTCCTGAAACAGAAGATTTATGCATTGGCGAACCGTATTAGACGGTATAAGAAGAGAGTGAAACGATACACCCAGAATCGCACATTCCAAAGGGATCAAAGGTGGGTGTATAGAACTTGGGAGCAAAAAGAACAGACTAGGACTGATGCGTGCTTACCAAATGTTGATGCTATGAATTCGTTCTGGCGCAGCATTTGGTCGGCACCTGTTAGTCACATCGAAGGGGATTGGATTGAGGCGGTCGAGGAAAAATGCGAACTGATACCAGAAATGGAACCAATTTTTATTACATCAGAAGATGTGTCCAAAGCAGCCAATCCGTTGGCCAATTGGAAAGCTCCAGGCCCGGATGGGCTGCATAATTTTTGGATAAGATGGTTTATCAGTTCGCATAGTTGCTTGGCATCTCAATTCCAGTCAGGTTTGGAGTCTGGATCTTTGCCCCAATTCTTTCGAACAGGGTTAACCCACCTGCTCCATAAATCTGGAAGTACCACGGAACCCAAAAACTATCGGCCGATTACGTGCCTACCCACTATTTACAAACTTCTTACATCCATTTTGAGAGCAAAGCTTAATAAACATATTGAAGACAATAATATCATGTCTGCCTCTCAAAATGGATGTAGGAATGGATCCCGTGGTACTAAGGAGCTGCTCCTCATTGACATGTCCATTTGCCAACAGGTCCGTAGATCTCACAAGAATTTGTCCACATGCTGGATAGATTATAAGAAGGCCTATGACTCCGTGCCACATACATGGCTCATGAGGGTGCTGGAGCTATACAAAGTTGATACAGCTCTACGTACCTTCCTGATATCGTGTATGAGACAATGGAGAACAGTTCTTCGCTATCCAGGATGTGGACAGATCTGTGGGAACGATGAACCCATTAGGATTGAGCGGGGTATATTTCAGGGTGATAGTTTGAGTCCATTATGGTTTTGCTTAGCCCTGAATCCTCTAAGCACTTTGTTGGAGGGCTCGGGGTTAGGATATAGGTTGAGAAGAGGGGGACAAATTATATCCCACCTACTTTACATGGATGACTTAAAGCTATTTGCCCCAAACAACTTGCATCTAATGAGGTTACTGAATGTCACTGAAACGTTCAGTAATGCCATTAGGATGGAATTTGGTGTGGACAAATGTGCAGTTCTGCATGTAAAGAGGGGGGAAATTGTGGAATCAGATGGGACACAGAACTCTGATTCTACAAGCTTCAGACCCCTTTCCTCAACCGAAACCTATAAGTACCTGGGTATGTCAGAAGCGTTAGGCATCGATGTGACTGTCATGAAGCAATCGTTGCGGGAACGTTTCTTTGACCGTCTGAAAAAAGTACTTAATAGTCTTTTATCAGGCGGCAACAAGGTGCGCGCCTACAACGGTTGGGTCATGCCAGTACTCATGTACTCTTTTGGCATACTCAAGTGGACTCAAACGGAACTGGACACCCTGGATAGAAAAGTTCGTTCATTGCTGACTGAACATCGAATGCATCACCCACGATCGTCTATAATGAGACTGTACATTCCGCGTAAATGTGGGGGGCGAGGCTTTTTAAATGCAAAAACTCTCCACAATAGTGAAGTGTGCAGTCTCCGAAAGTATTTTTTGAAAATGGACGTGGGGATGCATAGAGATGTTGTCGCTGTGGACAAAGGGCTTACTCCGCTCTCCTTGGCTAACGAGAACTGGAGAGAACCTATAATACTAAGCACTAATGATCGCAGGAATGTGTGGCAAAGTAAGGAGTTGCACGGACGCTACTATCGAGCCTTACATGGGCCAAATACGGATTTCTTAGCGTCCGTATCCTGGCTACGTTTCAGTAACTTATTTGGAGAAACGGAAGGTTTTGTCTGTGCAATTATGGACGAAGTTATGATGACGAACAATTATCGAAAATATATTATAAAGGATGGAACTGTTGACATTTGTCGGGCATGTCATCATCCCGGGGAATCCATCCGGCATATAATTTCGGGTTATTCTCACTTAGCTAATGGAGAATACTTGCATAGACATAATCTTGTAGCCAGGATTATTCATCAACAACTTGCTTTGAAATTTAAACTTGTAGAATCTGAAGTGCCGTATTATGAGTGCCTGACCCAGTTCTTGAAAATGGAGATGTCACACTGTATTGGGATCGAACTATCATCACAGACAGGACAATTGTTGCAAACAAACCTGACATTGTGGTGATAGATCGACCAAGCCGTCGCACAATGATAGTTGATATAACAATCCCACATGACGAGAATCTAGTGAAAGCTGAAAAAGATAAAGCAAGTAAATATCTTGATTTAGCTCATGAGATTGTCGACATGTGGGATGTGGATTCAGCAGTCATTGTGCCGATAGTCGTATCTGCCAATGGCCTCATTACTAAAAGCCTCGACCAACATCTGAGTAGGCTAGCGTTAGATGGTTGGGTCAAGGGCCTGATGCAGAAAGCAGTACTTCTGGACACGGCGCGTATTGTTCGGAAATTCCTTTCTCTGGAGCCCTGACCACCGGTAGCTTGGATTTCTCCCGTTACCGGTGGGCTACTGCTTTTTATATTTTTAAATGTTTTTTTTTTACATATAATGAAATATTTAAAAATATTTAAATCAAGTATAAAAATAAATAAAGGGAATAATAATAATATGCCCGCAGGGCACCTTGAGGCGAGGTGACGGGCATTAGCGATCCCGCGGGCTACCATCATCCCGAGTGCTCCAGGGAGAAGTCACCGTTCCTTCTTCTCCGGCTTGCCTTAATTGGCTGGCTGGAGTGAACGATGACAAGGAACAGGTCTCCCACCTCTGGCTTGCCTTCATTGGCCGTCCAGAGTGGAGTCGCGAGAGCAGTGATCCTGCTCGGAGGGTAAGAAACTATTCGTAAGTCGCGAGTGGGCCAGGGATGCAGGAGGCTTCGGCTGGAGCAGATGATCTGAGTAGAAAGCGGTGGTAGTTTCTTAACCCTTCAGCCACTCACATTCTCGTTGCCCCTATGTTGCTATATCTAGCAACCATTCCCGGGGCCCGGTCGCCCGCCTACCATTTTTACGTGTAAAAATTACATTGTTTCGGCAGGTGCCATAGTCATCCATAGTTCCCAATTTACCAGTCCACAGCAACCCATCCATAGCCCTACCATTTTTTTTCCATTATTCACAATAGTCCTACACTAACCGGGGACTGTCCTTGGGTGCATTTCCATAGTGCATACAGGGATAGTCGCCGGTTTGTGTCTCCATTACATTTAGATTAAAGTTGTCTAAAGGGCCTCTGCGCAGTTGGCTTCGGCCGGGACCCTGTGGGCCCGTGAATGGTAAAGACATACATAATAATAATAAATAAGCTTTATTGTACACCAAGCAAGTAATTACACATATTCGGAAATTATAAAGAATAAGGAGGGTACAAGGGCGGCCTTATCGCTAAAAGCGATATCTACAAGGCAACCAATTAAGATCCTTCTGTTTTCTTTTTAAAGTCGATTAAACATATGAGACGTTTCATTGCAAAAAGAGATGTTTCTGCTATCCAATTAAAGTCATTCGATGATTTTCCCCCCTTCAGCCTTTGAGTACCGTCACTATAGACACAATTAAAGAACAATAGGTTGCGGTCACCGGTGTCCTCGCGGTGTTTGACAGTTTAAAAAAAAAGAGTAACAAACACTTTTCTGAAAATCGGATTAGCCATTCACGAGATAGTCACGCATAAACATACATACCTACAGATCAAACTCAGAACCTTCTTCTTTTTTTGAAGTCGGTTAACATGATTTATTTGTTTTTACACTGGCAATTGCGTAAATAAATCAGATGTCACAACTTAATAAACAGCTTAATCTGCAAATATAAAATTAAATAAATATACAGTCGATCTAATGACTTAATAACTTAACTATAACTCGAAGTCCCCAGAGACAGTTAAGTGTAATTACTTAGATATACAACAAAGTTGTTATTAATAACTAAGTGGTAATTTAAAACTTCGCTAGAAAAAGGAAAATGAATGACATAGATGCTTTTACAGCTATTAAAGAAGATTTGTAGAACTAACCTTTTAAAAGACATGAGGGAGATAAGTAGAAGTAATTTAGTGTGGGAGAGCCATGCTTCGGCACGAATGGGCGGCTCGACCGGAGTGATACCACGGCCTCACAGGAAACCGACGTGAAGCAACGTTTGCGTTGTGTTTCGTCGTGTGAGTTAGGTTACCGGAGGCCCAATTACCCTCTCCTTCCCCAATCTCTGAATCCCCAACGGTCCAGTAACAAGTTAACAGCAGAAGACAAGAAAAAAACTGCCTATACCTAGGCAGAAGACAGTTCTTTTCTCACTTAATTAGAGACATAAACAGTAGAAATTGTTAAGATTTTTAGGTTCGATATCAGAATGCGCAATAATAATGCGAAAATTTGTATGTTTATTACTCCTTCACTTCAATACGTCAAAGGGACTGGAATATTGTTCTGGAGGGCCAGAATAATATTGTTAGTTGTATAATGACATTTAACATTGTATTCTTTATTCACAGACAAAACTTTTATACAAATTATACACTGACTTTTATTATTGTTGTTGCACATAAGATTTGAGATTAAATTTTTTGTCGCAGGCCACATGAAAACAAGCCATGGGCCGCATGCGGCCCGCGGGCCTTTGTTTGGACAACCCTGATCTAGAAGGCTACTTTTTACACTATTTATAACCTAATTACTGAGTGATTCTTTTTAGTACCTACTTCATTTTTACTAAAACTGATCCAGACAACAATCTCAACGTGTAGGTTTATATATTTACGTCAACAAAAAATAACAACAAGAATTGATTACACGCAGATATTATGAGGTTTATTTTTAAACGTCTTTATTATAAACCAGACCTTTTTAAATGCCACTGGCGTGTATTAACACGTCAATTTGATTAAAGAAAACAAAACAAACGCAATCTAGTTGTTTATAGTTGCAGTGACTACCTTTTACTTTAGTTTTATAAAATAAAATTTTGGTATAGCAACACTCATGGCAGGTTATAATAATTAAAAAAAAAATTGTTCTACGGCGCACACATTCTATTTGTTCCATTGACCCGTAATAAATAACATTGTGACATAATATACATACATACATGGCTTGCAATAGTCTAATCGATTGCCAAAAATGAGGTTTGTAGTCCAACTTAAAATTTTCAAATTGAAAATTATAGTAGAATGTTTGGAATTGTGAAAACAAAATATGTCTTGTTTTTTATCTATAAATAAGTAGATTTTTTATGCGTATTCTATTTCTATTACAAATCCCCCTTTTCTAATCATTTTTATATACATTTTTTATTCATCTACATAAAAATTACAACATTGCCAATTGTTGTAACTAGCTTTGCCAGCAATTGCGCCCGCGTGTCCGTGGGATAAAAAGTAGCCTATGTTTTATTTCAGACCATAATCTACCAGTGTTCCAAATCTCATCTCGATCCCTTCAGCCGTTTTGACGTGAAAGAGTAACAAACACGGCCACACATCAATGTATACAAAACCAGTTTATCCTGGTATCGCGGCGCATCATCTTTCCGCACATTTAACGTTCAGTTGATACTGGTTATGTGAAGCTCGATGTGTAGCCGGGTGTATCTACAATTCTACATACATCCTTTCACATTTGTAATAAGTAGGATTAATTTTAAGTACGTACTACGCATTATAAAGTGTTTTAGTTTATATTGTACTAGCTTTTACCCGCGGGTTACAAAAGGATAAAAAGTAGCCTATGTGACATATACCATTATACACAGCGCCATCTAAACCAATACTTTTGTTTTCCCTCGGGAATATCAAATTATTCCGGGATAAAAAGTACCCTATTATTTAATCCAGACTTCTAACTTTACGTCTGCACAAAATCAAACCAATCGGTTTAGTAGTTACGGCGTGAAAGCGGAACAAACAAACAAACTCACTTTCAGATTTATAATATTAATTAAGTAAGGATAAAAAATGTGAGTTATCAAATAAATCAAGAAACACAAAACTACTTTAAAATAATTATATCTAGTTGTTCACGGAACTAGCCATCAATTGCCAACGCGTTAAAAATGCATAGAAAAAACTGTTTTACATTTATTATGTGGGTACGGTATAAATTATAACACGTAATTCATCACTGAATCAATTTCATCATCATCATCAACAGCCGCGATTACAAACTTATAATTAGAAATTATAAGCTCAGGTTTCCCTACGATGTTTTCCTTCACCGTTTGTCAGTGGTGTCTAGATAATCTTAGAAAGTATCTACATATAATTTGGAAAAAGTCACATTGGTACTTGCTGTAGGTAGATTTGGACCCCTCAATTTTCGCACTCTCATGTATGAGAAGGGGGTGCCTTAAACCTCCGGGTCACCACTACATATAACATCAACATTTTTTACGCAAATACGATACAAATTTTTCGTCTGTACCTATTCTATTTTTAAAGTCCTTGATAGAACTTGATAGTAAAAAAAAGATAAATAAAAAAAGTTATAGGTAGGTATAGTTACAAAAACATGGTGCTTTGTTATTTTGAGACTAGTAAATTATCTGTATCGAATCGATAGTGAATCAATTTATTAGCTCATCGTTCTTTAAGGTCATTAAGGTCATAATTATCGAAAACAAAGATGCAATAAGTAATAGGATAGGCAGTGTATGGAAATTAAAAATGTAATTAGTTTGTCAGTTAGATAATGAAAAAAATATTAGACACGTATTTTTGTATTTTGTCGTATAAGAAAAAATACGTAGATAAAACGGAGTTAGAAGTGAAGTAAATGGAGTGGGAAGTCGTTACGTCAACGCTACCCTATAAAATGTAGTAAATCGTGACGTCAGATATTTCAAATCAATAAATCGTACAAAATTTAATTTGGTAAGAATAGAAACAATATGTGTTATGTACCTACTGTTTTAAAACAATATATCAGACGGACATTAAAATAAAATTTAGGATATTACCCCATTATGTTGCTTAAAAGCATCGCATCTTCTAGGAGCAGTTGATAATGGAGCAGTTGGGGGTAATTTATACTTAGTATGTAACTATCGAACCACATTCTTAAAAGACGAAATATATGATATTGGCATAAAATATTACGAGCTTTTATCTTTTCGTTCTATTATTAAATTTTGCAAAAGAATTGGATAGGTAGGTAGATATTCACTTAAATAAAGCGATGTTTATGAATGAAAAAAATTAATAAAAATACAAGTTATAGGTGCGGACAGACATCTGCGATTCTACATACTAATCTATCTATCACATTTGCCAATACCGGTTTCCAAAGAATATTAATTTAATTTATAATAATTTGTTTACAAAGAATTTCACCTTGACTGTTGACATTATACTTATTATATTACGAGACGAACTAGGTATTAATTATATATTTATTTACCAATATACTAAAACGCATCCAATTAAATAATAATAGGTAATAAATTAATTAATTTCTATAAAACATTGCAGTTTTTCAAACTCATAATTTCGTGTCCGAGCTTTATATCACTCGTAAAAAAATAAAATAAAAAAAAACAGATACTAACAGACATCAGCGGCGCACACAGCAACTAACAACAATATGGCACTTAACTTAATCACGGCAGACGCCATTATGGCGTTTTTTAAAAAAAGAACTTAAAAAATATATTTAAAAAATGATAACTAAAATAGTGTAGCGTGTGATCTCACGCACAGAACTCGACTGGCAATGAACGTGGCCTTTGCCCGTTTATATTGCCATGTCGGATGGCTTGAATCATCGTCGTTCCATGAATTTATCGAATTTTGATTTCAAATTGTTTTGCTGTCATTGTCAATTTGTATCCGTGTGGGATTCTGTATTATTTTCCTTTAGGTTAAGGTCAAAATATTTTCTTTGATCATTTCAATGCATTTTAACTTTTGTTGCATCGTAATGTTTCATGATTGTCATTTTTAGGACCAGGAGATGTAATTAGGCTTAACTGGACTACATAATAAGTCATTATCACGCACCAACAACATCGTCAAGAATTTCAAACTTGGAATTTCGCATAGATGAGTATTATTTAAATACGAATTTCTGCATAGACATAATCTGCATAATTATCTAAGTGAATTAACATTGATATTTGTTTAGTTTTGTCAATTTTATTCAAAGAAGCTGTGGTTAACAATTAATTAAATTTAAATGTCAGTTAACACACAATGTCGTTAACAATCTAAATTAAACTGCACTTTTCGCCATTTTTTGCGGACTGTAAGAAGATACCAGGATTATGAAATATACAACTGTATACTACCTACGTTATTTTGTGTGTAGATAGTAAAACAAATATTAGTTGAGTACTAACAGAGACAATAGCTATTTAGGTAGGTGCAGTAAATTGCGAACGAATCCATATATTATGTCAGTTCAGTAATTAAAGTGTCTGAATCGAAATAATTTCTTTCTCTGTATCAAAATAATTTCTGTGTATACATGTATAGTCTTTATCTAAATAAGTTCTTTTCGAAAAAAAAAATATCTGCATCATCATCATTATCATATCAGCCATAGGACGTCAACTGATGAGCATAGGCCTCCCCCAAAGACTTCCAGGTAGGCTGATTGGAATTGGAAGCGAAATGCATCCAGCCTGTCCGTGCGACCTCAACCAGGTCGTCTGTCCACTTTGAGGGGTGGATGGATGTCCAACGCTGTATACCAAATAACTTGGCTAACAAAGCAAAATGTCTTTGTTGGTGTAATCGTGGAAACATCTACGTCGCATAGACGCGATGCAAAAATAGCCACCATATAAAAACTACATATTTACACAAATATTTAATAAATTCTTTTATTTATATGATACGTGAAAACGGTTGAACCGATAGAGTAGGGTATCCATATTTAAAAAGAGTTGTACTATTGAGTATTTTTTTAAAGACATTCTATGAAATGTGTAAAAAAAGAATTAGGTACAAACTCTCGGGTTGGTTATGGTATACGGCAAAACGATCGAACAATGTGAATAATTACATTAGGTACCGGTAAAAGGGGTGAATAGAATTCAAATGATGAATAGATACAGGAATGGGGTAAATAAATGTTAGCACATTTTCCCAACCTTAATTGGGTACTTGCCAACTAGTCAAATTCAATACTTTTTTCGAACTGTCAAAAACGACAGTTTTCTATGAATTTTAAGGTGATTGTGTATTGTGACGTCATGTTATTTAACTAAATTTGAGTTATTATTAGAGTAATTTTTGAATCTACTATCTATTCACCCCTTGAATTCTATTCTCCCCGTTTTACCGTTAGTAACTGAAACTGGGCGTTACGTTAATTTTATGTAAGCATATTGCGATGTGCCACACTTTCGCCCTCCAAGAAAGGGTTGTTTTTAAAGAATTTCACATGCAAACAATGAAATGTGAAACAGGAAAATGTTTTTTTTTAATCGGACAAGCCCGCCACAACCTCTCAAAATCGCTGCAACTCCTGTAAGCCAGGATCTACAGTAGATACAACCATGACAACACCGGAACACTGGAGTCCGGCGCGTCCCAGGGACATGAATAACTGTCTTGGTTCCCGCAACGAAGTGAATCAGAAGATATTATAAGAATAGAAGAAAAATAACGATAGTTTCCACTTCCCTCGGTGAATTACTCCAGGAGACAGAATGAATTAAGCCTGAAGGCATAAAAAAGAGAATGTATAATTGGGTGAAGCTCAGTCGCCAAGCACCATGGAAATTTGACTAAAAACTAAGTGGGTCCTATGTGTGAGCTGTAATACTTGCTTCAGGAAAATGTTAGTAGAATTTTATTTAATCTTTTTGCCAATGATTGGTATTCCTACTAAGATAATTAACATCACACATATGTTAGAAGTCCGTGTAACCGCATCCTTTATCTTGAATTAAATCAAGTAAATTATTTCAACAATGATAATAAGCACCTACATCCGGCTCATAACGCGGGTGTTTACTAGGGGAAAAGGTTTTGTACCGATTTTCTAGTCACTCATCATCAAGAGCCTATAAAGCAGAGGGATCTGCTGAGCAAAGTCTCTTCTCACACGGAGAAGGTTAGAGCATTAGTCACCACGCTTGCTCAATGTGGGTTGGCGATTTCCAACTTATAATTACAAATTGTAAGCCCAGGTTTCCTCACGATGGTTTTCCTTCATAGTTTGTCAGTGGTGTCTAAATAATCTTAGAAAGTACATATAACTCGAAAAAAGTCACATTGGTACTTACCGTTGGTAGGTTTCGACTCCGCACCCTCATACATGTGAAGCAGGCGTCTTATACCTCCAGGCCACCACGACGCTAGTCAATGTTTCATCAGAAATATATGTATTAAGATCATTTACTAGGATAATGATGGCTTGTTTGATTGGTAGATTGTGCTCATTCGAATATCGTATTACATTCAGAATACACAAAAAATACCCTTTTCTTCTTCTTTGATTCGGTTGTCAAAGAAGAGGAAAAGAAAGCAATTTTACCTTTATTAAATGAGGTTACCCTATTTTTTTTAAGGGGGAAAGTCATCGTATTACTTCTCCCGCCTAGGTGAGGCGGGAGGGAGAGTCAGGCTTACTGACTAAAAACCACCCCGTTCCTACTCCTGCACTTCGAGACGGAGCCCCGGTATCCCGTTAAGTTCTCCACGGCTCCGGAAGTTACCCCATAAAGCGCCATCTAGTGAGCATCATTTAAACGTGTCTTCATTTTTGTTATTGAATAGAAGATTCTCTGACAGATTGTCGTTTAACCGAAAACCATGGTCACCCGAACCGGACCCACGTTGCTTAGTTGTTTCAAGTTCAAGTTTGTAAAGCTGTAACTGGTTCTTATATGAATTGAGACTGGTAATGTTAATACAGGGTGAAGATTGCCAACGATGCCATGATGCTATATAGACAACACTGTCGATGTCCAGTGACGATTGAATTTTCAAGGTATATATAAACTCGCCTCAATCAAGCGTCGTGGTTAATATTTTTTTTCTTCGTGTTACAATGAGGTCTTTGCCCAGCCAGCAGTTTATAGGCTGATGATGGTTTTTTTTAATTATCAAAACTGAATGCCAAGTTTTTTTTTTAAGTTATCGACAAGTGTTCTTGAGAAAGGTTGCAAGGAGCCGCCACATGTACCTACGCATGTTTGTCGCTGCCAAAATTGGAGATGGAAAGGATCGTGCTCAATCTCAATAACCTTAAATATTTGGTTAAAATATTTAGGTATTGTACACATAAAAACGTTTAAAAATATATTAAACTGTCAAACACCAAGCGGTCACCGGTGACCGCAATCTATTGTTCTATAATGTGTCTATAATGACGGTACTCGACGAGTTAAAACTACAAAGAAGACAAATAGTAAATATTTAATTTATTTTTAGGATTGCCTCGTTGGCCTAGTGGTCGTAAGTGCGACTTCCGGGCAAGGGTCGATTCCCGGGTCGTGAAAAGCATTACTGGGTTTTAAAAAATAAATCTCTGTATTAGCACGGAGTTTGGAATTGTTTCCGATATATGGCAATAGACTCACCCCCCATTACACGGGACTCATAACATTAATAGTGAAAAGTGGGTGTTACATTGTACAGTGGCATAATGTACACCTCTGCCTACCCCTTCGGGGATAAAAGGCGTGATGTTATGTTATGTTAGTTTATTAGTTATTGGGTTTTTATTTTAGTGCACTTTTGACTTTTTCCTGTTATTTATGTGTACTTACTTAAAGTTATGACTGAGTCATCATCATCAGCAATAAAGTTTGAATATTAGTATGTATATAGATATGTTAAATAAAGTATAAGTAAGTACACATAAATAACAGGAAAAAGTCAGGACAAATAGACACTATCTTGTCTATCTATTTGTCCCTCAAGCTATACTTATAAGGGTTGTGTGGGGGTAGCAAAATAAATATAAATAGTAAATCATTAAAAAACATACTAACTTCGAAGTGAGAAATTGTATTTATTTAGGTAAGATTCCGCGCGGTTTCACTCGCTCTGCTCGGCGCCTATTAATCGTAGCGTGATATTTTATAGCCTATAGCCTTCCTCGATAAATGGGCTATCCAACACAGAAAGAATTTTTCAAATCGGACCAGTAGTTTGGGAGATTAGCGCGTTCAAGCAAACAAACAAAAAAAGCTCTTCAACTTTATAATATTAGTATTGATTAGATGCATGATTGTGGAGCTTGCAAGTAGGTACCTAGTAATACTAATTCCTATGTAAAGATCGCAATAGGTACCTAGATGGTGTCGTTGGTTTTAAATAAAGACTTTTTTGTACGGTAATTATTAAAAAATGTCATTTTTTGAAAGTAGTCCTAAGAATACACTCGACAGAACTTGTAGAATTTGTTTATTATTACCTATACGCTGCCAATGGCACATTTACTACCTGTTCACATAGCCAAATGCCACTTAGCGCTTGTCTACATGTAGAGTAGAAAACCAAATTATATAGAATTGACGTAAATTTTGACACTTGTCAGTGTCATCCCCATACATTTTGATTTCTACTCTCTCTGTAGACAAGCGCTAAAGTGGCGTTTGGCTAGAGGCCCTGTATTGAAAACACGATTGTCAGGTGTTACCTACCATATATACCTACCTTATTTACTTATAAGCACGTATTTCAATAATAGGTATACCTAAGTAACTTTTTATTTGAAAAAAAAATTGATATTATAATAACTAAAAATACTTGTACCATGGACTTATGTATGTACTTACTAAAGAAAGAGCTAGTACAGTAAAACGTCGCAGAGAACCTCACGTCGCGGAGAACCTAACGGGTTACCGGGGCACCGGCTCGACGAGCAGGAGAAGGAACGGGGTGGGTTTTAGTCAGTAAGAGTCTGACACTGTCTCCCGCCTCACCCAGGCGGAAGCAGTCAGTCGATGATTTTCCCCCCTTAAAAAAAGTACTTACAGTAAAACGGGGTGAAAAGAATCGAGGGGTAAATAAATGTTGGGAAAATATTCTAACATTTATTCACCCCATTCCTTTATCTATTTACCCCGTTTACTTTATTTTGGACAAAAACTAATCAAAGTTAAAGGCCCGAAACACATAACCGTTTTGCGTTGCCGCAACGCTAAAATCGGCGTTGCGGCGCGGCGATGCTACGCAGCGCTTGTTCCAGCGTAGCAGGATAATGTCTTCTTAATAACAAATAAGCAATAAGTTTTTCACGATAGTCTATGGCAGAGAGACGTCTATCCACAATAGAAAATCACGACGAACTGGTTACCCTACCGAACGACAATAAAACGCCTTTTTTCACGACGCCGCAACGCCGCAACGCACCGCAACGCAAACTGCCGAATTTAGCGTTGCGGCGACGCAACGCCGTTATGTGTTTCGGCCCAGAGGCAATTAAGTTTAGTGATTTGATTCCTGTCATAAAAAACCTCAACCTGTATATCTATGGTAATTTAAATACATAGAGTTGTGTAGCTCCAGGCTACGGCTAGCAACAGACTGGCAACACTAATGAAATAACGGCGCATTTTATTTTACGATCATGCTGAATGTACAGTTTTATTTTTATAGATAGAACGGTTTCGATATAGGTAGCTACTTAATTATCTTTTCTTCCTTAATCGATATTTTTTGTCCATTCGGTTACATTGTTGGTTCGTCATTATCAACATGTACCATGTGGTTATGTACATGGTCTATTCTCTCACGAAGAATGCACTTTAACAATACGGTGGTATTTGACAACTACCAAGTCAAATTCAATGCTTTCTTTGAACTGTCAAAAACGACAGTTTTTTAAGAATTTTGTATGAGTTTGTGAATTGTGACGTCACGTTTTTTAGCGTCATACAGCAGACTTATTTCTTTGCTGGAAAAATATAATTAAGTTAGTCATAAAATCAATTAATGAAAATGTGGTTATTTTTTATTACTGTATTGAACAGTTGAAATAATTTATTTTTAATTAAGGAGATTTTGATAGATTAGGTTTTTTGAAGGGTGACTTCTGCTCGTGTGAGACGAGAGTTCCTACTCCTGCACTTCGAGCCGGAGTCTCGGTAACCTGTTACATTCTCCGCGGCTTCGTATGACAATTATGGATAGCGATTAAGGTGGATACAGGATTAGTGTTATAGAGGTAAAACTAATTCTAAAGAATGTTGAAAATTTGAATAAATATGGCCAGGCCGCAAGCTTTGAGGAGTCTATCGACTTCTTAACCACTTAAACGAAGCCAAGCCATAACGACATTATCGATAACAGGTGATTCCAAATGTGACTATTAAGCGTTACCAGGGTCGCATATTGTCATCCGTCAGAGTAAAGCAACAGGGTTTTTTAATTTCAAAATTGCAAGATTTATAATTAGGTAGGTACATGCTATTATTAAGAATTTTCGAAATACCCAATGACTTCACCCACTCGACCTGGTGAACGAACGTGAGATGCCTTGTACCTATAACATTTACCTATGGTAGTGATTATTCCACCAACGATGCAGTCATCATAAAATTCAAGTGAAGTACCAACTAGTGAGGGGCATTTTTTAAGCAATGGCATCATTGCTTAAAAAAAAACGCACAACCATACAACCATTTTACTTCACATTTCCGCACTTCATTATCTAACATAATATTAGTTACAGTTAACAAAAACACTTCGTTCTGTTTTTTGTTACCTACATACAGTTTTCTTGTAACGTAACCGAGATTAGGTAAGTTTAACAATTCATAATCTTTGGTTTAACTTTCACTTACATAATGTTTTGATCCATATGGATTTATTCCACGGATTTAAAGTGTAGTAAGTAAAGGGTTAATGTAAAACAATATTTTAGAATCGGAAATTGGTGACGTAACTTAAACGAAATTCTAATTAAGAATTTTCAAACTCAAAGTCAAAGCATTTATTTCAATTAAACCATAATTTGATACTTTTGAAACGTCAACAAATACAAAATAAACAATAGTATACCAGTCAGTCCGTCAATGAAGCTAGGTGGAAGCTACATAGGTGCTCATTCCTCGATTGTCGTTCGATGCGAACAGACGTATTTATAACTTACTATTGAATTAATGCAACAGTGACCTACTAAATTACTTTTGCTGATACTGTAACTTAGTATTTTACAATGAAAACATAATCAAATCATAGTAGTTTGAAAATGGATAAAATGCCGAATAATCTGGCTTCCTGTGCCTCACCAATAGGGAGCAGCCGTAAATCTGGCTTCTCTATAGAAGCTGTGTCCACGCCCGACATTCAGAACTGGATGGCAAGCATTGAGAAGCAGTTGAACGAAGTATGTATTTTTGCCACAGAGGGCAAACTCAATTCGGAGCAAAAACTCAAAATTTCTAACTTGAGCCGAAAAATTGGTGCTGATGTGTCGCAAATGGCTGTCCTCTACCAAGCTTTAAAGCAGCAAGCCCGCTTAGCCGTCAACATTATGGATGAATTGAGGGAAAAACAAGATCTATCAGACCAAATGTTGGAGATCAAAAACACTCACAAGAACTCAAATACAACAAAAAACGAGTCTTTCGCTGATATGGTGAAGAAAGGTAAAAGTTTCGTGCGACCTAACAACTTGTGCCCTGTTGCTATTTATCCAATAAATAAACAGAAGTCTAGTGATGAAACTAAATCGATTGTGCAAAAAATTATAAGTCCTGAAGAATTGAAGCTACATGTGCGCGGAGTCCGTCGAACTCAAAATGGAGGTGTTATAATTAGCACAGAAACCAAAGAAGATGCCGTCAAAGTCAAGGATGCAGTAGGCATATCGTTGTCTGGACTCTTTGCTGATGAACCCAAAAAGCGCCAACCACGACTCACGATTATAGGAGTGCCGACGTCCATGAACGATGCTGACGTAATTAAATGCATATACGAGCAGAACATAACTGACAAGTTCCCAGATATGTCATTAGAGTCCTTTTTAACGGCTGTTAAAATAAGTCACAAATCTGGAAAAAAGGATGCATCGACCTGTAACTTCATAGTAGAGTTTCCAGCAAAGATACGTAAAGCCCTTATATCCCAAGAAAGGCTTTACATAAACTGGACTTCTTGCCCTGTCAGAGATTTTACGCTCGTCACCAGATGCTACAAATGTCAGCAGTATGGTCACGCAGCAAAAACGTGCCGGGAGCTCTCCCCATCGTGTGGCCACTGTGGAGAAGTGGGACATTTAACATCTGCGTGTACTAAGAAAGTGGAGTCCCTTAAATGCGCAACTTGTTCTCGGTTTAACAAACCCAGCCAGCATAAAACTGGAGACGTTGAGTGTCCCGCCAGGAAGATAGCGGAATATCGGTACATCAACTCAATCGACTATGAGGGCGCATAAAAACGCATCACACTCTAGGTCTTTCCGAGTTGGTTAACCTGTGCCCTGAATAACAGTTACACAACATAATAGCATTATTGCTACCTAAGCAATTAATTTCATATTATTGTAATTAGAAAATGACCGAATGTATTGTAACCTAGTTTATATTCCTGCTGATGTTTGATATGTTGTAATTCTGAATAAATGTTAATGTTAGGTATAGATAATGTTGCAATATTTTTGCCTATCCCTTCGGGGATTTATTGTTATGTAAGTAGGTATATTTTATGTATAACAAATAATTAAAAATGCACCTCTGCCTATCTCTTATGAGAATATAGAGTATGAGGTTTTATTTTGTATGTATGTATGTTTATTAAAATAATAATATTGTTTACTGTTGCATAATGATAAGTATGTAGTTACGTTTTTAGGAATAAGATGTCTTCCTACAAAAGTAATGTATAGAGCTCCTTTCGCCTGCGATACAGGATTGTCCTAGTGCAGGCATCTAACTTTATGAGATCAATTTCACTTACTTGAAACATATTTTGTATTTTGCATTTTTGAATTATGAATAAAATTTTATTATTATTTATTATTATTATTATTCCAAAATGTAGATTCGAATGGAGAACAGGAAACTACATTCGTTACTCTTTTAAAAAAAGTATGTTATTTATAATATATAGAGGTAATATGTATAATAATGCAACTAGGTAAGGTCCTACGTGATGAAAAACCGCTAATTCTGAGTCGATTTCTACTCACACGGGAGTAAAGGATGAATGTTTCACATTAAAACAAGAATATTATTGTCTATGTCCGGTAAGATAACGAGATGGCGCGAAAGTGGAAAGCATACCCTGACATTATGCCTAAATAAAGCAGCTTTGCGCCTTGATTATTTTCCCTGGTTCTCGTGGGAAAAATTAAAGAACTTCTTTTAGCTGGTTTTGCAACTTTTCCTAGTGATTAGACAAGAAGTCGTTATGAGTGTCGTTATTTAAATAAGTATTTGATATTGCAGTTATCTTTTTATGCTTCTCGTAGCATGGAGACTGGATTGGAATGGTTAAGCTCGCCCCAGTCCCCAAATGTGTGGATCTGAATAATTTGTAGAGTTGTAGTGCTACACAGTGAATCTGTAAAAGTGTGAATTGTGAATTATATGAGACCAATGCAAAATTTAAATTTACTAATATCATAAGTGCGAAAGTTTGTGTGTGGTTTGCAAAACGGCTAAAGGGATCGGATTATTTATATTATTATAGCGGTGTGACAGATTGTAATCTGTTATAACACATCTAGGCTACTTTTTATCCCACAAGAACGCGGGCGTAGCCACGGGCAGAAGCTAGTTCTTAAATAATCTTCATAAATAAGTTAAAAGCTAATTTCGGTTTTATATTAATTTGAAACAAATAATCTGTGAAATGTCTGTGAAGCGATTGTAATTTTGCGATAGGCTGTAGTTTTTATTAATAATTAAAAAGTTAACTATTAAAAGCTAGTGAATCGTTTTTTTTGTTTCATTAATTAGCACCAATGACCGCCTCTTTATTTTATAATTCGAATTTGGAGCCCGTCCCGTCCCGCCCCTTCTTTGTCTGGCAACACCGATATTTATTGGCTGGATATTCCGTTACATGCACGATTATTACATCACGATTTAGATTCGAGGCGGATAAATTAGTCACGATTAGTCTGCTAGCACTAGATTTAAAATAAAATCTGTGTGAAAATTACATTAATAAAATAAGTGTAGGTAGGTACCTACATTCGCATCAACATCATTCACCGAAGAAAATCGACACAAATTAAACATGTCACTGTCACAGTTATTTTTTTTTATTTTTTTTATGGAATAGGAGGCAAACGAGCAGTCGGAGCACCTGATGGTAAGTAAACGATCCGCCCATGGACAATCGAAACACCAGAGGAGTCACAGATATATACTTTGCCGGCCTTAAGTGTCTTGTGATCATAATAATCGTTTTTATTGCAGATCGCTTACTATTCGACCTATTTGGAAGTCATTGGAGGAAGCCTATGTTCAGCAGTGGACGTCGTACTGTGGCTGATACTTATGTTGAAGATGATTGCTTTGATGTCAGGTGAGTTGTAGGTACCTACTCCTTGCTTATTCTATGCAAATTATTTTCTCACCGTTTTACAGTAATTAAAACAATTTATTATTGTAACACTTGCTTAATAAGCGCATGTCAATATTTTATTGTCATTACACGGAGCTGTAATTTGCATAAAAATTGTAATGCAATTTTCCTTGTATCGCCATGTTTGCATTAAAAAACTCTTGAAAGATTTTTATATTGTCTTATGCATTATTACTTATGTCTGGTTTTTTCCTAGATGAGCAGGTTGAGGTGCATGTGCATGTGCATAATATCAATAAAATGGCTGATTAGATATACACTACAATAAAAATGGTGAAACAAAATCTCACTCTTACGCAGAAACGAAGATCTTGGCAAAATAAAAAGCAATATCAGATATAAAATAGGTTTCATTTTGTTTTCTAGGTATGTAGGGTAGGTACTAAGGTATAAGATAATTCCCAGATTAAAAATAAAGTTGCATTTAAGTAGGTAATCAAACCTTACAATACAGAATACAGCTCATAGATAGGCCATGGTTAAACAACGACGTCATAGATACGGGAACTTTACAACTCGATCTCTTGAATAATCTTGATACGTACAACTGCTGCATATCGAGCTATACAAATCCAGTTTATCATGGTCTCGCTTCTTATAATCTTTCGGAATATTCGACGGTCAATTTATACTGGATATGTATAACTAGTGTAGTCATGTGTGCTGACGTACTTAAATATACAATAATAAATAAAGTTCATTGATCAAGATTGTATCAGCATTCAGCGAGGCTTGTCGATGCGGATTTAAACAACTAATGACCTCGTAATCTTGGCACTATGACGACATAGCTTGATGACTAATGCTTATAAAATAACATTAAGGTAATGTTGTTACAATTTGGTATGTAACTGTTAAACGTAAGTTTAATCATTAACTGTTGATCTGAAAGAAAGAAAGAAAGAAAATACATTTATTTGGCCATTGGCACACGAAGATTGGCATCTGATTGTTTTTAAGTGTGGGAGAGCCATGCTTCGGCACGGTTGGGCCGGCTCAACCGGAGTGATAACACGGCCTCACAGAAGACCCACGTGAAACAATGCTTGCGTTGTGCTTCGTCCTGTGGTGAGTTACAGAAGGCCCAATAGCCATCTCTCCCCAGTCTCCCTAATCCTCTACAATCCTTCAATTCCCAAAAGGCCGGTAACGCACTTAAAACGCCTTGGTGTTCCAGGTGATCCATCTGCTCGTTTATCGGATTATCCGACAAAAAATGGGAACATTACTAACTAGCATAAGTTTTTGCCCGCAATTTCACTCGCGTAGGCAACTCAAAATGATAATAAAAATTTGGCACCTACTTACCGAAACACAACGCAAGCGTTGTTTCACGCTAGTTTTCTGTAGGATCGTGGTATCACTCCGGTCGCGTTAGCCCATTCATGCTGAAGCATGGCTTTTCTTATAAACTTTAAGTTATACAGTTAATCAGTACCTTTCTAATAAAGGTTGCTATGACCATGACTGTTATAAAATGGTCATGTTATAATCAAATTAATAAATGGCTGCTAGTAATAGGAAGCGGAAATAAGTTTTAATCAAAGTTATGTTGTTGTGAATCTGAGTTACGATCATTTGGATGCACCTAATGACCTTGTCGTTTGGTACTACGATTTTTATAATTTAACGCGAGTGTATCTTATATAGAAATAATTTATTTCGACCGATCTGCTGAATCAGCGTTACATTTCCTGTCTTAACTTATTTGAAGTTACTTTCTGCGTATTAGGAGGAATCTAATTAAATCAAATAGTTCTTGTAATTTTTGTCGATTAATGTTCAGCTGCACTAATTATTACCGCCAAGAACCGGAAACGGAGGCAATAACGATTTTTTTTCTGCAGTTAAATAAACTCCTGTATTTTTGCCCGTAAAACTTGATTCGTCTGATTGTTTTGCTACATATTATTCATATAATACACATTAAAGAAAGTTTAACTAAAACACGATTAATTATTATTTTTATCTCAAGAATTTTCTAGGACCTCTTTAATATTTGAAAATATTTTAATTTTCTAGCAACATTTCTAGTGAAATGTCATGTGACGTGACAACGTTGACATTAAAAAGCAGTATGTTTTCGCTTCGCGTTTTGTCAAATATATAGTCAAATTGTTAATTGACGCTTTTGTTATTGGCTGTCATTCTGTATAAGAATTCTGATCCAATAAGAGAATTTCATGTATAAAATTGATACGTACAGCAAAAACATACTGTGTCAATCCCATAATAAAGTAGGTGAAATGTGATTGAATTTGTGTAAAATAATCTAATTAAATAAGTTAATGAGCTAGTTTAGTTGATAACATCGTCAAGAAATAGATAACAGGTAACCTAAAATTTGTATATTTTGCTAAAATAACATAGATATTAGGTGTTAAAAATTGCACAGTCAGCCGTGCTATTCGATGCAGTAAAAATAAAAAATATAAATTTAGATTACCTTGAGACCTATTTTGAACTAAATTTGCGCCGTAGATAGTATATAAATCAAATATAATATCTAATACTAGGCTATAGTTGGCTTAAAACATTACCTTTTAAATTTATTCATACAATTTAAATATTTAGTTGTCTGAAGTTTAATAGACTCTTAGTAGGTGACTTTGCATGTATAGGTTATTGGGGACAGTAGTAGAAACACATCTAACACCCGTGAACCAGACCTGAAACCATACAAATTGTAAAACAACCTTGTAAAATAGATAAGATTACCTTCTACTTGTTTAACTAAGAATTAGGGATATTTTCTGTATTCGTATAACAAAAACTAATTTAAATTCATAGTAGAACATATTCACCTTAATGTAGATAATATTGATGTATATTTTTCCTGGTGTTTAGTTACCTTCTTTTAACTTTAATTCGTCTATCTATAATTCATAAACTTGTATTGCCATAAACAAGACATTATATACTGTTCTATCCAACTCTATGTTCTGTATTTGTGGACCAATTGTTAGTAATAACATCACAAACTAAATAAAGTTTGCAATAAATAAAATTGTATTAGAGAAGATCTAAATATTAACTTGTTGAAATTCATCCCCTAAATTTGTTCATACAAAAGTAGTATCTAAACATTGGAAATAAGGTCTAAAATAGAGCAAGTTTCTTGTAAGTTGTTGT
Organism: Spodoptera picta; assembly: GCA_038387885.1. Classification (NCBI taxonomy): domain Eukaryota; kingdom Metazoa; phylum Arthropoda; class Insecta; order Lepidoptera; family Noctuidae; genus Spodoptera; species Spodoptera picta. Next base: position 520,025 of record JAZHFQ010000137.1, read on the forward strand.
AGTACAATACATACATTTGATAAACAAACCAGGAAAAATGATTCATTCCTACAAGCATAGGTACATACATACCTAAGTTTTATAGTGTGTTATCACATCAGTAATTTCTTTGAGGAAGTCATGATGTGTTTTGACCCCAACATCCATTGCTCATGATTTGTGTGAATAGAGTTTGAATAAATTACTGTTGTGAGACTCATCATCAATAGCCTTTAAATGTCCACTTCTGAGCTAAGCCTCTTCTCACACGGAGAAGGTATGAGCATTAATTACCCTGCTTGCTTAATGCGGGTTGGCAATTTAAAACTTATATTTATGAATTATAAGCCCAGGTTTCCTCACGGTATATTCCTTCACGTTTGTCAGTGGTGTCTAAATAATCTTAGAAAGAACATATAACTCAGAAAAATTCATATTGGTACTTGCAGTTGGTAATGTGGTTCTGAGACTGGCATGTTCCAAACAGGGAACTACTAGAAGTAAATAAGGTTTCATTGTGTTACTGAGAATTTCAAAGTTGTTGTTACATGTACCTTTACCCATAAAATATATTCAAATGAAAATGTGTACCTTATCAGACTCACTTCACTTCACACTCAATCACTTATTTTATTAGACTTAACTGGGAAAGATGCGAGCGGTCACCGGTGACCACTCTCAACTTACATTATAGACCTTATTCCCGATGTTTAGAGACTAGTTTTGTATAAACAAATGTTGTGGATTTTTCTCAATCGGACATTTACAAGTTAATAAGATACTTTTGATTATTAAACAAAGTATTTGAATGATAAACAAAACTGTAACCAAAAAATAATGTAGTAGAACTCAAAATTTATTACATTTTCTAGATAAAAAATGCGGTGGGTGCTATTATCAGTATTTGTGCTGCTATGTAGTACATTAGCGGCCCATGCGTTTGAGGACCAGGCTCTCGAAGACGATGACTTTGCAGAGTTTGAGCAGTTCGAGGCTGAGGATGATGAACTGATTGCTGGTAGGTGTAGAAGTACTATTTATTAATAAATGACACAATATTCACATAATTAGATTAATTATGTAGTTTATATGACAGACCGATGTTTAAATTTTTCTTCATGCCCATAAATTAGTACAAAGGCGGGCTTAATGCCTGGGGCATTCTCCTCCAGCCAGACCTTTGGGTGATGCAGAGACAAAAATAATGATGGATGCAAGAAGCAAGCGAATTCAGGAACAACAATAGATAAATTTAAATGAATTGAATAGATTTACATAATAAGTCCCTATAATAATTAGGTATAAGACACAACAATAAATAAGTAATGTGAATATTTTTCAGATTTCGCTGAGGATAAGGAGCTTCCTGCTTCAAAGCCAATAAAGAGTGCATCTCAGGAGCAGTTTGAGGCCAATGTCGAGACTGAAGACGAGATATTAGTTGAGGTATATTTAATACAAGTACAGCCCTAATATAAAGTCATATGGTTTATTTTTCTTTGTTCAGAAATAACTTATGTTTTTATAATAAAAATAAAACTAGCTTCTGCCCGCGTCTTCGTACGGGCAATCCCGTTTTCTCCCGTTCCGATTTTTGTCATAAGAACCTTCTCCTGACAATAACAAACACAACAAAAAAAAGATCAGCCAACCGTTCTCAAGTTATGATGTGACAACTGGAAACGGGTTTAATTTTTATATATATAGATTAGTAGTGAAAAGTGGGTGTTACATTGTACAGTGACGTTGAGTGCCGTAATGTGCACCTCTGCCTACTCCTTCGGGGATAAAAGACGTGATGGTTTATTTTAAAGAAAAAATGTCACTAAAGATCATTGAAGACAAGCACTCGTCAGTTCATGTCAATCAGTCATATTTAATTCAAGGTTTTTTTTTTTTTTTTAATGGGGGAAAATCATCGAATGACTGCTCCCGCCTGGGTGAGGCGGGAGGGAGTGTCAGACTCTTACTGACTAAAAACCACCCCGTTCCTTCTCCTGCACATTGAGCCGGAGCCCCGGTTACCCGTTAGGTTCTCCGCGACTTTATTCAAGGATAAGAATTGAAGTTAATAGTAAGGGTAATAGTAAGGCTAGTGCTGAAAATCCGCGCAGCGACTCGAGCAATCGTGCTCTCGTGCTCGTGACACGGCATTTTAGCTGAGCAATGGCCTGTTTGCACCTTGTACATAGTTCTGTTTTTGTTTCTGTAATGGTGCAAATAAACTGCTTTTCTTTCTTTCTTTCAAGTGGCATGTCAATAAAATATATTTTTATCCCCCTCAGGATGAAGATAATGAGTTTGAGCACTTCCAAGACCCTGAGGAGTTCGAGGGTTTCCAAGACAATACTCCTCGAAGCTCCGAACAGCCAAAGATCACTATTTCTAAGGTAAGTCGTCGAGTACCGGTTTTGTAGACACAATTATAGAACAATAGTTGCGGTCACCGGTGACCGCTTGGTGTTTGACAGTTTAAACTGTTTAATCTTGTCTGCACGGTTGGCGGGGTGGCTTCGCAACTGACTGCCGCGCAACATGTATCGGGTTCGATTGCCGCACGGAGTAACTCTCTGTTTGTTCCGCAAATTATTGTTTCGGGTCTGGGTGTCATTGTGTATGTGAACTTGTATGTTTGTAAACTCACCCACAAGACAGGAGAAAATCCTAGTGTAGGACAACGTAAAAAAAATTAAATAAACTACCCAAGAGGAAACTGCAACTTAATACAAAATTAAACTAAAATGAAAGATAACTCGCCTACTAGAATAGTTACCGTAGCCTATGTTTCTTATGTTTGTACGAACATAGACAGGATGCTCCATGGCCACATTATCAATTACCACCAAGCGAGTTGGTGGCTAAACGCCGACCCTTATCTGAGAGATAATGGTTAATATTTTCGTTTTGGCCATCTATAAGGATATTTATTTATTTACCTACCTTATATTGTCTTATAGGTATAAAACCAATAACTGGATGTTACGTCTCATTCACTTGAGCCTCACAGAAAACCAACGTGAAATCCCCCCGACGTGGAACCCAATCCCGTATCCCCAACCTTCCCAATCCCTGGATCCCCAACCTTCCAAATCCCTGAATCCCCAACGATCCTCAAATTCCTAATCTCCAAGTGTCCATGGGCGATGCCGATTGCTTACCATCAGGGTGCTTATTCTTGAAACCAATCTCAATGTCAATGCAATTTCAATCCAATAAAATCTCAGTAATTATTCAATGTCAAAACTACCCCTATCGTAGCTGTTAAAATAGCAGTCAGAGTACGGAATTTAGAGCGAAACTATTACTATTAGCTATTAGTATAGAGGTACAATTAAATTCGTTAAATATCCACGCAATACGGATGCAATGAGAGCTAGTATTGCAACTCATGAAATTTCATAATACCAATGTCGATCGATCGGAATCCAATTCAAGGGTAAGTCCCCAGGTGATCCGTCGGCACATTTACTGGTTTATCCCAAAAAAAATCTTTAGACCTTGGTTTACGATGTTGAATATCCTCTAGTTATTGTAAAGTACATTTAAAATATTGGGTTTATTTCTATTCCAGGTTCCTATAATGATCCGTCCTCGGTGGGACGCCTATTGGTTGGAAGGCATTCTCTGCTGCCTCCTCGCTGCATACGCACTGGCCTATGCGGTAGGACGCGCGAAGAACACGTCAATTGCGACCAACTTCTTGAAGTTACATAAGCCACTTCTTGATGATAACTTCACTTTAGTTGGTAAGTACCTAAGTACTTATATTTGATTATATGAATTAATAGATTATTTTGGTTTTGACTGCCCTTGCATAAAGAATTTAGAAGAAAGATCTTAGTTATTCATATTTCCGTAGTAATATTGGGAAATCCTCGTTTAAGCCTAAAGCAATTCGGATTTCTATGACTGTATTTTGTTGGTAGTTTCGGCTGTATTTTGTTGGTGAACCACTTAAAGTAATTTATGGGACTCATCTGATTTGATGGAGGAGTTGGCAAATATTATGTTATCTATAATATAATTTGCCAATTCGATGCTAAAATAAATTCTAGTTATTAAAGTACTATCCTTATAATTCCCAGGTGAGACAGGCTCAGACGTGGTGACAGCAAGTTCAGACCGCGGGTGGCGCCGGGAGGCGGAGCACTGCTTCACCATGTGGTGCAGTGGACGACTCTGCTGCGAAGGCATGCTACTCACACTCAAACTTATCAAGGTATAGCCACTATTCATTTCTGTCATAATTTTTACACACTATTAACTTGTCATTTATGTGAAAACTTTTTAGTTTTTTGCTCATATTAGATGTCGCCACTGTAGTGTTACAAAATCTTTATTCTTAATTATTATTTCTCCTTTCCAGCGTCAAGACCTGGTCCACGTACTCCTAGGAGTAGTTAGACCGACGCCGGACACTCTGCTCGTTCGTGTGGAACTAGGTAAAGACGACAGCGATCCCTTCGTACTCTGTGTCGCACAGAAAAAGATCGCCACCCGCCTCGCCAAGGAAATGCAGGACTTGGTATGTTATTTTGAACTTTATAACTATTGCACCAAATGTGGAAGTTGTGTGTCATATTTTCTTTTGTTTAAAAAATATTGGTTGTTTCTGACAGTGAGAACTTTCTTTTTTGCGCTTAGTAGGTGGCGCTAGTGAAGATTTTAGTCTTGTTGTGGCTACTAATTACAGCTAAGAGCAGCATTCTGATAAATCTTTTAACCTGCGATGCAAACCCTTATATTGTAGCCCAATAGGGCTGATGCCGATACGGAGCCGCGGAGGACTTAACGTGTTGCCGGGGCTCCGGCTCGAAGTGCAGTAGTAGGAACGGGGTGGTTTTTAGCCCGTAAGAGTTTGACACTCCCTCTCGCCTCACACAGGTGGGAGAAGTCACTCGGTGATTTTCCCCCCTTAAAAAATCCCTCTTACATTGAGGAAGTCCACCACCTATTGATGTAAACTAAAAACTGCGGGTTACTCACGTGAATATACTGAGAAAAGCTCTACTAGTTTCGAACCACAGCGGGGTTCTTCCTCGTGAGCAGCGTGCGCGGTCGCGGCGATGTTGCGCAGCTCACTGTAAATGAGTAATCCGCAGTTTTTAGTAAATTTAGTATGTCTCACGATAGTTGACATAAAAACCTACTGATGTTTTTATGTGTGGGAGACCATGCTTCGGCACGAATGGGCCGGCTCGACCGGAGTGATACCACGGCCTCACACAAAACCAACGTGAAGCAATGCTTGCATTGTGTTTCATCGTGTGAGTGAGGTTACTGGAGGCCCAATTACCCTCCCCTTCCCCAATCTCCCCGATTCCTGAATCCCCAACGATCATCAAACTCCTAATCCCCGAAAGGCCGGTAACGCACTTGTAACGCCTCTGGTGTTCCAGATGTCCATGGGCGATGCCGATTGCTTACCATCAGGTGATCTGTCTGCTCGTTTACCGGTTTATGCCATAAATTAAAAAAAAATGTTTGAAAATGATGATAAATAAAATAAATGTTTGGTTCCAGAGCGTGTTTTGTCCGGAGCGTCGTGCGGGCGACAAGCACGGGCTGCCGGGCGCGCTGTGCGTGCTGTCGGAGGCGGCGGAGGCCACGGCCGCCGTGCTGGACGCGCGCGTCTGTACCGCGCTGCACCACTACCACCACCACGTCCACTACATACACATCTCCGACCGGTACTCCGGACCCAAGCAGATGGAGTGAGTACTCTTAGGCTGACCCCACATTGGGCGTGCGCGACCCTCGGCCGTGCGAGTAGCGCGAGCGCAGCGTTCTTACCCCTTCGCCCGCTATCCCCGCCGCCCGCTACTGATTCGGTCAGTCGCATGGTGGACAGTGGTGTCTTGACACGCGTTAAAAATGAAGGCACCGAGTGAAATTAATATCGAAAGCTTTTCACTATTCTTTATATGTCTGCTGTACAAAATATAGTAATCACTTTATTGTGAACAAGAATACCATATTATTATTGTATCTTGCCTTTCTTTTCATTACATGTCTTATTTCTTTTTAGTACTAGCAAAGCTAACAGTAGTGTTTCCTCGTCTGAGTCCATTTTGTTAGTGATTGTAGAACAGTAACGCATCGACGTGTGCTAACACGTCACTGGCCAAATTATGACTGACTTGTCTGAAGGGGGTTAAACGCCAAGGCAAGGGCCGCGCACGCCTTACCCCCGTCACACGGCGGTAACACCCGACGCTCGTCCGTGCAGCTCGCACGCCAAATGTGGGGTCAGCCTTATAGTTATTATTTAATATTAGCTACTTCTGCGCGGTTTCACACGCTCTTCTCAACTCCTGTTGGTCGTAGCGTGATGTTTTATAGCCTATAGCTATCCTCGATAAATACGCTATCCAACACAAAAAGAATTATTCAAATCAGACTTGTAGTTACGGAGATTAACGCGTTCAAAAAAACAAACAAAAAAAAACAAACTCTTCCGCTTTATATAAGAGTGTAAGATAACATAACATCACGCCTTTTATCCTCGAAGGGCTATCCCTTCGAGTTGGTCACAAATGTATGTATATGTATTTTACTATGTCATCTCTGTCACTACATGCCGTGGCCCGGAAAGGATTTACATAACATAACATAACATCACGACTTTTACCCCCGAAGGGGTAGGTAGATGTGCACATTATGCTACTGTACAATGTAACACCCACTTTTCACTATTTATGTTATGAGTCCCATGTAATAGGGGGTGAGCTTATTGCTATATACCGGGCACAGTTCCAGACCCCGTCCTACTATTGAGATTTTTTTAAAAACCCAGTAATACTTTGCCCGACCTGGGTATCGCACCCTCTCTAGGGTGCAAGTGCGACTGCCGGGCAAGGGGTTTCCCTTACCGGGCAGTCGCACTTGCGACCACTTCTTATTTTATGGTCACTACTGAGCAAAGCCTCTTCTTATACGAAGAAGGTTTGAGCTTTAATCACCACGCTTGCTCAATGCGGGTTGGCAATTACTTATAATTAGAAATTATAAGTCTTGGTTTCCTCACGATGTTTTCCTTCACAGTTTGTCAGTGGTGTCTAAATAATCTTAGAAAGTACATATAACTCGGAAAAAGTCACATTGGTACTTGCCGTTCGTTGGCGTCTTAAACCTCAGGACCACTACAACATTTTGGTCACAAAAATTAAATAAAAATCATTGTGCTATGTTATGTAGCCTCTAAAGACCTCTCCGTAATATTTGAACTCATTATATGAGACTAGCTTTAACCCGCAATTGGGTATTTAATAACTAGTCAAATTCAATACATTTTTACATCTGTCAAAAACGACAGTTTTCTATGAATTTTGTACGCGATTGTGTATTGTGACGTCACGTTTTTTAGCGTCAAACAGCGTACATATTTCTTAAAAAATTACCGGAAACATACTAAAATTAGGTGGGTAATAAAATGAATTTATGAAAGTGTGATTATTTTAAATATTTTATTGTATTGAACAGTCGTAATAATTCATTTTTGATTAAGAAAAGTTTGCAATTCCTGTGAAATGAAATGAAACAGCAAAAAGCGCTCTTAAAAATAATCACTTCAACATTTATTTTTGTTTAAAAATGTCGTGTAAAACGAATATTATTAACGCTACTTATTCAACAGGGAAGCAGCAGTAACGAAGCCTCCAGACACGGAGAAGGTGATGCTGATCAGCTTTGCTTTGGGACCCGACGGCGGCGGAGACGAGGTCCGGCCGCTACTGCAGCTCGTCTTCCACCTCATGGACAAGATCAAGAGGCTCCGGCTTAGCAAAGAGGTTCGTTCTTAAATGATTTGTTGTTTCCATAATGTTGATTCTTTTTTCCATTAATTAAAATATTATTACTAACTGAAATAGCGATTTTGAGAAAGTATAAAAACCTTAATTGACAACTTAACTGTGAAAAGGGTAGTTTATTAATTACTTAGTAAAACTGAAGGCTTTGTATCGCTTCCATATAATGTGCGCCAAAACGTATGGACTGTTGTTTCTTTTTGGGTAATCATCATATTAAACAGCTTTTCTTTTATTTGGTTGAGATAACAACAAAAATTATAGTTTTTTAGCCCACTTCTAAAATGCAGAAGAAGATTTCGTTGCCTCACACGATGCCATTAATTTAATTATAACACAATATACATCACATCGACTCAAACTTTGTTTTATTTAAGACAGGTATAGTTTATCTTATTGTCACGATGTATGGTTCCCCCCAGGCGCTGGCGAAGTGTGAGAAGCGTCGTCAGAAGGTGGCGGAGGCCTGGCTGCGGGGCGCGCACGCCGCCCGCCAGGAGCAGGCCGCCGCGCGCCGGGAGGAGAAACGCAAGCTGGAGAAGGAACGCATCCTCGCTGTACGTATACTATTACCGCCCAAACATTTATATTGTCACCTTTTAAACCTTCCCTGGACTTGAATGTACATTACAAGACTAAAATTACCTAAATCGGTTCATCTGATCTCTAATTTTAGCGAGACTAACGATCGGAAATAACATAACATAACATCACGCCTTTTAGCCTCGAAGGGATAGGCAGAGGTGCACATTATACCACTGTACAATGTAACCCCCACTTTTCACTATTTATGTTATGAGTCCCATGTAACAGGGGGTGAGCCTATTGCCATATATCGGTTCCAGACTCCGTGCTACTACTGAGATTTTTTTTCAAATCCAGTAATACTTTGCCCGACCCGGGAATCGAACCCGAGACTCCATACCCGGCAGTCGCAATAGCGACCACTCGGCCAACGAGGCAGTGCTATTATTATGAGTTACTGCATTTATTGACTACTTTACCTTTTTGCCCCTTACAGGAGGACGACCCAGAGAAACAGCGTCGCTGGGAGCTAAAAGAGCAGAAACGCCAACAGAAGCGGAAAACGCCGAAAATGAAACAATTAAAAGTAAAGGCTCTGTGATCATTGATAGTAGACAGTTGGATCACAGGCGCCACAGCAATCAGTCATGCAATATATACAGTCTTTGTTATTTATTAAGTGTTACATACTCAATGGCTGCGAATAAATGAATTTTACGTTATAATCTATGTTTTTTATTGAAGTTGTAGTTGCAATAACGTCGTTCGCCAGCGCACGGTACCGTAGAGCGGTTGCGGGAGGTCGCGGCGAGCTGCCGGGGGCCGACTACCACCGGGGGCGAGCTACCTGGGCCGCTACCGGGGGCGAGCTACCTGGGCCGCTACCGGGGGGCGAGCTACCTGGGCCGCTACCGGGGGCGAGCTACCTGGGCCGCTACCGGGCTCGCACTACCGGAGACGTGGTTCTGCCCAACCCGTCATCACTACAAATCTGTATTATTTGTTCTAGTCTTTCCTGATACGGCTTGTTCACATATATTTCTTAGTCAAGATATAAATGCAAAGATTTTGTGCTTAAAAGCCGAAATGGAATGTGGCCGGGCCGTATTATATACACTGTAAATACCTATATCACATTATTTATTTCTAGAAATATAGTCATTGTTTAACACATTCAATTGTTTTTATTTCATTTACTTGTACAACCTGAGTCATAGGAACTGAAATCAATAGTTCTAAAATTATAATTACTATGAAGAAGATAAGCTTAGGGCTGAAGAGGTCTGTCTCAATTACATTATGTATAAAATGATAGGTACTTGCTAGATTTATTTCTTATTGCTATGTTACTTATGCTCATTCTGCACATTTATAGGTTTAAATTTTGTCATTGAATACAAAAGTATATTATATTTACAAATATGTAATATAAACTTAAATAAAATAAATACTATTACTTAAGAGACACAACTAGTGCATTGTTTCCCAACATGTGGTTCGCGGACCTCTGGGGGTCCGCGTGTCATCTCTGGACCAAACATAAATCGCTCATTAAATGCAAAAACAGCTAAAAAAATAAAATCTGATTTGAGACTACTACTAAGCAGTAGCGACATCAACCTGAATGTCCTTGATTTTGTTGCAAAAACAACACCAACCTTCACATTAATTTGTTTCTTCTTTTTTTCATATTTTTCAATAAACAATTACCTTCTGTATTTGTTTTTTTTTATCTGTAATCACTTATTAAATAGGTACTCCGTTTTATTTTTTGATATTTTAGGGGGTCTGTGAAAACTGGTCTTGATTTCCAAAGAGTCCGTGGGCTGAAAAGGCTGGGAAACGCTGAACTAGTGGAACGAATTAAATAAAAGAAAACTAAAAATTACTATTTATAAAGAGCATCAAATAATTCTTTATAAGTTTGTTTCGTTTGAATACGCTAATCTCTGTTTAATACTTAATGTACAACACCAAATACTACTTTTGTGTGGAATACTCTATTTATGAAGGAAGCCTATAGGCCTAAATTACATCGCACTACGACGAATAGGAACCAAAACGGGTGAAATAGCGCGTAAGTAAATAACGAATACGCACTCCTGAAATCTTGGCGTTTCGACACCCGGTCCATTTGCACCTAGTCAAATGATACACCCATGTTTTTGTTCTGCAGTGAAAACATAATGGCGAGCCCAGTCACTCCCTCCCGCCTAACCCAGGCGGGAGCAGTTATTCGACGATTTTCCCCCCTTAAAAAAAAGACGCCTATGACCCCTTAAATTTTGTTACTGGTGATAATTTTTTCATCACTACAGGAATTATCCTATCCACGTAAATTGCCAGACTTATTTTTTTATTTCAATTCGTCCAGACAACAAATAACTACCTAATAATCATTAAATAATAATAATTTCTTACTGCATTTTTCAAGTGATTGCCAAGTGAGGATTCGATTCTCTCACAAAACAACTATATTTTTGTAATCTGGATATTTATTTACTATCCAAGATTAGGTTGAATTCCTGGAAAGGAATCTAGTTCGTTCATATATTTTGCCAGTTCGAAAATATACTGGTAAACAATGCCAGTGACATTAATTTTTTTTTAATGTCTAGGGTAGGTAGAAAATATGTCATTGTTCTTCCTTCATTTTTTATGAAATTATACTGGGGATAACAATAAAAATACCAACATATTTTTCCAAGTCTCAATAAAACACCTATAATAATTATTAATCAAAGCAATATTTATTTCAAATATTTGTTATTAAATTAATAAGAACAAAATAACAAAATATGTTAACAAACATAAGTATCTATTTCTAAGTCACAGAAGCGTGGATGATAAATAAATAGTATGGATTGTTATGACAATTGAATTTTTGTGGATGGGATGAGATCTTCATACAGTCTTATTTTCACTCAATTTTTGTTATGTTTAATGAAATTACATTACACAAAAATATTATAATTATGCCAGCAGAATCACATTAAAATACTCATACCAAATATGAAGCATGGCTTTTATGACATAGGTATGTGTAGAATTATAAAAGATTTGTTTAAAAGAGAAGTGTGCATAAATGTGACTTAGACCAAAACAAAATGAATTTGTTCTCAACACTGGACCGCTAAGTTTAGGGTAACCATATAAATCATTATAAATCTCACAGTTAACAAATACATTAACTTTATCAAAACAATTGTCTAATTAAATTACAATGTATTTAATATTTGTACCGATTCCAAAAATTTTTGAGCAATTCGCTTAAACATTAATCAAAGTAGCTGCACTATCAATTATCGTTGGGGTGGATAATACAATACATGCAAAATCAACTCAAGTACACCGAGGAGCTAGGAACATTCAGAATCAGCTTCTACACTTAATAATCCATGCATCAGTATAAATACACTGAAAAATACATTATTTTCAACATTCATTAGATCACTTGAATACTACTTCTATTTTCTAACCTTCGCCACTCTAACTTAGAGTAAATACGATTCGAAGGTCATCACACTAGATTTTGCGGTGGCTTGTGAGTGGTGTCATTCATCGACTTGCAGCTTCTGAATGCGCGTGGAGACGCAGTCCATGTCGGGTGAGGGTTCGGCGCGTGGCGGGCCCTCTGCCGCCAGGTTCAGGTTCTCCAGCGACTGGCAGCGCTTCGCAGGACTCTTCACGCACTCGTGCTTGTATCCGCTCGTCGAAGGCTCTAGCAAACTGTTTTTGTACTCGCACCCGCTATCGCTCACGTCACTACTGATCGCATCCGAGTTTTCACTCTTAGTTCTATGTCTAATTGGTAATACGTAAGGGCAGAGTCGGTTTTTGTTCGTCGCTCGTTTCATACAATATCCCACGGTCACGTTAGACACGTATCGCGTGTTGAAATGCATCACGCTGTAATTTGTCTTAGACTCCCGCAAATAGTCGCGCCGTGCTTCAGTTATTGCACTCAACATTCCGAGATCGTGCAATGCTTTATCCAAATTCTCCAGGTTCATGTGGCGAGATTTCTGTGAACAACGCAATAATATCAGTAATGCGCACTGTCCTTTCATCTATTCTACAAGTTTATTGTTGATACATACACTTTTTTCGAATTCATTACATTTCATCCTGGATTAGATATAAGCAGAATTCAAGAAATATACATAGAAAACAGTGAAAATAAACATCACAAAAAAGTCATAATAAGGTATGACAAACACAAGTCTGGGTTGCCAGTTTTTAATCTTGGTAATAAAATATTCCAATAAGATAATGATAAGAACGCGATGAGAACAATTTTCAAAACAGGAAGACATGCAGGCATGATAATATTAGCATTTTTGTAGGTACTAAAGGTAGGTAATAAAATAAAAAGATCAAACAGGGTTTACTTTGTTGGTGTTAAATTGTAGGTTTTTTTATTATTATTGGATGGGCCGACGACGTTTGACCACTATCTCGCCTGGTGGTAAGCGATCGATTGAAGCGGTCTACGATGGAGCTCGTCGTCTTATAATCAACCTATTCACTCGGGCCTTGAAGAGACCCAGGTCAGGTACAAAGTAAACCCTATTAGTTCTTTTTGTTTTTTAATTTGTGAAAAAAGTCCTTCGTCAATGTCATTTTGTATTTTATGTTTTGTGAATTCTCTTTATTTTTGTTATCTGTCAAACTTCCTATATCAAACGTAAAATTTAATTACCATCAGATTCATAAGTTTTGATGTAAATGAAATGAAAAAATGTACTAAGTATGGCTGAAATATTGAAAGAGTGGTTAACTGAGAGGCTGAACCGTCCTATATCATGGGAAGCGGAAGAATTTGGAGATATGATGAAAAATGGTTATATAGTTGCTGATGTACTGAACAGTTACAATGTTATTAACGACGAGAAACATTTTTTAATAAGAGCTAGTTTAGCACAAGAAGATATTAAAAGCAACTGGAAATATTTATCAGAATGGTTAGCTGATATTAATGTTTACGTAAGTGCCAGTGATCTAGAAAACATAATGGATGGCAAGGGTTCTTCAATAATTCGATTATTTTATAAAATGTTTCTACATTTGGACAAAAGGGACAGAACAAACTTTATCAAACGTGAAAGGAAAATGGTGTCCAGTTTAATAGAGAAAATTGGTCATAGATTTAAAGTAGACAATATACCAGAAGGAGAAGAATCCATAGTCGATGATCTTGCAAAGCCATTATTGAATGAACACCATTTTATTGAATGGCAAAGAAAGAAAACGGAGCAAGTAAAAGATACCTATGAATATATTCGGCATAAATATTCGAAAATGTTAACAAATATAACTGAAGCAAACACTCCAATGCGCTATCAAAAACCTACAATGCCACCAAAATTATCGAGCAAAGAGCGCCAGGAAATGGAACGATTCGCTTTAAAGTACCCTTGTAAATTCGAAAATTATACGTATGATCAGTTAGTTTCAATGGAATTGCAAGCTAAAGATCAAAGAACCTCTTTTTCTGATTCTGAATGGACTAAAGCTTATATGAATAATCTTTATAGTAGATTGCGTAAGAAATCGGATTCTGAGGAATTTCAGAAACAAATTCGAAACGTTCTAAGTGGAACTATGTGGGATCTATCTATTGCTGAAGAAGAAAATAAGTTGGATACTCAACTGGCAAAGAAAGTAATGAAATTGTCGCAATTTGAGAAACAAATGTGTACGCAGATTATGGAGACAAAACAGCAAGCGCGAAATTTAGTAAAGAATAGAATTCAAGCTGAAAAAGAATTTGCAGAACAAAGAGAACTTCAATTTAATCAGTATCTAGATAACGTGAAAGAGCAAATTCAATTAGAAATGACAGAAATTGACTTTGAAAAAGAGAGACAAAATGTACTCCATAAAAGGTTGTATGCGGAAAAAATGAGACGAAAACGATTACACTATTATGATATTTGCTACGATACGATATTATCGATTGTAGACTATGCAACGAAATACGCGTACTTTAAAAAACTTATAGGAGACGATATTCCAGAACATTATTTAAATGAATGGAAGGTTTTATATTACAAACAACAGCCAATATTCGATATTTTAGAACCTCCTGAAGATATTTTGAAAGAAAAAGTTGAAGAAGAAACGACTCCGGTGGAAGAGGAAATAATTAGACTCGAACTAGAGAGACAAGACGCGCTTAATGATAATGAATTCAAAGTTTACCATGATTACTCATACCCTTGGACTTTAGACTTATTGATTCCTAATTATGATCCAGAGTCTGAAGAAAGGAAATATGAATACTTAGGAAATCGCGTATTGGGTCATATGGTTTACACTTTGCTTGGAATAAAATATCCGCACCCACCACCGTTGCCACCAGCCGACTTACCACCATATACAGCTAAAGCGTTAATACGGGGCCTACCGGAAAGATCGTTAACTGTGCCAATGCAAGTTCTGCTTAATATAAGAAAAATACACGTAGTTAGACTTGAAAATGCAATAAATTTTTGTCTTAGAAAATTTAAAACTGAAATGATAGGCTGTACCGACATTGATTTGTCATTCGATAAGTTTATAGCGGCTGCTCCAGAGGAAGAGGATAAAGAACTTATAAAGTTAATGAAGTTGGAAGATGATACATTTAATAAAAGTAACGAGTCGGCGCTTGCTGCTATATTAGGTGTTGTTACCGCTAATTCTAAGCAAACACAAACTCCAAAAACAATCCCAGAAGAAGATATTAAATTGTCTGATGCTGCAGAATTGGGTAGATATGCTTATGAATCTTTGGGTATTGGTGATACTCTGACAGATCATCTACTAGCAGCAACGATTGTTGAATACCTTAAAGATCAAGAAGACATTTCAGGTTTTGTAATAATAAACTACCCTAACTCCTATAGGGAAGCACAAATTCTCGAAGAAACATTTTCTGGTCGCACACCACCAAACGAGGGCGAACTAGAGGATAGAGATGATATTTATCTGGAAGAGTGCATTGCAAAGCATCGAAAAAAAGAGAAAGATTCCCATAAGGACGTAAGGATTTCCAGACTTGTAAGCGATCCTCATAAAAAAATTTGTGATAAGCCGTTTGAAAGCTATTTCACGTGTTATATCCATCTAAAAGAAAGTGCAGATATTCTACAAGAACTTGTAATTTGGGATTTAACGGAAACTAACTCTGAGTTAATCGATCGGTTTTACGCAATACTAGGTCTTAATTATAGTATGTATTACGAGGGAATAGATAGAGAAATATTGGCTCAAATTTGTAAATATATTATTGGTGACTTGGCAATGCCTTTAAAATCTGCTGATACTCTATTTGGAGAACATGTTTTAAGTTGTCTTGAGTTTCCATTAAGTGATGATAAAAAACAAAGATCTAGAATTATCAAACCCGAAGCTATGAATGGGAAATCTAAAGAAAAAATGCATAGTTCAAAACCAAGTAAAAGTTCTATGATGCCACTTGAAGTAGTGAAGGAACCCTCGACAGAAGAAGTTGTGGATGAACTGATACACGAAGAAACGGACGGCGAAGAAAGTTATAAGACTTTGAGTATTGATGAAATAAAGTTATTAGCTGGAGAGGAAGATTGGGATTATGGAGACCTACCCATTCCTCCATTAATAGGTGTCGCATTGGCGACTTGTTGGCAAGAAATTGAAAAAGTTTACATTAATGATATGCAGCAATTGTTCTTCGCAAAACGGCTGCAAATGAACTGTTTGATTCCTTACGCAAGATTCATTAAGGACAAAATGGAACAAATCATCACTTTACCTTCGAATAAGCAAGATCTTGTAAGTAATTTTCAAAGGGAATACAATGATTTTGAAAGTGACTGGCGTGATATAAATGCAACTAAAAACGAATGGCACTGCAGAGTTAAAGAGTTACAAAACAAATTGTATAAAATTTGTGATGCGAGAAAATTGCGAGCTGAACAACAAAGGATCGCTTTAATAAGCGACAACTGGACTATGGAAGAACTGACTAGTTTGGTGAATACCTATATTTCTTGTATGCAAGCAGAATTAAACAGGTAATAAGTGAATCGTCGAAGACATCCATTAAATAGGTAAAAAGAAACATTTATATATATTATTTTTTATTTCAGATCTTTTTTGACGTTTCAATCGCTCCACGACTTTTATTTTTCCATGATCAAGCATATGCCATCAAATGACAAAATATTATTCAAAGAATTGATCAAAGTTTATAGAGATTCGGATGACATATCTGGTAGTAGGAGAGGAGCAGAAGACAAAGTTTTTAGACAATTGAAATTGGGATTCCAAGAACTGCAGCATAAAAATATGGAAATCGATTTTAATAATAACCCTTTTAATTTAATTGTAGAAAATAATGTGAAATTCGCTTTAAAAGTTATAAAAGAAACTAATGATTCCTATCGATCTGTGATTGCCAAAGAATATAGTGAAGTAGCAAAAGTGCAGCCTCCTACAAAGAAGAAAGAAGAAAATACGTCCGAAGAATCAATAAATGCTGAGGAAATCTTCAAAGAGCAAGCGCTGAAGTGTATAGAAGAATGGACAATGGGTATCAATGGAGAAATGTATAGAGCCAGTCTTCGTATGCAAGCTCTTCAATACAAATGTTATCGCGATATGAAATTATTTAACGACCATATTTATAAAACCTTTACCGATGTTCAAAATGATATTAATGATTACTATATAAATGAGATTAAATCTGTTGATAGACTTTGTAAATATTTGCAAATGGCTGTTGAAAATGGTAGACCAATACAAGAGACGCTGGTCCTCGAAAATGATACATTCATGATCGATCCAAATCTTTTGCAGTTTGCTCCCCCAGAGCCGCCAGCTGATACGTCAATAGATCGAGAGATAGTCGGGAGTATGGATTTCAAAATCAGTCAGCTTGCTGTTCTCCGGACACAGTTTAAAATAATTGCGCCAACTGGAATTATAATGCAGCAAGCTTTCATTTATCTTCTTCAAGACTTTATTTTTTTTGGCAAAGAATCTTGCGATGGTCCTCTATTTCCAGAAGCTTGGCTGCGTGTAGATCCCGAGCAAGTACCTAAATTTGTCTATTTGTTGTTCGGGGACACGGTATACGTTGATTGGCGCGACTTCCTCATTTACTCATTGAATATAAGATTTCCAAATGTAGATGAATTATTACAGATTCGTACAAGATTTCGATGTTATGATCTATCGTGTACGGAATTGATAGATCGAGATGATTTTATTTCGGAGGAGCTTTGGTTTGAAAAGGATTTTGAGCCCGACGACAAGCATGCACAGCTGAGACTGAATTTAATAAAACATTTTTTGTTTGAATTATTTGAAACAACGGAAAATAAAATGAATTATTCTGCGTTTCTGCTAGCTTTTAGCAAAGATATTAATCCTATAGTAGGCTTCGCTACAGCGTTGTCTATGGCCGTTGGCAAGAAGACTTGTTATGACCTAGAACAGTGTGGCGAAGTGGTGTGCAAATTGATTAAACAGAAAAAGTACAGAGATGAATGCTTGGCTTGTGCAAACAAATGTACGCAGGAGTTCATAGATCAACTTTTAGATAAAGTTATAATATATTGTGAAGGAACTAGTATTATTGAAATGGAATATGTTGCTCCAGTCGAGGAAAAGAAGGGTAAGAAAGGGAAAGTTGGTAAGGCGCAAGCCGCGAAAAAAGTAGCTGAGCCCGCGCTTAATGCTCATGTGAGATCTCAGAAGAGCTTGGTGTCGAAGACTAAAGTATCGGGATCTACGGGTGCTGTCAAGAACACGTTTGTATGTCGACCTTGTGAAGATGACGCCGAGGCTGAGGAAAAAACATCAGTTAAGCCTGAAAGCATAGTAGAAGTGAAACTGGAGCCAGAGGAGGATCCTAACGTAATGTACGCTGTTAGTCAATCGGTCATTTGGAACGTTCTACGACTGTGTTTGCCGTGGCATTTTGTATTGGTGCCAGAAGCGCATAAGACGCCTTACGTCGATCAAGTCACAGAAGCGTTGATGCGTTTGGAGGAGGACACAGATAATGGCGACATATACGTCTGCAGACTAGTAACAGATCCCGATATATGCACGTTGATACACAAGGTAAAAAAGTTCACAACTCTGAGTCTAGCCGATGAAGTTGTTAAAGTGTTCGCGTCACGGTGCTCGTAAAGACATTATTTTATTATATGTTTTTATTATGTCTGTTTCGAGAGTTTTCACATGTCAAATTATGGAAATGTAGTACCTATTTAAAAAGCAATACGTGTGTTTTTGTTTAAATCAAAAATAATTGGATACAATAATTTGAATGCGAGTGTAGATAATGAACATGATCGTACTGAGTCATGAAAGAATCCAAGTGCTAGTAACATTAAATTAATTTAATAATACACTTTAATTTATTTGCCGTACACAATATACATACGAAATTCACAATTATGTACAAGATACGACAGTTAAGTACAATTTCTCTAAAAAATAGACATTTGTCACACGACCGGGAATTTCGAGTCAATGGTGATTATGAATTTATTTATTTGACTTTTATAGGATCGTATTGCAGCAATATGTCGTTGACGCTGAGCGCCAGTATGTAGGTAAATATTTTGTCCTGGTCGACCCTGATCAGCTTGTACTTCGTGGTGGAAAGACCTTCCTTTGGTATAAGCAGTCGGTTCATTGTGATAAGTGAAGCCCTGAAAACAGATTTCGAAATTAAACGTAAAAGACGTTACATGATAGCGAATTCACTAGAATGAAAGAACATAATGGTTTATGATTATGAGCCCCGGTGTGGCTTAAAACTAGTCGAGTATTCTCTTCGAACAGTTCCACTAACATAAATAAAAAAAAATAAGTATGAAATCACTGAACTTTTTTATTTAGCGATAAGCCGGTAATCGGGCAGCCGAGTAGACGGATTACCTGATGGTAAGCAATCGGCGTCGCCCATGGAAACCTCACCACCACACCAGAGGCGTTATCAGTGCGTTGCGATTAGGAACTTGCGGATTGTTTGGGATTCGGGGATTGGGGAGGGAGGTAAATGGGCCTTCTCCGATAACCTTACTCACACGATGTAACAAAACGCAAGCGTTGTTTCAATCAGTTTTCTGTGAGGCCGATGTATCACTCCGGTCGAGCCGGCTCATTCGTGCCGAAGCATGGCCCTCCCATACTTACAACTTACCGGCTATTATCAAGGTGGTTTGTGACATTTGCCATTATTCTGAATAGAGCAACAGAATCGTTTCGTTTCACTATATCGTAGTTCAACGCTTCAAGCCTGCAAGTAAAAGAACTTCTGACTAATTCTTACTTCTTAATGTGAAACTTTATGAGTTTACAATCACATTGAGGCTTAAGGTATCAGAATAAAATTTGGAACAGGTTGCAGGGTACATAGGCTAGTTTCTTATCCTACGGGAATGCGGGCCAATCTACGGGATGAAGCTAGTAGGTTATGATCGACAGCCTGTAAGAGTCGTAAGATCTATTAAAGATCTCCTCTACAAAAGAGGGATTTGCCACAATCACGCTTGGCGAGCAGATTGGAGATAGCACTTTAAAAGTATCAGGTTTATCAGAGAGCGCTGCTGCCTGGTCTCTGATAAATACATGTAGATAAATGTAATCCTTTAGTCAGCTTTTACGGCTTTATTTCACCGGAACACCTTGGAAGCGCATCCAGTCGCTACAATCAACAAAATGTAGAGGTATAAGCTTTTTTTGAGAGGGGAAAATCATCCAATGGCTTCTCCTGCCCGGGTGGGACCGGAGGGAGTGTCAGACTCTTACTGGCTAAAAAACACACCGTTTCTACTCCTGGACTTCGAGCTGGAGCCAACCAAGTTAATTCGTTAACCCGTTAACTCCTCCGCGGCTCAAAATGTATACGCTGGTTCCGCAACCACGCGGACACCAGGTGAGTAATTCTCTATAGAGCTGTCTATATTTGTTCAGTAGCGGCGATTGATTGCGCCGCCATAGTGTGCCTATGAAATATAACCCTTACAGCACCCGCTGAAAGAAATGAAAGATTTTTATATAGAAGAATATAAAAAATCACACCTGCCAGAAAAATCGAAGTCCGCTAAATCTGAGTCCACATACATGTTGGAGTATCCGTTCACAGCTTGGTACTGATCTGATGTCAGTGCTCTCACTATTCCGCTAGACCTGCAGTTATGATAATCCATCATTATCTTTATTGTCAGCGCTGCCTACTACTGGGTTATAGATATAGACCTTTCCAATAGCATATTTTAGAACTCGATCTTCAGTTTCTCGCTTCCAATGATTCAATCACTGTCCACTTGACTGAGATATCGTCAGTACACTTAATTAACAGGAGGATACCCCTCTCTATGCGAGACTTAACAAAACTGGAACTTGATTAGTTCCATTTGAATTAACAAAAACAGTTAAGTTTAACTAAAATCGCGGGTTACCCTCGTGAATATACTGAGAAAAGCTCTACTAGTTTCGAACCACAGAGGGGTTCTTCCTCATGAGCAGCGTGGGCGGTCGCGGCAATATCGCGCAGCCTACTCACCGCATCTCAGTATATTCACGT
This sequence comes from Spodoptera picta, assembly GCA_038387885.1. Taxonomy (NCBI): domain Eukaryota; kingdom Metazoa; phylum Arthropoda; class Insecta; order Lepidoptera; family Noctuidae; genus Spodoptera; species Spodoptera picta. The sequence continues at coordinate 540,908 of JAZHFQ010000137.1, forward strand.
GAGTATCCCGCGATTTTTAGTTAATTTAACATGTCTCACGATAGTTATTATAAAAACAACAGTTCTTGAATCTGACAACCTACCTACTATACCTACCTACCCTATTTCTAAAAATTATCAGGAACTGTAGAACTAATTCATATGTGATAAGAACTGACGTTTTTTATGATCTGCTAGAAATTGATCTGCTGCCGGAAGTTGGCAGATAATTTTTATAATTGTCTTTTTTTAAGGTAAAAACGCCGGAACTATTTCTAAAAGGTATCAGGAACTATAGAACTCAGCTGCATGCAATGAAAACTCTCATTTATTTTTGATCTACTGGACAATGATCACCTATAGTCAGAATTTTAATTAGATTCCAGATTTGACAATAGCTACTGTCATTTTGTGAAATAATGATACCACATATAATAGTGTAGTGATGAACACAAAAATCGATAAACAATCAGTGAGTGTGTTATAAAATAAATGTTACAGAAAGGGACAGGATAGCGATAGCGATGACGACGAAAATTTATAAAATAACTTATTACCATAATATACATCTATCTGTTTTATTTGTCATGTTCCTTCATGGTTACATTTTTTTATTTATTTCACACACAATTATAAAAGAAAAGTCTCAGATCGTTAATTAATCGTCAAAACTAAATTATCGGTTCAGAAATATTTTATTTCCTGATATACTTAGTTTACAAGAGTAAAATTATAAACAAGAAGAATCGATCCAGTAATTTTGCATTATCATATCGGATAATTTCGCAACGTCACTATTTAGTACTTGTCATAACGTTGCAACACTGAAATTGTCAAATCTGGAATCGAATTAAAATTCCGAGTATAAGTTCACTGACATACCCCCATGGGAGACAGGCGTAGGTTATGTATGTATTCTTCAATCTGATTATGCAATTATTGTTCAACCACAATAATCAGTCTTTTTACCTGTTACCCCAAGAAAGTATTTGTTTCGGATGCTCTGGACAGGAATAGGAGATTGACTCGTCCTCAGGGATCAGGTCCACGTCGTGGAAGATCAGACAGTCCCAGAAGCCGAACCGCTGACTCTCCAGGAACGCGATGTTGTATAGAGTGCCTTTTGGGTCTCCTACAAATAATTGACTGTAATATACTGACTGCACGTTCGGCGCGGTGGTTGGGCAAATGACTCCTGCGCAAGTGTTGCGGGTTCGTTTCTCGCACGGAACAACTCTTTGTGTGATCCACAGATTGTTGTTCCGGGTCTGGATGTCGTGTGTATGTGAGTATGTCAACTTGTATGTTTGTAAACGTACACACGACACACACGTCATATTTGTGAAAGGGTGCTTTCTGCTGGGTCTGGTCGGCTCTCCCATCTTGTTGGTAGGCTGATTTCATAGAGCCTTCGAAATAGAAATAAATAAATAGTGCCTAATTATTATGTAATTTATACTTTTAGTAATAATTATAGATGTAGTTAATTGTAGTGTGTAACTAGGTTCCCACTTTACTTTATAAAAATTGACTAGATGTATTATAATAAAAAAATTGTATGACAAGGGCACGGACCTAGAGTCCGTGGAGAATTAATCTATAATATTATAAAAAAACGCACCCACAACACAAGAGAAAATCCTAGTGTGGGGCAACGTTTTTTAAATAACGAAAAAAAAAATAAAATTTTAACCAAAGTGGAACGGCCTGCTTAATGGCAAGTAATTTTTTTTAAATATTTTATGGTTCTACGTTTGGCCACTATCTCGCCCGGTAGTAGGCGATGAAGCGGCCTACGATGAAGCACGTCTGCCCATAAGCGACCTATATTCACTCAGGCCTTGAAGACACTCAGGTGTACCCTTCAGGAAAGACACACTCTGGCAAAGAATTCCGTTCCTTAGCAGTACGCACAAGGAAGCTTGAAGCGAAGCGCTTAGTGCGTGTGGGTGGGACATACACCATGATGCGGTGACACTTCGCCGATTGTCTTGTGGTACGATGATGGACAGGACTAGGGGGAATCAAGTTGTGCAATTCCACCGCACACTCAGTTTTACAAAAGGTACAGAGGGCCAAGCACGAATAACTATCGCATTCGTAACGTAATAGTATCGAGTGCGTTCGGCGCTCTGATTGGCCGGCTCAAGTGAACCAACCAATCAGAACGCTTAACTCGCTCGATACTGTTACGATACGAATGCGATAGTTATTCGTGCTTGGCACTCAGATGTTACTGACCAACAAATCGTGGAATAAGAAATATTCTGTACTCCAAAAGTTGTTTCTGTAGCAGAGCGTGGAGATTATGAAGTAGAACCAAACGACTGGTGATACAATATCTGCAAAGTTGGAAGTGTTAGTACTGGCTTCACGTAATTCACTTAAACTATTATACCTCTATAGTTACTAGCTGATGCCCGCGACTTCACCGCGTAGAAGTAGAATATGAATTTAAGAAATTTTTTTTTTACATATATCAAATATAAGAGTAGCCTATGTTACTCCTTAGTACCTACATCAACTACCTGACAATAAAAGTCTTGCAATAGCTAGTACAAACCGACAGACACAAAAACATTATAAAAATGTTATTTATGTATGTGCATCGTATGTATATTCATATGCATGTAGTAAAAAATGGTTATTTTTAATATTACAAACGTACGATTTTCAAACATGATGATTTAGTTGAGCAGAATAAGAATAATTTGGATGTCTTCTGTAAAAGATTTCTGCTTCAATAATACGGCTATTATCTAAGTTGTATAAAATGATTTCATAAAAGTTATGTAATACTCACGAGGTTGGCACAATAACTACAATAGCCACTCGTTGTGCAGGGCGACAGTGCGCTGGCGCATAATAACCCCCCAGTTTGACAGCAGCGAGGGCAGGGCTTTGTTCAATCTGATGGAATTTGGGTCCAGTTGCGTTGAATAACTTTAATCCTATATTATCTGTGAAAAAATAATTATGCTCATTTAAACAAAATTAGAGCCCAGAGCCGGTATTATCTGTAAGTCAAGTTGCAGACATGCATCGCGTGACCAACGGTCCACAGACTAACGAGGGCGTCAAAAAAAGTTAGGGACGAGGTGCTTGCCTATGGTGCCCTCTACATTTAAGCCGCCTCTGTGTGACCCATAAAACGTCACAAGGCATATCGTAAGCGGGTCGTAATCGTAAGCGAATAGTAAACGTATTGTTAGCATTGGAAACGTGCTGCGGAAGACCTAACGGGTTACCGGGGCTCGAAGAGCACGAGTAGAAACGGGGTGGTTTTTAGTCAATTAGAGTCTGACACTCCCTTCGCGGGCGAAGTCACACGACGATTGCCGACGTCAAAAAAAAAATTGGTTCGCCTAGGCGCTCTCTGGATTAAATGCGCCTCTGTCTGTGTGTGACGCATAAACCAGGCATATCGTAAGCACATGCTGAACTGGTCCCATTTCGCGGCAGACAAGAGACATGAACATGTACCCATCAGTACCTACTTTAGGGAACAGAGAGTATAGTTCCCTTAGATCGGAAAAGGAGGATCCTCCAACCAGGCGAGGTGATCGTGCCTGGCGGGCTTTCTGCCCAACAGTTGTTCGTTGGGATTTTCTATCCGTGTTAAATCGGATGTAAACTTCGCATGTGCGATGTAGGATTTTTATGACGTCATCCGTTGACTTGTGACATGTGTCGCCACATCACTCCCTCCCAAGACCGTAGGTCGATCCCGCTGAGACGGCTGTCGATGCTTGAGATGAGCGGTGCCAGAGCCAGTGTAGAAAGTCCCTGTCCAGTGAGTCGGAACTGTGCCGCTGAGTGCCCAGTGAGTCGGGTGAGCGGTGCAGGGCGATACTCCAGTGAGTCGGAGAGATGAGTTCGCAGTGTCCCACGGTGAGTCGGGGAAGAGATGCTGCGAGGGTAGGTGCGTAGTGGCTGGCGTCTGCGTTGACGGGAGGAAATGTCCTTCAGAACCGTGTGCAGAAGTGCTGTGCCTAGACGCTGGTGAGGCCGTAGGGAAGAACCAGGCTGCACACAACTTCGTTGCAGGCGATGGTGGTCCCTGATGAGGCTGAGGATGCTGGTTGTGGCTGCGACTTGATTACCGCTCAGCGGAGAAATGATGAATGAGAGGGATGGCGATACGGATGACGGTGCTGACATGCTCCGTGAAGTGAAGGTTGCTTCCAATCACGTCGGGGTCACACCACTTTAGGGAACAGAGAGTATAGTTCCCTAAGATCGGAAAAGGAGGATCCTCCGACCAGGCGAGGTGATCGTGCCTGGCGGGCTTTCTGCCCCACAATTGTTCGTTGGGATTTTCTATCCGTGTTAAATCGAATGTAAACTTCGCATGTGCGATGTAGGATTTTTATGACATCATCCGTTGACTTGTGACATGTGTCGCCAGTCGCCACATACTAATACAATGAATTCTAAGTACATGTCACTTGTTTTATGGCGTGAAATAAAGTTTTTTTCTTTTCTTTCTTTTTCTTAAGCGGGTCGTAATCGTAAGCAATTAGGAAGCGAATTGTTACTGTAAAAAGAAACGTTTACGAACGCTGCGTGTGCGAACTTCTTTGAATAAAAACTGTTAGGTTGTACCCTATTGCTATGCGCGTATTGATACGCTTAGGTACAGTTTGCGAACGAAGAGTTTCTACTACTAGTCAGACAATGTTGGAGTAGCTACAAACAAGTGCAATATTACTTACTTGATGAACCAGTTAAGTTGCATCGTGGCGTGTCGTTCGTATACACTGGTGATAGTTCTGCAGCTTCATGCAAAAAAATATATATATATTAATGTAGGACGAATTATGAAAGAAAATAGTTTTAATACATAGCTATTTGTATGGCCTTTGTGAGTGTAAGTGACTTTGAGTAATAAGTTACAATACAACTGTACAGTTTTACAGTTCGACTGTACAGTTATAACTGTTCAGTTAAATTGTAAGGTGTGTAAAGCAAACAATTGAAATGTACAGTTTTAATACTATGTGCAACGTCTGCTATCGAAGAAAACATAGGTTGGTACACGTATTGAAGGTGTATAATCTGTGACCTATGATTTAACTGTACATTTCGACTGTATAGCTAAAACTGTACAGTTAAATCGTAAGTTGTATAGCGTGCATTAGGTAAGTAGAAGTAACAAAGCCATTATTAAATAAATGACTGAACTAGACTAGATTTATTAAGATTTATCGATTACATGTTTTGTTGCTTACCTATATTTTTAAAGAACGGCTTCATTGACATGAACCAGTAGTAGGAAGAATTGAAGGCTTTTTGGTAATCTGGAAATTTAATACCCAGTGATCATTGTAATGACCATCATTTTTGGCGTATTTGGGGAAGAAGGCCAATCCTCAAATTCCTAATCCCCAAAAGGCCGGTAACGAGAACGTGGGCAAAGCCGTGGTAAAAACCAGTAACTATATATGTAGCATACTCACCCATAAAAGCGTCCTGCGAATCCACTAAAGAATATCTATAACGAGAAGTTGAACCATTTTGGGGAGTTATAAGCTTTGGGACGTCATAAGTTCTTCTCCTACCGCGTTTTGTTATGATTTCGTAGTACATTGATAGATGGAAGTAGCAATCTATGATAATGATGAGACATAGTATAAAGATCCCCACTCTACGGGTGTTGAAGCAAGGGTAGGCATCCATTCTTCTGCTTCAAATCTTTCGTCGACAACTGATGATTTTGTACTCTGAAACGTCAAAGGTTTAATCTTTATATATATAATTTTGTGTGAACTGTGTGTATGTCACTGAACTTCTCTCAAACGACTGGACCGAATTTGATGAAATTCTTTGTGTGTGTTCAAGGGGATCTGGGAATGGTTTAGATTCACAAATCAGCCCGGCAGATGGCGCTGCAGTCGATGTCTAGCTAGGTTAGTTATCCTAAACGACTGAATTAATTTGAATGAATTTTTGTTTATACATTCAATTCAAGTGGATATGCAGGACAACGTCTGTAGGGTCCGCTAGTTGCAATATAATTCAATGTCTGGTTTTAACACCTGGGAATTTTCTTTCGGTCAATGGAGCTTAGGTTCTTAGCACCCAGCGTATTTTTATACGCACACAAAGCGCGCATATTAAGAAGCCGTAGCCGCTGATTGTTGCACTTGCATTGATGATACGCACAGTAGTCGTGCATTGCCCGCGCGGCCTTTGTTTTCACTGCCGACGTTGCCAGCGACTTCATAAGCCATAGTTCTCTTCTACCTAAGGTTTATGCCTACCCAACCAGCATGCGGCTGTCACACTTAACCTATCTGTACTTGTCGCGGAGAACTTAACGGGTAACCGGGGCTCCGGCTCGACGTGCAGGAGAAGGAACAGGGTGGTTTTTAGTCAGTAAGAGTCTAACACTCCCTCCCGCCTTACCCAGGCGGGAGCAGTCATTTGATGATTTTTCCCCCCTTAAAAAAAACCTATCTGTACTTTTCTGGTATTTATTTATTTATGTATTTTATTTTCAGCCATGATCGTCCCACTGCAGGGCGAAGGCCTCCCTTCCCTCCTTCCACTCCTCTCTATGTATGGCTTTTTGCGGCCAATTCTTGTCATGGATGTCTAATTCGTCCCACCACCTCCTTTTGGGCCTGCCGCGACGTCTACTGACTTTTCTGGTCTAAGATACAATGTACTATGCGATAAATATACTTACTGCGCTGAAATTTGAAGTAAACATATTATAATAATCCAATTTAAATTATTAAGTTGAACTATTATATCTCATGAAATAATTAAAAAAATATGTAGTTTACTACCAAAATTCACTCATAACGATAACTCTTTTTATAATTTTAATAATTTAAATTTTTCAATTGAGATCATAATTTTATTCATTGATTAATTAATTGATGTTTGAAATAATTAAAATGAATTTGACATTATCATGTTTTAAAGGTAAGTCCAAAGAGTATAATAAGTATAAGACAAGAAGGATTTAGACCTTATTTGAGGATCGAGGAGCTACTTCTATACTCTTTATGCTTGAATACAAATATTAATACTCTCCAAAATACATACATAACCTCACGCCCATCTCCCAAAAGGGGTAGGTAGGAGAATCTGCCAACCAGAGTTAAACAAGTGAATTAATTTATTTCTGCAAATAGGCTACAAGGCAGCACTTTTACACGTCAATTTTATCAAGCAAACGATGAGGCCGACATTTCCTAACTGACTACTCTGAGAAGAAATGCCGAAACAAACTCAGAGGTGTATCTCTTTTAAAGTCCAGTCCAGACAAATGTAGATAAAAGATTATGTGTGAGAACCGTGCAAGTTCTTTCTGTAGTGGCCTTTTGAGGAAAGAACCACAACAGTTTGAGCGGACCCGCTCTCAAGGCAGTACGCATGTGTCGGTTTACAATCAGCTCAATTAACAGGCGAGGCTGACTGATTCGACGAACAACACCAACCTAAAGAACATTTGCGTGGGTCGCACAAATACTTAAATTGTCAGAATATGGGTAATTAGAAAAGAAATAGCGAGGCAAAATCTCTCACCGTCCTAGCACTAACAATTGTAACAGAGGTTGGTAACGGACTGATTGTTAACAATCAATGTGCTCATTTGCCCGCCTATCCCATAAAATTAATCAGACCTGAGCGTACGGCGCGTCGCTTTCCGCGCGCGCTTCAAAGAGCCATCAGAGGCCTTAGTACGAGTTTGTCTTACGTTTAAAGTAATCGTAGCGTTCGGCGCTCTGATTGGTTGCTTCATTGGTGCCGGCCAATCAGAGTGCTGAGGCCTTAGTACGAGTTTGTTTTACGTTTAAAGTAATCGTAACGAGTACGCGTTCGCCGCTCTGATTGGTTGGTTCATTGGTGCCGGCGTAAAACAAACTTGTACTAAGGCCTCTGAACGCTTACCCGTTTCGAATACTTTAAACGTAAATCAAACTCGTACTTAGACCACCACAGTTAGGGCCCAATTGGGCTGATGCCGATATGGAGCCGCGGACAGGTTGCCGGGGCTCCGGCTGAGTCCGGCTCGAAGTGCAGGACGAATGGGGTGGTTTTTAAGTCAATAAGAGTCTGACACTTCTTCTGGCCTCACCTGGGAGACGTCATTCGATGTTTTTCCCCCCCAAGAAAATCCCATAAAATTATACATATACTAAAATTCCATTACTAGAAGTTACACAAAATTTCATTAAACGTCTTTTAAATTTATTGCCATAAGATAAACAAAAACGTAGTAAAGGACTTCTTAATATTAGGTTAGCGTTGTAGAAATTTAATGATAAATATTTTGTTCGACTAGTTTCGCGTCACACTAGGGGCCTTAAACATAGAAACTATAAGCATAAGTAATAAAACACGTGATGATGTTTATAATGTAATATAATGTAAGTAATTTTGCAAAGGACACTAACTCTCCATGACTAATTTACATACGAAATTACCTACTAATTAAGCGTACAATTTACATAAAAGCTGTTACTATTTGAAAGTATTTCTGTTATATCATAAATGTTTCGATCAATACCTGATTTCAAGTGTTGGAAAAACAGTTAGGAACGTTGAGCAAATGTAATTTTCATCGTTTTATTGCTAAATAAGTTCCCACTGTTGCTAGGTAATGTAATATTTAAACAAATTGATCACCCATTTTACAAAATTTATACTAGCAAATATAATCTATTTGAACAAATAAGCATTATACTTTAATTTCGTAACAATTAATCGATATATTAAATTTCATTTTGTCAATCTTTACCAAAACTGAATCCTTGTCATGGATAAACCACTATTTCTAGTTTAAAAATGATATTGTACATTTTCATACGATTTTATCATGACTACGTCTCCAATAACTTCGAAAGCCAAACCATCGTACCTTACCCATGTGAAATAGATTTAGTGAACCTTTTCTTATGTCAATTTTAACATTTTCACTGTTAATTTTGTTTTTAAAGGATAGCCGAGTCGGAATTCTTCTAGACCAAAAACTATACTGTCGCCGTATAATTCTAGAAGTTTCTGTATCAAAGTCTTTATATCGAGTTTCATTTTTGTTGGGTTAACATCGGCTAGGATGTGTGTATACAATTTTTCTTTGACGACTTTTATTAATCTGTATACCGTTGTTATTAGACCTTCTTTTTGAGCCCTCTTCTTGGATATCATGAGGAGCAAGCTTCTGTAAAAGAGGACAAGAAGAAGTTATGGTTAGTTATTCACATCTCAGCTGGGTAATTCTGTAAGAGGACAATTTGAACTCTCGAGGTAGGGCTTCCTATCCAGATATTCGTATTATCCGGATTTTGAAATCTGGATTTTTCTTGCATCACACCTGGATTTTTCGGATAGTTGTCGTTCGTGCGAAAAAAGTGTAAATGAAAGACAATAGACACTCGGAAAATATTATATATACCTCTATATTGCTTTTTACAACTGCTTTGGAAGGAGGCTTTTCGTTTTTGAGCGTTTGTATCTCGCAGTGAATTCGAAAAATCGAAGTCATTGGTCGGGATAATTCTCACAACCAATGACTTCGATTTTTCGAATTGACATCTTACAGAACAGCCTTTCAAGTTAAGTAGAAAAGAGACTCCACTGAATGCAGATGTATAATCAATATTTCGACTTTGTTTTATACTATATATATATATATAGTATAAAACAAAGTCGCTTGCGCTGTATGTCCGTATGTATGCTTAGACCTTTAAAACTACGCTACGGATTTTGATGCGGTTTTTTTTAATAGATAGAGTGATTCTTAAGGAAGGTTTGTATGTATAATACATGCATATTGCACCCGTGCGAAGCCGGGGCGGGTCGCTAGTTAATTATAAACGCAATGAGTTTTGTTTCGCCATGTGAGTGAGGTTCCCGGAGGCCCCATTACCCTCCCCTTTCCCAATCTCCCTTATCCCAGAATCCTCAAATTCTTAATCCCCAAAAGACCGGTAACGCACTTGTAACGCCTCTGGTATTCCAGGTGTCTATGGGCAATGCGATTGTTTGCCATCAGATGATCCATCTGCTCTTTTACCAACCTAACCTTCGATCAACAATAGCAAAAACCTAATCCATAAAAAGAATTAAATAGACACAAATATATCCACTTATACACTTGTGAGCAAAAACACGAAGCAACTGGCATTTTTTTCATTTCGATTTCATGATAAGTATTTTCTGTTACAAGTATTTTAATAAGGTAATTTAGTTACCTTTAACATTAGAGCATTTTGTTGTAAAAATAATAATGTATTTCAAAGTTATAGAGGTGTTTGATAAAATAAAAACAACTGCTAAGTAGTGGCTTCGTTCCTTTGCTGCAAAGTGTAGATGAAGATGACGCTATCTCCATAGTTTTTGTGGAAATGCTGGAGCTGAAAAAATCTTGCCTCCGCTTCGTATATCAGCGCTTCGGGAGTCCATCGACCTTCAAGATCGTAAATTCCAAGAACAATGAATTACCTTTCTGAACCCTCTGCATTGCGTTTGTGAGGCAGCGTAGCATAGCGACCGTACGTCAAATTGTATCGAATGATGGTCATGTTTTGACCCTCTATTCTGAAATAAACATAGTGCATTTTTATTCTCTGAAATATACATATACGCTTGTCTCCCATGGGGGTAGGCAGAGACTATGGAACGCGAATTGCTACGATTCTAACGGTATGTTAGTCTTCCTCAGTCTTTGAAACATCGTTTAAATTGTTAAACTATCTAACTACAACCTTTACGTGTTACTTCTAGGTTGGTTTAAACCAAAATGTCGTTAGGTGTCACCTATCTTAGTTTAGGGGTTCCTTAAATTTAAGAGAGCTTGGTGAAAACAGGCATACGAATCAAATGCTAGTTATAGTTTTAATGATATAATTAAATAACGAAGACGTTCAACATCTACTGATGGATTGCGTCAGGAATCAAAGTCAACGGAACGATCTGGTCAATGAATTCCAGCTAAATATACAAGAGGTAGGGTTGATACAATCTATTTTAGCTCAGCCAAATTCTGAATTAGCAAAACGATTGTGTCAGTTGATGTATTTCGTTGACTAAGACTAAGTTAATTAGGAACTTTCATACCTCTATTTTATTTTAAGGTTTTGTTTATCTTGTTTATATAATGGTTGTAGGTAGTATTAGGTACGATGGGGTTGGCGTATCCTCATGGATAAAAACCCTGTATTAATTACATGTAGAATAAAAAAAATAAAAAAAAAAATGATATAATTGAGTAAATTTTAATGTAAACGCAAACACCGATGTTTTTAAGTTTGAACCTTTTAATCTACAGTTCTTAGTTTGAAAACAGCTAGGATATTCAATGGATATTAACTGTCAATTTGACTTTCAAAATGACCTTGATCGCATTCTTGCTCTCCATTCATCATCAACAGCCTGTTTTCGTCCACTGCTGGACATAAGCCTCTCCAATGGCACGCCACCGAGCTCGATCTTCAGCTCTACGCATCCAACCACTACCAGCCACTTTACGTACCTATATCGTTACTGCGCCAGAACACGTCTACCCCAACGGTCAACGCTCGTCATTGGTCGAGGCATGGGGACCGCAACGGGGTTCACTTCGATTTTCAAATAAGGTAGTAAGTATCCTAAATTTTATTTGTCCGTCTGGTAGATTATTTTAAAACATTGGACACGTATTAATACTTTTCTTCCGAATTACATACTTTCGACGATATATTGAAATATCGTGTGACGTCACGATTTACATTTTATAGGGTAACGTTACGTAACGACCTCCCACTCCTAAACTTAACTCTGTTTTATCTAAATACGACAAAATAAAAAAATACGTGTCTAATATTTTTTCATTATCTAACTGACGGACTAATTACATTTTTAATTTTCATACACCACCTGTTATAGAAATCATCATCTTCTCCGCCCCAATCCCAATAGAAATTAGAATAGCCATTGACTGTTTTATATTGTTCTGGAGTGAGGGCAGTGACACCACCAAAGATGGTCGGGTACAGAAGACTGTAACAAGACATTTTTATAAACTTAGGACCGATTTTTCAATCACAGTTAATGCTTAACTGTAGAACAACATTGACATTTGACAGTTTTCGGTTTTTTTTATGGCATAAGCCGGTAAACGAGAAGACGGATCGGATGGTAAGCAATCGACTTCGCCCATAGACACCTGGGACACCAGAGGCGTTACAAGTGCGTTACCGGCCTTTTGGGGATTAGGAGTTTGAGGATTGGGAAAGGGGAGGGTAATTGGGCCTCCGGTAACCTCACTCACACGACGAAACACAACGCAAGCGTTGCTTCACTTCGGTTTTCTGTGAGGCCGTGGTATCATTTCGGTCGAGCCGGCCCATTCGTGCCGAAGCATGGCTCTCCCACACTTAATTCGGTATGAAAGAATGGGTCAAATACTCAAAATCAGTTAACATTTATCTGAGCATTGAAAAAATGACCGTTAGTGGGATGCAGGATGCTGAAACTTTGTATCTATATCTCTATTGCACAATAATGTAGTCCTACTCTCCTATTTTTGTTTTCTTAAATATTTAAATATTTTGTTTTCACGTTCAAAAGTACCTTCTTGTTCTAATTGAAATAAATGATTTTGACTTTGACTTTGACCTACTAAGAGTTTGTTTGTTTGTTCGTTTGTTCATTACTCCTTCACGTCAAAACGGATGAAGGAAGGGATCGTGATGAAATTTGGGAACAGGGGTAGTTTATGATCTGGGATAACATACAGGTAACAGGACCGCGGATGAAACCGCTGGCAGAAGATAGTTGTTAATCTATATTCTCGCACATTATAGTTATAATCTGTCTGTACTTTAAAAGAGACCTCTGAGTTTTTTTCGGCGTGTCTTCTCAAAGTAGTCAGTTAGGAAATCATCTAGTTTCGCCTTCATCTAGTAATATAAAGATTGGCGTGTGAAAGTGTTACTTTGTAACCTATTTGCAGAAATAAATATCATTCCATAATAAATAACTGCACACATGTAGGTAAAAATGCAGTCGAATCTTGGTGTTTCAAGTCTTTAAAAACACTCCAAATAGGTTACAATAGCATTCTAAATAAGTGTTCCTATTGCAACTTCAATCAATTTCAAAGTGAAATTCACTTTTACTCGAATAAAGGTAAAGTTTGAAAGCTAGCTAACCTAATTCTTGTTTTATACCTGTAATTAAATGATTCCACAGAAGCAGCCAAATGTATTGGATGGTTAGAGCAGGTGTAGGGGATCCTCTCGTCCTCAGGGATCAGATCCACGTCGTGGAAGATCAGGCAGTCCCAGGTACCAAACAGCTGAGTCTCTAGGTACGCGATGTTGTATAAAGTGCCTTTGTTGAACTTCTCCGTCCCTTTAAAATCAAAAAGGAAACTTGACTTGGTTCGATTCCCGGGTTGGGCAAAGTATTACTGGGTTTTCAAAAATCTTAGTAGTAGCACGGAGTCTGGAAATGTGCCCGGTATATGGCAATAGGCTCACCTCCTATTACATGGGACTCATAACATAAATAGCGAAAAGTGGGTGTTACATTGTACAGTGGCATTTAGTGCCGTAATGTGCACGTCTGCCTACCCCTTCGGGGATAAAAGGCGTGATGTTATGTTATGTTATGGAAACTTGACATCCGTTTAATTTATTCGTAACTTGGTTTTGACAAAAGTTAGTCAAGTGTTACAAAAAACACTTGACTAGATATTATTTACATAGGTACAAATCTGTGACATCCCCTGTGTCTTACCAAATTGTTCTATGACGAAAATTCTATACTCCAATAGTTGTTTTTTCAGGTATTTATGCATATGGAGCAGGAAAATACCAAGGTTCACTTGGCGGTCTCTGAAAGTTATGAAGAAAAATATTAATATCATTAACATGAACAGCGCGAGGCAAACCATTGCTAGACTACAATTAGACCTCTACAAAGAGAGGGTTAAAGTTATTAATAATGTCTTTAAAAATTGGTGGTGTTCTATCCAAGGAATGTACCCCTTAACTTTTAATCCCGAACCGGGAGCAGTCATTCTCCCCTTTAAAAAAAAACCCGCTGAGTGCTAGCACTTCACTCTTCGCCTCAAATGCACACACCCCCACTGTCAGTTGTATTCCATCCACAATCTCGTGAGTCACATTCAAAATCATATGTATTAATTGGTGAACTTTAAATAAAAACCATTTGGTCTTAGAACTCCAGTATTCCTATAAGAAGAGAACTTAAAATACCGAAATGCTGAACAAAGCCTCTTCTCAGTCTTCTCATACGGAGAAGGTTTGAGCATTAATCACCACGCTTGCTCAATGCGGATTGGCGATTTCAAACTTATAATTAGAAATTATAAGTCTTGGTTTCCTCACGATGTTTTCCTTCACCTTTGGCAGAGGTGTCTAAATAATCTTAGGAAGTACATATAACTCGGAAAAAGTCACATTGGTATTTGTCGTTGGTAGGTTTCGAACGCTCATGCTGCGGGTGTTTTAACCTCGGAGTCGGAGCCACCAATACACACCAAATCTAACAGTACTTTACACGAAATGGGTGCTAAGAAAGCACCAGTACAAAGGGCAAAAAGGTTTCAGTTACCGGTACGGCACTATGATAGCCACACGTTGCTTCGGGCGACAGGAGGCCGGGGCATAGTAACCTCCGGGTTTCACGTGGTCGTTAATTTTTGCTACCCATTCCAAATCTACTTCACTTTTATCCACTTCTATTGGTCCTGTAGAAAATAATTATGAGTAAGCCTTATTTTTCTATTTCTTCCCTTTTTTTTTTGCTCCTAAATGGCTTTTTATTTTGTTCTTAACATGATGCAAGATAATTATTACTTGTCTCTCTGTTTTAAAGAATATGAATAGTAGAAGATGCAGATATGCAAAAAAATGTGATCGAACAGGTAATTCCAGAAATTAACACTACAAACGATACAGTTTTAACGACGATCGACGTCGATTTTGCCCGTTGCTGGCGTGAATTTGTTTTTGGTCGTTATCAGTGACGTAACTTTCAAATACCTCTATATGCACAGAAAAATTCACAAACTAGTTTAAAGAAGAAGAAGGCAAACAAACTTTCGCATTTCACTTGGATTACAAAAATAAATAATACAAAGAGGATTTTTTTAAGATACTTACCAAAAGTTTTGCTCAATGGCCATAAGTTGCAAAGTTGTTCTTCCGAATACTCTTGAGTTACGTCTTAAAAAAACAAATATTGTTAGAATTTAGAAACGAATAAGTAAGTAGGTAAGGGTTAAAGCCATCATACAAGATAATACACACACACTGACACAGTAATATAATACCAGTAGGCGAGATAGTGACCAAACC
Source organism: Spodoptera picta (assembly GCA_038387885.1). Classification (NCBI taxonomy): domain Eukaryota; kingdom Metazoa; phylum Arthropoda; class Insecta; order Lepidoptera; family Noctuidae; genus Spodoptera; species Spodoptera picta. The sequence goes on from JAZHFQ010000137.1 coordinate 556,213, forward strand.
TATCAATACGATGACCTATCAATTACAAAAACAGTCGGGTGAAAAGAGTCATAAATCGACCTGAAATAACCATTGCGTTGTGTTTCGTAGTGTGGGTGAGCTTACCAAAGGGGGTAGCCCCCTTCCCCCTTCCCCATTCTTTCGAATCCTTGTATCTCCAACAATCCTCAAATTCCTAATCCCCAAAAGACCGGCAACGCACTTAACACCTCTGGTGTTCCAGGTGTCCATGGGCGGCGTTGATTGCTTACCATCAGGTGATCCGTCTACTTGTATTCCGGCTTATCCCATAAAAGAGACATGACCACTATATCAATTTTTCTTATCATATAATTAGGTAACTACAAATTTCATATGGCCTATCTGTTGGTTATTGGGGGAGGCGTATGTTCAGCAGTAGACGTCTTGTGGTTGAGATCATGATGATGAACCTGTACCTCTTTGATGATGGAATTAGGTCCGGTATAATGACAATAGACTCAGTCCCTATAACATGGGACTCATAGCATGAGATCCTAGTTGTTGAAAAGGTGGTGTAGTTAAATTGTATACCTTCAAAGCAAGTGTCTTTTAGAGGATCCAGTGCCTCCATACATGTCTTGAAGGTGGCTACTGGGATGGATTTCGTGAGGTATAAATCCCACACACCTAGTCTTTTATCCCCAAAAACCTAGACGCCCTTTGAAGGTTTCCCCGTCATCAAAAGTTACATTGTAAACATGGTATTATGTTATGTGCCACTATGGAAAGGGTTTTTTTTTAAGAGGCGAAAATCACCGAATGACTGCTCCCGCCTGGGTGAGGCGGGAGGGAGTGTCAGACTCCTACTGACTAAAAACCACCCCGTTCCTTCTCCTGCATCGTCGAGCCGGAGCCCCGGTTACCCGTTAGGTTCTCCGCGACTCCGAATGGGCATCGGCCCTATTGGGCCCCATCTGTGGTGGTCTGATGGCTCTTTAGAGGCGCGCGCGGAACGCGACGCGCCGTACGCTCGGGACTATGGAAAGGGTAGGCGTGACGTTATATAAAGAAGACATTTTCCATTATGTACTCACCAATATTTTTCAACAGCGGTTTCATCGCCATGAACCAGTGATATGAAGAGTTGTAATAGAAGAAATCTGTAAAATAAACCAATTTAAATGAGGATTTATACGCTATATTACAATTTCACAAAACACTAACAGAAGATTGCTTTAGGAGTCGATGCAATGTCATGCTACGTACCCATTGCGACTTTGAAGCCACTCTCCAAGGGATATTTGTAATAACTCTCGATAGCTATTCCTGCCTTCGTGTCGTTAACGACATTATACTTTAAGTTTTTAGCTCTCGATGTATTACTGTCTCCCAGCAGATCGAAGCAACATTTCAATATGAATAATAGGATGAGCAAAAAAAGGCAGCGGTACTGCGTAAAACGGATAAAACGGAACCGATAACGCATTACTGCGTCTGTGGAAGGCTATGTTGTGATGTAAGAGTTGAAGTCGCAATGGACTTGTAAATCCAGCGTTAGTGTCTGTTGTACATGGTGGTCAAAATACTGTTTCGCTTGGTAATATTTTCGAAAGCGTTGCTTAAGAAAACGATCGCGAATTTAGGAATGGGAGGGTTCCAGGAAAACCCCTTTGCAGCACTGATTCTTTGGTCACTGGATACGGTTGCCTTAACCAACTGAAGAGGAACAGCTTTCAGGCTGCACTGTCTAATTATTCCTAAGTTACCGAAATGCCACATTTGATGTGTAATGATATTAAGGATTATAATGAACAAAGAGATAATTTTAATAAAAATATTTGTAAATATGGCATTTCAAATATTTATTGATATTTCCAATTACTCTGTTGCGTCTGTGATTTTGTCTATGGATCGTTTGACATAGGCGGTTGAGGTTCGAACTTCGTCTTTTCGAACCGAAAAGACACGACGCTTGTCGGCTTGTTCTACTAGTAAGATGCTACTTTTTTTTTCCTTTATGGAATAAGAGACAAACGAGCAGACGGATCACCTGATGGTAAGCGATCAGCGCCGCTTATGGACACCCGCAACACCAGAGGGATCACAGGTCCGTTGCCGGCCTTTTAAAAAGTAATACTCTCTTTTCTTGAAGGTTTAAAAGTTATATCGGTTCGGAAATAGCGCCGACGACAGATCATTCCACAGTTTTGCTGTGCGAGACAGAAAGCTACGCGAGAAGCGCACAGTTGTGGCCTGCCAACCATCTACCTCGATGCATATGCTGTCGTCGTTCGATGGCGAAAAGATGCGGCAGGTATCAGGCCAAATAATTCCTATAGCGATAGAAAATGAACAACTTAAGTAGCTATCTTTACCTTTATATAAAGGTAATATTTTTTCCACATTTTTTTAGTCATAACTTTCAATAGGTAGTGATTTAGTTGTGTGTACAACTTTATGAGTGTGGGTATTGAGTGACTATGAGGAGGCCTATGTTCAGCAGTGGACGTGCTGTGGCTGATATGATGATGATGATGATGAGTGACTTGAAATTAGATTAGCATTTCCAGATTGTCTCATTGTTTATTACTCCTGTCTTAATCATAACTTACTTTGAATGAGGCTAAATCATTAGATATTTTACTTTACTATCCTTGCCTTTCCTTTAACGTTTTGGCACCTTCGCTGAATAAGTATTCACACTGAAAACTAAATATTTAAATTATGGAGGTTGATTATATAGCGCCAATGTTAGGCAAAGACAAGACAAAGACCTATTCTTGCTATTTGCGAAAAAGCAATGAAGCTGAAAAGAGTATAGGTATACGGTTAGGGGATGAAGGTACACGCAGGTAAATAAATATTCTGTAAAAAGGAATAATTCTTGACATTAGAAATATGTCAGTTGGTTGGCAGAAGTAGGAAATTTGTTCGAGTAGGGATTAGCTAAAGATATAATAAAATTATTTTGTTCTCAATTAAATAAATAAGCGCAAAAATATCAAATGATTCGCGTAAGAAGTTGGGATATCATCAAGGTGTACAGCCTTAGACAGTGTTGTGCCTGTCTCATAGTATCCGGGATTCATTCTCGGTACTTTTTAGGGTCCTGTCCAAGACCCGGTACGATACGGAAATAGACCATCTAATTCCATCCTCCGGCCATACATGGCTGAGCTATTGACGATGTCACTAAAATTGTAGCGGAAAATGGACAACAAATATAAGTAGTTGACACTTAGTCTTCACAGGCTTATATACTTTTACAAAAGCCTTAAACTTGACTACCTATTTGTAATGAAAACATGGACTCATTTGTTTGGGGTTGTTTAGAGTACTATAGAGCTGAACATGCGCAGTTCTGGTATTCTAAACTGACAATAAAACCCATGTAAGTAAGTATTGTGTGCCTTATTATATCTAAATTACAGCAATTTTTGTCTTTATTTTGATTTTGTTGTTGGTGGTCTATGTATCTGGCTTTATTAGATTTTCAACTTTATAGTTTTGATTTTAAAGTTGAAAATTAAAACTTCACAGAAACACTAAACACATTTTAAACTTTATTCTTCAAAGGCTAAAGTAACAATTGCGCTGAAGAAATTCTCAGTTTTTTTAAAAAAGAAAGACTTGTTACCGGAAAAAAATAAAAAAATACGTGTGTAAATATAGAGATGTATGAAAATAATATATATGTCGGAGAAAATGCACCCATGGGGGGTACTTCGGAAAACGCGGTAAGTTCGGTACGAGCTGGCAGAACAACCGCTCACCCTCGTGTCCAACTCAAAAGTGACGCCTTTCAAATGCCACCATGCCACGCTCCGTACCGACCATCACCCAAGCACACTGCTTGACGTTTCCGACAAATGATAACAGATGGCGTTGTTCTAAAATAACGATACTCGATAGCTGTGCATCTTTGTTGATTCTGCGACATATATATGTAGCTACGTTAGTTTCAATTCTTGGAACCTGTTTACATTTATAATTATAATATTATATATGTACACAAAACACCACCTGTCAGACTAAAGTGAGTGCTATTGTAGTAGAATTTAAGTTTAAGTTGCATTAACATTGCAATCAATTTAAAGTACATTTTTCAATAGAGACGGTTCTATTCTTTCGCTGACTTTCAATTTTTTTTGACGTGTCACTATACATAGTTATCTGTAATATTATTATTAGTGAAACTAAAATTGTCCACAGTTCAGCATTTAGAACATGGATTTTCAATCAGCAATGGATCACAAAGAGAAACGCATGGGCATACATCACCTCATGATCTTTGCTGCGGATCAATTTCAGAAGAAAATTAGGGAGAGCTTTCAAAATTTTTGCACTCGCCGAAAATGGGTGGTCTTGTTATCAATTATTCTTGTGTTTGAATGTTATTGCAACGTGGTGTCAAACTCCAATCTACTGCAGAGTGGTAACAATAAACTAAATCATACTGACAAGATAACTCCGAGGTTTGAGTTTTGGAAAGTTGGGCTACTTCATTTCAAATATTCCTTTACAAACGTACATTCCTCCATTGGTAAGTGTTTAGTTATTTACGTTACTATTTTACTAAGATTATATAGCAAACGATGGATGGTAAAGAATTATTGTTACCCCTGAAATACCCATAACATCAAAGGTTAACACCAGACGTATGTACAAATGCATTGCTATCTAGAGACGTCAAGCCCAGGGGGGATTCGGAGAATTAGGCCTCCGGTAACCGTACTCATACAGCCGAAGTACAACTTCACTTTTCTTTTTCTCAACAGACGCGTACTCCTGAACTCAATATTCGACGCGAGGAGGGACTTACTTCAATCAAACGTAAATTATTAAGTCAATTATACATTTTAGTAGACATCGTCCAATACAAAATATTAGGTATTAGATATATCGAACGTGTTTTAAGAGACAAGTAGCGTATATTTTGCAAAAGTTTCATGAACTTACATGGTGTAAAAACATCACAGATACACTACGATAGCGAAATGAAAACTCTTTGCCACTTGTAATAAGACGCAGTTTCATATAGATGTAGGTTTATTTATATAATTGGAATTTTAAAAATGTGAAAGCGTTTACCTATAAATCCAACTTGGATTATAATTCTTTGGGTGAATTAGAGTTTTAATTTCTTTTTGTTACACTATTTTGTCTTATTTTTTAGTCGTATTTTTGTTTACGTATACATAAAAAGATATTTAATTAATTAATTTTAATAAAATAAAGTAAAATTGTGAAAATGCAAATCTGTATTTTTTTTATTTAATAAGATCTTTGTCTTGGAGTCAACTGTAAATTCAGGTAGTGTGTCTCTTTATTTTTGAGTGATGAAATCTTAATAAGGTGTCTTTTGAGAAGAAAGATTAGAAAAGGTGGGATTCACACATGGCTAAAAGCACCTCCGTGGTCACCATCAGCCCATAGGAGAGGACCCAGATGCTTCTGGGTCCATAGAATTCGGTGAAACATCTGTTAAGGTATGACACCAACTAACCAAGGCTACACTAGGAAACAAATGTTGTGCAACAAGTGTCGCCAGAGACGTTGGGAGAAGTAACACGACGTTGCCGGACTTCGGTCGACATGTCTGCCAACATCCCGCGACACGCGTTTACAGCGACGTTGATGTTGCCAGATTTGGAAACTATCGCTTTTTTTCTCCTCTTATAATATCTTCTGATTCACTTCGTTGCGGGAACCAAGACAGTTATTCATGTTCCTGGGACGGGCCGGATTTCAGTGTTCCGGTGTTTTCATAGTTGTATCGACTGTAGATCCTGGCTTAGAGGAGTTGCAGCGGTTTTGGGAGGTTGTGGCGGGTTTGTCTCATTTAAAAAAGATGTTGATGTTGACCGAAGTCCGACGTATCCTTGGCTTGATAATATTTCCATGTGTTATGATTACTGCACATCCATAGAGAGACTTGTTTCTCGAGACTCTGTGCGCGACAGCACGTGACCATTGTGACACCATCACCTTCGAGGTCACGGACTAGAAAGTACTTTACGTAAACCGGGGTAAATAGGATTCGGAGCCGCGGCAGGCCTAACGGGTTGCCGTGGCTCCGACTCCAAGAGCAGGAATAGGAGCGCAGAGGTTTTTAGTCAGTAAGAGTCTGACACTCCCTTTCGCCTAAGCCAAGGCGGAAGAAGTTATTGGGTATACTGGTGCAGTTTCCCAATTTGTATTTACCCCTTTTTTGTATCCATTCATACCTTTAATTCTGTGAATATATCATAATCAGACCAATACCATTAAGTACCTAATTATTTAACGGTTGAAGTATTTTTTTGCAAGCGATGTCTTAAGTCTTAGGAAAGAAGTTGTATGAACAGGACTGTTTGTCAATACACAAACTAGTTATTTGTACACATCCTCCTGTGTTTAGAAAATTGCATATTTACGAATAATGTCTGCCCATTTGTCATTGTGTGCTCAAGATTTAATATGAACACTTATGTGCCAGTGAGAAAGATTATCAAGGTCGTTTCTGCACAACGCTGTTCTAGTGAGTATTTTTTCAAAGATGTTCCAACTCACACATTGTTTTCTCAAAAATATCTCAATAGTTGCACGAATTCAAAAACTGTGCATGGGTTATTTTATGGCGTTAGATGAAGAAGAAAGTATATTTTTTTCAAAATCGTTGCCCCACGTTTTATTTTCTCCTGTGTCGTGGCTGCGTTTACCAACATTCAAGTTCACGTACACATTACACCCAGACCATTTTTTTTTAAGGGGAGAAATTCATCGAACTTCTTTTCCCGCCTGGGTGAGGCAGTATCAGACTCTTACTGCCACCACAAACCACCCCGTTCCTACTCCTGCACCTCGAGCCGGAGCCCCGGTAACCCGTTAATTTCTCCGCTGCTCCGAACACCCTGACTTACTTGACTTATAGTCCTATGTCCCCTAGATGGGGCAGAGGGCGTCCATAGAGGTTCTACATCTCGATTGGTCTTGAGCTTCTTGCTTCACCTCGCTCCACGTCATTACGATGCTCGATGCTCACCGCTCCTGCTATCACAGTACGACGCCAGGTTTGCCGAGGGCGGCCACGCTTCCTTTTTCCCTTGGGATTCCAATCCAGCGCTTGCTTGGAAATATGGTCGGGACCCCTTCGAGCACCCAGACCCTTAGTATACTTTCTTCTTCGCCCACCTACCCGTAGGATAAAAAATAGCCTATATGCATCGCAGGCGATAATCTACCCCAGTCCCAAATTTCATTCAGACTACTTTAGTAGTTTTGACGTGATTGAGTGACAAACAAACACACAGACTTTTGCATTTAAAATATTAGTAACATGAGCAAACCTAGGCTTATCCTTACTAATATTATCAATTGGAAAGTGAGTTTGTTTGTTTGTTTGTTCCGCTTTCACGCCGTAACTACTAAACCGATTGCTTTGAATTTTTGCAGACATAAAGTTAGAAGTCTGGATTAAATAATAGGGTACTTTTTATCCCCGAAAAATTGATATTTCCGAGGGAAAATAAAAGTATTGGTATAGATGGCGCTGTGTGTATTGGTAGGTATATGTCACATAGGCTACTTTTTATCCTTTTGTAACGCGAGCGAAGCCGCGGGTAAAAGCTAGTAATTTCTAATTATAAGTCTGTATTCGCCAACCCGCATTGAGCAAGCGTGGTGGTTAATGCTCAAACCTTCTCCGTGTGAGAAGAGGCTTTGCTCAGCAGTGGGGATTTATAGGCTGTTGATGATGATGATGATGTATTATAATTTGATATTTATAGGACGAGAACGCCAATTATCTCTTCAAGAATGTTTGGACTGTGTCAAAGAGAATCGGAGACGTCGATGGAGGTGGAAACCCTGTGGCTTTCTCATCTGCCTAACAGCTGCACTGCTGTATTTCGCTGTAACTAAACAAATCGACAAAATCTACTATGGGAAGACTCAGAAACTGGCTAATGATAACTGTAAGTGTAAAAATGAATAAAATAAACCCAATAATAGTTTTTGCATAACAACGTATGACGTGATTTTATAATAATTATCTTAAGCATACTAAATTAACTAAAAATCGCGGGTTACTCACGTGGATATACTGAGAAAAGCTCTACTAGTTTCGAACCACAGAGGGGTTCTTCCTCATGAGCAACGTGCGCGGTCGTGGCGATGTCGCGCAGCCTACTGACGTATGTCGTCACCATTAACGATACACCTTTTATTTCACGGCATAAGCAAAGTCGTAGACACATTCATGACATAATTGGTGAAAAGTTGGTGTCCCATCCACTTTTCATAAGTTATATCAAGAGTTCCTTGTCATAAGGGATGCCTATAGCATAAACCAGGCTCCATGCTACTACTAAGAATTCTCGAAAGACTGAATACAAGCCAATGATAGTTTCCCTTGTTTGCCTGCCCTGAGTCGACTATGCACTTCTCTTATACTTATACTTACTACCTCTATTATGTATATAAAGCGGAAGAGTTTGTTTTTTGTTTGTTTGTTTGAACGCGCTAATCTCCGTAACTACAAGTCTGATTTGAATAATTCTTTTTGTGTTGAATAGCGCATTTATCGAGGATGGCTATAGGCTATAAAAATCACGCTACGACCAATAGCTCAGCTCCTATTGTGATTGCCCCAGAGTGTGTGAAATCGCGGGGATATAGCTAGTTATATTATATTCCTAATATCATGTTTCGGATTCTATAGTGAATTATTAGGTTTCTTTTTACTATTGTTACAGATGACGAGAATCCTACAACATCCTCAATAGATACGCCTCTCATTGCCAACGCTACTAGTAAGTTATATAGTACAATACATATAGTATGTACTACATACAGTCAGGGCCCTATTATCCCTAAAGAAAATTGGGCAAGTACCTAGGGCGCCAAGTTGCAGCGAGGCGCTACTTTATAAAAATTTAGGACGCCTCTGAGGCGCTTGACTACGGCGCTCTTTCAGTTTAATGCGCCACTATATTTACGCTTCAAGCAAGCGCAATTTGTCGTAATCGTAATTTGTTTGATTTGTTTTAAGTATTGCCCCGACTGATGGTTGTCTAAATAGAATGATTGATTTCTAATAAAACCATCCAGTGTAGTACTAAATATATGTAATAATAATATTAACTGCACGGTTGGCGAGGCCACTGGCTGCAGCACAACGTGTCGCGGGTTCGATTCCCGCACGGAACAACTCTTTGAGTTATCCACAAATTGATGTTTCGGGTCTGAGTGTTGTGTGTTTGTGAACTTGTATGTTTGTAAACGCACCCATCCTAGTGAGGGCAAATTTTTAAAAATTAAATAAGTAATCATATTTTATTACTGCCTGTTACAGAGACTTCATCAGTAATATACAACGATCTACCATTATGTATTCGCAGAAGACCGCACAATGAATCAGTGAAGGCATTAGGTATTTTATTCGGTTATTAGATTTCTATTCTTTACATAATACTTTACACAATAAGGTTTACTGTCCTCTGACGAGTGCCAATTTCTAAGGTCTTTGACGCAGCCAACTGCTCCACTTACTACCAAGACGCACCAGCTATAATGTGAATGAGTTCTATGTAGGTACCTTTTAGGTAAAACTCAATACAACAATAGTGAAAATTTTATTCTAGAAAGATTCTTATAAGAATACAGCGTGACGCTCGTCAAAATTCCCACCAGAATAGCACGATTCAACTCTTTGCGCGGGATTTTTGTTTTTCTAATCTGTCACACTTGACAGATGACATCGTCAACATGACAGGTAGTGCTGTCGATAACATATATTAAACTAGTTACGCTCATTTATAGTTATATATAGTTGATTTTCGTCGTCTAACAGTACCTACTTAATATAGGGTGAGACTATTGTTAAAATGATGGTCAAACTCAAACTCAAAGTCTTTATTTGCATGTTAAGGTAATACATACAGGTCATTACAGGTCTTATGAAATAACAGGCACAGCTTAACGGCCTTTTTCAGGCGTTGCAAATGTTAGGGGTGTCACTAGCTTAATATAAATTACATTTTGGTTAACATTTTTTTTTAAATATGTATTTATTGATTTATTCGGAATATAGGTAAGTACTTAAAGTATATAATATATTAGTGGGTTAGTGCAAAATGTAAGTGGGTATTCTCAAATTGTATAGTATATAGTACATCGAATATTTATATTAAAATGTATAGTAGGTATGTTGGTGTGTGCTTGTGGGCGTGAGGGATTATGTATGTATGGGGTAGGTTTTAACATTCTGTCTGGTCTGCATAGTAGATGTAATTCTAGAATTTGTGTTATTACTAGGAGTGTTTCAAAACCGAAAAACCCAATCCAATAGGTATTCTCATAACATAACACAACATAACATAACATCACGCCTTTTACCCCCGAACCTAAGGGTTATTCTCCTCTACCTTTAAGGAACAAAATATGAAACTAATGACAGTGATAACTGGCGAACAATGTATATACCTACACAAACTCTATCCTATCTCTGTCTTTACGGAGCCGCGGAGATCGTAAAAGGTTACCGGGACTCCGGCTCGAAGTGCAGGAGTAGAAACACTGAAACAGGGTGGTTCTTAGTCAGTTTAGGGGACTGACTTCTCCCGCCTCACCAAGGCGGAAGAAGTAATTGCATGATTTTTCCTCCTTAAAAAATCCTATCTCTGTCTTCTATCTGATATAATCAATGTTATGTTGTAAAGTTATATTTCCTTGTGTTTCAGCAAAATTTCCTTTGAACCTGACCAGTGTGAATATATCACAGGAGAATATTTTCCCCGGTGTTCTAAAAGGAGGTTTCTATCATCCACCAACTTGTAGGAATAGATTCAGAGTCGGGATTATTGTGCCTTACAGGTAGTATAGTCATTATTATTAATTCTTGTGTTTTGGGATAAGCTGGCAAAATAGCAGATGGATCATCTGATGATAAGCTGTCAGTGCCGCCCGAAGACCGACTATTGTGTTGCTGGTAAAATAAGTGCTATATCTTAACCGAAAGAAGCCAGCTTCATTATTATTATTAATATAAGTCAAATGAATGTAGCATTGGTTTTCAGGAACCGAGAACAAAATCTGGGTATTTTCTTAAACAACATCCATCCGTTTTTGATGCGTCAGAAACTTGAATATCAAATATTTGTCATTGAGCAAAATGGTGAGCTACATACCACGATTCACGATACTAACTAATAATCAAATAAATGTGGCCCATAGATAGTTGGAGGCCTTAGTACGAGTTTGTTTTACGTTTAAATTAATCGTAACGAATACGCGTTCGGCGCTCTGATTGGTTGCTGCATTGGCGCCGGCCAATCAGAGTGCCGAATGCGTTCTCGTTTCGAATACTTTAAACGTAAACCAAACTCGTGTTATGGCCTCTGAAGGCAGTGTGCGTTTGATTTTCGTTAATACGACCGACACGTTATTGACTTTTGACGCCCTGAATTGGCCTGCTCCAATTAATCAATTAATTAGAAGGCTAAAACCGGAAATGTAAAAAAGAAAATTGGCACTAAGCATAACATAACATCATAATATCACGCCTTTTATCCCCGAAGGGAAAGGCAAAGTTGCAAATTAATGCACTTAATGCCACTGTACAATATATCACCCACTTTTCACTATTTATGTTATGAGTCCCATGTAATAGGGAGTGAGCCTATACGACTTCGTGCTACTACTGAGATACTTTAAAAAACCCAGTAATAGTTTGCCCGACCCGGGAATCGAACCCGAGACCCTTTGCCCGGCAGTCGGCACTAGGCCTAAATGTTTAATTAGACAAATACATTCATTGTGTAAACTATTCTTAAAATTTTACAGGTAACGGCCCATTCAACAAAGGTCGCCTGTTCAACGCAGGATATAAAGAAATGATAAAGTTTAACAAGTTTTTTTGCGTCATATTCCATGACTTGGACTTGCTACCTCTTGACGAGAACATTATGTATAATTGCCCGACTTTACCCAGGCATATGTGTGCCCACGTTAATGACACCGACATTCGAAGGAAATTTAAGTAAGTTTCTGAAACCTGAGAAAGTCTGAGGCCCCATTCATTTCTATATCTGAGGTCTGATTGTGATTTAGTTGCTGAATTAATTTAAGTAGCGGATAATTTGGTTTTTTCACTATGAAATATAGTACCAGTAGACTGTAGACTGGTCTAATAGTAACTTCGCGATTGTGAAATAGATAAAAAATCTGATGTTAAAACAATCGATTTCAATAATATTTTTTCTACATTTCCAGTATAACATACTCGTATAAATCCCTATTCGGTGGTGTGGTCTCAATGACTATGGAACAGTTTGAGAGGGCCAATGGTTTTTCCAACTTATACTTTGGATGGGGGGCAGAGGACAATGACATGTTCTGGAGGTGAAGAGACAACAATAACTTAGACATTTGAAACCTAGGGCTCTAAATTCGTCGTCAAACCATCAACAGCCGATTTCTACCGGCCAGCCTATGTGACAAGTGTAAAATGCTTTCAATTGATTAAAAAAAAATTATAATTAGAATTCCTTCCTCCAAATTTCGCCATTGATTACTGGTGTCTAGGGCTTCTTTTACACGTACACAAAACACCGCTAATTAGTTAGCGGCGCCACACATCGACACTACTATCTTTTACACAGTGTACATGTGTGGGTAATTTCATATACTGTGTATAAAAATATTCGTCCACCACATTCACATTGGTATTTTCATTCTTGTGTCGGTATATGTATTTTTATAATTTAATTCACGGGTAAGGTTAAAACTATTTACAATCATTGATATGACCCGACATTTTGACGGGTATTAACGTAGTGTTCGTGGTCGTGCGCTGCCATCGCAGCGGTAAGTCCTCCTCCAGTCCACCTCTCCAGTCCACCTCTTTGAGGAGTGGCTTGAGAGACGCTACGGCGTCCTCACCTACCGCCTGACGCAGGTCCTCACCGGACATGGAAGTTTCGGGAGGTACCTGTGTCTGATGGGGCGGGAGGAAACGCCCGGGTGTCATCACTGCGAGGACCGCCCTGAGGACACGGTGGAACACACGGTGGGAGAATGCCCTTCGTGGGCTGAACACCGCCGTGTCCTCAGGGAAGTAATCGGCGATGGCCACCTCTCGCGTCCGGGCCTAGTGCAGGCCATGATGCGGAGCGAGGGGGACTGGGATGCCGTCTCCTCCTTTTGCGAAGCAGTCATGCTAGCTAAGGAGGAGGCGGGACGCGTGAGGCAGCGAAGCGCTGCCTCCTCGCAACCCAGCCATCGCGAAGGACACACCGGGCGTCGGGGATCGCGAGACGATCTCCGGCCACCGTAAGCGCGGGCCTGCGGACGGCGAGCATGGGTGGCTCCCCGTCCGACCAGAAACAGACCCGAGCGTACGGCGCGTCGCGTTCCGCGCGCGCCTCAAAGAGCCATCAGACCACCACAGATGGGGCCCAATACGGCCGATGCCGATTCGGAGTCGCGGAGAACCTAACGGGTGACCGGGGCTCCGGCTCGACGTGCAGGAGAAGGAACGGGGTGGTTTTTAGTCAGTAAGAGTCTGACACTCCCTCCCGCCTCACCCAGGCGCGAGAAGTCATTCGATGATTTTCCCCCCTTAAAAAAAAAAAAAAAAGTGTTCGTGGTGGACTGGTTAATGAGCACGCTTTTATCGTCTTTCAATGATCAATGATGATGTGAGTTCTATTCCAGCTGAAAGATTCTTTTTTTATTTTACTATGTAGTTTTTCTTATTATTTTTTTTTTGTTTTTTGAAATATTAGATCAGGCTATAAAAGAAGCAGATAAGTCGGTAAATAAAACAATACTATCTTTTATTACAATTAATTTATTTATTATACAAATAAGTGGTTTTATATTCAATATTTATAATAATTAAGTATCATACCACAGTTAAGTTCTTAAAGTTCTTTAAATAATAATTAATCAATATGCCAATAAACCTTATAGTCGAATTGGGAAATATCATGCGATAAAGTTTATACTTTTAAAATTAATATAAGAAGATTTAGAAAAATAGGATAGAAAAAAAATAAAAGATTAAAACATTGTTTCAAATTTTAAATATTTGATTAATGAATTCTTGATACAACTTGTGAATGCTGGAATCGATCCGGCGGCACTTTACTGGAGGTGTTAACCATTACGCCAAACGCGCTGTGAATGAGATCATCGAAATATTGTATACCATTCAGTAACAAAAATACGATGAGAAAACACTATATTTATATGGGTATTGTATAGCTCGATTGCTCATTATTTGATTTCGATTTATTCAAAGTTTGTTATAAGTTTTTTTTTATCTTTACCCTCGTTTTTATTTAAACTTATTTACTAAATAATTACGTATACCGACACAAAAATGATATTTAAATACCAAGATGTGTGTGATAGACGAATGTTTCTATACATATCTATTAATATGAAATTACCCACACATGTATATTGTGTAGTCATACTAGTGCCGATGTGTAGCGCTGCGAACTAATTAACGATGTTTTGTGTACAAACGCTCCTGAGTGAAGGTCTTCCATATTCCAGACTTCATGCTGCCGGGTACCCAGTGGTGAGATATCAAAAGACTGTGGGAGTGTATCTCGTGTTGCCACATAAAAGAGAACCAGCCAATCCTTACAGGTAATTTTCTATGGCTTAATAAACATACAAATACAATATTGTCACGACTTATGATCCCAAATGTGGAGTGGAGGTAGACACATTTTTTATGCAACACTCACTTTTCAAGTTGTCACGGATTATGACATAATGAAAAAATATTAGACACATATTTTTTTATTTTATTGTATAATAGAATGATATATAGATATAACGAATCAAAGTCTCGGAGTGGGGCTTAAAACGTCATTTCTACATATAAAATGTACATAGAAGTGACGTCACGCGACATTTCAAATCAATATATCGTCGAAAGTATTCGTTTCTGTAAAGAAATACGGGTCTAATGTTTTAAAATAATCTACCAGACGGACATTAGAATAAAAATTAGTCATCTGTACCCTATTGTCCTACACTACTCAGTGGTAACTGAGCAATTTTTTGAAGAATTGAAATCAATATTCATTAGGGTGGTAGCAAATGCATGTATTACATGTGACCTGTGAATAATATTTACGGTATTTACCTAATATTAGTTACATTAAACTTAGGTATTTGATAGGTGTACCGCAGAACACGTGAGATATTCCTCTCTGAATTAAATTAATACCTACTGTTAATTATTAGGGGATGGCATTCGTTTGTGTCAAACACTATCTAATTGAATTAGGTATTCATGTGCTAACAGAGACCTAATAATAATGATTGCGTTTTTATATAATAGGGTAGATGACTAACTTTTATTTTAATGTCCGTCTGGTAGATTATTTAAAAACATCAGACACGTATCTTTTATTTTCTTACGGAAACGAATAGTTTTCGAAGATTTTATGTTGATTTGAAATGTCACTTCTATGTACATTTTATACGTAGAAATGACGTTTTAGCCCCAACTCCTGTCGCAGAGAACCTAACGGGTTACTGGGGGTGTTTACTCAGCTACTACCCCTGCTGCCCGGCCTTTGTCAAATGTGAAATGCTCTTAATTGGCTCGCACGACACCCGCGGGAAGAAACCCTGGGTCTAATCAGGGCAGTCATAAGACTACGCTGGGGCCTTTGAGCACGTAGTAATTCGGGGCCCTTGTGGAATGTTTCTTTTATTTAACGTTGCCTTACACTTGGATTTCCTCCTGTATCGTGGGTGCGTTTACAAAAATACAAGTTCACAACATATTATTATGACACCCAGATCGAAAAACAATTTTTGGATCCCACGTAGATTTGCTCCGTGCGGAAATCAAACCAGGGTGTGTGTTAGTCGTAGAAATTGTCGGTGCTTCCGGGCCCCCTGAGTATAGGGGGGCATGGGGCACTGCCCCTGGGCACGGGCTCCGTGTGCCCTTACGGTAAAGACGGTATACTGATTATATTTTGTCATTATAGGTACTGATGTATCAAATTTCAAGTACCTAGGTATTGTCCATAAATTACGTGAGGTTTTTTTTTAAATTTTCTGTTACTCCCTCCCCCCCAGTGAGATTTTATTCAACACCCTCCCCCATCAATCTCACGTGAGATTTTTCAAAATGTTGTTTCTTCACGTAAACGCGTTGGATTGTTATTGTAAAAAGAAAAAACAATTGCTCCGTGCTTTTATTTACGACTAGTTAAGACTAGTAATCAATGTAATAAAATTGTAACAATAGAATAAGTACTACACGTATAAATAACACAAATGCGTGTACAATTTAATCTTGAGCATGTACCTACAGTTTGGATTAAATGGGCTAAAATAGTCTAATTTTTTTTGCCGAGACCCCTCTCTCTCTAACGTAAGATAAGATGAGATTTGAGTCTACCCCCTCCCCCCTTTATCATCTCACGTAATTTATGGACGCCCCCTAATGTACACATACAGATGGTTAATGTGTGTTTGTGTGAGAGAGTAACTCCTCTTTAGATCTAAATTAGAATATTTTTATGTATGTCTATTCCTTGGGAATTGAATATTTTCTTAAAATATTTATCATTTCAGGCACCACCTCCTCAGCAGAGCTGTGGAAAGGTACAAACACGACGGCCTCTCCAACTTGGAATATTATGTCTTGGCTACGTATTTCCGTCATCTTTGCACGCATATTGTCGTTGAAATTAACCCAAGGGGTGACAATATTACTGCTCTAAACCTTAAATGGGGTAAAAGTTTTCATAAGTCCTAATTATTATTGATGCGACGCTAGTTAAATGTAAAGAGCGCCATAAGTGAGCACTTCATAGGCGCTCCTAATTTGTTTTAGCGCCGCCGCGCCGTCACTCTAGGGCAGGCGCATCTTGCGGAGCAGACTATTGTGCAGTATTTCGCGACACACGACGATGCAGGGAATGCTCTCGCGCTTCTACTCTTTTTCGAAAAACAATATATAATTATGTCTCACTAAAGTTATAATATAAACATATTTAATCATTAATAGATAGGTTATTACAATAAAGAGAAAATGAGAAAACTAATTAAAGATCTTGAGATGATAAGAAGGTATACTTACGTATATTATAAACTTTTTGTTCATAATTTTAATTTCTGAGATAAAAATAAAAATTGATAATAACAGTAAAAAGTCTTGTAGATACTAGACATGGTGAGAATAATTATGATTAACACGAGCCCTATGTTACAAGTTACTCTATGATCAAGAGAATGAGAGGTCCAGTGTTGTGAGAACAGGGACTTTGTTTGGTCCACATTTTTCCTATCTGTTGTCGTATTTCTTGTATTATACGATAGATGTCGCTCTAAACAATAATCGGATTGTCAAATTGCTATAAATGTTTAACATTTAATAATAATTCTTAATTTTATTGTAAAAATAAAATACAAGTTTATCGATTTTAACGTAAATGAATCCAAAATATATTATTTTAATAAAATATTTTGTGTGGAATGGAACGTATCAAATTGTGTTGCCACTCTTTTAAGTTTTCCTTGAGTCAGGGAAAAAATTAATTTTGTGTAAACCATATAAAAAATTGTACTAAATCATAACCGGTTTCCCTCTTTGTATCGCAATTGAAATAATAAAATTTACAATTATTACATGATTTCATTGACTTTCCTTGTCGATAAATATAAACGTTACCTCAAATCCGGGATTTTACCAACAGCATGAAATCAGAATGATTTTGCACTGATTAAGATTTTCTCACAAAGGTATTTACTACCGTGTGCGTGCAACACAGTCTCGGTTTTTTTCTTGGCATATGTCAATTGTCAGTTTGATATTGCGGTTTGCGGTAGTCAGTGACTGCTCAGTGTGTGTTTTCCGCATTGACAATATTTCTAATTTTCGCACTTTCACCCGTTAATTATTATCTCATTGTGTAATAAGTAATTTTATTACCGTGTCATAATAGCTGTTGCAACGTGTGTTTACTGAAGCCGACGGTGAAATTTATCTAAACCGTGTGGGCCGTGTTTTTTCTTCGAAGACTTGTTTTTTCTGTGTATCGTTTTCATTTTTGGCGCAACCTGTTTGGGAATTTTGAATTGACTGAAAATAAGGTAAGGAGCATGTTTGGAAATATTTATTTAAGGACTGTTATTGTAAAAAATGCGTTTCTAACATAGTCTATTTAAAGAAACCTGTTTTCCTATAAGTTCTTACGTAGCTATATTGTTTTTGTTTAGTATAACATTTACTTCAGTAAGTTGTTAGTGATTTGCAACACATGAGCACAATGAATACGATCCGTGTGTGAAGCATGGAAAGTTTTACGTAGTTTTATATTAGCATTAAACCTTGAAAAAAGGCATAAACATTCACATGATTTATTAACTTCCAAGTTTTATATTGCTTACTTCAGATTGAGATGAATATCCATAAAAACGAACAGTCTTTATTTTTCCTGAATTTGTGCCAATTCCCAACTAGGTACATGAGTACCTACATAGCTTAGAGTTAGCATAGCAACTTACTTTTTAATTTTTTTTTTTAAATTTCATACTCATGACAATTCATGTCTAATCTTCGAATTTACCTACATATTATTAAGAACTAGTAACATTAACCCATATATCCCTAAGTGGTCACCCATATCCACTCTCCACTAACTACATTATAGACCTTATTGACTACTTTTTGTATGAACAAATTTTGGGGATGAATTTCAACGGGTTAAAAAATATCATGATTCATAAGACTTAGTTACAAAATCATTCAGCCCATTTCGCCTTCTGCTTGACTCCTATAGGTTGTAGCCATATGTTTTATGTCCAATGGACTTCCTCAATTAATGTACTGTCCAACACAAAAACATTTATTTTTATTCGGACCACTAGTTCCGCAGATTAGCGCATTCAACCAATAAAACTTATAGCCTAGATATAATAATTGTATATTTTTTATCTGTAGTTTATTTATATAGTCCAGAGTAGCAATAAAGATATGAAATAAATGCAATATGTACTGTACATTATATTATTATAAAGATACAGAATTCACAGATAAAAGCTTTTTACGCAGTTGCACTTTAATCAAAATATTTCCTTATAAAAATATTATTTATTGGTTATTGTATTGAAGGCATACCTCTATAATATTAAACCCATAATTAAATATTTTTTTGTTATTAATAATAAATCTAATTTATCCACTATTTAATACAAATACAATTATTTTACTACCCAGTTAATTTTTTATTTGAGTAATAAAAATAGAAATTACAAAGTGGTAATTAAATTAGTTAGTTAATTTATTATGACAAATAACATATTTTCTATTTAATTACACCCAAATGTCATTGAACAACTAAATTCATCAAAATATTATATTATTAATTAAAGTCCCTATATTAAAAAAGTACGGTCCTGCTATTGTAACACCACCCTCCATCTTAAATTAACCATAAACAAACATAGAACCAACAAAAAAGTATTTTATCCAGAAATCCTTTAGTCTATGCTTGTTGCCAATGTCTGCAGTTTAGCACTCTAATATTGATATGACCTCCACAAGTACCTATTGTCTTGAGGATGTGCCCATTGAAGTGATTGCACTATAATTCAATTTAAATTTTTCCCATGTGCAGAAATGGCCGCTTTGCTACACTTTGTTATGTCAATGTAGGTAATTATAAACAAATAAAAAGTGACTAACTAAGAGACACTTGTTTTTTGTTCCTAAGGTCTATTTTACAATATCTACTGATTAAGTTGCTGTTGTTAACAATACAAAATGTGTTATTTCTATGGATAATATGTCATACCTAGTTAATAATAATGTGTCAATTAAGCTAACAGTACTCATTAGACATTGTGAAACAGGCACATATTGTTGGAATTTATTTCTGCGTTAATTTTCTTAACTAGGTGCCTACCTATACTTATTATTATTAGACATTAGTTTTTCCTCAAAACACGATAACATTCATTATGTATTATACATATGTATTGTACATTGCAGTGCCTATACAAATTTTTTAACAAGCTTACTTCTAATCGCGCGTAATGTAAAGCGCCGAAACATTCACGATATTAAAATAAACCATTCGATTCTTTGGCAATTTAACCGACCAAAAACAGTCTCAATTTTTTTTAAAACCTACCATACTTATCTTAAAACACCTCAAAAGGTACTTGTCACAATTTCCTAACTAGTTAGATCACTATTGACCGCGAGATTCTAGGTTAGATCCTAGCCCAGTCATATCGTCTAGTTATAACAACTTACGAAATTTTTGCACTGTAGATTTGCACTCTATCGATTTCGAAGTTTGATTGGCACGGTGACAGCAATAGGGTAGTTTCCTAAATTTTATTTTAATGTTCGTTTGGTACATTAATTTAAAACTTTAGACACGTATTTTTTCTTTTCTCACAAAATTAAATACTTTCGACGATATATTAATTTGAAATATCGTGTGACGTCACAGCGTGCCACATTTTGTAGCACATTATGACGTAACGACCCTCAACTCCTAAACTTAGCGCCATTTTATCTAAGTATTGCAACTTAATACGAGAAAATAAATTAATACATATCTAATATTTTTTCATTATCTAACCGACGGACTAATAAGATTTTTAATTTTGGTACCCTGGAAACTACCCAATTACTCTATATTATATTATTATTAGATACACGCAGATCACAGAAAATAAGGCTTAACATAAAGTTCTGAAGTAATACATTAATTATGCAACAGTCTGACATTGCGCACGTGATGAATTAAATCGCCGAACACACCATGGAATTGGACTAACTATTAAAATCGACGTTGAAATGAAATAATCAACTCTAGAGATAAAGTTTAATAGCAAAAAACTGACTTTAATTACCTAGTTACATTATATAAGGTTCATAGTTCAATAACTTTAATATAGTGCGGTCTTATTCGACCTCATCTGATTCTTTCTTACCGCCACGTCTTTGTGACGTAAGCATTTTTTTTTTTTTAAGGGGGGAAAATCATCGAATGACTTCTCCCGCCTGGGTGAGGCGGGAGGGAGTGTCAGACTCTTACTAACTAAAAACCACCCCGTTCCTTCTCCTGCACGTCGAGCCGGAGCCCCGGTTACCCGTTAGGTTCTCCGCGACTCCGAATCGGCATCGGCCGTATTGGGCCCCATCTGTGGTGGTCTGATGGCTCTTTGAGGCGCGCGCTGAACGCGACGCGCCGTACGCTCGGGTCTGTTTCTGGTCGGACGGGGAGCCACCCATGCTCGCCGTCCGCAGGCCCGCGCTTACGGTGGCCGGAGATCGTCTCGCGATCCCGACGCCCGGTGTGTCCTTCGCGATGGCTGGGTTGCGAGGAGGCAGCGCTTCGTTGCCTCACACGTCCCGCCTCCTCCTTAGCTAGCATGACTGCTTCGCAAAAGGAGGCGTGACGTAAGCATAAAGGCCGTTCTTATTGACATTATACCTATTTGTAATGCGTTTCCCATGTTGTTTCTAGATTAGCTATGCTTAAAGAGTCCGGTAATCTATTGATCGAAGCTCTATGGTAGTCTATGTAGTTAGTGCTAACTATGTAAGTATCGAATGATTCAATATCGATTTAAAACTGTCAAAGACCAAGCGGTCACCGGTGACCGCAACCTATTGTTCTATAATTGTGTCTATAATGACGGTACTCGACGAGATAAATACCTAGTTAAACTTCGTGCTGTTGATCTAAGCGTCATAGCGTGAATAAAATTTTCTAATAGAACTATTAGTGGTAGGTACCGAAAAAACAATCAGGCTAGTAGTTCAAGAGATTACCATTATAAAAAAAAGAAATATCTTTCGTAATTCCATAATCTGAACGAACTATTTACGAATAAATCGATTGCAACAAATACACAATTTGTTAATTAATTTTATCGCTGATACCAAAATTTTCATTAGTTCAAGAGATTAACATTATAAAAAAAGAAATATCTTTCGTAGTTCCATAATCTGAATGAACTATTTACGAATAAATCGATTGCAACAAATACACAATTTGTTAATTAATTTTATCGCTGATACCAAACTTTTCATGATATGAATTCTTTAACCGTCGAATAAATTCATGTCTTCACTGAGTGACTAGAAATGCAAATGATAACTTATCATAATGATAGGTAGGTATTTCTAATTTATCACATGCGACATTATCTATACATGTCATTCGATGATTTTCCCCCCTTAAAAAAATACATGTATCCTGTATTGTGCAGACTGATTTGTTATCATAAGTTGCCTATATACCTATGTATTGTACATAGGTATATAGGCAACTTTTTTTCAGGATGAGGCCTTGGATGAGGCGGGAAGGAGTGTCAGACTCTTGACTCAATATACAATATTCGTCCGATATGTTATTATATTATCCGATCCGAACTAAATCGGAGACTATAATTAACTTCTTGCGACATTATGACTTAACTAAATAAATGATTTATAATTATGATCTATGCAGGATTATGCGTCATGTAACTACCGGGTTTCCCCTGAATGCCTGTGCAAGGATAAGTACCTAATAAGGATGTTATCCTTATCCTACATGTAGGTACATACCTACATGTAGGATAAGGGTCAAAACTGGGTCTTTTATTTAATACCCATAAAGCAAAATGTAGTAGTCAACCAGCCTCCGTTTTCGCAAAACCCTGACCCCAATGTATAAAGGACCAACTTACAAGCTCATTTTCTATTTTAACTCCTTATTACAAGTAAGCAACGACTGTCGCAACCGAGGGCTGGGCTTTCTGTCACTGCAGCGGTAAGTCCCCTCTTTGAGGAGCGGCTTGAGAGGCTACGGCGTCTTCAAAGAGACATCAGACCACCACTGATGGGGCCCATTAGGGCTGATGCCGATACAGAGCCGCTGAAGACTTAGCAACCCGTGCTGGGGCTCCGGCTCAAAGTACAGGAATAGGAACGGGGTGGTTTTTAGTCAGTAAGAATCTGACACTCCTTCTCATCCGGACGGGAGAAGTCATTGGACGATTTTCTCCTCAAAAAAGAAGTCTATGAACGATGAAAGAAACGAGAATGTTGGTTATGTTATGGGTAGCTAAGTATAACTAGATAATAGGGATACACACTAACAGTTGTTAGTCATTTAATAAATGATATGAAACTAAAGGAACAAACTAATCTTATCTTTCCCCTACAACTATCCACTGGTGAAGTGGTGACATCATTTAAATATTCGATTAGAACAACCGGTAGTTACTTATTACTCTTATCATATACTGATTATCACGGATACATCACATATCCTGGAGGAAAATTATAAATAAATACGTTTTTTACATGAATCCGGGATGTGGTTTTGTGGGAAGTTGCCTTTTGATCTTTATCTAACGCGATGGATATCCTTAAGGACTTCTCTCGTTGGGACGACGAGGGATGTGCCTGTGTGTGTGACTTTTACCGGTTAAAAGCATCTCAGTGTTCCTCTGACTGAGGCCTTACGGATTCTGCTGCTACGTTAAGAACCCTATGAGGCTGCTTCCTAAGCTACTGCATTAGCGCCTACTCCCGCCCATACAGTAGACGTCTGAACACTTCTAATAACTTATTTAGCTCCTTAAACAACAAAGCCTATCAGGATCCTCGTGATAGTTGGTTAAAAATATATCCTTAAAGAGTATCCTATTAACGAAAATCTTATTTTTTCCAGTGCCTTTCCCCGTCCTTCCATCTTCAAGACTGAAAATTCCCTGGATCCCTTAAATCCTCGAAGCGAATCCAGTCGGTTATGGCTGGTTTTAAGCTAAAATTATTGTCGCTGGCGACTGTAGTTATCGCCTGTGTGGTAACATACAGTATGTACTTGTACGTCTTTGAAAGGTTGAGTGACAAGAACAATATGGTTTTCTTCGGCAATGTATTTACTTATTAAACTTACAATGTGACGTCACTATTTATCTTGAAGTTTTATTCTTTAATAGTGTAGTATAAGATGTAGAAAATTAATGAAATGCAATATTCATATCTGTATAATATGGTCTTTGGTTTTCCTATTTTATTAATTCGCTTGTATACTGATTTCAATTCAAAATTAAGTAGTTCAGTCGTTATTAAATAATAGAAATTATTATCCTCGATAACTGTTTGAAATATGGTAACTGTAGATATGGATATTTTACAACATTTTATTATTATATTTCTACCTAATATTAGAATCATATAGTAGAGAACCTCGTTTCTTAATATCACACATACACGTCGACGAATTACCAGGTGGTAAGGCTTTCTATGGACACCTGTAACGCCAGAGGAGTAAATACAAGTCGTTGACCTTTTGCTGAGAAGAAGATAAGACCTTTGGTAACCTCACATCTCCCACATACGGCGAAACACAGCCCAATCGTTATTTCACGCTAGTTTTCTACGAGGCCGTGGTACAAAAATGTGCCTTAAAAAGATGTATTGAACTAGTCTTACTCATAATACGTAAATACATAAATAGTGCTGTACATACGGACATCTAAGTCGGCTTCTTATTCGCGTGTTGAATAACGGAATGTTTTGCTCCTTTTATGTTTGGCCTTGACTTCAATTTGTTTGCTTGGATAGTTATTTATATCTAATTCAGTTAGTTTTATTCTGATTTTAATGGGATATGGTGTCTCACGTCTGGGACTGGAAATTTGTTTTTTTTTTTCTGGACGTACTTTTTTATGGAATGATCCGGTAAACGAGCAGACAATCGGCGCCGCACATGGACACCTGAATCACCAGAGGTGTTACAAGTGCGTTACCGGCCTTTTGGGGATTAGGAATTTCAGGATTGTTGGGCCTCCGGTAAAGTCACTCACTCTACGAAACATAACACAAGTGTTGTTATATGTCGGTTTTCTGTTAGGCCGTGGTATCACTCCGGTCGAGCCGGCCCATTCGTGCCGGACCGTGGCTCTCCCACACTTGATTTTATTATTCTTATTTTTTCTTTACTTCTGAATTGTTACATTCATTTCTAGGTCTTAAAATCCAGTATTACTACTGACAATGAGTAGTATAGTCAGTAAGGATAATACGATACCTACTACAATTAAGCTATACGAATAACTTAGTAGCCATTTGTTGAACAATGGGTGATTAATGTGATTATAAATACGGAATGCAAATTGTTGTTTACAAACCCTAGAATGGACTCTAGTTACACCACTTTACTGCATATTCTTATAATATTAGGCAATACCTTTTCAAAATACGCCAATCCTGTAGGAAATTTCCAATTCACCTACTCTCTGGTAAGTATGCTTTGTAATTAATGGATAAATATTTTAAAATCAATCTTGTACTTACAGAACCTTATCGACTCGACAAAAACAAACAAATACACAATCATGATCTTTATATTACACTTACGATATTAGTATAGATACTGTGTGTCCCACAGAACATATAAAGAAGGCGTGTCCTATTGTATGTACAATCGACGAAGTTGGCGGTCGACTATCATTAGGCGATATTCGCATGTACCCGGCGCGAACGACCAGACGTGGATAGCAAGTTTGCCACAAGATTTTGTTTAAAAAGTGTACTACTGTAAACTTTGCCGATAGTACATACTTATATTCGGTACTAGCTTCTGCCAGCGACTTCGCCCACGATCCCGGGGGTAAAATGCCTATGTATTACTTCAGGCCATAATCTACCTCTATTCCGAATTTCATTCCGGTCCGTTCAGTCGTTTTAATATGACTAAGTAACAAACATACATACACCGTTACACAAAAATAAGCCTTATAGCATGATTCAGTATTCACGTGCGACGGGCGCGATGGCTTATTAGCGTATATTTGATGTATAAGTTTGGTGTTTCTATACCGATTTCTATGATTCTTTTTTTATTGAATAGGTAATAATGTTAACTTTTTTAATTATGGATGAGTGAGAGTATTATAAACTTAAGAGTAAATAAATATAAGCAGAATGCACCGAACTTCTAAGCTATCGGGAGTTACTCGTGTTATTGTGAGTGAATCATAAAAGATAGATTAATGCTGTTGTGGTATATTTTTTAGATAATTTTATGTAGAACTTTTTCTTCATACATGATTTCTATGTAGCTCTAATCATTAAGGCTGCACACTTCAAAATGTAGTAATTTCTCCCGTTTTCCCAACATTTCCCTTCACTGCTCTGCTCCTATTGATTGTAGCGTGATGGAAAGTATACTATAACCTTCCCAGGAGTATGAAGAATAATTGTACCAAGTTTCGTTAAAATCCGTCGAGTAGTTTTTGTTTCTATAAGGAACATACAGACAGACAGACAAAAATTTTACCGATTGCATTTTTGGCATTAGAATCGATCACTAATAACGCCTTGATAGTTATTTTGGAAATATATTTTATGTGCAGAACTAGCGACCGGCCCCGGCTTCGCCTTGGTGCAAAAGGCATGTATTATACATATAAACATTCCTTAGCAATCACTTTATCTATTAAAAAAACGGCATCAAAATACGTTATGTATTTTTAAAGATCTAAGCATACATAGGGACACATAGACGGCGGATAGCGACTTTGTTTTATACTATGTAGTGATTGAGCTCTCTACAGATTAAGTATAGATGATATAGAGGTATGGTGTGCTTAAGTGTCTTACACGCAAACTGTAGCATAATTAAATCATTACCAACGCGGTGCCCTAATGGTGCCATAATGTGCTTACCGACGTTCTGAAGCCATGTGCTACATTAGTCTTAGTTTAAACCTGATTGTGTTATAGTGAGATGAGGAGATTAAGCTAATTGCTTTGTTGTTCACAGGTAAATAGAAACGATAATTACTTTACATATAGTTATGTCTGACTAGTTCGGTTTCACAGGCTCTGCTCGGCTCCTAATGATCGTAGCGTAATAAATGTCTGTGGTATAAAGGTCTCTGGTCCGATAATGGCTAGTTTCTGTTTCACCAAAACTGAAAATAATCACATTTTCAGTTTTGGTGAAAAAATCCCGATCAGTTCGATCGGGATCGACAAACACATCAATAAATAAAAAACAACCGGTTGTTTTATCAATAAACATTTATTAATACTCTCATTGCGAGTGGCGATTTCAGAACTTATAATTTGAAATTAATAGCCTTTTGCCGGTTGCCTCATGATGGTTTTGGGGTCTCTGGTCGGTCTCTGGTCCGAGACTTTTTTTTAATTTTTTTTTTATACTTTTTAGGTTTTTTCTACAGGGCTAATTTTGTAGGAAATTTGTTGTATTATCACCTCCCGAAAGGAATACGTCGAGTTACAAGTCACCCTGTATATATACTTTCTAATTTAACATTATCCAGACACCAATGATAAACGGTGAAGGAAACGTGAGGCAACCTGGGCTTTTAATTTCAAATTATAAGTCTACAATCGCCAACCCGCTATGAGCAAGCATGGTGAAAAAAGCTCAAGCCTTCTCCGTGTGAGAAGAGGCCTTGCTAGCAGTGGGCATTCATAGGCCGTTGATGATATTTTCTCTGTGTTTTAATAATGTAGTGACTTCCATTTACAAGGTTTTATAGAAGTTAAAATAGTAATCTAGAGTGCCTATGTATTTATGTCCTAGGTAGTGCTTAAGCTAGAACTCTGCGAGCTAGCTTTGTTCTGAGCACTCTAGTCGTATTGTTAAGCATTTCCTGAATCTAGATGGAATTCTCTTAGCAATGAAATATGTCTGTCTACTTAGATCCAGATCTTAGGTACCTATTCCAGGTAACCAAAAGGTGTGAAAAAGCATAAATTATTTTATTGATACAGGTTCTGTTAAATATTTAGTGTGTAAGTATGTAGAACGCTTTTTAAAAAACGAAGACGATGGAAAACAATTAAAAACTTAGTTTTACTAAAAAAAAGTTAGAATTTAAATGTTCTTTTATGTAAAGTTTGTTTATAATATAAATAAATTAGTTACTAAAAGAATTGTTAGATGATATTTACTATATTGAAGTCAATCTTAAATGATTACCAATAGGGTAGATGTCTAATTTTTTTATTTTAATGTCCGTCTGATAGATTTTTTTAAACCATTAGACACGTATTTTTTATCTTCTTACAGAAACGAATACTTTCGACTTTATAATGATTTGAAATGTCGCGTGACGTCACTTCTATGTACAGTTAATACATAGAAATGACGTTTTAGCCCCCACTCCGTAACTTTGATTCGTTTTATCTAAGTATTGTTTTATTATAAGTACGACAAAATAAAAATAATACGTGTCTAATATTTTTTAATTATCTAACTTACGGACTAATTAGATTTATTTTTCATACCCTGTCATCATCCCAATTGATATGGTATCATTGTTATGGGAATAAATAAAAGGCTAATTTATTTACATATTCATCTTTGTGGAACAACTTTTCCGCCTGGCCAATGACAAGGACCAGTTAAAATAAAAATTCACGAATGAAGTGGCACCATAAGAAGAAGAAGATTTACATATTTATTATTTAGTTGTAATCAATTGCTTAACTCGTCGAGTACCGGTTTTGTAGACACAATTATAGAACAATAGGTTGCGGTCACCGGTGACCGCTTGGTGTTTGACAGTTTAAGGCTGATGTTTAGATGTTGCAAGAATAACATGAAAATAAATAAGTACGATTAAAATTGTAATAACAATTTTCTGTTTGTAGCTTTGGAAGTGTTTCCCTTGCAACTTATGTACATAGCATAGAACATACTTTTGTTTTGACACTCTACGTCTTTGCTAAGATATCCTTACTAATATTATAAATCGGAAAGTGAGTTTGTTTGTTTGTTCCGCTTTCACGCTGTAACTACTAAACCGATTGCTTTGAATTTTTGCAGACGTAAAGTTAGAAGTCCGGATTAAATAATAGGGTACTTTTTATCCCGGAAAAATTTGATATTCCCGAGGGAAAACAAAAGTATTGGTATAGATGGCGCTGTGTGTATTGAGATATGTCACGTAGGTTACTTTTATCCTTTTGTGACGCGAGCGAAGCCGCGGGTAAAAGCTAGTAGTAAATAATTTGCAGCATTTTTTATGGCATAAGCCGGTAAACGAGCAGACGGATCACCTGATGGTAAGCTATTGGCGTCACTCAAGGATACCGGAACACCAAACGCGTTATAAGTGCGTTACCGGCCTTATTCGAGGATTGTTGGGGATGCATGGATTGTTGATTGGGGGGGGGGTAATAGGGCTTCCTGTAACCGCACTTAAATATTAATTTATAAGACTACTTATTTATTTTCGAAACAAAATAATTAGGTGCCTTTACCTCAATATAGCTGATCAAGGTAACTCGTTATTTGCCTGTTTGTAAGTTATTGTGCGGAAAACAGCGTGATATTGTAATTAACGGGACTGATAGATAGTGCATATGCTGTAAATGTCTGCCGACCTGTTTACTCGTGTGTAAACATATCTAGGTAGTAGGTACATCATAGAATAACTTCTCTATTTATAACTATTTGTGCTAAACCATGGATATAATCTGTTTTTGATATTTCTTCTGCCAGAAACTTCGCCCGCGTTCCCGAGGATAAAAAGTTAAGGTGTCTATGTGTTAATCTACCTCGGTTCCAAATTTCATCTTACGACAAACGACAAACTTATATTTGCGTTTGGTACAGTAACTGTGCCTAGAGATGGAGCCGCACAATTAAGTTTGTTGTTTCCTTTATATACTTTTTCGGGATAAAATGTACCCAGTGTTGTGCCCAAGGTGTTTAAGTATAATTATACCAAGTTTCATCGTAATCGGCCCGGTACTTTTTGAGTGATGCGTGAACATACAGACAGACCGTCACAATGTTTTTTAACACATTTTTGGGTTCGGTACCTATCTAAGTATGTATCTAGTAGCACGCCGTCATCATCAACAACCTATAAATGCCCACTGCTGAGCAAAGCCTCTTCTCACACAAAGAAGGTTTGAGCATTAATCACCACGCTTGCTCAATGCGGGTTGATAATTTGAAACTTATAATTAGAAATTATAAGCCTAGGTTTCCTCACGATATTTTTCCTTCACCGTTTGTCAGTGGTGTCAGAATTATCTTAGAAAGTACATATAACTCGGAAAAAGTCACATTGGTACTTGCCGTTGGTAGGTTTCGAATCCGCACCCTCATGCATGAGAAGTGGGCGTCTTAAACCTCCGGGCCACCACAGGTAGCAGGCCGTATACAGTAGTATTTATTTTTTATTCAAAGTCAAAGTCAAAGCATTTATTTCAATTAAACCATAGTTTGGTACTTTTGAAACGTCAACAAATACAAAATAAATAATAGTCTGTCAGTCAGTCCGTCAGTGAAGCTAAGTGAAGCTAGGTGCTCATTCCAAAACGTAGATTCGAATGGAGAAGAACGAGCAAGAAACTCCATTCGTTACTCTTTTAAAAAAGTATGTTCTACAATGTCTCTGATACATATTTCAATACTGTACGCATATGTAAGAACAATGCAAAGACACGCTTGACGCATTATACTAATAACTTACTAATATAAAAAAAATAAAAAAATCTTAAGTCTAACATGGTGCTCAGATATGCATACTGACAATCCATAGAAATAGTGCTTCTATACAAGAAAAAGGAAACTCTTTGTTTCAATAAAGAAAGAAATGCTCGATGCCATAAGGAAACTAGATTGTCTACATTAGAATCAAAGTATTAAATAACCTACTATTGGAATTTAACTACTGATTACATTTGAGTACTGTCTAGTGGAGCCGAACCAATATGCTGCCAAGCATTCTTATCTTCAAGATAATCTGTCAGTGTGTAGTAAGCTTGATTACATAATTCGCGCTTAATATATGTTTTAAATTTACTTTCCTTGAGATCTAGTATGCTATTTGGTATTTTATTATAGCATTTAATACCTAACCCCATAAAGTATTTCTGTACTTTGGACAGTCTGAATTGCGGTATAGCTAACTTATTTTTGCCTCTAGTATTAAAATTGTGTCTATCGCTTCTTTTTTCAAACAATTGCCTATTTTTCCTTACATACATTAAATTTTCATATATATATTGACAGGGCACCGTTAAAATATTTATCCTTTTAAACAATTCTCTCAACGATTCGCAACGGCGTGAGTTATATATTGCTCGGATAGCCCGCTTTTGGAGAATAAATATTGATTCTATTTCTGCAGCTCGACCCCACAACAAAATGCCGTACGACATAATGCTGTGGAAATAACTAAAATAGACAAGCCTAGCTGTATCTACGTCCGTGAGCTGTCTAATCTGTCTAACTGCAAAAGCAGCTGAGCTCAATCTCCCCGAAAGCGCCTTTATATGCGGACCCCATTGTAGCCTATTGTCTAACGTAATGCCTAAAAATACTGTCTCGTCGACAAATTCTAACTTTTGACCGTTCAAAACAATATCACTATCGTTACTACGCACGTTTGGTAAACTGAATTTAATACATTTTGTTTTTTTTTCATTAAGTGCTAGATTATTAAGGGTAAACCAATTATGCACTTGAAAAAAGGAGCTGTTTACGTCGTCAAGATTATTTGTACGTCGATCTACTTTAAAAATTAATGATGTATCATCTGCAAAAAGCACCATTCTTGGTTCATTTTTAAATATAAATGGCAAATCATTTATATAGACTAAAAAGAGAAAGGGACCCAATATTGAACCTTGAGGAACGACCATATTCATCCCAGAGCCCTGTGAGTTAATACCGTTAACATGAACCTTATAACTGTCTTTCTTCTAAATAAGATTTCATAAGACGGAGCGCAGAGTTTCTTATCCCGTAGTGATCTAATTTCAGCAAAAGTGTTTCGTGGTCAACGCAATCAAATGCTTTTGAGAGGTCACAAAATACACCAATAGCATCCTGTGCTTCCTCCCAAGCCCCAAATATTTCCTTAATCAAAGTGCCACCGGCGTCAGTTGTGCAACGACCTTTAGTGAAACCGTATTGTTGTTGGTGAAAGATGGAATGTTTATTAAAATGATGAAGCATCCGAGACAGCATCAACTTTTCAAAGACTTTGCTGAGAACCGGTAAAACAGACACTGGCCTATAGTTGTTAGGTTCTTTAATGCCACCACGCCCACCACTTTTAAATAGTGGGATAACCTTACTATATTTCATTAGGTCTGGGAAAACACCGTCATCTATACATTTATTGAAAATCACAGCCAGATATGGCGCTACAGTTTGGATAAGTGACTTGCAAACCATTACCGATAAGCCCCAAAGATCCTCCGTTGATTTGGTCTTGATTTCTTTTTTATTTTTATTTTCTTTATTATTTTCAATGTACAGACCATCGCTACAGTTTTATTATATTATATATAGATTGTACGGTACATACGTGCAGTGTGTGCATAGAGTTGAAAATTCAATAACAAAAATTTACACATTGGAGTATGTTTATGTGTACTGTGGTGTATTTATTTCAGATTCCTTAATCCGTTTTAACCTGTTTGAGTAACAAATACCCATGCAAACTTTCGCAAACATTAGTATAGGTCGATTTGATACACATATAATATTATATAGAATAGATGAACTCCAAAAATACTCATTTAACCCTGAATTTGAAGACAGTTCCGCCTCTGAATACCGGACTAACAGACTGAAAATAGAATTAGCATTTTACATCATAACTTCTATGAATCAGTTACCACTTCTCCAGCATAAATTAGCTGTGTAGCCGGTTTGATAATTACGTAGCCTATAACGTCTGCCATATGGTTTTTGTGAACCGTTCCCTTAAATATTTACGTAACTAATCGTTCAGAATTTCTATATGAATTAAATCTCTACCTACATTTTATTCTCATGTCTAATTATGTAGATTATATTAATAAGTACATGTGCATAACAACACATGTATTTGTGTTTCTCAGGCTTCTTGAAGAGAATAGGCCTTAGTTCAAGTTTGTTTTACGTTTAAAGTAATCGAAACGAGACCGGGTTCCGCGCTCTGATTGGTTGGTTCACTGGCCCCGGCCAATCAGAGCGCTGAATGCGGTCTCGATTAGTATTTTGGCGTATAATTATATTTTGGCGTAAAACAATCTGGTACCAGGCCCAAAGAAGTCTGTGTATCTTCGATTTCACATTTCTGGTATCTTTTGTTGTGGTTGACTAGGGTTGATTAAAGGGAATAGGGATGTTGACAGGGTATGAAAATTAAAAATCTGATTAGTGTGTCAGTTAGGTAATGAAAAAATATTAGACACGTTTTTTTTTTATTTTGTCTTATAAAAAACAATACTAAGATAAAAGGGGGTTAAGTTTAGGAGTGGAAGATAGCTATGTCATTTTAGAGTATAAATCGTACACAAAAGTGACGCCATGCGATATTTCAAATCAATATGTCTTGAAACTATTAATTTCCGTAAGAAAATAAAAAATACGTATCTAATGTTTTTAATCTACCAGAGATTAAATTAAAAATTAGTCATCTACCCTATTGAAATACCACCTTAGTGGCGATTTACCTACTACTGAGACGACAGCTAATAGTATTTAACCTGGAAAACCTCAGACATTTTGTTTTTAAACCTTACTTTGTTATTATTAAATATTTTTACATACTTCTGTTTCACCATTGTGTTGAGGTTAGGAATTTTAAATATCCACAGTTCTAGTGTTTAATTTATATGTAAAAGAGCTACAGCTTAGATAAAAACAAAAATAATTGTAAAAAACATAAATACTTGAATGGTTTGTTTTTGAAGTGTTGCATGAGTCCATCGCTTTACGGCCACAGATAATAAAACGCATTATGCGCAATATTATTGCAAGTGCAATGAGCGTAGAATTGGTTACGTGATATGAGCATTGTAATACTGCAGTATAGGTATAACTATCTTGGTTAGGTAGGTAGGTAGGTATGTACAGTTATCATATCAGTACATTTTTTAACTGCTTCGGTCTTGACTTGACTGTCAAGGTCAAAGGTTTGGCAAAGATCATGATTATGAGGGTTCCTATACCTAAATGTAAGTCTTAAACACTGCATCTAACCGAGGTTACCAGAGATCCAATTACCATTCTCCCCAATCTCCCCAAACCCCGAATCCCCAACAATCAATGCCTAAACCCCAAAAGGCCGGCAATGTAGGTAAGTACTGGTGTTTGGAGTATTCATGCGCGGCGCCAATTGGTTACATGGCCTCACCATCAGGTGATCCGTGGGCTGATTAAAATTTCCGGTTTCCAAGTTGTCTGCTTAACAAGAGGATTATTTTCAAACTCCCTCTAAAGAGAGAGGCCTTTTGTGTAGCGGGGAACGCACCTATGACCCCTATGACGGTTCTAAATTGTCATTTGTAGCACGAAATGTAGAATAGTGTACGGAGTACCTATTACTAGACATGTTAAGCTTACTCCCCGTATAAGTTGCTAATTTTAAGTGATAAACCACATTTCACTTCGTACATACCAAAAGATAGTATCTAACGAAGACAGTACTTGAATCCAAATTTCAAAGTTCCATTCGGATTTTTTTTTCTGTACTTTATAATTTGGAACATAGATATACAACTTTAAAGAGTCCAAAAGTCTAACTTAATTCATTTTCGTATTTATCCTGAACTAGCTTTCATCTACCGCTTTGCCTGATTTTTACAATACCTCAATCTGTTATTGACCTCATGTTAAATGAGGCAATTTCTTTTAAATTAATGTGATTTTTAGGTCAGGCATAAGACATTACATTGAATTATAAATTAACTAGCTCGTGCCAGCGTTTTCACCCGCGGTCCCGTGCGCCCGCGGTCTCGTGGGATGAAAATTAACCTATGTGTTATTTTATTCTAGACCACAAATACCCCTGCTTCAAATTTCATCCCGATCCTTTCAGCCGTTTTCACGTGAAGGAGAAATAAACAAACTATGTAGATAGTAGATGCATAATTGTACATATTACCTACACATGCAATAACCTACTTATTTCTTTAGAGAATAGCAGATACATTGTGTTATCGTACAAAATGTAGTTGGTAATGTTTACTGCTAGTTTTTATCGAAATTCATGTTGTTTTTATCGAAACTTTAATTAATTGGTAAATTAAATGAACAATAATGTGGCTAAGAACGTATTGTTAGTGCAATTAATCAGCTGTTTATGTAGATACAACATATATATGTAGATAATGTTTTAAAGAATTTAATGTTTCAACATTTTCTTTGTTTTTGTGATGAATTCATTGAACAACTACATGCAGAATTGATGAAGTGGCCATTTTCTGAGTGAATTATTTATGCAACAGTTTATTTAGTTCGAGCACTAAAGTGATAACACTTCCTTAGATTTCATTTTGAACTTATTTACCAGGTAATGTCAAAGAGAAAATCTGTAGATAAATTGGAAAATAGGATAAATTTGCTTGTTCGCGTGCGCAAAGAGGTTCTCCTGTAATTTTTTCGGATCGCCATGAATGTGAGATACTGAAAACGTGTAAAAATAAACAGATTGACACTAATTACTACGAGTAAGGTGGTAGTTTTCTCGTTCACAGGATTTTTTTAAGCTTTTTTTAAAATTAAAAATTTGCTTTAGTAAATGTGATAGCAAAATATCCCAGATTCAACGTTTCCTTCATAAATCATATCAGTAGTAATTAAAAATTCTTCAGTGACGTAGTTCCTTTCCATAACTGTCATGTAATCATAGAGTGGACTGGTCTATTGCAATTTATTTTACGATGTACGCTGGCAATACGTATCTAACTGGTCAACTTTAAATCTGGAATTTGGATATTTCAAAATGGCGGTAAATCTCCTATAAATCCTCGGCCGGAAGACGAAATGGTCGACATTCGTTACGGCGAATATTCATTTTCGTATGAAACTGGAAAATATTTTGATTGGTCACTTGAAACGTTGAGACTTGAAAAATTGACCGGCGAAATGTGGTGTGGCGAGTAGGTACTATGTTGTATAGTCAGAATTTTAATTAGATTCCAGATTTGACAATAGCTACTGTCATTTTGTGAAATAATGATACCACATATAATAGTGTAGAGATGGACACAAAAATCGATAAACAATCAGTGTGTGTGTTTTATAATAAATGTTACAGAAAGTGACAGGATAGCGATAGCGATGACGGCGACAATTTATAAAATAACTTATTACCATATTACATCTATCTGTTTTATTTGTCATGTTCCTTCATGATTTCATTTTTTAGTTATTTCACACACAATTATAAAAGAAAAGTCTCAGATCGTTAAGTAATCGTCAAAACTAAATTATCGGTCAGAAATATTTAATTTCCTGATATACTTAGTTTACGAGAGTAAAATTATAAACGAGAAGAATCGATCCAGAAATATTGCATTTCCATATCGAATAATTTCGCAACGTCACTATTTAGTACTTGTCATAACGTTGCAACACTGAAATTGTCAAATCTGGAATCGAATTAAAATTCCGAGTATAGTTAAAGTTCTAGTTTTAAAATAGGTACCTTATATCTTCAGTGTCTATTGATGAATTGAAGAATTGGTAGGTGGAAAACGCTCATTGCAGGACTTCCCCTTTGGGACACAGAAGACAGTGTTATCTAAATCCAATCATACAGGTTCCTCGCTCATTGCAGTTAGGCTACAAAAGACCAAGGATGCTACTGCTCATCGCTCGATCAACATATATCTTGGTCCAGAAAAGACAAGTTATGTTAATATTAAAAGCCTTCTATACAGGGTGTAAACGGAACGCTCCCAAAACGCTAAGAAAAAGAAATCGTTTTTACAATTTTAATTGATTTTATTTTGATTACAACTATAGTTACATAAAAGAAATATTTAATTCCTTCCTTTTATGGAAATAAAACTTCTTTTTTACCATCACATGACGGCGTTTTTCGGGAGCGTTCCGTTTACACCCTGTATAGTATCAGAAATTCAAATACACCCTATCTCTTGGAAGACAGTCACACCGTCCACTCAACTGGCAAACATTGATGCTTTGTTCCAAATCTGATAGTAATTTGCACTGTGCTCGATTTCCGATGTAGTCAGAATATAATTGTCATGCCAACACTAACTGTGTTTTCAATTCAGAATTCATTTAGAACACAATGCGTGACCTGTATGTTAACAAGTTTCCTGCCTTACAAATTAATTAGAGGAATCGAATTAACATAATCTTATGGCTATGTAGGTAAAACGTGGCGAAAATTATCTTATCTATGTTTGAAAAAGACATTTTTTTATAGTTTTGTTTGACAAAAATCGTGCTTAGAGCGCACTCTTTCAAGCTACATACATATATGTATAGAGGTAGAAGTGTTAATCAGAATGTCTACTTTATGTCAATGTAATATGGTAAAAAATGATTAAAAATATTATTGTTTTGAGTATGTCAGGAAAAACATTTCGCATGTTATGACGTCGTACTTAATAAGAAAGCTATTACAAACTTGAATAATAGGATCAAAAAGGCGATAGTTCCTATATCTTTAACAGAAAAGTGCGACTTCGCAAACAATATTGAAACTCCGTTAAAAGTTATTCAATCGTAATTTTGTGCAGTCAGTCACAGCTGTTTATTTCGTTTTATGCCTTCTTTTTTGTCGAAATAGCGAAATGATAAATTATTTATTTATAATTCAAAGAAAGGAAGTATTTTGTATCTTATACTTATCAGAATTAGGATGATGACAGGGTATGAAAATTAAAAATCTAATTAGTCCGTAAGTTAGGTAATGAAAAATATTAGACACGTATTTTTTTATTTTGTCGTATAGTAAAACAATACTTAGATAAAACGAATCAAAGTATAAGAGTGGGGGCTAAAATGTCATTTCTATGTATAAAATGAACATAGAAGTGACGTCACGCGACATTTCAAATCAATATATCGTCGAAAGTATTCGTTTCTGTAAGAAAAAAAAAAGTGCCTAATGATTTAAAATAATATATATATACCAGACGGACATTAAAATCAAAAATAGTCTAATAGTCTAATAATATTCTTGAAAATCTTAAAAATGTACTTGGTTATTCTTTTTTGCTTATAGACCAATTTAAATGTGTAAATTTTCTTGCAAAAGGAACTGCAGAACCTGTGTAAAAAGAAATATGTCTAAGTATAGAGGTAGATAAAAGTATTACTCACGGATTTCTCCATGACGTGTGATTTGCCGTAAATCCGAGTGCATTAGCGAGAAACATAAAATATAAAACCGCACGGTGTAATCCAGTCTTTTCATCTCCAAAATACTTAACATTTTCACCCTTGTTCTTATGAAACACATGAAGTAATATCATAAAGGCTACATTGAGTTTGACGCGCGACGCGTTTGATTCGAATTTATCACACCCCTTTTAAAAACATGAAACATAATTCTATGGCGACGGGCGCGCAAAATAAAAAAGAGGCCTTTTGGCGCGTTCATTTTATTTTGAATTTCGAACGTCATTGGTATTTTTTCTTGTTTGTTTTATAAGTTTTTTTTTTAAACGTTGCCCCAAACTAGGATTTTCTCCTGTGTCGTGGGTGCGTTTACAAACATACAAGTTCACAAACACAGACCCGGAACAACAATCTGTGGGATCACACAAAGAGTTGTTCCGTGAGGGAATGGAATCCGCGACACGTTGCGCGGCAGTCAGTTGCCCAACCACCGCGCCAACGGTGCAGTCAGTTCCATGTCAAGTTACATTTCAACAGGTAGTAGGTAATTATTTTTAAAAGGCTATGAGTGCAAAATGATTCCCTTGGCACGTGGTGATTTAAATATTAGAAGGTTAACCATGAAATAAATGTTTGCATGTCTCCATTTTTTTTAAGATGTCCTGTATTTTTTATTTTCAAATAAGTATGTGGTCGTGGTGGCCCGGAGGTTTAAGACGCGCTTCTCTTGCATGAGGGTGCGGGTTCGAAACCTACCAACGGCAAGTACCAATGTGACTTTTTCCGAGTTATATGTTTCTAAGATTATTTAGACACCACTGACAAACTGTGAAGGAAAACATCGTGAGGAAACCTGGGCTTATAATTTCTAATTATAAGTTTGTAATCGCCAACGCGCATTGAGCAAGCGTGGTGATTAATGCTCAAACCTTCTCCGTGTGAGAAGAGGCTTTGCTCAGCAGTGGGCATTTATAGGCTGTTGATGATGATGATGATGAAGTATGTAATCAACTTTTTCCAGTGCCAAATGATGACTGGGAAGCCTCAGTGACATTAGATTGGCACTTAACCACACAATGAACAGCTATTTCGAGATGAAAATTAGCTCATGTCGACACGACATTTGATGTGACTGTGCATTATTATTGTTGCATACTGCAGACCGGTACACCTGTCGCAAACAATCCATTGATTTCAGCTTAACAACTTGGAACTAAGTAGTGATTTGATTTTATTTTAAAGTTAGAGGGGTTTTTGGACTGTTTTTTGAAGATTTTCGTAACACCTTATTAGAAAAACAGTCTAGTTTAATTATCAACTAACTGTTGCCCGCTTTCCGTCGTAGAAATTGAATTCTAATACATAACATTTTTTGTTTCAATTTTCCAAATTAAATATAGCCTATA
Organism: Spodoptera picta; assembly: GCA_038387885.1. Taxonomy (NCBI): domain Eukaryota; kingdom Metazoa; phylum Arthropoda; class Insecta; order Lepidoptera; family Noctuidae; genus Spodoptera; species Spodoptera picta. Next base: position 595,715 of record JAZHFQ010000137.1, read on the forward strand.
TTACTCCTTAGTAGGTACATTAGCTACCCGCCAATAAAAGTCTTGCAAAATCGATCCAGCCATTTCAGAGACGAGACAGTACAGAATGATAGACATAAATTGTAAAAAATGTTATTTTAGTATGTGTATCGTATGTATATTAAAAGGTAATATCGGTTATTTTAATATTACAAACAGACACTCCAATTTTATTTATCTGCATAGATTCTAGAAGGTACGTTATCATAATTACAGCTTGATTTAAATTCAATATGTCATAATCATAAAGATATAAGAGAAACTGTTTTATATCGTACTTCAAAATTAATCTTAAGATATGATTGAAACAGAGATATAGGTACACAAAACATTATTTATTATCATCTTGTTGCTACTTCTAAGATATTTTATCGCTTACATATTTATTTATATACCTAAGTGACTATTATCAATAAATATTTTATAATGTATGTGATAAAGTTGTAGGTAATGTAGTCATTGATGTCTTGTAGTGATAAAAAGATAACGCACCAGTGTATCTTGGCCTTCGATTGTTGTAGGATTTTCTCCTGTGTCGTGGGTGCGTTTACAAACATACAAGTTCACATACACATCACACCCAGACCCGGAACAACAATTTGTGGATCACACAAAGTGTTGTTCCGTGCGGGAATCGAACCCGCGACACGTTGCTCGGCAGCCGGTTGCCCAGCCACCGCACCAACCGTGCAGTCAATGTTGAATATTTTTTGGTCATTGACTGTGATATTTGGGGGATTATTATTATTTAGCGACTGCCTCGACTATTTGGTGACTGCCTCGACTATTTGGTGACTGCCTCGTTGGCCGAGTAAAAAGTAAGTAAAGTGCGACTGCCAAGCAAGGGGTCTCGGGTTGGATTCTCGGGTCGGGCAAAGTATTACTGGGTTTTTTAAAATAAAACTCTCAGTAGTAGCACGGAGTCTGGAATTGTGCCCGGATATGGCAATAGGCTCACCCCCTATTACGTGGGACTCATAACATAAATAGTGAAAAGTGGGTGTTACATTGTACGGTGGCATTAAGAGCCGTAATATGCACCTCTGCCTACCCCTTCGGGAATAAAAGGTTATGTGTATTATTTAGGTACCTACTCGCTGTTTTATTTGGTATTTTGTTGATTGAATATTCCGTAGGTATTTTTCGATTCGTTTTGCCAATTGGACTCATTCGTGGTCGAATGATCAATGATCAGTCAGACAGTGATCGGAACGACGGTCGACTCTCAAATCGGAAAAATAAAAAAAAAAATATTATTTCCTTGTGGTATTTACCTCTACCTCTAGAATTGCGCTATTATTTGTATGGGACTCGTAATAAAACTGTCATTTTTAACAGCCGGAATTTTTTTATTAAATCTAACGACTGCACCTAATTCGATCTCCACAAAAGCCTATATAATCTTCCATGGGATAATCGTTCTACCTCGTTTATTTATATTTGTTTATATATATTTTGTGAATCGATTGCTTCGAGAGCAAGGGGTTTCAGATAAATTGTCATTAGGTATGTATACGCGGAATATAATACCCGGCGTATTACAATAAACATTCGTCAGTGTAATAATAAATTTAAAGTACCTATGGAAGAGCCATGCATCTGCACGAATGGGTCAGCTTGACCAGAGTAATACCACGGCCTCACAGAAAACCGGCGTGAAACAAGGATTGCGTTGTGTTTCGTTGTGTGTGTGAGGTTATCGGATCCCAACAATCTTCAAATTCCTAATCCTGAAAAGGCGGGTAACGCACTTGTAACGGCTCTGGTGTTCCGGGTGTTCATGGGCGACGGCAATTGCTTACCATCATGTGATCCGTCAGCTCGTTTACCGGCTTATGCCATAAAAAAATCATCCATAGGAGAACAATTATTAGCCTAAGTTATTAAATACAAATTTCCTTTAAAACTAACCGTTAAGTGTTATTCTATTATCAGTTATACATTTCAAGGTTGCTTTGATTAAACATTTTCGTCATCCTGCCGCCTGAATCCAATCAGATTTGCGTTACTCGGATGCAGTCTACTATGGGATTACAAGTGACGATTACTACAGATATAGGTTATCGGTTTCTGTAGGTAATATTGCGATTTTTATGATTTGATTAATACAGACTACCAGTTGAGCCGCCGACAGCTACAATACGAGCAGTCCGTCCATCACATACTCTGGAAGTGTAATCTCTGGCAGTATGAACGTAACACTATGTTAAATAATTTAATTGTTTTGTCAGGTGTAGCTTAATATACTGACCTTGTGGAATCCAGAACAAATTTCCGTGTGTTTAGGCGCTTTTGCCATACCAATTATTGGAAGCAAGTAAACAGCTCACACATAGGACCCACTTAGATTTTAGTCAAATTTCCGTGGTGCTTGGCGACTGGGCTTCACCCAGTTGTACAGTCTCTTGTTTTTGTGCCTTTTTGGCTTAATTTACTCTGTCTCCTGCAGTAATTCACCGAGGGAAGTGGAAACTATCGTTATTTTTCTTCTCCTCTTATAATATCTTCTGATTCTCTTCGTTGCGAGAACCAAGACAGTTATTCATGTCCCTGGGACGCGCCGGACTTCAGTGTTCCGGTGTTTTCATGGTTGTATCTACTATAGATCCTGGTTTACAGGAGTTTCAGCGGTTTTGGGACGTTGTGGCGGGTTTGTTCCATAAAAAATTGCTGATAGTTTACCGGCAACTTCTTACCGCCTAAAAATTCTTTTTCTCGCTTCTCTCTCTCAATATTTTAAGTCCAAAATTAGCCAAATCAGTTTTGTTCTCGAGTTTTAGCGAGACTAACGAATGAATTCATTTTTATTTACATTGAAGATTAATGTTATCTTTACAGTTTTTCGTATAATTAGTTTTTTTTGATGGCGTAACTACCAAAAATCTATTCCCTTTCTATCTGGGATTTCATCTGCATGCATCTGTATAGATTGTAGAAAAATAATACTAATCTAAGTTCAATCTTTTAAAATAAAGAACTATCGAGTTCTGTTAGCGTTGCACAAAGAAATAGGTATTAGTGTAAGTCGGTCCGGGGACTCTGGCTAAGAGGTTTCGTCAAAGGACGTTTTGTTTCGTAGAATCTCAGACAAAAACATTTCTTTCTTTCTTTATCTTTGCAGCCATCTCTAATGCCGCGATGTTATTGGTTGCCAGGATTTTACGTTTCGATCTTCGAAATAAACTAACGGTTCTTACTGCATTTGTCTTCAAAATAGAAGTTAGATTTTGCTCAGATCTAGCCATTTTGTAGCTACGTTATGTTTGTCTTATTCTTATATTTTACGCTGTTTATTGAAATGTCTTTGCCTTATTTTTGACAGTTATAACAGCTTTGACAGATGACAGTTATGACAGCTGTAAATATGATTATTTGTAGTTGGTATATTGTTTTTGCTGTGAAAACTATAGTTAATTAAATCAACATACATGTCTATATCAGGTCACGCAGTTTACATTCCATTAAAACCACGAAATGAAGTAAAAACGTGCCTTGTTACGTTGAAAATTGCGAAAAAATATCGTTAGTTCAGCGGCAGCGAAATGCTAACTAGCACACTTCATTGTGAGATCGCTTGTCCGCTGCAGCCCTTGTGCCAAATCGTTAAAAAAGTCCTGAATCGGTTTTTAAAGCGCTCAAGTTGCTTTAGAATCATTTTTCACGTCGACTCCCATTTGTAGGGGCCAGTTTCCCGTGTCTAATGTTCCTATCTTTGGATCTAACAATAGAATATTCGGATGATTGAACGAACAATATCTTCCTTTGAATAACTCTTTCGTGTTCTGTACAACGTCGTCGTTTTCAATTAAATTCGTGAATTATGAACGTAGTTAGGTACAATAGGTAATAATTTTTATCGTAGGTACCAATAGAAGGTAATGTAATGAAATGAAACGTGCAATGGTATGTACCAACATACTTACTGTAAAAGGTAATTGCAATAGTAATAAACATAGGTAATGAAATAGGTAAGCTAAGCGAAAATTTTAATTTATGTAACTTATAACTGAGTATCTACCTATAATGTTCTATGGTAAATTAAAAAAAAAACAATTAGGTAACTGAAATAGTAGACACCAATAATATACATTTGAATAACTATGAATATTCCTTCATGATACAAAGGTAAAACGTTACGTTCCTTTTTTAATTTTTTGGTTACGGCGCCCAACATGGCGGCCGACTTTGTATTGAACCACAAAGTGGCGCGAAATTGCAAAATGCAGCTAAAAGATGAGCTAAATCTTTGTATCACAAGCTTTGGCTATTTAATATTTACAGAAAGTTATTACAGACGGCAGTAGGAGACTCGAGGCGCAAAAAGGAATTAATTAAACCTTCTAAGTTGGATAATCTTTTGTAAATTCTGTTTTTGCTGTTCGTCAGCCCAATTACAAAAGTAGGTATCAGAATTTCGTTTTAGTTTTGACATACAATGACAGCTGTCAAATGTGTTTCATAGATAATGTTTTTGTTATATATTTTTTTTTAATGCGTCGCCTATTGATTCTACTTGTTCAACTACAAATAAGTGCTATGTTAACTGCTGTACCATAAACTTGCATGTATTTAATTATTGTCCACAGCGTGCAACTGAACTGGCCTATGTAGGTACAGAAATCGAGACTAATCGATTCGCGAGGTTGATTTCTATTATTCTGATCTTGGTACTCAGTTTTAATTTACATAATAATTATTGTTGTCATGGTTGGATTTTAAAGATGTCGCTTGAATTGTGTGTTTTACTTACTTGTACCAATGTTTCAATTAAGAGTTGAGGTATCTTAACACGTTAAACGCCATGGCAGTCACCGGTGACCGACATTAGCGGAGGATTTGCCTTCAACAATTATTTGTTGGCAGCCAAAGCCTTAAACTGTACAATTATCACTTTTAGAAAGAGGTTATAGTGAATCTTAAAAATGCAACTTATGTTCATGTTTGGAGTAGTTACAACAAAAAATATTTATGGCAACAAACAAAACAATGATCTCTCTCTACACAAAGGATATTTCTGTTCTGTGTAGAAGAACTGTTCTGTCATATCCATTGTATTTAATTCAACACTATGAACTACCCACATGGTATCTGCTCTCACGGTTATTTATCCATCCTAAGGTTGCCTGGAAGAGATTGCTGTAAGCGATAAGGCCGCCCATTGTACAACATGCCAAAACTATTTTTTTTTTTTACCTACCTACTATTTTCTTGTTCGTGTCTTTTGTAAGTGGTGTACAATAAAGTGTTTATTATTATTTTCGGAAAGTAAACTTTCTTCTTAGCTATCAAGCTAGTTTCATCCATATTTACGGGCCGAAGCCAAGTAAATACAGGGTGTGGTGAGTAGTGTTATGTGTTTGGGGGTGTAGTCTGGTGGTTGATCTCATTGTCTTCTATTTGCATGAACTTTCTGACGATTCTACAGGTATTTAGGATTGCAGCTTTTTGGAGAGTTATGTATAATGTTTCTTTTAAATCTAACAATTTGAGACTATGGAGAAGATGGTTTGGTATTACACCTGTGGTGGACAGAACTAAAGGGACCACATAAACTTTATTTTGCTTCCATATTCTAGCCACTTCATCTTTGAGTTCTGCATATTTCGTAATTTTTTCGGTAATTGTTTTTTGTATGTTGTGGGTATTTGGCACTGCGATGTCTATTAAGTAGGTGATATTATTTACTTTGTCCTGTAATGTTATGTCCGGTCTATTATAATGAATTGTCCTGTCGGTGAGTATGGCGCGATCGTAGTAAAGCTTATGTGTGGTGTTTTCTAGAACAGTTTCTGGCGTGTATTTGTAATATGGTGTGTTTGTGTTTTGTATGAGTGTGTATTTGAGTGCAAGTTTTTGATGAATGACGTTTACTATCTGGTTGTGTCTGTGGGTGTAATCGGTTTGTGTGAGTGTTGTGCAGGCTCCTGTTATATGTTGTATGGTTTCAGGTTGTATGTGACATTTGCGACATTTATCATCGGTTACTGTAGGGTCTTTAATAATATATTTTTTATAGTTTTTGGTATTAATAATTTGATCCTGAATAGCGATAATGAATCCTTCAGTTTCTGGAAATAAGTTCCCTATTTTCAGCCACTTATTTGATGCTATTGTGTTTACGTGGGCTTGTTCTAAGTCATGTGGATGTCGACCATGGAGGACCTTTCTTTTCCAGTTTTCTAGCTTTTCTTTTTGTGGGTCAGTTTCATTAAAGTTTTCTACATCTATTGGTTCATTTAGGTTTAGTGGTGTATAATTGGTGTCGTTTGAGACTATGGCTTTATGAATGTCGCTTGTTTGAGATTTCGAGTGGAAGAATGATTTTAGTTTACAGATTTGTTTTTGGCAGAGATGAGAGATGTCTATGAGGCCTCTTCCCCCATTTTGTCTTTTAATGGTGAGCCTTTCTATTGCTGATTTAGGGTGTAAATTATTGTGTTTAGTCAGTGTAGTGCGTGTTGTGCGTTCTAGTTGTTCCGTGTCTGTTTTAGTCCATTTTATTACACCGAATGAGTAAGTTAGTATAGGAACAGCGAAAGTGTTGATAGCTTTAATAAGATGTTTACCAGATAATTGTGTTTTACAAACAGCGTTTAATCTTCTTTTGTATTCAGTGGTGAGTGAATTTTTTATTTTTATATGATCTAATCCTTTCTTATTATTATTATTATTATTATTATTATTTCACAGAAATAATATACAATAATCAGATGCAAACAATATAATCCTTTGTGAGAGACTGGAGTCCATACTAGGGATTTCCCTGTGTGACGCATCTCCAGGTTCCCACCTCGGACCAGTTACATATTACAGATATCTATCATAAATCCGCAGAAACACAAACCTCTCGATGCATATATGAATGCATATATGAAAATTAAAAGAAAAATTAATAAACTCAAAGAATCACTACATACTTATTATAAAACAAAGGAGTGTTACGTGTTAACGGCCAAACGCAACTACACAAAGAAAAGGAGATGATCTACATAAACAATCTCTAAAACAAAAATAATTTGCACAAAAAAAGACAAACAACAAAGCTTGTGTATTCGAAAATTGAATCTAATTTCTTGACATAGACACGAGTTAGAGTCTCGACCCAATCAATTCGCGAGCTATTCCACTGATTTATCGAAGGAATGCGAATGAAATGCGAGAGGAACGCTCGATGGAATTCTCACATTGTCATTGGCTCAGCTCGTTTCAATGACAGAGACTGTCGCCATTTTTGTTTTAGATTAACTTTAATAATAGAACAAGTGATTACTGAACTAGGTACTACAAAAGAAAAATAACTGAAAGTAAACTAAAAACCGAAATATAATAAAATATATGAGCATACTATAAACATTTTGAAATGCAACAATTAGAAATATTTAAATACGACTACATATGAATACAAGTACAGATTTATTTATATCATGGTGGCTCGAAGGTTAAGACCCCCGCTTCTCATGCATGAGGGTGCAGGTTAGAACCTTCCAAAGGCAAGTACCAATGTGACTCTTTCGAAGTTATACGTACTTTCTGATATTATCTAGACACCAATGACAAACGGTGGAGGAAAACATCGAGGAAACCTGGGCATATAATTTCTAATTATAAGTATGAAATCGCCAACCCGCAATGAGCAAGTGTGGTGGCTAATGCTCAAACCTTTTCCGTGTAAGAAGAGGCTTTGCGCAGCAGTGGGCATTTATAGGCTATTGTTGATGATGATATACACAAATACCTGTGGCACCCACTGCTATATGCAACTTATACATAGACTATGTAGTTCAATGCGATCGTAACTCGGTAATGTTCCTAGCTAATGTTGTTGCTTTATCCGTGTGTAACCAACGGCGTGTTAATCCGATATGACATGAATCTGAATTACTATGCTCAAACCTGTGACGTCACGGGTCAGCCATCTTGGATTCGGGGTTATTACAGCCGTATGACGATTCTCTATGGGTATAATTTCCCAAGCGTACGGTGCGTCGCGTTCCGCGCGCGCCTCAAAGAGACATCAGACCACCACAGATGGGGCCCAATAGGGCCGATGCCGATTCGGAGTCGCGGAGAACCTAACGGGTAACCGGGGCGCCGGCTCGACGTGCAGGAGAAGGAACGGGGTGGTTTTTAGTCAGTAAGAGTCTGACACTCCCTCCCGCCTCCCCCAGACGGGAGCAGTCAATTGATGATTTTCCCACCTTAAAAAAATGGGTATAATTTATAATCTGTGGTGAAGGATTTGTCTGATTTTTTTGATGCGATTTTTGTATAGAAGTACCTAACCTATAACTTATTAGTCTAGTACTAGTCCGATTTGGAAATTTGGGGCCACGGTATTGCTCTGCCAAGTTCAAAGAGGAAAATAAAAAAGAGTCTTGGAATCTACTGCCCCTCCAATAACTTGTTAGTAAACCTAGAACCTTGAATACATTTAGAATCATGTTGTTACAACTAGCGCAGTCACATACACAGTCATATTTGTGACTATTTTTGTTATTACATAGCTTAGCTTTCCTATATTTTAAAGTTAAGAATTTTAATATTCGATATGAGATATTTTTTAAACTTTGCTGATGTATGTTTACTTGTTTGTTGCAGGTACAAATTCACGCTCTAGCTGACGGGTATCTACAAATTGGGTAGTTTCCAGGGCATCAAAATTGAAAATCTAATTAGTCCGTCCGTTAGAGACGTATTTTTTATTTTGTCGTATTAAGTTGCGGTACTTAGATAAAATGGCGCTAAGTTTAGGAGTGCCCGGTCGTTATCGTTACGTCATAACGTGCTACAAAATGTGGCACGCTGTGACGTCACACGATCTTTAAGATTGAGATATCGTCGAACGTATTTCATTTTGTGAGAAAAGACAAAAATGTACCAGACGGACGTTAAAATAAAATTTAGGAAACTACTCTATTATGATTGTATGACTAAAGCATAAAGTTTTACCTGGTAACATGCATTTGTTGTGGTATAACGATGACTTGCAATTCGAGGATTCTGTTTTCTAAATCTTTGACATAACGCACTCGAAATAAGTGTTATAATTATAGTGGCAAATCCATTATAAGCTTTAATGTACTTAACGAATAATTAGGCATTAGCATATCAAGGTTCTGTTATTGATGTCCTTGAAGGATTTTTAGATAAGCCATTAGTGTTAAAAATGTTACACAAAAAGATTTGCATTGTTTACGCTCAACCTAGGTATGAGATTTTTGTAGTTATTCATCCTGGTTAGCCATTCTTAGTTTACGAAGTAAGAACTCACCAGTCACAAATAATAATATTCATATAAGTATGACTTATAACTGAACTCATAAAAGAAAACTCTGCCTACAAACTACTGCTTTATTCAACCACACACGATTACACTTTCGCAATAGCAGTCATAGACTGGTAAAAACAAAATGGCGTCCAAAACATAGCATAGGCGGAAACATAAAATATATATCCTTACTAATATTATAAATCGGAAAGTAAGTTTGTTTGTTGGTTTGTTCCGCTTTCACGCAGTAACTACTAAACTGATTGCTTTGAATTTTTGCAGACCTAAAGTTAGAAGTCCGGATTAAATAATAGGGTACTTTTTATCGCGGAAAAACTTAATATTCCCGAGGGAAAACAAAAGTATTGGTATAGATGGCGCTGTGTGTATTTGTATATGTCACATAGGCCACTTTTTATCCTTTTGTGACGCGAGCAAAGCCCCAGGTAAAAGCTATCATAAAATATAAGGAGATATTTCCTTCCTTCCTCTGGGAACTAAGGCTGTTTGTTGCACTTAATAAGTTCATAACAAACTAAAATACAGGTTGACAGAATAAAATTTTTTGTTTTTACAATTTTAATCGTTATTTTTATAAGTATTATTCATGCAACATCAGCCTTGAGCTGTTGGTTACTTATAACTATTATTATATAAAATAATCATTTAATTCCTTTTTTTTTAAAAAGAAACCATGTCTTATACCATCACCTGTCTTCATTTTCGGAAGCGTTTATTAACACCCTGTATATGCAGCGCTGTTCATTTTAAATGTAACATGCAATTATCACCAGGTATCATAAGTCCTGTTTAAGTCATAACCAGGAACAATAGGGTAGACGACTAATTTTTATTTTAATGTCCGGCTGGTAGATTATTTAAAAAAATTAGACACGTATTTTTTTTATTTTCTTACGTAAACGAATCGAAGTTCGAACGTTTCGAAGATAGATTGATTTAAAATATCGCATGACGTCACTATTGCGTACGATTTATACTCTAAAATAACATAGCTACCCTCCTCTCCTAAACTTTGATTCGTTTTATCTAAATATACGATAAAATAAAAAAATATGTGTGTAATATTTTTTCTGCCTCGTTGGCCGAGTAGTCGCAAGTGCGACTGCCGGGCAAGGGGTCTCGGGTTCGATTCCCGGGTCGGGCAAAGTATTACTGGGTTTTTTAAAAATTCTCAGTAGTAGCACGGAGTCTGGAAATGTGCCCGGTATATGGCAATAGACTCACCCCCTATTACATGGGACTCATAACAACTAGTGAAAAGTGGGTGTTACATTGTACTGTGGTAGAATGTGCACCTCTGCCTACCCCTTCGGGGATAAAAGGCGTGATGTTATGTATGTTATGTATATTTTTTCATTACCTAACTGACGGATTAATTATATTTTTCAATTTTCATACCCTGTCATCATCCCTGTCCCAGACTAGCTGATGGAGACTTTTCGAAAACCGAGTCTTAATAATATTTTGGTTCGACCCCTTATAATGGAATAAGAAAAAGGGGTAACAAATTCCTCAAAGTCTCCTCTTCTAGGCACAAAATATAGCAATTAGGAACAATTAAGCGTTGAAACGCAGTACGTTTCTCCGCCCACGTTGGGCTTGATTATTCATTGCATCATTTAGAGTTGATTTGTTGAGCGCGTCGTGTTAAATTTAATTGCGTGTTTTGATTTTCTCGTTAAAAGATCGTAAGGTGATGAGACAAACTCAATACTTACCTGTAGTGTTTGTGGTAGTATCTATATACATATAGATACATGCCGTCTCGTGCGCATGACGCGCGGAGTGGACAGTCATTTAGCACGAGAGCCGTGGGGGAGAGTGGACTGTGTCACTGCTGCGCGTGCATGTGTGATCGAGCCGGCGTATGAGTTATAGTATTACATTAGTTTACAGTAAGTTTACAGTCCTACATTTGGCGACGAGCTAAAAGATTTACTACTTTAATTTTCAGATATTTACTAAGTGGTTTTAAAACCTCCATTGAATTGGAAATAATGTGGTTTTAAAACCTCCATTAAATTGGAAATATTGTGGTTTTAAAACCTCCATTAAATTGGAAATATTGCGGTTTTAAAACATCCATTAAATTGGAAGCATGCACCTAGGTACCTCATTGTGGTATGAAAGCCCCCATTAATTTGGAGATATTGCGGTTTTAAAACCTCCATTAAATTGGAAATATTGCGGTTTTAAAACGTCCATTCTGTTGGAAGCATGTACCTAGGTACCTCATTGTGGTTTGAAAGCCTCCATTAAATTGGAAATAGTGTGGCTTCAAAACCTCCATTGAATTTGATATTGTTGCGATTCTAAAATCTCCATTAAATTGAAAACATTATGATTTTAAATTCTCGATTAAACTGTCAAACACCAAGCGGTCACCGGTGACCGCAACCTATTGTTCTATAATTGTGTCTACAAAACCGGTACTCGACGAGTTAAATTTTATGTGGGTAGTTATTTAGAACAGGCATATTGGAGTAAATTAAGAACTGTTTTTAAGGTCAATACAGTGATGGTATTTGATTCTTAATTTCAGTATTACATATCTGTGAATGTTTATTCAACTTTTAATAAGTAGGTACATTTTATAAAATCGACTAATTTATTATGTTTGATAAATGGTAAGTTACAACGTAGGATCATCTTTCCAGGTTGCCCCACCTGATCCTTGAAACAAGCACTAAGTAATCATGACTAATATGCTACCACCACCCGAAAAATTAGATTTAGACGGTAATGATGCATCAGTTGGTCAAAGATGGGAGAAATGGAAAAGATCTTTAGAAATTTATTTAGACGCTGCAGAAATTCAGACACCTGTTAAGAAAAGGGCAACACTTTTACTCCTGGGGGGTTCAGTGTTACAGGAAATCTATTATAATCTACCCGGAGCTTCTGTAGAACCAACTGAGGGCATTGACGTATTTAAAATTTCTATTCAGAAATTGGACGAATATTTCCTTCCTAAGCAAAGCTGCGTTTATGAGCGTCATGTTTTCCGGCTTATCAAGCAGGAAGAAACGGAGAGATTTGAAAAATTTCTTGTTCGATTGAGAAAACAAGCTACAAAATGCAAGTTTGATAAGGTTGACGATCATTTAATTGATCAGATAGCGGAAAAGTGTGCATCGGTAGAATTAAGGAAGAAAATCCTAACCATTGGCGATGACATTACTCTTGAAAGAATTGTAACAGAAGCAAATACTTTGGAAGTGGTCAAACAACAACTAGAAGACTACGAAGAAAAAACGAAAAGAATTGATATTAATCAGATAGGTAGCAAAGATGGAAAAATCACAAAGAAAACAGACAAGATGTGTGGCAGATGCGGGAATACAAAACACGATTCACAATATAGTCTATGTGTAGCAAAAAATCAGAAATGCCACTCGTGCGGTAAAATTGGACATTTTGCACGATGGTGCAGGAGTAGAAAAGATCAGAAAAGGAAGCTCGAAGATACAGAAAGTAAAACAAAAGGAACAGATAAACCAAGTGATTCTAAGAAAGCGAGAAAAGATGGAAGAGTAAATTTTGTTGAAAAGGACGTTGAATATGTTTTTAATATTTACAATGATGATGAAACTTCTGTAAAGTGTATGATTGGAGGAGTAGTCGTGGACATGTTGGTTGACTCAGGATGTAAAGTTAATTTGATTTCTCATAAGACTTGGTATAGTTTGAAGAAACAAAATATCCAATCAAATTCAAAAGCCTAATAAAAGACTAGTACCGTATGGAAGTGAAATACCTTTAGATGTTGCGGGATCATTTGAAGCAATAATAAGTACAGGAATTAAAGAAACAATAGGTACATTTTATGTTATTAACGGAGGAACAAGGGATTTGTTAGGAAAAGATTCAGCTGTGAAGTTAAATGTTTTGAAAATTGGATTGGGCATTAATCTAGTAGAGGCTAAAGAATTTCCAAAATTTAAAAATGTTTTAGTTGAGATTCCTATAGATGATACTATAAAACCTGTGGTTCAACCATACCGCAGGATACCTATACCACTTGAGCAAAAAGTAAATGAAAAAATTCAGGAACTGCTAGACTGGGATATAATCGAAGAAGTGTCACAACCATCAAGATGGGTTTCACCGGTTGTTCCAATTCTTAAAGAGAACGGAGAATTGCGCCTTTGTGTTGACATGAGACGAGCAAATGCCGCTATACTTAGGGAAAATCATCCCTTACCGACCATGGACAATTTACTCCCAAAGATTGGTAATGCTAAGTTCTTTACGAAAATTGATATTAAAAATGCATTTCACCAACTTGAACTGCATCCGGATTCCAGACATATCACTACATTTATAACATCGCGGGGGTTGTTCCAGTATAAGCGTTTGATGTTTGGAATAACGTGCGCCCCAGAAATATTCCAGAAGACCTTGGAAAGGATGATTATTCATTGTGAAGGAGCAGTCAATTTTATTGACGATATACTGATTTATGGAAGTACTGAGACAGAACATGACCGGCGCGTAGAACAAATACTGAAGGTATTAAATGAGAACAACGTGTTGCTAAATGAAAATAAATGTATTAGGAAAGTTCAAGTAGTTAATTTTCTCGGACATGAGTTAAGTGCAAATGGAGTCAAACCATTAAAGAAGTATATAGATAGCATCGACAATTTTGGGATTCCAAAAACTATTGAAGAATTACAGAGCTTTTTGGGTTTAATAAATTATATTAATAAATGGATACCTAACCTAGCAACAACTACAGAACCGTTAAAACAACTATTGCGGAAAAAATTAGGCAAAAATGCTGGGTTAGAGGAATATTGGAAGAAAGAACAGAAAGAAGCTTTTGACTTAGTAAAAAAGGACTTATCACAATTAAAGTCTCTTGGGTACTATAGTGTGAAAGATAAAATACAAGTGATTGCCGATGCCAGTCCGGTGGGCATTGGAGCAGTTTTGGTACAAATAAACTCTAGAGGTCCACGAATTATAGCCTATGGCAATAAAACGTTAATTGATTGCGAGCGAAGGTACAGTCAGACAGAGAAAGAAGCGCTAGCCTTGGTTTGGGCTGTTGAACATTTTGACATCTTCCTTTATGGCAAAGAATTTGATCTGATAACCGATCATAAACCCTTAGAGGTTATATTTGGGCCCAGATCTAAACCCTGTGCTCGCGTGGAAAGATGGGTTTTGCGTTTGCAATCTTATCGATACAAAATTAAATATCAATCTGGCAAATCAAACATTGCTGATCCACTGTCACGTCTTTGTCATCAAAATGCTACCTCTTATTTAGGAAAGGATCAGCATGTTTACCAAATTGTTGAACAGGCCAGACCAAAGGCTGTTTCCATGTACGATATTGTTGAACATTCGGTTAAGGATTTAGAAATCAAAAACGTGAAGAACGGTATCTATAAAAATATTTGGGATTATAACGTTAAAGCATACAAAATTTTTGAAAGTGAACTATGTTTCTATGATGATGTTCTTTTAAGAGGCAATCGCATAGTGATACCTGTTTCACTACGAAAGGAAGTGTTAGATTCTGCGCACGAAGGGCATCCTGGGATTGCAGCGATGAAAGGTCGACTAAGATCTAAAGTGTGGTGGCCACGAATAGATCGAGACGCGGAAAACGTTGTTAAGGGTTGTAAGGGATGCACCTTAGTAGGTGCACCAAATCCGCCAATGCCAATGAAAAGGCGTGAATTACCTTCAGCACCTTGGGTGGATGTAGCTATTGATCTTTTGGGTCCGTTGCCCAGCAATGATTATCTTTTGGTGATTATTGACTACTACAGTCGATACAAAGAAATCAAAATTACAAAATCTATCATGAGTTCGCAGATTATCAAGATCCTTAAAGAAATTTTTAGTAGATTGGGCTATCCTGTCAGCATTACTGCTGATAACGGCCGCCAATTTATCAGCACCGAATTCAGATTATTCTTACAAGAATGTAACATTACTCTTTATAATACAGTTCCCTATTGGCCTCAGCAGAATGGAGAAGTTGAGAGGCAGAATCGCGATATTTTAAAAAGGTTGAAAATAGGACACATAGAAAAGAAGGATCTGAGAGAAAGTCTCTACGAATATCTTCTAATGTATAATGCTACTCCGCATTCAGTTACGGGAAAATCTCCTTCAGAGCTATTCTTCAAGAGACAGTGTCGAGATAAAATTCCATCAATAAGAGAAAGAGAACTTGAAGATGATTCTGAAGTTAGAGATAAAGATAAAGAGCAGAAGGAGAGAGGAAAGGAATATGGTGATAAGAAAAGGCATGCAAAAGAAAGTCAACTAGTAGAAGGAGACAAAGTGTACGTCAAAGAAATGGAATCCAATAAATTAAGTTTAAATTACAACCCTACACCACATGTTGTGGAAAATCGTAGTGGTGGAGATGTGACAGTTAGGAATGAAGAGACTGGACAGACATTAAGACGAAACGTAGTACATTTAAAACGAGTTGAAGGCAAATGGACATCAATCACAGATAATGAAAATGAAGATATTGATAAATTGTAATATTGTTTCACATATACATTGGTGTAATTAATAAACAAGTGATTTAAATTAAAACAAAATCTTTTAATATGAAAAGGATGTAGTGTTTGTGGTAGTATCTATATACATATAGATACATGCCGTCTCGTGCGCATGACGCGCGGAGTGGACAGTCATTTAGCACGAGAGCCGTGGGGGAGAGTGGACTGTGTCACTGCTGCGCGTGCATGTGTGATCGAGCCGGCGTATGAGTTATAGTATTACATTAGTTTACAGTAAGTTTACAGTCCTACATTACCTATTATAATCATTGGTAATTGCTACTTATACAAGATTTTGTTACAATTTCTTAAAGTTGACTGCCTCGTTGGCCTAGTGGTCGCAAGTGCGACTGCCTGGCAAGGAGTCTCTGGTTCGATTCCCGAGTCAAGCAAAGTATTGCTGGGTTTAAAACAAAATCTCAGTAGTAGCACGGAGTCTGGGATTGTCTCCCACAACACACCCAACACCCACTTTTCACTATTTATTATGTTATGAGTCCCATGTAATAGGGGTTGAGCCTATTGCCATATACCGGGCACAATTCCAGACTCCGTGCTACTACTGAGATTTTGTTTATAATCAAACCCGAGACCCCTTGCTCGGCAGTCGCACTTGCGATCACTCAGCCAACGAGGCAGAGGAGTTAAAGATTGAGTCGAAATTCGTTTCCTAATTCATAAGACATCTTTGAACCTCCCTACACAGTGATTCGCTAAGCACCGATTGATGTTACGCTTCCCGCATTTTGAATTTCTTTTCGTCTTGAAACGTTCGATTTCGTTCGAAACCCTCTAGTTGAGTGGTGCTGATAATTATGCATGTCAAGTTCGGAAACGAGTGACGTCACCGTTCGGGACCGTTTACATCTTGGGCGGGATTTGGAATATATTTGGAACATTTTTTGTTTAAAATCGGTAGTATAACAATTGTTATGCTGTTAATTTTGGACACATATCGTCACGTCTGTCTCACACAGAGTTAGTCAGAGACGATATTTATTTTTTTAATAGGTAAGTACACAAAACAGAAACACAGCGCAATACACAATAGAGTAACAACATTAAACTGTAAATACACAATAGAGTAACAACATTAAACTGTAAATGGCAGACCATGCTTCCACAAGTATGTGCTCACAGCATGACATGCAACGACTAGTATCTATATATATAAAAGTAAGTCGTGTTAGTTACACTATTTATAACTCAAGAATGGCTAAAACGATTTAAATGGAAATTGGTGGGGACTCTGCTCAGCTCCTATTGGTCGTAGCGTGATGTTATATAGCCTATAGCCTTCCTCGATAAATGCACTATCCAACACAAAAAGAATTATTCAAATTAGACTTGTAGTTACGCAGATTAGCGCGTTTAAACAAACAAACTCTTCCGCTTTATATAGTAATATAAGATTATATAATAGTATAAGATAAGATGAATTATAATCCAGAACCAATAGAACGTCATATGTACTGGCATGCAGGTTTCTTTTCATCTAAATTCCCAATCTTTAGGTAGCTACGTGTGGTCGTTGTTCGACGATGCTTTTGTGGCCAATCATTATTTTTTCAATACACCGTCATCTGACTCACAGGGTCGACGTACGTCTTTCTATCTCTATGGTACCCTTTAACTACTTACTTCCTCGTGTATTCTTACTCAATAATCTTTATCAATATGATAAATTTTATTTTGTTAAATAAGTATAAGTATAGACGATAGATATCTACTGATTCCTACTTGATTTTATAAATACGATACCTTGTATGTTTTTATAATACCTATCGTGAGACATACTAAATTAACCAAAATCGCGGGTTACTCACGTGAATATACTGAGAAAAGCTCTACTAGTTTCGAACCACAGAGGGGTTCTTCCTCCATGCTGCTCATAAAATTTTCGTTTAAGTTAAAGCTCTACTAGTTTAGAACCACAGAGGGGTTCTTCCTCATGAGCAGTAGAGCTTTTCTCAGTATATTCGCGTGAGAAACCCGCGATTTTTGTTAATAAAAATTTGTATGGAGTATTAAACATTACTCCTTCACGTCAAAACAGCTGAAGTAATCGAGAAGAAAGGAACACTAGTAGATTATGGTCTGGAATAACACATAGGCCAACACTTTTTACCCCAAGCATATAGAGTATATAGAAGGTAAATATTCGATTTGTTTTAGATACGGCACCAGATTGACTTTCCGCTCCATTTATTTTACAATGCAAGTCTTATCATAATCTTTGGGCGGACCTGCGGACGGCGTGCATGGCTGGCTCGCCGCCCGACCACAACCAGACCCGAGCGTACGACGCGTCGCGCCTCAAAGAGCCAT
This sequence comes from Spodoptera picta, assembly GCA_038387885.1. Taxonomy (NCBI): domain Eukaryota; kingdom Metazoa; phylum Arthropoda; class Insecta; order Lepidoptera; family Noctuidae; genus Spodoptera; species Spodoptera picta. Next base: position 613,886 of record JAZHFQ010000137.1, read on the forward strand.
CATACCACCATGGATGGGGCCCAATAGGGCTGATGTCGAACCGGAGCCGCGGAGAACTTAACGGGTTATCGGAGCTCCGCCTCGAAGTGCAGGAGTAGAGACGCGGTGGTTTTTAGTCAGTAAGAGTCTTACACTCCCTCCCGCCTCATCCAGGCGGGAGCAGTCATTCGATGATTAAAAAAATCATAATCTTTGAAGTCGATATAATGAAGAAAAATATTTATTGCACTTCCATGAAGTAAAACTGTAAATGATATAGAATTAGGAAACAACCTGATACTTAAACATGCCTATACGTATAGTTATCATAAAACCTAAAACCAAATAATATTATTGTTAACTTTAGTATATTTTTCCTTATTAATTTAATTAAGTTCATGCCTAATTATTGTGGTAACTACAGCCGATAGTAGTATCTGCCATAGGCCTCATTGCTAAAAGCCTCGATCAACACCTCAGTAGGCTAGCGTTAGATGGTTGGGTCAATGGCCTGATGCAGAACTGCTTTCTGCTGACTTCTGGACACGGCTCGTATTGTCCGGAATTTCCTCTCTCTGGAGCCCTGACCGATAGCTTGGATTTCTCCCGTTACTGGTGGGCTACTGGCTTTTTATATTTTTGAGGATCTTATATTTAAAAATATGTAAATCAAGTATAGAAATAAATAAAGGAAATACAATAATAATTTTAATTAACTATAACACAAAACCCTGAAATATGAAATAAGGTAAAATGTAATTTGTTAACCACATAATTTTAAATAATATTAAAATTAATTTGTATCCTTATTTTGCCTTATTAGTAGTATGTAGAAATTAATTAGTATTTAAAAAAAAATATATTTTTAATATCTTTATTTATTTAGAGGCTCTTGCCTTAGCAAAGTATGTCAGCCTCATAATACCTTAATGCAACTTATAAAAAAAATAAATAAAAAAATGGATTCAATGTTAATTAAATGAAAGTTTTTAGTAAGTTTACGTGTTTACTTTCATCCAATTTTTTTACATATATTTTGCTAGTTTAGTTAATAAAATTTATGATATGGACATAATTTTTACAACCTTTTACTTTTAACTTTAGCCAGTGATTTGTTAACTAGTTATCTTCAGAAAAACTTTAAATAAAAAATGACCGCCCTAACTACCTACTTAAGAAACTCCTAGTCCGAAACTTTGTCAATTAAAATAAGTTACAATGTCTATTATCAAAATCAAAATTAAGAGCAAAAGGCACAAAGTAATGTACTTTTTAAAGTTTTAATGAATTTCTCAAACTTGTATTATTTTTATGAATAGGATATTATTTTTATAAGGATTTATGGTTCTGCAGAGAAAGAGAATTTGACGCTAGATCCTACATATTCTTTAACCTATATAGGGACAAAATGGATCATATATAAAACCTAATTAGCAAAAACGGGTACACATATTTAACTAAAAACAAACAAGACAACATCAACCTATCAAGTATAAAAAAAGTTATACCTATTACAACAATTTATTTCGACAACATTGTTTATTTAACGCTGGCAACACAAACGTCTGCTAGTAATGTTGCCAGCTGACATATTTAAGTCTTACGAGCCCGCGAACACAAATACACATTCTTATTTACCACTTATTCACGCTAGTGTTGTACCACAATATATTCTGGAAATGGTCCCCGTCCAGAAGATAAATACTCGCTATTTGCAAGACGCCCACGACCCAACATTATTGATATTTCTTCTGATGTCAACACATTCGATACGCCCCTTCGGAATATGATAATCATGTCCCCTTGAAGTTTCAATGACGGGTCGATGCGGTTTTATCATTTCAATAATAATACATATTTCTGTATCGATTTGAGGGGATCATGTATTTGTAAACGGCTGTCTTCATTATTGAAAAATGATAAGAGATATATGAGTGACAGATCAAAAAGCGGACTTAAATATCATCGGAACTTTTGCTGGAATGATTTTTTTATTGGGATGAGCCGGTAAACGAGCACACGGATTACCTGATAGTAAGCAATAGGCGCTACCCACTCCTGATACACCAAAGGCGTTACAAAGTGCATTACCAGCCTTTTGAGGATTAGGAATTTGAGGATTGTTGAGAATTCAGGGATTGGGGAGATTTGAGATGACATAATTCAGGTCATTGGACCTCCGGTGACCTCACTCACACGACGATACACAACATAATCGTTGTTTCACGTCGATTTTCTGTGAGGGCGTGGTGTCACTGTGGTCCAGTCGGCCCATTAGTGCCGAAGCATGGTATTTTAAGTTTGGGACACTTAAAATCGAGACGCGCGGCCGCGCGTCAGCCAAGTTCAGCAAACAGCGCGCGCCATAGTGTATCTTTACACGAACCACTTCGTGCCACTTTTGCCCCTCTATAACTCAAAAACTATAATAATTACAATTACAAATACACTTAATATTGTGAGTATCTTATTAGGTTAACCATTCACTAATAAACAAAGTTTGAAATTATTATTTACCATTATGTTTAAAATGATGATTCATTACATTGCAAACACGTAGCTTCCATTGGTGTATGTCGCTTCATTACACTTGTGGTGAAGTTGATGATGAACTCGTAAAAAAGTCATATAAATTCTATTCTGAATTGAATATATTATGCATCACACGCAAACAGCGCTGTCAGTATGAAAATTATGATGGATTTATTATCTAGAATTAACTTCTGGACGGTCATAGTTAGTCGATAGTTTTTTTATTGTTGAACAAACACTTACTTTTTGGTCTCATGTGTATCACATTCGTTGTGATTATGACTAGATAATTTAAAATAAGAACGTTAATATTGAAAAAAAAATCAACGATATTAAAGGTAACTCACTCAGTCCGAACAATAATATGTTTTTATTTAAGTTAAGCTGCCGTTTAAACCAAAAGAACTTACCGATTTTCTATAAAGTATGTCGTATTCAATCTTATCCAGTTAAGGACAGCTTTACGTCACGATATTCATCGTCTCGGCACTCGAAGACGAGAATTTGATTGACGCACGAAATATGACATAAGCCGTTTAGAATTCCCGCCAAAAAATGACAGACAGCATGTCTGCGTTACATTAGTCTTTATTTAATGTTGTCTCTGGTTTTATTTGTTTTGACAGCTTTTTATAATGTACCTCTATAGTGTTTCCGTTGTGGATTTTATGAGGCACCTATCAAGGTTTTATTGCTTGTCTTATAATGTTATTTTATCATTTAAATTTTCTCTCTTATCTTTGTATAAATTATGTTAGACATATTTTTCGCCTTATTGAAATCGTATTTTCCTCCATAGTTTACCTACTGTTTTAAAAAGTTTTTTAAGCGTCATATTATCACGTGGTGTTCATATAATATCTTTATACGCGTACGTGTGTATGTCATTGAACACCTCCTAAACGGCTTGACCGATTTAAATGATTTTTTTCTGTACGCGGTTGAATGGCGCCATAGATGGTTTAGATTGACAAATCAGCCCGGAAGAGGGCGCTGCAGTCGGTGTCTAGATTATTTATCCTAAACGGCTGAACTATTTTGAATGATTTTTTGTTTATACATTCAAGCATACAGGACAATGTCTGTCCGGTTCGCTAGTATTATATAAAACTTTAGGAGAATAAAATGGTAAGCTAAAGGAACTGCAAAGATCAACTTTATTTTTTTTACTATACAAACATATTGGTAGGTGCATTGTCTCCATCATCGCGCTGACGTGACTACTAGTGAGTAGTAGCGAGCTGGATATGACTAAATGATGGACATTTCCTCAAAGATCCTTGACAACGGGACGGCCATAATACCCAATGAGTAAAATTGTCGCTAACCACGACAATTGCAGCGTCACGTGAATCATGTACTTAAGGCTTATCCTCATCATTTCTACCGTTGACTATATTGTACCTCTATAGGTTTATTTTTTTTTCGATCTTTAGTATTACACCGGTACATTTGTGTCCAAATCCGAACAAACAGTTTTTGTCAATGAAACATGAAGTCTGTCCAATAGAAAATTCCCTAATTTCAAACTATTGGTCAATTAATTTCTGAAACAGTGAAAACTATTGTGATTGGCCAAGTAGTTTCACACAAAATTGTAACTAGGCGTTCTCATATCTGTCATTCATCCTAGTTTTTATAGGATGCTTTGACGTAATCATGACGCAAAAGTTTTGAACATCACAAAACTAATGTGTTTATGTTTAACGAAATCCTATGAGAACCGTACATTTTGGACTTATAAATCTATTGATGGTTGTGTGTGTCAATGGGATTAAATGTACCTATTATGTATCAATGCAGGCCATGATGCGGAGCGAGGGGGATTGGGATGCCGTCTCCTCCTTTTGCGAAGCAGTCATGCTAGCTAAGGAGGAGGCGGGACGCGTGAGGCAGCGAAGCGCTGCCTCCTCGCAACCCAGCCATCGCGAAGGACACACCGGGCGTCGGGGATCGCGAGACGATCTCCGGCCACCGTAAGCGCGGGCCTGCGGACGGCGAACATGGGTGGCTCCCCGTTCGACCGGAAACAGACCCGAGCGTACGGCACGTCGCGTTCCGCGCGCGCCTCAAAGAGCCATCAGACTACCACAGATGGGGCCCAATAGGGCCGATGCCGATTCGGAGTCGCGGAGAACCTAACGAGTAACCGGGGCTCCGGCTCGACGTGCAGGAGAAGGAACGGGGTGGTTTTTAGTCAGTCTGACACTCCCTTCCGCCTCACCCAGGCGGGAGCAGTCATTCGATGATTTTCCCATCCCGCCACGCACTAATCTGGCGCGGCGGCGGAGTTTCGCCCCGGCGACGTGCCTCCGCGCGCATGTTATACACGCGCGCGAGCACCTTCGCCTCCAGATCCCACGGCGGTAATCCGGCAAGGAGGTTCGCCGACTCCCCAGAGATCGTGCGGTATCCGCGGATCATTCGGATCGCCATGACCCTCTGTGACATGAGCAGCGTCCGAGCAGGACGCCGCAACAAGTTCGGCGCCCAAACAGGGGCGCCGTAGAGGGCCATGGACCGCACGACCCCGGCGTACAACCTCCGGCAGGAGGCATTTGGCCCCCCGAGGTTGGGGAGGATGCGTTTAAACGCAGCCCCCGCCCTCGTCAACTTTGGAGCCAAACGTCGGAAGTGCTCCACGAAGTTCCATAACTACTATACTAAGTACTACTAGTAGGTATTCTTATTTAACATGGACGCTAACTGTCGAACTTTTACGGAAATTTTTAAAAGGCAATCTGTAACATGGACGCGAACTAACCCTACTACATAATACGACGTGGAGGAGAAGGAACGGGGTGGTTTTTAGTCAGTAAGAGTCTGACACTCCCTCCCGCAAAACCCTACTACAAAATTGTGCAGTGACTGTAGTGCATTCGAGAAATACCTTAAAAATCGCAACTTTGTACATTTACATTCAATAGAGGAGTCTTATTTGTGTGTCTGAGTGTTTATTTGATATGGATAAGTACCTACGTTGCTTAGTTATAAATAGTACCAACACTAGCTTATCGCGTGTTTGTACTTGGAAGTCACCTATATTATTGGGAAACCTTTTTGTCACTTTATCGATCATACGGGTGGAATTATTTAGATAAAGTATAGTAGCACTAGTTATTGATTAAATGACGCTTGTGTACGTTTATATTTGAAGTTGTCGACAGGTATGAATGAACTATACTTTTTAGGAGTCACAATTATTTATTTGTTTGTAAAGAGAAAGGTGTGGATTGAAAGATAATGTAGTGACAAGGATTGAAAAGGGAATGTTACGCTGGTTTGGGCATGTAGAAAGGATGGATGAAGGTAGAGTAACGAAAGAAGTATACAGAGCGGCTATGAATGGGGCCGTCGGTAGAGGGCGCCCTAGACGGACATGTAGTGACCAGATTGGCGATATATTGAAGAAGGGCCAAATTAAAGTACCCTTAACCGACGAGTATGCATGAGAAAAGATTAATGACTGTTGATGAAGCGAAAGAGGTATGTAAGAATCGTAGTAATTGGCGTTCCCTAGTCTCTGACTATATTGTCCATGGGGGTCCATGGGATACAGGCGTGAAGTTATAGTATGTATGTAATTATTTGTTATCTACCTCATTGGTTGTGTGTCCAAGGGAGTACTTTTGTTTTTGGATGCAGTCCCTTTCATTCTCCCTAGACGACGGTCCTCCATGACATTTTCTTACCTTGGGGGCAAAAACAGTCCTCTAGACATACCCAATTATTGAAACTTCTACGAGTCAGGTTACATTTTTCGAGGCGATACATCATCGAATGACTTCTCTCGCCTTGGGTTAGGCGAGAGGGACTGTCAGACTCTTACTGACTAAAAATCACTCCGTTTCTACTTCTGCTCTCGCACTGGAGCCCCCGGCAACCCGTTAGGCCATCCGCGGCTCCATATCGGGCATCAGCCCTAATGGGCCCCATCTGTGGTGGTCTGAGGCCTTAGTACGAGTTTGATTACTTACGTTTAAAGTATTCGAAACGAGTACGTGTTCGGCACTGTGATTGGCCGGCGCCAATAAACCAACCAATTACAGCGTCGAACGAGGTCTCGTTACGAATACTTTAAACATAAGACAAACTTGTACTAAGGTCTCTGATGGCTCTATGAGGCGGGCGCAACGCACGCACGTGTCGTCAGGATATAGCTAACAAAAAACTGAAATAATGAAGTTCGACTTGTCCTAAGGACATGAACAATGAATGTCTTTGATCTCGCATTGATATGAAATCATAAGATGACATTGGACGACCAGAATAGGCATGATGGAATTTATTTATTTGTGCAAATTTTCCAGGTAATGATGTAAAGCTAGCGTTAATATTGAAAAAGGAAAAAGGTGCATAAATGTTACCTGTAGGTATTATTTAACAATTGTCTAAATATTTTCCTCAAAGCATTGATCTTTTGACGTTTAATCTTTGACCAAAGTTATTGTAGTTGCCAAAATATTTCACGCTATATTTGTATTGTAACTTTCGTGAGACATACTAAATAAATTATTATGTTTTCGGCTTACTCACGTAGTGATTCGACGAGGAACTCGACTAGTTTCAAGCCATGCTAGAGGCTCATATTCATGAGCAGCATTTCGCGACCCGCGACGCGGCGACTGTCCTCGGATTATGATGTGTTTTCCGAGTGAAAGAAGATTATTTTTATCGGAATATTTGCAGGTTTGCGACAGAAATGAATGAATGATAGTAACTGATAATAATTGAGTATTTAAATTTTGTATTATATTCATAAGTGTAATTAGTATTTGTACAGTTCTATTCAAATAAATAAATCTCCATCTCCCATCTGGTTAGGAGTAAACCTAATTAATACTGATAGTCCAACGAACCATCAAGTATTAATTGGCATAGTTAATTGTAATGCAATTATATTGAAATTATCGTCGATTGTGGGACAATCACAATTAAACGCGAATTTAATGCAATTACATGAACAATACAGTATTGACATAATTCTACTTCCACCAATTTCCGTGTGACGTCACTGTTCATGACAGTCTGCATTTAGATTACTCTGTGCAGTAATCATCATCATATCAGCCACAGGACGTCCACTGCTGAACAACGGTAATATGTATGATAATATTACCGTGGCTGAACATAGGCCTCCCCCAATGACTTCCAGATAGGCCGGTTGGAAGTGACCTGCATCCAGCGGCTCCCTGTGACCTTAATCTGTGCAGTAAATTTTTTAGTAAGTATATGTTGCGAAATCTGCATACTTAACAGTTTATTTGAACCGTTACAGAAATTAAACAAAATAAAATAAATATTTAACTTATGACTGCACGGATGGCGTGATATTAATAATATCACAATCACAGCCCAACCACCGTTGGGCAACTGACTGCCGCACAACGTGTCGCGGGTTGGATTCCCGCACGGAACGACTCTTTGTGTGATCCACAGATTGTTGTTCCGGGTCTGGGTGTCATGTGTATGTGAACGTGTATGTTTGTAAACGCACCCACGATACAGGAGAACATCCTAGTGTGGGGCAACGTTTTATAAGAAAAAAAAACTATCTTGTTCAATGTTTTTCTCTTTATCGCTTACTCTTACTTCTTTGTCTTTGGTATTAAGTCCGCCAATGTATTCTTTGTGTTAAGTAGCTACGAAGGAAAAAATACTAAATACACAATCAACAATTGTTTGAGGAGGTACTCGTAGCAGTAGCAGCGCGACAGTCACCGTGTCGCGGGTCGCGGAATGCTACTCATGAATGAATGAGCCTCTAGCATGGCTTGAAACAAGTTGAGTTCCTTTTAAAAAAGTTTCGCGAGTAAGCCGAAAACATTATAATTAATATATAACCCTTTTTTTAAGGGGGGAAAATCATCGAATGGCTGCTCCCGCCTGGGTGAGGCGGGTGGGAGTGTCAGACTCTTACTGACTAAAAACCATCCCGTTCCTTCTCCTGCACGTCGAGCCGGAGCCCCGGTTACCCGTTAGGTTCTCCGCGACAATATATAACCCTACAGTTGACTGGTAGAGAATGTTATATGGCATTAAGTTCGCTATGTACATAAAAGAATAAATAAATAAATATATAATAATATAATAGTATTTCTCACAAAAGTTTTAATATACTCTTTGTCCACCGTCTTAGGTGGATTTTTTTTTGTATAATAACCTCGTTATATTTCCATTAAAAGCTTTTGGTTAACCGAAAAGGGCAATAAACAAGCATTTTCTCTAAGTAATTCGATTACTCCTTACTTTATCGGGATGAAATTTTAATTAAGAATTCTACATAAACTTCCTTGAATGTTCTTACGGTCTATTTTACACTGCTGATTGAGTTTCGGGTAGTGTAGGTAACTGACGAACTACGAAATATGGTCAAATGAGTCATAAGTTAACTGATTTAGCCGTGTTGTAAGGCAGAGTAGAACAAAGCCTCCATCCCGATTGTTCCCTGAGAACTACAGATTTGACAAAGACCAGGCAGCAATGTTCTCTGATAAAGCTGAATCGTTTTTTTAATAAAAGCGCACCACAACCTCCCTACACCGCTGCGACTTCTGTAAGCCAGGATCTACAACAAGACACGACCATGAAAACACAGGAATACTGAAGTCCAGCGCGTCTCAGGGACATGAATAACAGTCTTGGTTCCCGCAACGAAATATATCTGAGGATATTAAGAGGAGAACAAAAAAACTGTCGTTTCCACTTCACTCGGTAAATTACTGCAGGAGACAGAATGAATTAAGTCTACGGCTACAGGTACAAAAAGAGAATACAACTGGGAGAAGCCCAGTCGCCAAGCACCACGGAAAGACTAAAAACTAAATGGGTCCTGTGTGAGCTGTTATACTTGCTTCCAATAATTTTATGGCAAATACGCCTAAACATGTGGATGCTGAACCTTCCAAACCACCATCTCTAACCCACCTGCCCAACGTGATTATGGCAAACGGTCCTAAAATGGACTCATAGTCCAACGAGTGACTCACGGTGAACTCATAGTGAACTCACGGGCTCTTTATTATTGACGATGAACGCAACAAAACTTACATAATATAAAACATGACATCATGCCTTTTGTCCCCGAAGGGGTAGGCCAGAGGTGCATATTATGCCACTGTACAATGTAACATTCACTATTTATGCTATGAGTCCCATGTGAAAGGGGGTAAGCCTATTGCCATATACCGGGCACAATTCCAGACTCCGTGCTACTACTGAGATTTTTTTAAATACCTAGTAATACTTTGGCCGGCCCGGGAATCGAACCTGAGACCCCTTGCCCGGCAGTCGCACTTGCGACCACTCGGCCAACGAGGCAGTCGGTTATTTAAACAAAAACTTAATCATTGTGAAATTTCCCTTTGCAAATTAAACCTTATTACAACACAGTAATCACAAAGATTTTATCAACGACATTTTCGGTAGGTTCCAGCGACCTTTAGGCGCTTTCCTAATAATGTTAATAAAAATTTTCTTGTTTGTGTTCTCGTATTAGTTTGAAAAAGTCGGCAACATGGCCACTATGATAAATATTATTGTAATGACGAGGTTGATTGATGAATGACCGATGATGAATGTTAATATTGTATACGATTGATTGTAATAATGTTTGTTTATGCTTCTATTTGTATCCTTAAAGAAATTACTTTTCTTCTACTTACATATTTATTAGTACCTACTTATTCGTCTTTTAATCTAATATCTACACCGAAATCATTTCTTTTTAACCCTCTGCAACTGACGTGGTTAAATTGTTACAATTCAACTGAGGTGTATATTATACCAGACACCATTTCAACAGCAAATATTTTTGTATAATTAAAGTATAGCGAGCACTATACAGTAAGGTACTCGCAGCAGTGATGCTCGTATTTGAAAAATTACGGTATAACACGTGATTTTGTATTTCGCGGTGTCTGTGGGACTACACGTCAGTTGCAGACGGTTAATCGACTTTGAAAAGAGGTTATTCTCAGTTTGATTGAGTATACCTACGTATTTGTCGTGGAGAACCTAACGGGTTACCGGGGCTCCGGCTCGACGTGCAGGAGAAGAAACAGGGAGGTTTTTAGTCAGTAAGAGTCTACTACCTCCCGCCTCACCCAGGCGGGAGCAGTCATTCGATGATTTTCCGACCTTAAAAAAAACCTACGTATGTATATTTGTCCGCGATTATCTCACGATTGGCTGAACCGATTTTGATGCGGCTTTCAGAAAAGTGTTTGCTATAATAAGGAGAGGCAATTAATTAACCGACTTTAATAAAATAGGGGGTTGAAATCGGTTATTTAAACGTAATTAATAAAAGAGTTATTCATTTACTTTAATTGTAGATACCTCAGGTCTCCATTGCTGAAGATAATTCTATTGTATCATCATCATCATCATCATCATCATCAGCACTTTATGGTCCCCTACTAAACATACGCGTCTTCAATGGCGTTTATATGACTACGAAGAAATATATCTCACATGCTAATTCAAGTAACTTTATATCTGTAGCATAGATAGGCACAGTTTCATCGTAATCTAGTCAGCAGTTTTACAGATATTACAAACAAAGGCACATCCACAAATGTTAGGTACACACGGCTACACACCGAGCTTTACATAACCAGTATAAACTGAACGTTAAATGTGCGGAAAGATGATGCGACGCGACACCAGGATAAACTGGTTTTGTATAGATTGATGTGTGGCCGAGTATACCTACAGATGAATAATCTATGTACTAATTTACTGGAGATATTATTAACACATTGTTATTTTTTTTATAGCATAATTCAGTAAACGAGCAGACGGATCACCTGATGGTAAGCAATCGGCGCCGCCCATGGACACCCGAAACACCAAGGCGTTACAAGTGCGTTACCGGCCTTTTGAGAATTGGGAATTTGAGGATTGTGGAGGATTCGGGACACTAGGGAGGAGGGTAATTGGGCATTCGGTAACCTCACTCACACGACGAAACACAACGCAAGGGTTGCTTCACGTCGGTATTACTCCGGTCGAACAGGCCCATTCATGCCGAAGCATCGCTCTCCCAGACTTAGACTTGTTAAAGAGTAATTTAACTCAACCATCTGATTAAAGCGCTCCAAATGAATTAACGTGACGCAATAAACTGTATAATGACCTCACATAAGGAATCATCCGTTCAATCCTATTGCACATTCAACATTGTAGCGTTTCCTATGTACCTATACCTCTACAGTCATCGGCAAAATTCTGATTGTGACTCTACCTCCAGTTTGTATCTGTCATGTGTAAATCGATACTCGATGGAAAAGTGTTAATTGTCTTTTTTACATACATAAAATATATAACATCACGCCATTTATCCCCGAAGAGGTAGGTAGATCCATACCAATGTAACACCCACATTTTACTATTTATGCTATGAGTCCTATGTAATAAGGGGTGAGCCTATTGCCATATACACCGGGTACAATGCCAGACTCCTCGCTACTACTAACATTTTTTTAAAAACCCAGTAATACTTTGTCCGGCCCGGGAATCTAACCCGAGACCCCGTGCCCGGCAGTCACACTTGCGACCAGTCAGCCAACGAGGCAGTCGTATCTACTTTTATAAAGGATAATATTTCCATACTATATAATTTCAAGCAGCAATCCGTCTAGACTTGTGTAGTCAACCTCTAGAGTCTAGACTCTAGACGTAAGGATACTGATTAACAAATATTAATAATTCAAAAGTAGAGGGATGCATGCTTACCTGAGTAATGAGATTCAAGTATGTCTGGAGTACCGTAGGCTTGCTATAATCTATGTTTTGGAGCCAATTATAAATATGAGCCTCTAGTATGGCTTGAAACTAGTCGAGTTCCTCGTCAAATAATTACGTGAGTAAGCCGAAAACATAATAATTTAAATTAGTACTTGTCACCAACATAATATAATCAATTCATTCAAGCGTGGGAGAGCCATGCTTCGGCACGCATGGACCGTCTCGACCGGAGTGACACGGTCTCACAGTAAACAGACGATAAGCAACGCTTGCGTTGTGTTTCGTCGGGTGAGTAAGGTTACCGGAGGTCCAATTATCCCACCTCCCCAGTCTCCCCAATTCCCGAATCCCCAACAATCCTCAAGTTCCCAATTCCCAAAAGGCCGGTAACGCACTTGTAAAATGCCTCGGTGTTGTGTCGGCGCCGCGCGGGTTGCTTACCATCAGGTGATCCGTCTGCTCGTTTACCGGCAGATCCCTTAAAAAATATTTTAAAACGTAAAAAAATATTGAACTTTTCTTTTGTCACACAGAAAATAAAGGTGGTCTGCAAAATCTGGGCACAATTCCAGACTCCGTGCTACTACTGAGAGTTTAAAACACCCAGTAATATTTTTCTCGACCCGGGAATCGAACCCGAGACCCCTTGCCCAGCAGTCGCACTTGCAACCACTCGGCCGACGAGGCAGTGCAAGCGAAATTCGTATATAAAAACTTAGTTTGTACATATATATGTTTATTTGAATACTTTCCTTCGTGACTGTACTCGCCTACGTAAACTGCGTTCCTTGGCAATTTCCTAGTTTAATTTGAAACGGTAAAGACCGAAGCTTTACTGCCAGTAGAGAATTAAGTAGATGGTGTACAGTTGCAAATTAAACAGACATTTTTGTTAGTTAGGCAATCTAATTTAAGTGGTATAATTGAAGTAAACAAGCTTAGCATTAATGTATAAATGCATGTATTTTTTCTTTCTGACTGCCTCATTGGCCGACCCGTTGCTCGGCAGTCCCACTTGCGACCACTCGAGTTCGATTGCTGGGTCGGGCAAAGTATTACTGGTTTTTTTTAAAATACTTAGTACTAGCACGGTGTCTGAAATTGTGCCCGGTATATGGCAATATGCTCACCCCCTATTACATGATACAAAAAAAGAATAACTTCTAGTTATTTCATAAACTTACCTTATAATATGAAAAAAAAACAACTGCAACAACATTCATTTATATTTTTAATAAAATCTTTACGTTCGCCTTAAAATAAAATGTAAAAAGAAGAAAAAAAAACTAAAAAAAATAACCTTCAATTTATAAGTCGAACTCCAAATCCTCGCGTTTAAACGCGCGAATGCCAAGATTAAATTAAAATGAAGCTCGTTCAGGGTTGAAATTACTTAAGAAGAAGCATATTTGCTTAGATATGTAGACAGTTTATATTAGACAAGACACCATGTACTTCAAGTGTAGGTAAATGACACCTGACGTTTGAAACTAATGAGATTGTTGTATACTCTGTGGAACTCAACAATTTATGTGATACAATATATCTGGTGTAGTGTAGTGGATCTGGTGTAGTGTAAGTTATGTTAAATTATCTGTCAAGGGCAATATCCAAATTGTTCCGAGATCCAACTCAATTTTGTTGGTTGAAGTTTCTGCTGTTAGAAGATCTAGATGTTGAATAATAAAATATACCTAATCAAAGCATTATTAGGGCGTCTTTTTAAAATGAAATTGTCTGTTGATTATTGTGAACTTATATAATAATTATCTATTAAGACTGTCTAAGAAAAATAAACTACGTTTAGTTTTCATTTTTATAATCTAGCTAAAGTATTTATATCTTTGACAAAGATTTACTACGTCAGTAAGTTCTATAGTCAAACAGATAAACATAGGCGGCGCCACAGTCGTAAATAGTAGTCTAAGCGGTCTTAACATTCGCATTAATTCAATGTTCATTTTTTATGAAAAGAATCCGTACTATGATTATGGAAATATCGTACTTATGACCGGGATAAAGCTAGCGAGGCTAAATGAATATTCTCTATTCGCTTTTGAACCCAACTTTGTAGATACTGGAAAAAGATGACGTGGAGTACTTTTATCTGGCTATTTAATAGTCTGTGCTGAAGTTAGAACGAATGGGTAATGGATGGTAATCCTTTTTAATCTTCCTCTTGCATCGATTGCAAATTGAAAAACTACGTATCTAGAAAATTTAATGAATTTGAAATAAATTGAAAGATGGTTCATTGAAATATGGATCTATATTGAAATGGATAGAATAATTCCAGTGTTTTACTCTTTATCTGAAATTATTAGCTGTATTTTTTAGGAGGGGAAAATCATCGAATTACTGCTCCCGCCTGGGTGAGTCTCTTACTGACTAAAAACCACCCCGTTCCTACTCCTGCCCTTCGAGCCGGAGACCCGGCAACCCGCCAAGTCCTCCACGGCTCCTTATCGGCTTCAGCCCTATTGGGCCATCCGTGGTGGTCTGATGCCGATTTTTTAATCATCAGTTAATTCTTAATTGTAGAATAAAATTGACATTTGACAGTTTTTAGTACGGAAGAATTGTCAAACATTGAAATTGTCCTCTGATAAATTTTCACTGGCGTTGGAAATATCGGCCCTAGCTCGGACCGGCCGGTCTTCGTTATAGAAAATTATTTTGTTCTACTTAAACATTTTGTAATTCTAATCAAAATTCCGTGGTTTGGGACGAAACGTAACTTAAATCAACGAGCCTTACATAAGAACTACGCTTATCAATCTATGAAAAACTAAAAAAGCGACGATTCCCTTCCAAAACAAAACAACGCACGATTCCCTTCCAAAACAAAACAACGCATTCGGAGTCGCGGAGAACCTAACGGGTTGACGGGGCTCCGGCTCGACGTGCAGGAGAAGGAACGGGGTGGTATTTAGTCAGTAAGAGTCTGACATTCCCTCCCGCCTCATCCAGGCGGGAGCAGTCATTCGATGATTTTCCCCCCTTAAAAGAAAACTCGGAAAAATGTTTTGTTTTATTAAAAAAATTTGCAATTCTATCCAAAATTCCATGGTTTGGGACGAAACTAACTTAAATCATCGAGCCCTACATAAGAACTACACACTTATCAATCTATGAAATACTAAAAAAAACGACAATTCATCCAAGATACAAAACAAAACAACGCAAAAAGTCAAGTCATTCCATTCCAAATACGCTCTTTTCCTTCCCCTTCTGAAAAAGAAAATATACTTTAAGGCTTTGACTGCCAATAAAAAACTGTTGAAGGCAAATCCTCCGCTAACGTCGGTCACCGGTGACTGCCATGGCGTTTAACGTGTTAAACACACATGTCGGAATCACAAGGAAAACATCGATTTGTCCCATAAAACATTGCCAGCTCAACATAACATCACGCCTCTTATCCTCGAAGGGGTAGGCAGAGGTACACGTTACGGCACTTAATGCCACTGTACGATGTAACACTCACCTTTCACTATTTATATTATGACTCCCATGTAATAGGGCGTGAGCCTATTGCCATATACCGGGCGCAATTTCAAACTCTGTGCTACTACTGACTACTGAGATTTTTTTTAATACCCTTAACATTTGCCTAGTGACATTTAGTAACATTTTGCCTTACCGGGAAATTGTACCCGAGACCCCTTGCCCGGTAGCAGTACTTGCGGTCACTCGGCCAACAAGTCCTACATAAGAACTAAACTTATCCATCTGCGATTCCCGTCCAAAATAAGATAACGTTAAGTCAAGTCATTCCATTCCAAATACGCTCTGTTCCTTCCCCTCTGAAAAAAGAAAATAAAGTTTAAACACCCTTGTCGGAATTGCAAGGAAAACATCGATTTGTCCCTTAAAAACATTGCCTATGAAGCTAAACCTTAAAAACCATTACGTGTTATTGGGATGATGACAGGGTATGAAAATCAAAAATCTAATTAATCCGTCATTTAGGTAATGTAAAAATATTAGATACATATTAGATACTTATTTATAACGAATCAAAGTTTAGGTTCTAAAACGTAATTTCTACGTATAAAATATACATAGAAGTGACGTCACGCAACATTTCAAATCAATACATCGTCGAAAGTGTTCGTTTCTGTAAAAAAATAAAAAATACGTGTCTAATGATTTAAAATAATCTACCAAACGGACATTAAAATGAAAATTAGTCATCTATCCTACTCGGTCAAAAGGGTCCCGTACCAATAACACGTTTTGTTTCTTTCTTGGACTTTCAGTTCTTCGATGTAGAAGTATAAATTCTTACCAGTTTTTACACTGTTTATTTGGACCAAGTTCTCTTGGCGATCCCACGATGACCATGAAATTGAATTTTAGATACGAGGGATTTTATACAATAACTTTTGTTTTGCTTTTTATCTGCATTTAACTTGTCTAAGAAATCTTTACCTAATTGCTAAGGCTATTAAAGTTCATTTCAATTCATAAGACAGTGTAATTTACTATCATTTTGGGTGCGGAACCTTAAAAGTGTCCCCTTGGTACCCCTGGTACATGTCCCCAACCACGAGATGAAACCTAATGTCATTACCACCGTCCTCTTCATTACGGAAAATGTTGCCCACCTCTCACTTAATTTTGGTATGGCAACATTTTTTCATGTGAGCAATAAAAGTTTATAGTATGTTTATTATTTGGTTACGATTTTAATTACACTGTGGTTTGTTAATGGATCGCACCGTCTTTAGGGGTTTCATTTGAATAGTATAGTTTGAGGTGCTATGACATTTTTTATGCTAGATTTACGTTTAATTGTTTTCTCGGTTTTTGAGTATGGAGATTTTTTCTGCCTGCCTCGTTGGCCGGGTAGTCGCAAGTGCGACTGTCGGGCAAGGGGTCTCAGGTTCGATTTCCGGGTCTGGCCAAGTACTACTGTGTATTTTATAAATTCTCAGTAGTAGCACGGAGTTTGGAATTATGCCCGGTATATGGCAATAGGCTCACCCCCTATTACATGGGACTCAGAACATAAATAATGAAAAGTGGGTGTTACATTGTACAGTGACATAATGTACACCTCTGCCTACTACTTCGGGGATAAAAGGCGTGATGTTATGTTATGTAGTTTTTTAATGGTATTGAGGTAGTTAGTAGGGTCGCAGGCATATGGTATTCTTAATTCCATCTAAGGCTATGAACTTACTTCATTCATAGCACGCACGTCAACGCCTTTCTGTTACGAAAGTCGAAAAGAAATAATTCCACCCAGTCTGGGTATCAGACCTTTATATTATAGCAGTGACAAATGAAAATAAAAAAAAGGATTTAGATAACAAACGAATTACATTGAAGTGGGGACCCTTGAAGACGTTATTTGTCTTCGAATTTACCTTGTATAGTTTTCTGATGTACGGATTAATATTTTATCCAAACAGGTTTTTCATTTTACCTCTTATATGAATAAAGAATTAAAGTGCTTCAGCCTTTACCCACGCAAATATTGAACATACATTTGTGGTATTAAAATGTCCAAAGGCGTAGAGCGTGGGTTCCATTGTAATCAACCATTATTGAAAAGTCTACATATTGTTACCTAATGCTTTTAACCTTAATTCCATGTCGCGGAGAACCTAACGGGTAACCGGGGCTCCGGCTCGACGTGCAGGAGAAGGAACGGGGTGGTTTTTAGTCAGTAAGAGTCTGACACTGTCTCCCGCCTCACCCAGGCGGAAGCAGTCAGTCGATGATTTTCCCCCCTTAAAAAAAAAAAACCTTAATTCCATAATATCTACATAGAAAATAACCTTTTCCTTTGTAGCTTCAACAGTGATGGAAATTCTTCAAAAACAACCGATCCGAACTTTTACGAAGGATGTAATGCGTCAAAATTATGTAGGCTGACATAAACGGTGGAAAAATAAAGGAAAATTACACCTTACTGTGTTGTACGTAATGCCTTTTATATTTATCAGGGTTATAGCTTACTGGAAGGGCCGCCAGGGCGTGTGAGACATTATTTTTATGAGCCAAATGTACTGTTTTTCGTCTAATATTTTTATTTTATCACTTCCAGATATTGAAACGTTTTATGTTACGTAGGGTAAAAGGTAAGTGTTATTTTATTGTGCCTTTTTTGTAGGTTATGTTGTATTGGCGCGAATTCTTTAGATTTGTATAGAGGAGATAATTCCATAGAGTAGTACATTATTATTTTATTGTCAGTAAGCTACATTGTTCACTTTGATTGCCTTGTTATTACAGGTTTATTTGTGTTACCAACTTTCTTACTGTAGATATTAAAATATTTTTGATGCCTATATGCTATACCTATATTTCTCTATAAAATATTTTATAACGATTACCGAAAACTGAAAACCATAGTTCAGCAACCAAATTAACACGTAACCACAAATAACCATATACATATTATTTATGTACAATAATACACTTTTTAGAGAAAATCAAGTCATAATTTATTATTCAAATTGAACTATTGAATTATTGACGCTTCAATTATTATATTCTGTTCCAATTAATGTATTCACACTAGCGTGTCGTGTCTGTCAAATGGACACGCGAGCTTTGATGTCCGCCATTATGAGGATCGTAACCGATGTCCAAAATTATACGACAATTTATTTCGTGTTCTATGTTTATTTGTATAAGTAATGATTTTTTTGTCTTATTATTTTGTTTGTGACATGGATATTATACTAAGTTTTTACTTATTAAAGGAAAGCATTACTGTGATAATAAAATAAATAAACGTTCTACAATGGGCTATTTATATCCA
Organism: Spodoptera picta; assembly: GCA_038387885.1. NCBI lineage: Eukaryota > Metazoa > Arthropoda > Insecta > Lepidoptera > Noctuidae > Spodoptera > Spodoptera picta. The sequence continues at coordinate 632,925 of JAZHFQ010000137.1, forward strand.
TAACAGCCCAAACAGGATCTTGAAAATTTACAAAGAATTAATCATCTAAACCCGTCCAACAGTTTACAAATCAAATAATAACAAAAACACATCCATTACTAATATTCTGTATTCGTAACAAAAGTGGCGATTTATCCACTCTCTATTTGCAAGTGTTGCCATACACAAAAACGATAATTGACAATCACGTCATTCGAAGTTCACTTGACGTTTCTGTTATATTTTTCAATCAAAATATTTTTGCAAACAACCAACATGTCATTGCATGTTATTTTCGAAAACTTTGATGAAATGTTATGAAAGTTGTATTTTCGACGCGACATTGTAAACACATTTAATCGACAGACTATAAATTGGGAGTGACGGGAAAACGAATGACAGCAGAATGAGTCATTGGCGGGATATGTGCGAATTTTGAATATGGAATAGAATTACTGGCTTGAATCACAGACAGAAGATTAAAAAAAGTTTACAAAAATATAAACCTGTGCGTTTTATGTTTCAATAAAAATAAAAGTTATAAAAAGGAATATTTAATTTTATGTATGGAGTACACAGAGACGTACGATAGGTATGTATCTACCTATCGCTTTACATTAAACAAAATTGAAAGTTTTCATACTATTAAAAACACTTGTAAGTTTCCTAAATAAAGTCTATTATAAGTAGACCTTTTATAACCCTGCTTTTTGATTCTGACAAGTCTCATTACTAAGTACATCCATCTAAAGTCGATTTAATCATAAAATATAGGCTAAGGGAATTAGTTCGACTTGCATTGTCCCTTTACAAACCGAATGAAACCTCCTTTGAAGTCAAAATTAGCCCTCAGATTACAAGATGGAGGACCAAGGGAACAATTACATGTGCGCTTGATCCCATTAATTTCCTATTTTCCGAACGATTCTTGTTGTTTAACTATGTACGTATTTTGCCTTCGGGAATGGAGAAACAAGAAGGTATGTGGACAGACTAAATTTGAATGTACTGTCTGATTGGTTTATTCGTCGTAAGGCACTGCTGAGCCTCCTGGAAGGTGGCCCTTTTAGTTAAGTGTTGTGTTAGCAAAAAAATGTGTTCTTTTTTAAAGTCAAACAATTCATTTTTAAAAAAAGAGATTCTCAGTATGACCTATTTGTTTGTGTGCGGTTATCTCACGATAGTCTGAACCGATTTTGATGCGGTTTTAAAAAAGTGTTTGTTACACTTAGGGGAAGGTTTTAATAAATGCAATACAATGTATTAATTATCATAAAGTACCATTAAACTGTCAAACACCGCGAGGACACCGGTGACCGCAACCGATTGTTCTTTAATGTGTCTATAATGACGGTACTCAAAGAGTTAAGGAACTTTGGGAGGTTAACAAATAAAATATTGAATGATAAAAATATTTTTTATGACCGAAACATAAGCTAGCCTAACTTGCTCTAACGCTTGATTACTTTTATGACAGGAAAACTCCTTGATTATGAAGCAATGTAGATTATAACATCATGCCTTTTATTCCCGAAAGAGTAGGCAGAGGCGCCCATTACGGCACTTGATGCCACTGAACAATGTAACACCTACTTTTCACTATTTATGTTTTGAGTCCCATGTAATAGGGGGTGAGCCTATTGTCATATATCGAGCACAATTACAGACTGAGATTTTTTTTAAAACCCAATAGATAATACTTTGCCCGACCCGGGAATCGAACCCGAGACCCCTAGCCCGGCAGTTGCACTTGCGACCACTCGGCCAACGAAACAGTCGATGTAGATCGTGATGATATTTGATGAAAACTTGTAAGATGGATAATTATGATTTATCGAACTAATCTAATAGAAACATTAAATAAAAGACGGAGCGTGATTTAACAATGATAATGCGTTTAATATCAGACCACAGATAATTTAAAAGAAAATCAGCCATAGACAATCTGACATCCACAGACAAATAGATTAATGATATGCGTTCATATTTCATCATCCTCCCTTGAACGCATACCCATACCAGCTAGAAACTGGTAATGCTTCGACTTCGCAAGAGCTTTGGTGAGGCAGTCAGCGATCATCAGACTTGTAGGAGTGTACTCAACGTGGATCTCACCAGACTTGACTTTGTCACGAACATAGTGGTGACGTATGTCAATATGCTTGCTCCGGGCATGATAAGCAGAATTACCTGTAAGATTAATAGCACTTTGGTTATCACAAAACAAAGTTATAATTGTAGCCTTTGTTACAGGCCACAACTCGCAATGCAATTGTCGCAGCCATATAGCTTCTTGAGTAGCTGCGGAGATTGCCATATACTCCGCTTCAGTGGTAGATAGGGCCACAGTTAGTTGTCTTTTGGAGTTCCATGATATGGCACCATGTTGGAACAAGAAGACGTAACCCGTGTAGGATCTTCTTTCTTCAGTACATGAAGCCCAATCAGCATCACAATATCCTAAGATTTCTTCACATATGTTGGTTTTGTACATCATCTTAAAATCTTTTGTCCCCTGTAAATATCGAAATATCCTCTTAACAGCAGCCCAATATTCAGAAGTAGGACATTTATTGTAACGGCTCAGTCTGTTAATTGCATAACAAATATCTGGGCGAGTACCCTGTGACACATATAACAAGCAACCTATTGCCTCTTGATAGGGTAATGCACTATAATTATTATCAGTAGATGCAGTAAACTTCATATCAACTTCCATTGGTGTTCCCACTGCTTTGCATTCCTTCATACCAAATCGTTCCAATATACTCTCTATATTTTGTTTGATCTATATAAATTCCCTTATTGTCGTATGTAATTCGTAGACCAATGTAATAGTTAGCTTTTCCCAGCTCTTTCATATTAAATTTTTGTATAATTTATTTATTTATTTTTTATTTATTTACACTTCTTGCAATTGTATACAATGGCGGACTTAATGCCTAGTGGCATTCTCTAACAGTCAACCTTAGGGTGATGCAGAGAGACACAATAGTAGGTGTAAACGTTTACCACTGTTGTGAGTTTTAAACATCGTTGTTATGGTAGTATATACAATTATACATATCACACAATATTTACTAATTAAATATAATGAAGAAGTACTAATATATACGCAATGCAAAACGAACAGTAAGGGATAGTATACAAATAAGTATGGGACATATATATACCTAAATATACGAAGGCAAATATATAACATAATATAATATATAAATATACATGATTATACACATATAAATATATAAATACGTACATGACCTAAGTGTGTGTTGAGTCTGCTAGCCTCTTCTGTAGATGCTCACGAACCTTAAATTTGAAGGACAGACGACTGGTCGCCGTCCTGATATCCGTTGGCAGCGCATTCCACAGCAAGATGGATTGGACGAAAAAAGAAGAGTGAAGGAAGTCAGTTCGATGTGTGGGACATTGCAACAGAAGATTATTAGAAGAACGGAGGTATTTGCTGTGGTTAGCGCTCACATATTGGAAATAGGGGGAAAGATAAGTAGGAGAATTGGGAGAAGTAAGAAGGGAGAATAAAGTGGTCAGCGCCCGTTGTTCCCTGCGCTGACGTATGGGCAACCACTTTAGTTGCAATCGAAATGCAGAGACATGGTCGTATTTGCGCAGGTTGAAGACGAATCGAATGCAGTTATTCAAAAGACGGTCTAGTTTGTTAAGTAGATCTGCATTCAGGTCGAAAAAACACACATCAGCATAATCAATAATGGGGAAAACCAAGGACTGGACAAGCATTATCTTAGCAGAGGACGGAAGAAAGTTCCTCAAACGATACAGGGTCCGCAGCGTCACGGTGACCCGTTGGCATATGCTAGTGACATGAGCACGCCAGTTTAAGTTGCTGTCAACGTACAAGCCAAGATTCCTCACGTCGCCGCTGTATGGTATGATCGCACCGTCAAATAGTACAGGTGGTAGAGTTGCACCGTCAACCTTGCACAAGGTACGAGAACTACCCACCATAATCGCCTGACATTTCTTCGGGTTCACAGCTATTCCAAACTTTTCAGACCAATTGTATATAGCAGCTAAGTCAGCGTTCACTCTCGCGATTGCCCCCGGCAAATCCTCGATCCTAGCCCGACAGTACACCTGTAGGTCGTCGGCATACAGATGGTACGCACAATGAAGTTCAGAAGTAATAAGGTTTATGAAAATAGAGAATAAAAGAGGAGAGAGAATACCGCCTTGAGGAACGCCAGTCTGTAAGTGGTTCCAGTTTGATGAGGTCTCATCAACGTGAACTGATTGCTGACGCTCCTGAAGATAAGAAGAAAACCATTCCAGTGCGTCATCAGAAACCGAAAAATGGGAAAGGATAGCTAGTAGGATCTCATGGTCGACCATGTTGAAGGCATTTGAGAAGTCTACCAAAACCAATACTGTGATCTCAGTGTCCTCCATTCCTGCCTTCACATCGCTAATGACCTTGAGGAGTGCAGTTACAGTACTGTGCCCAGGCCTGAATCCAGACTGTAGAGGACTAATAAGACAGTTACAGTAAATGAAATTCGAGAGTTGATTATGGACGCAGGCCTCGAGCACCTTCGACAAAAAGGGAAGGATGGATATAGGACGAAAGTGTGTAGGAAGACTAGGATTAGATATTTTTGGTATAGGACGGACATAGGCTTTGCGCCACAAGGATGGGAATATCTTAGCGTACAAGGACCGGTTTACCATATGAGTAATGATCGGGAGGAGGAGGTCCAGTATACCTGTAATCATATCACGCGATATACCGTCACATCCCACAGCCCTGGATTTAATGGCGAGGATAGTCTTCCGGATATCTTCCAACTGCACTGGTTTGAAGCAAAAAGGACTAATTGCACAGGAACGCATCACACCGGAGATAAAAGAAAGGGTTAATCGCTTGGTCTGGAGATCCAATTTAGGTACGGTGGAGAAATGGATATTTAGATCATTCAGACCAATCGAACCAGGAAGATCCGGGTGTCGCGATTTACCAATACCCAGAGTTCCAAGGAACTTCCAGATATCGGCAGAAGAAGAAGAAGAGGAGATACTGTTAAGAATATGACGGCGTTTAGCATTGCGCACCATCTGATTACACCGATTCCTAGCAATTTTGAAGGCCGTCCAATTCTCCTCGGTGCGATCCCTCTTGTGTTTTCGAAACGCTCGGTCCCTGCGTCGCATCGCCATCTGTATCCCTCCAGTCATCCAAGGTGCAGGAGCTCGCTTCAATTTTACCTTTTAAATTTTTTATAATCTTCCTCTTAAATTTGTTTGCAAACTCTAAATTATTGTAAAACAATAACAGATCATCAACATAGAGAGTTAAGAACAGTGTGCTTCCTTCATTATGAATATAATATACACAGGGATCCAATTGTGATTTTCTAAATCCAATTTCAAATAAATTATTATCTAACTTTTGATTCCATGTTCTGCTTGCTTGTTTCAATCCATATATGCTTTTATTAAGTTTGCAGACTTTGTTTTCTCCATTTTCATAGTGTGGTGGTTGTGTCATGTACAGCTCTACATCTATATCACCTTGTAGGAACGCTGTGATTGCATCCAGTTGCTCAATCTGCAGTTGATGTTTAGCTGCCATTCCAAGTAGATACCGGATAGATGTAAGACGTACTACAGGAGCATAGACATCAGTATAATCAATGCCATAAATTTGTTCATACCCTTTGATAACTAATCTTGCCTTATATTTCGTAATGATTCCATTTCCATCTAATTTAGTTTTAAAAACCCACTTGCAAGGGATTGCATTTTTACCAGCTGGTAGCTCAGAAAGAGTCCAAGTGTTGTTTTCTATTAATGAATTATATTCACTGTCCATTGCACTCTGCCATTCTTTCGCATTTTCACTATTTAACGCTTGCTGTAAATTAGGTTTCCTCCCTGTCCACATTTCCTCGGGAGTTTTATAATTTATAGACTTGGTTGGTGATCGGTGTATCACATATGCTGCCGTGGAAACTGCTTCTACCCAGAACGTCTTTGGTAGTTTGGCTTCAATCAGCATACATTTGGCACGTTCAACGAGTGTTCGATTCATTCGCTCGCTCATTCCATTTTGCTCTGGGGAATATGGTAAAGTTAATTGCCTGTTGATACCGGATTCTTTGCAGAATTTATCAAACCATACATTACTATATTCTTTGCCATTGTCACTACGTAATGTCTTTATTTTAATTTGCAACTCATTTTCCACTAGTTTCTTGAATTCTTTAAAATAATCAAGGACTTGAGATTTAGAATGCATAAAGTACACAAATACCTTTCTGGAGAAATCATCAATAAATGTGACGTAGTACCTGGCACCTCCAAGTGACTTTTCTTCCATTGGACCACATACATCCGAATGAATTACCTCTAGAAGACCGGAAGCCCTTGTGCCCACATTCTTAAACGGTTGTCTAGTCTGCTTCCCTTGTAGACAAGTATTGCACGTCACATTCTTTTCTTGGTCAATCTTCACATCTATTCCTTCAACCGACTCATTAAGTTTGCATAGACTCTGGTAATTTAGATGCCCCATCCGTTGATGCCACAGGTGAGCTGAGGATAACAGTGCAAATAATCTATTATTAATCAAATATAAGCCATTTTGCATATATCCTATCATAACAAGCTTTGAATTTTTATAAATTCTGCAGCAATTCTCATCAAATTGTACTTTACAGATATTCTTGGTGATTTGATGTATTGATAGTAAGTTCACAGCCAAATCTGGGATATACAAAACATTTTTTACTTGTACAGTGCCAATCAACCTGTTGCTGTCTTCGTCATAACTTTGTATATTTACTTTACCACAGCCCATAACAGGTAATAATTTATTATCTGCAATAGTAATGTTACTAATTGAAGCAGGCTTAAAATCATAAATCCAATTGCTATTGTTAGTCATGTGCATTGCAGCTCCCGAGTCAAGGTACCAACATCCCTTTTCAAGTGCAGAGGAAGCAGAGAAAGAAGCGACGAAGCCGGAAGCACCAACACTATTAGACTTGTCATCTGAATTGCTTACATTAGGACTGTTACTGAAGCCTTGATTTGAGCGACAATATTTAGCAATATGACCATGCCTGTTACACTTGAAGCATCTAGGGCCTTTGCCTGAAGGATTATTACTAACCTTTGCATTATTTTTGTAATAGTTTGAATAAAAAGCAGCAGAGTCATTTTCATTTTTAACATCCTGAAGGATTTTAGTTTTCACTAAATCTGTACTCATGGTCACACCTGAGCTTTCCATTGCCATTATCATGGGTTTATATGATTCTGGTAGCCCTGCAAGAAGGAGCGTACCCAGCCACTCATCATCAACATGAAACCCAATATTCCTGAGCTTGTGTGCACAAGTAATAACTTTGTTAATGTAATTTTCTACATTTCCACAACTATCAAGATCTGTGGTTATAAGTTCACGCAATAAACCTACCTTCCTAGTCAAGCCTGAGTCATCAAAAGCCTTACGCAAGTTATTCCATACCTCTTTAGAAGTTTTAGCCTCTTGGATGTGAATATAATTTATAGGATCCAATAGCAGTACCATTTTAGTCCTGGCTTTTGTGTCTTCGCTTTTGGTGAAGGTGTTTTCGTCATCGTATTCCACGCATTTCCAAAGATCTTCATGCTCTAAATAAGTCTTCATGGCAAAACTCCACGTGGCATAATTGTCACGGCCTTTTAATTTTTCTATGTTAATGAAGTTTCCATTTGATACCATTTTTGTTTATAAGAATTGTTATCTGTAATATGCTGAAAAAGAACCCTGTAACTGAGGCCAATTCCTGGATAACAATGTGCAAACGCGACTGAGACGGATTGAGGTTACCGGTAGCCGCAGATTACTTCTCGCGTATATTCTTAAAAACTTTCCCTATTCGATTATAACCGAGCGTCCTGGGCCCATAACCTGATGAAAACTTGTAAGATGGAATGATTTATCGAACTAATCTAATAGAAACATTAAATAAAAGACGGAGCGTGATTTAACAATGACGATGCGTTTAATATCAGACCACAGATAATTTAAAAGAAAATCAGCCATAGACAATCTGACATCCACAGACAAATAGATTAATGATATGAGTTCATATTTCATCAATATTACTTTCCATTACAAATTACTTGTAATAAGATAAGGTGTGTAGGTAATTTGCATACGTGGTGATGATTTCACGTCATAGTCATATTGTCACGGATATTGTTTTACACAATTACATTATTACTTATGAATTTTTTTTTTCAGGTAATCATATCAGGTGGCGTGTTCATTGCAAAAGTATTTATTATGTAAGTATTTACTAATTACGTTACTGAAAAACATTCTTATCGATAAAAGAAAATGGTCGGACATGCTACATATTATAAAAATGCAATTAAAATAATAGTTAGTAGGAACGAATTTCGATTGTTTCATTTTATATGTAGAACATGCTACGCTCGTGCTAAAACATAAGGGCATATTCCACCCGTATAGCATACGCGTATAGTCCACCGTTCTTTACTGTATTTCACAACTGACAAAATGCTTGCATCTTCGTGAATCGGCAACGCTAAAGATGCCTATTGTTTGCGAACGGGTGCATACATACGTCAAATGACGCGACGTTGGACAGTAACCCTAAGATTCCATTCGATCTCTGCTAGATAGTTAATCATGATTAGTCTCTGTTGAAATCGATTACAGAACCATTAGTTTTAATACTTTAAAATCGATTTACTTATTCTTAAACTAATCAGTGACTAAAACAATGTCTCGCACAACACTTAATTTAAGAATACCATAAATGGGTATTTTTCTTAATCAAATGTAAATTATTTCGACTGTTCAATACAATAAAATATTAAAAAATAATCACACTTTCATTAAATGACTTTATGAATAACTTAAGTGTTGTTGCAGATTTTTAAGAAATATGTATGCTGTTTGACGCTAAAAAAATGTGACGTCACAATACACAATCTCGTACAAAATTCATAGAAAACTGTCGTTTTTCGACAGTTCGAAAAAAGTATTGAATTTGACTTGTTGTCAAATACCGTATTATAGTGTGAAGCTTGTTTTGTGGAAATACTTATACGAGTTCCATTGCTGATGGAGACATGAGGAATCTCCGGAATTCTTCCAGGAATGGAAAGAACGGGTTGTCGTGCGAAGGGAAATTTGAAAGATGGTACGCATCTCGTATTCTACGGGTGTCGTGAAATACATTCATGATTTTGGTTGGATGTACTACAATGTACGAGTTGATGATTCATGGAAATACTCCGTTGATTCAGTAATCCCAAGTGGACCTTGGGCTCTCATACGCGATTTCATTACAATTAGCATTTGATTACTTGTTCGTTTTTCTTGTAATAAATAGTGTTCTATTCAGAGCCTCTACAAAGTGTTGTTTTAAAGCCGCGTCATTTTCTAGGAGGTAACTCGACTATCGATTCTGAGTCCGAATCAATAAAAATTGTAGGTAAATATTTTTCATTTTTCTGTAAATCACCGTAAGTGCGAACTACACGCCGTCTTGTAACTAGCTTTATAACGCGGTTTAACACAGACAAACTCAAACACGTAATTAATATTGTTCCTAATTCCATAAAACTCCAATAAGAAACATTGCTGTCGCTTATTCTGAAATACTGTCAAACTTAAACGATTTATTATAGCTGTATTTTTAACTATTGGCCCGAAACTTATAATTAAAGTCAAAGACTGCACGGTTGGCGCGGGGTCAATTCCCGCACGGAACAACTCTTTGTGTGATCCATAGATTGTTGTTCCGGGTCTGGGTGTCATGTGTATGTGAACTTGTATGTTTGTAACGACAAACGCACCCACGACACAAGAGAAAATCCTAGTGTTGGGCGACATTTAATATAAATAAAAAAATATACTTAAATGCATAAATTGTCACGCTAGAACCTCTGAGTGTATTTTTTTTTTTTAAGGGGGGAAAATCATCGAATGACTGCTCCCGCCTGGACGAGGCGGAAGGGAGTGTCAGACTCTTACTGAGTAAACCTAAAGTTATCCTGGCATACCTATCTATATTTGCTTGCTCTAATCAACATTTAATCATCTCTTCATTAAAACACTTTACATTATGTTACAAACATAATCAGCCTCTAAGTGCAGCTAAGCAAAGGCCTCTTCCGACATGGAGAAATAATGAACAGTATAACCACCACACTTGCTCAAAGTGATATGGTGACTTATAACAGTTATCTAATTAGGTACAGCTAAATAGGTCTTTTAACCAAATTCTAGAAATTGATCAAATTGAGAAACCACATGAAAACTCCGTGTTATTCCAAAAAACTCTCGAATGCGAAAATATTTCTACGTTCCGCTAATATAACCCTCTCGCTGCCTGCAAATCTTTACCCACACAGTTCACAGATTTCAAATATACCTCTAGAATACCCTTTTCTCACGTATTGCACATAAAATACATTTTCTCTGGTGCATTGAGGTTTCAACGGATAAAATATACGTCTTAAGTTTACGTCGAAGAATAAACATGTGCGCTGTATAGGGTTACTTTTGTTGTATTTGTTCGATAGTGGATTACGTATAGAAATAAATAAGAAAATAAATGTTCTTTACCGCGTAAAATGTAGAGAAAAATTGCATTCTGGTCAAGACCCAAGCGGTCACCGGTGAATAAGGGCTATAATGTCCGGAGCGCCACTCACTTCATTATAGACCTTATTTCCGAGGTTTTTTTTTTCGGAGGGGCTGTATTCATCGAATGACTTGTCTCAAAAAGCCATCAGACCACCACAGATGGGGCCCAACAGGACCGATACCGATTCGGAGTTGCGGAGAACCTAACGGGTTACCGCGACTCCGGCACCGGCGAATCTGACACTCCCTCCCGCCTCACCTAGGTGGGAGCAGTGATTCGATGATTTTCCCCCCTTAAAAAAGGCCTAATATCCTGGTTATCCAAGGTTGCTTGTTGTGATAAAAAGAACATGGAAAATACAGAATCTGATGCAATTTTTAACCAGGATGTCTGTAAATTGTGTAATCTGCTACAAAAATGTTGATGTCCTTGAATATTAATGGTTTACTGATTATGATTATATTTTGATTATCGCTATTTCTATCATTTTTGCTTCATGTACCAATTAAATTGATTGATGATAATATAATTTAACTTGTACCGCTGAACGTTATTTATCTAACTCTTTTATCTATTGAATTGGTAGAATTTATTATAGGCATTTATTAATCAATAAAGTATATGTATGTATTGTGAAATTATGAATCTAATGTCTTCTAATACAATATGGTAGATGACTAATTTTTATTTTAATGTCAGTCTGGTAGATTATTTTAAAACATTACACACATATTTTTAATTTTTTTACAGAAACGAATACCATCGACGATATATTGATTTGAAATGTCGCGTGACGTCACTTCTATGTATATATATTTTATACGTAGAAATGACGTTTTATCCCCCACTCCTAAACTTTGATTCGTTATACCTAAGTATCATTTTATTATACAACAAAATAAAAAAATAGGTGTCTAATATTTTTTCATTACCTAACTGACGGACTAATTAAATTTTTAATTTTCATACCCTGTCATCATCCCTATTGTAATTTGTTGATAATAATATTATTGTTAATAATGATTTGCTAGTTTCCCGATGACAGAAGTGTACATTAAACTGTCAAACACCAAGCGGTCACCGGTAACCGCAACCTATTGTTCTATAATTGTGTCTATAATGACGGTACTCGACGAGTTAAAAAAAAGCCGTGTTAGTTACACTATTTATAACTCTAGAACGACTAATCCTTTTTGGATGAAAATTGGTGGTGAAGTAGCTTACAATCAGGAGACGGATATAGGATACTTTTAATTCAGGAATTTTCGAAAGTATTTCGGAAACTGGAAGAAACGGGATTACGCGTACGAAGTCGCGGGCAGTAACTTGCATACAATAAAGAGTAAATATTAAAAACAGGATAAAATACATATTTAAAGGCAGTTCTTATATGTACGGCCAGGGTTGCGGGCAACCTGGCGGGTAACCGCAGCTCCGGTTCGGAACAGGAGTTGGAATGGAGTGGGTTATACTTTGTCAGTAAGAGTTTGACACTCCCTGTCGCCTCATACTCAGGGCGGGAGAAGTCATTTGATTATTTTTCCTCCTCAAAAAATGTGGTTCGCATGCTTACAGGTTAAAGGGTGTACACGCTTCCGATAACGTAAACGTAACCTAACGGGTAACTGGGGCTCCGGCTCGACGTGCAGGAGAAGGAACGGGGTGGTTCTTAGTCAGTAAGAGTCTGACACTCCCTCCCGCCTCACCCAGGCGGGAGCAGTCATTGGATGATTTTCCCCCTCGCCTAACTCGCTCTAACTCTTGATTACTTTTATAAAAGAATACTCCTTGATTATGAAGCAATGTAGATTATAACATCATGCCTTTTATTCCCGAAAGAGTAGGCAGAGGCGCCCATTACGGCACTTGATGCCACTGAACAATGTAACACCTACTTTTCACTATTTATGTTTTGAGTCCCATGTAATAGGGGGTGAGCCTATTGTCATATATCGAGCACAATTACAGACTGAGATTTTTTTTAAAACCCAATAGATAATACTTTGCCCGACCCGGGAATCGAACCCGAACCCCCTAACCCAGCAGATCGCACTTGCGACCACTCGGCCAACGAGGCAGTCGATGTAGATTATAATGATATATTATTCTATTACAAGTTGCTTCTTCATTAAAAAAGTATTTATTATGTAAGTATTTACTAATTACGTTACTGAAAAACATTCTTATCGATAAAAGAAAATGGTCGGACATGCTACATATTATAAAAATGCAATTAAAATAATATTCGGAACGAATTTCGATTGTTTCATTTTATATGTAGAACATGCTACGCTCGTGCTAAAACATAAGGGCATATTCCACCCGTATAGCATACGCATACGCGTATAGTCCACCGTTGCTTTACTGTATTTCACAACTGACAAAATGCTTGCATCTTCGTGAATCGGCAACGCTAAAGATGCCTATTGTTTGCGAACGGTGCATACATACGTCAAATGACGCGACGTTGGACAGTAACCCTAAGATTCCATTCGATCTCTGCTAGATAGTTAATCATGATTAGTCTCTGTTGAAATCGATTACAGAACCATTAGTTTTAATACTTTAAAATCGATTTACTTATTCTTAAACTAATCAGTGACTAAAACAATGTCTCGCACAACACTTAATTTAAGAATACCATAAATGGGTATTTTTCTTAATCAAATGTAAATTATTTCGACTGTTCAATACAATAAAATTGTTAAAATGTTATCAAAATAATTATAATGTTACGATGTTACACGTAGCGCCATCTATGAGCCTAAAAGTGAAACGTGTCTATAATGTCTATTGCCTGAATTGTCTGTGTATGAATGTTTGAACGAATTAAATTGAGTCTTTTCGAAACCGTCAACCGACATCTTTTATTAGGTTATGGGCGAATTAGATTTTGCAAAGTAGATAAAAGTTATTGCGTTATTCGAAGTGTTATTGTTAGATTATTAGTCTCATATACGCGTGTGACATCAACTACTCAAAAATTCAAGATGAACTCAAATTTTCTTTCGAATGTGCCAAAGCTCAAGGGTCGCGAAAACTATGATGACTGGGCGTTCGCTGTTCAGAACTTGCTGGTACTTGAGGACACTGACAAGTATCTCAAGCAAGAAGCAGCAGCGACAGATGCAGCACAGAAAGTAGCAGATGCCAGAGCACGCGCAAAATTGATCCTGACTATTGACGCATCATTGTTCGTGCACATAAAGGAGACGAAGACAACAAAGGAGTTATGGACAAAACTGAAAGCTCTATTTGATGATACTGGCTTTTCAAGACGAATAACCTTGTTACGTCATTTAATCTCCATCAGACTAGAAAAATGTGAAAATATGACCAGTTACGTTACACAAATCGTAGAAACTTCGCAACGACTAAGTGGTACTGGATTCATAATAAACGATGATTGGGTTGGGTCATTGTTACTAGCCGGTTTACCAGATAAGTTTATGCCAATGATCATGACCATTGAGCATTCTGGGATTAGAATCACGGCAGATTCCATAAAAACAAAATTGTTAGATATGGAAAATGGCGACTCAGTTGAAGTAAGCAGCAGTGATAATAATTCCGCATTTATCGCGCGAAGTTGGCAGAAGAAAAAACTTGGTAAAGTTGGCAGCAATGGAAAACATGGCGGACCGACTCAAAATATCTATGCCCCTAATACGTCAAACTCAAATGACAGAACTAACAAAACAATAACATGCTACAAATGCAAGCAATCTGGACATTATTTGTCGCAATGTCCATTTAAAAACAATAATACGGAGAAGAAAAAACAAACGAATGCATTTAGTGTAGTTTTTCTGAGCGGTAACTTTAATAAGTGTGACTGGTATGTTGATTCTGGAGCCAGCACACACATGACTGCAAACGAAAGTTGGTTGACAGATAGGAAAGATTCGTCAAATCTACCTGAAATCACAGTAGCAAACAATACAAGAGTGCCTGTATTATGTGCCGGTGACATAGAAGTCACGACGAGTTACGGTTACGAGATCACAGTGAAGAACGTATTGTGCGTACCGACACTTGCGACTAACCTGCTATCAGTTAGTGAATTGATAAAAAATGGAAATAGTGTTGTGTTTGAACCCGGCCGATGCCTTATAAAAAACAGATCTGGACATTTAGTTGCTGAGGCGGAACTTGTCAATAATGTATACAAGTTAATCTTACAAAATGAGACCTGTTTGCTATCATCATCAACAGCAGATGGACAAACATGGCACAGAAGGCTTGGGCACTTAAACAGCACAGACATGAACAAGATGAAGCAAGGTTTAGTCAGTGGAATGGATTATTCAGACAAGTTTGTGACCACTAAGTTTAACTGTCAAGTTTGCTGTGAAGGAAAACAGTCGCGATTACCATTCTCGACGGGTACACGAGCTACAGAAATCTTACAGATTGTGCATTCAGACATCTGTGGACCGATGGAGTGCAAATCAATAGGTGGTGCAAGGTATTTTTTGTTGTTTATAGATGACTTCACCAGAATGACCTTTATATACTTTTTAAAGTGCAAAAGTGAAACACTGACTTGTTTCAAAGAGTTTAAGTCGATGGTGGAGAATTATCAAAACAAAAGAATAAAAATATTGCGCACAGACAACGGGCGTGAGTATTGTAGCAATGTTTTTCGAGATTTTCTGAAGTATGAAGGCATTATTCATCAGAAAACGAATCCTTACACACCAGAGCAAAACGGACTCAGCGAAAGAAGCAACCGGACCATTGTGGAGAGAGCAAGATGCTTACTTTTCGAAGCAGAATTGGACAAGAAGTTTTGGGCGGAAGCTGCAAATACTGCAGTCTACCTCAAGAACAGGTCTATCGCTTCAGGTAATGAAAAGACTCCATATGAGATATGGTTTGGTAAAAAACCAAATTTGCAACATTTGCGTATATTTGGGAGTCCAGTGATGGTACATATACCAAAAGAAAAAAGAGGAAAGTGGGATAGAAAATCCATGAAACACATACTTGTTGGTTACTGTGATAATGTCAAGGGTTACCGAATATACGACCCAGTAAAGAACCAAGTTTCTACAAGTAGGGATGTTATTATCCAAGAAAAACCCAAGCGTCCAGAGACTGTGACTGTTTCTTTAGAGAGCACAGATTCAGTGGGGGAGTTAGTAGAAGAATCTGTGGTGAAACTTGAACCCCTGAATAAATCCAGTTCCTCTGAGTCAGATTACTTGGATGTCGAAGAAGACAAAATAGAGCCAGAAGCTTGTGGAGAGAATGAAGAAGGAATCAGCTCAGTTCCACAGAGTACAGAAGAAGCTTCAGGTATATCTGCTTCACCTGTTCAAGAAGTAGCTGAGAAGCGAGAAAGAAGAAAGCCAGACAGATATGGTTTTGCTAATATGAGTACCATAGCAGGAGAAGATGGACTGACATATGCAGAGGCCATCAGTGGACCAGAGCGACAGATGTGGCTACAGGCCATGGCAGAAGAGCTGCAGTCATTCAAAGACAATCAAGCGTGGGAAGTTGTCGATACTCCCAGCAACGCGAGTGTAGTGCAGTGTAAGTGGGTGTTTAAAAAAAAACTCGAATGTGATGATAAAGTGAGGTATCGTGCACGACTTGTAGCTAAGGGTTTTACCCAGAAGGCTGGTATTGATTACCAAGACACTTTCAGTCCAGTGATAAGGCATTCAACTTTGCGTTTGTTGTTTGCTATTAGTGTTCAGTTAGGCATGGATATCACACATTTAGATGTAAAAACAGCTTTCCTTAATGGTCATCTAAAAGAAAGTATATTTATGCATTTACCTGAAGGTTTTCCCATAAATGATTCAAATAAAGTGTTAAAATTAAGAAAAGCTGTTTATGGATTAAAACAGTCCTCACGAGCATGGTATATTAAGGTTGAGGAAATATTATGTAAATCAGGATTTAAAAAATGTAAATTAGAACCCTGTGTATTTGTTAAAAACCATAACGATAATAAGAAAACCATAGTTGGACTGTATGTTGATGATTTTTTAGTATTTTCAAATTGTAAGTCTGAATCTAATGATTTGATAGAAATTTTAAGTAAAAAATTCAAAATTAAGAACTTAGGTCAAGTGAGAAATTACTTGGGCATGAGAGTAAAGATTAACAAAAGTAATGATGTAATAACTATAGATCAAGAACAGTATATTAACCAGTTACTTGATAAGTTTGATATGTCTGAATGTAATACAGTAGAAACTCCTATAGAATGCAGATTAAATGTTGATAAGTCTAATGTGTGTGAACAAAAGCTACCTTATCAAAAATTGATAGGAAGTTTAATGTATTTAGCTGTCTTAACTCGCCCAGATATTTCCTATTCAGTCAGTTATTTAAGCCAGTTTAACAATTGTTATTCCTATATACACTGGAATTATGCAAAAAGAATTCTGAAATATTTGTATAAGACTAAGACTTTTTGTTTAAAATATTCCAAAGAAAGTGCAGAGCTTGTGGGTTTTGTTGATGCTGATTGGGCTGGTAATGCGAATGACAGACGTTCTTATACTGGTTTTTGTTTTACTAAATCAGGCGCTGCAGTTTCTTGGGAAAGCAAGAAACAAAGAACTGTTGCTCTTAGCAGTTGCGAATCAGAATATATGGCTTTGTCAGAAGCGTGTCGAGAGGCAATATATTTGCAGAAATTGGAACTTGAAATGATTGGTTCTTGTAACAAAATTATTATGTACAGTGACAGTCAGAGTGCATTGAAGTTGACAACTAATTACCAATCACACAAACGGTCCAAACATATTGATGTCAGGTACCATTTCATTAGAGAAGTTTTAAGAAATGAAATAATTGAAGCTAGATATTTGTCAACAGCTAACATGCCTGCTGACTTACTTACTAAAGGACTGCCAGGTGTTAAACACTATAAATTCATGGAAAAACTTGGAATTGTCAATTTAGAATAACCAGGCAGAAAAATGTAGTTTATTTGTTATTATAATATATAATTAAAAGGTATATCTTGAATTAAAAGGTAACTTGTTTTTGGGATGTTTAGTTTCTTATAGCTCTCCACTGTATGTAATACTAATACTTTGAGAATCCTGTTATTTTGATAAAGTGGGGGTGTTAAAATGTTATCAAAATAATTATAATGTTACGATGTTACACGTAGCGCCATCTATGAGCCTAAAAGTGAAACGTGTCTATAATGTCTATTGCCTGAATTGTCTGTGTATGAATGTTTGAACGAATTAAATTGAGTCTTTTCGAAACCGTCAACCGACATCTTTTATTAAAAATATTAAAAAATAATCACACTTTCATTAAATGACTTTATGAATAACTTAATTTTAGTATTTTGTTGCAAATTTTTAAGAAATATGTATGCTGTTTGACGCTAAAAAAACGTGACGTCACCACAATACACAATCTCGTACAAAATTCATAGAAAACTGTCGTTTTTCGACAGTTCGAAAAAAGTATTGAATTTGACTTGTTGTCAAATACCGTATTATAGTGTGAAGCTGGTTTTGTGGAAATACTTATACGAGTTCCATTGCTGATGGAGACACATGAGGAATCTCTGGAATTCTTCCAGGAATGGAAAGAACGGGTTGTCGTGCGAAGGGAAATTTGAAAGATGGTACGCATCTCGTATTCTACGGGTGTCGTGAAATACATTCATGATTTTGGATGGATGTACTACAATGTACGAGTTGATGATTCATGGAAATACTCCGTTGATTCAGTAATCCCAAGTGGACCTTGGGCTCTCATACGCGATTTCATTACAATTAGCATTTGATTACTTGTTCGTTTTTCTTGTAATAAATAGTGTTCTATTCAGAGCCTCTACAAAGTGTTGTTTTAAAGCCGCGTCATTTTCTAGGAGGTAACTCGACTATCGATTCTGAGTCCGAATCAATAAAAATTGTAGGTAAATATTTTTCATTTTTCTGTAAATCACCGTAAGTGCGAACTACACGCCGTCTTGTAACTAGCTTTATAACGCGGTTTAACACACACAAACTCAAACACGTAATTAATATTGTTCCTAATTCCATAAAACTCCAATAAGAAACATTGCTGTCGCTTATTCTGAAATACTGTCAAACTTAAACGATTTATTATAGCTGTATTTTTAACTATTGGCCCGGCACTTTCTTTCAAATTGAACCTTTATGACTTCTGTGACATGCCCTCGAGAAATCGGTTTCAAAAATACACCTTGTATAATAATCCTAACGAGTGTAAAATCATGAAAACTACTAAACCCCTTTTTCGAGTTGTACTCCCTCTAAAATTATGTTCATAGTCGGTATCATCACTTTCCATAAACCATCGCGACGTCCTTACTCGTTGCGAGTTCTAAGGACTGTTATAATGAAATGAGAACGCAGTCAGTAGACGAAGTCGCGGAGAACCTAACGGGTAACCGGGGCTCCGGCTCGAAGTGCAGGAGAAGGAACGGGGTGGTTTTTAGTCAGTAAGAGTCTGACACTCCCTCCCGCCTCACCCAGGCGGGAGAAGCCATTCGATGATTCCCCCCTTAAAAAAAGTAGACGAAATATTAACAAGGGGATTCGATATTTTGTCATTCAATAATTTTGGAGTCCCACGCTTAATTGTGATTGATAAAGGATGACTCTTGTCATAATAATTTTAGACTAATATTTGACATAATTTTCGAGAACCAGGAATAACTGGCCAATTATTTTCGGCTCTCGAAATGTAATCAAATAATTATGTATTGTTTGCATATCTATTGAACCTTGACAATTTTAATCAAAATTAAAGTCAAAGACTGCACGGTTGGCGCGGGGTCAATTCCCGCACGGAACAACTGTTTGTGTGATCCATAGATTGTAAAATACATTTTCTCTGGTGCATTGAGGTTTCAACGGATAAAATATACGTCTTAAGTTTACGTCGAAGAATAAACATGTGCGCTGTATAGGGTTACTTTTGTTGTATTTGTTCGATAGTGGATTACGTATAGAAATAAATAAGAAAATAAATGTTCTTTACCGCGTAAAATGTAGAGAAAAATTGCATTCTGGTCAAGACCCAAGCGGTCACCGGTGAATAAGGGCTATAATGTCCGGAGCGCCACTCACTTCATTATAGACCTTATTTCCGAGGTTTTTTTTTTTCGGAGGGACTGTATTCATCGAATGACTTGTCTCAAAAAGCCATCAGACCACCACAGATGAGGCCCAACAGGACCGATACCGATTCGGAGTTGCGGAGAACCTAACGGGTTACCGCGACTCCGGCACCGGCGAATCTGACACTCCCTCCCGCCTCACCTAGGTGGGAGCAGTGATTCGATGATTTTCCCCCCCTTAAAAAGGCCTAATATCCTGGTTATCCAAGGTTGCTTGTTGTGATAAAAAGAACATGGAAAATACAGAATCTGATGCAATTTTTAACCAGGATGTCTGTAAATTGTGTAATCTGCTACAAAAATGTTGATGTCCTTGAATATTAATGGTTTACTGATTATGATTATATTTTGATTATCGCTATTTCTATCATTTTTGCTTCATGTACCAATTAAATTGATTGATGATAATATAATTTAACTTGTACCGCTGAACGTTATTTATCTAACTCTTTTATCTATTGAATTGGTAGAATTTATTATAGGCATTTATTAATCAATAAAGTATATGTATGTATTGTGAAATTATGAATCTAATGTCTTCTAATACAATATGGTAGATGACTAATTTTTATTTTAATGTCAGTCTGGTAGATTATTTTAAAACATTACACACGTATTTTTAATTTTTTTACAGAAACGAATACTTTCGACGATATATCGATTTGAAATGTCGCGTGACGTCACTTCTATGTATATATATTTTATACGTAGAAATGACGTTTTTTCCCCCACTCCTAAACTTTGATTCGTTATACCTAAGTATCATTTTATTATACAACAAAATAAAAAAATAGGTGTCAATATTTCTTCATTACCTAACTGACGGACTAATTAATTTTTTAATTTTCATACCCTGTCATCATCCCTATTGTAATGTGTTGATAATAATATTATTGTTAATAATGATTTGCTAGTTTCCCGATGACAGAAGTGTACATTAAACTGTCAAACACCAAGCGGTCACCGGTAACCGCAACCTATTGTTCTATAATTGTGTCTATAATGACGGTACTCGACGAGTTAAAAAAAAGCCGTGTTAGTTACACTATTTATAACTCTAGAACGACTAATCCTTTTTGGATGAAAATTGGTGGTGAAGTAGCTTACAATCAGGAGACGGATATAGGATACTTTTAATTCAGGAATTTTCGAAAGTATTTCGGAAACTGGAAGAAACGGGATTACGCGTACGAAGTCGCGGGCAGTAACTTGCATACAATAAAGAGTAAATATTAAAAACAGGATAAAATACATATTTAAAGGCAGTTCTTATATGTACGGCCAGGGTTGCGGGCAACCTGGCGGGTAACCGCAGCTCCGGTTCGGAACAGGAGTTGGAATGGAGTGGGTTATACTTTGTCAGTAAGAGTCTGACACTCCCTGTCGCCTCATACTCAGGGCGGGAGAAGTCATTTGATTATTTTTCCTCCTCAAAAAATGTGGTTCGCATGCTTACAGGTTACAGGGTGTACACGCTTCCGATAACGTAAACGTAACCTAACGGGTAACTGGGGCTCCGGCTCGACGTGCAGGAGAAGGAACGGGGTGGTTTTTAGTCAGTAAGAGTCTGACACTCCCTCCCGCCTCACCCAGGCGGGAGCAGTCATTGGATGATTTTCCCCCCTTAAAAAAAAAACCTAACGGCTTACTGGGGCTCCGGCTCGACGTGCAGGAGAAGGAACGGGGTGGTTTTTAGTCAGTAAGAATCTGATACTCCATCTCGCCTCACCCGGGCGGGAGCAGTTAGTCGATGCTATTCTCCCCTTAAAAAAAAATTTAATCGCTCCCTTAGTTTTTTAAAAATATAACTCGTTTTTACCATCGCCTGTCTACATACTGTATACACTTCAATCTGTATACAGGGTTTTAGGAGAACGCTTCCAAAAATCCCAACAAGCATGACTTTTTATGCCGTTTTAGATATATTAAACTGCGAAACTCCTCGTTCTGAGTCCGATTCGCACTTGGTCGGTTTGTCTATTATAACATACAGACATGTAAATGTAAATTCGTAAACAATACGAGTGTTACGTTGTGACAGTTTCCAATGAATGGACACGGAATATGCATGAGTGTTGCGCAATAATATAATAGTCTGTCAGTCTGTCCGTCAGTGAAGCTAGGCGCTCGTTCCAAAATGTCGATTCGAGTGGAGAAGAACGAGCAAGAAACTCCATTCGTTACTCTTAATGACTAAAAACCACCCCGTTCCTACTCCTGCACTTCGAGCCGGAGCCCCGGCAACCCGTTAAGTTCCACGCGGTTCCGTATCGGCATCAGCCTTATTGCCTACCCCATCTGTGCTGGTTTTATGCCTCTTTGAGGTGCACGTGGAACGCATATCCGGTCTGGTTCTCATCTGGCGCGGTGAGTTACTCGTGCTCGCCGTGCGCAGGTCCGTGCCTTTTAAAGGGTTGGGGACAAATTTACAAAATAAATAATGTAATTTTTTTTCTTAGAGACAAATATTTCGTTTTCTACCTTATAAATTACAGAATGGTACTAACTTCCACCCCCTCATTTTAGGGAAGTAGGGATAGAAGAATGGATTGTGCCAAATAATATCCTCATAATAGCATTGCAATTATAACGTTTATTGTTGTATCACAGAACTAACTGATGCCATGCTTCTTCGTAATTTGAATCACATTTTAGGGAAGTAGAAGTCACAACAACTAGCTGGTCAGCTAGCTTACGTCTAGCTAGCAGTCAGGTAGCTTATGTCCAATCTACTCACTTTCAACTATATCTACTAAAAAATACGTTAATTCACCGTTACCAACAAATAAACACACTATCATATTTATAATACATGTTAAGTTTGGATACTTAAATAGGTAATCTATTTGTATTACATACTTTCTTGCAGGGCTTAAGATATACATCATTGTATTTTGTATGATAATTATACATTTTTGAACATTGTTTTAGTGAAATCATTGATTGATAGGTCTATAGATAAACAGAATAGGCGTGTCGACAGGGTAAAAAAATCAAAAAAGTAATTAGTCCGTCATTAAGATCGCACGAAAATATCAGACACGTGTTTTTTGTTTTATCAAATTAACAGAAGAATACGTAGTTATTCCGCATTAAAGTTAGGGAGTGGGGGGTGTTGACGTCACACTTACGGAGAAATCGTACCTAATTGTGACGTCACGCGTCATTTTAACTCAAAATATCTACATGTTTTTTTGGATACGAGAAAAAAGAAAAAATACGTAACGAAGATTTTTAAAAAATTTCTAAGACGGACAAAAAATTAAAAAATAGTCGCCATGCCTATTACTTGTTTTTTTCACTATAATGAAACTTGTCATATATTTTCGATCATTATCAGTTTTACAAAATAAAATAAAGTTATCTCTGCGATTGGTCAGTTCAGTTTTGCAGTCTCCTGGTGGCTTTCATAAGAGTGGTAAGTCCTGTCAATCCGTTAATAAAATTTATAATTATGTATTTACTAAATGTCATCTGCTACTTCCATCTCTGCATCACCTAAAGGTTGACTCTTAAGGTCGCTTGTACGGTTTTAAATAAATAAATGCTTAGGTTTGATACGGCCACGTTAACATCTCTCTCATTTTTGTAAGAGATCATCTAATGTATTAAGTGTCTCATCCAAGGCGAGACTGTCAGACTCTTACTGACTAAATACCACTTAAAACCTACCTTCTCCTACTTCGTACTCCGATACGACCTGTAACCCGCTAGGCCGTCCGCAGCTCCGGACCGAAAGGCTATGTAAATCTGTGTTTTAATTATTTAGCAATCTGTTAACATAAATTGTGTGTTCATAATTGAGAATATTATAAAATATATATCTATAACAGAGGATTCACTGTGTTATATTGAGTAGAACAAACCATGTTGAACATACAGTCGGACTAATTAGCATATCGATGCTATGACATGACGTTGTTATATGTGGGTTGAACCTTCTACTATATGCTATATGCAGGTACTTATAGAAATTGCAATTTTGTTTTAATTTATTACTTGTTTTGAAGTTCAACGTCTGAATTTCTTAATTGTAAGTCTGAAACATGATTAAGTAATACCGAAACAAACTCAGAGGAATTGTCACTTTTAAAGTTCGGATTTGGCACGAAATGAAATGGAATATTATACGTTGGCACGATGTTCTATCACTCACTACTAGCCAATTTGACCAGCTTTGTATAACTAAATAATTATTTTTGCACAGACTCATAGCATAGAAGGGAATACTCATATAATAGCTTGCTTGCAGCTCCAGACAGTATTTTTTACCGTTCTTTAAGATTATTTTTTCGATCTCTTTACCTGTATTTTAGTGTTACATTGTTCTCGCACAATCGAACCAACAAAATTATGTAACCAGAGAATTGTATCGTGAACCTGATTGAGAAAGAGTAACCTATGGAGTTTCTTGCTCGTTCTTCTCCATAGAAATCTATCACTTGTTTTAACTTTTTTATTGACGTTCCAAAGTGCCCTTCTGGTCTAATTGAAATAAATTATTTTGACTTTGACTTTATTGGTCGACGTGTTCCATCATAGGCCGCATCATAGCTTACCACCGGGTAAGAGAGTGGTCAAACGCCGGCCCATCAAATACATATAAAAAAAGAAGTCTGTAATGGTACAAATAGAGTTTTCATCAAGAACCTATAAGAAACTTTCGTACGTAGCTTCCTACCTCGCACAGCAAGGCTGTGGAATGATCTGTCGTCGGCGGTATTTCCGAATCGATACGACCTTCAAACCTTCAAGAAAAGAGCATACTCCTTTTTAAAAGGCCGGCAACGCGCCTGTGACTCCTCTGGTGTTGCGGGTGTGTCCATGGGCGGCGCTGATCGCTTACCATCAGGTGATCCGACTGCTCGTTTGCCTCTTATTCCATAAAAAAAAGTAATTAGCTATTTCTTTTTTTTTACAACAATAATTGTAATTTATCCCCCAATTCACATTATTCACAAAACAACTAAGTAGGTAGGTACTTTATACAAATCTGCTTGTGAAATCCTGTATGAATTTTAAAGTCGACTAACCCAGCAAAATGCATACGTTGCGGGATGAGGCGCAGTTCTTAGCAAACAATAGATAAGTGCGGGGGCTCTTGTGCCCTGAGGCTTTAGGGAGGGGGGAGGTGGAGGGAGGTCGGTTCATTCATCAGAACTCATACCCTGATACACCATATGTTTGTGGTTACAGAAGGTACAATCGTTTGTAGTCAAGTTTGGATTAAGTGTAGAATGATTAGATGACATTGGGTACAAGTGTGAAAGTTTACGATCTTAAGAATACTATATTCTTTTGCATAATATAACGTCACACCTTTTATCCCTGAAGGGGTAAGCAAAGGTGCACAATACAGCACTTAATGCCACTGTACAATGTAACACCCACTTTTCAGTATTTATGTTATGAGTCCCATATAATAGGGGGTGAGGCTATTACTATATACCGGGCACAATTCCAGACTTCGTGCTACTACTGAGATTTTTTTTAAACCCAGTAGTACTTTGCCCGACCCCGGAATCGAAACCGAGACCCCTTGTCTGGCAATCGCACTTGCGACCACTCGGCCTACGAGGCAGTTGCAGTATATGTTTTGATTGTTTAATTTAGGGTCTTTTCAGTTACATAAAAACATTTGTTTAATCCTTTTTCAAAATAAATAGACATAAAAAATATTGTCATATTTTTCATCCCCAAAGGGATAGACAGAAGTAACCATTACGGTACGCTCCTAATATAACGTAGTTAAATTGAGATTTTGATACAAAAAGCTTTGAAACATGGTTAGTAGGAGTTAGTAGTCATTAGATGATTTTCCCCCCTCAAAAAAATTAATAAATTGTATTATACTGTATAGTACAATATACCTACGATGAATTAAGTACATATATTAAGTTCTGCGCACAGTTATACTACTGTCTTGTATCCACGAGGGTGCACTTTGACCATATATACAGACCGCAGTCCGAAATTCTTCGTCAGTAACACATAGCTTCAGTGTTAGTTCTCCGAGTTAATTAAAAAGTAACTTTAAAAAGTTTACGTTGCAGTGTGTGTTAAAGGAGTTTTTATGTGGAAAGAGTTTATATTGCTTTAGTTTAGTTGGGAACCAAGGAGGTCGAGTACCTACTGACTGGATATTTTGTGGTTGCTGGTTCTTTTACAAGTTTAAATTTAGAATCTTCGCTATACACTAAGGCTATACAGTCCAGAGTACTACTCTACTCCTGCACTTCGAGCCGGAGCCCCAACCGCGGCTCCGTATCGGCATCAGCCCTAATGGGCCTCATCCGCGGTGGTCTGATGGCTCGTCGAGGCGCGCGCGGAACGCGACAAGCCGAACGCTCGAGTCTGGTTCTGGTCGGGCGACGAGCTACCCATGCTTGCCGTCCAAAGGCCCGTGCTTATGGTGGTCGGAAATCGTCTCGCGATCACCGACGCCCAGAGTGTCCTTTGCGGCGGCTGGGTGTAAGGAGGTAGCACTTCACTAGCATGACTGCTTCGCAAAAGGAGGAAACGGCACCCCAGTCATAGTTTCGGTATGCCTTACGTTTTATCCGTGTAACGCGAATAAAGCCGGTTCTGGCTAGTGTTACATACATTAATACATAGATATGACTCATAGACCTAGAAATTACAACAATATAACTCAATATGTACTCACTTTAGTTATCTAGAGTACCAATATACAAGCTGATAATATTGTTAGTGCCTATTTACCTAGAATTCCTAGATATAAGTTATTCAAGTTTGTAACAGTTGATAGTACTAGATATTTGCTTGCAATCCTAAGAATAGTTTGTAGTTAGTTGTTCGAGTTGTGTTGGAATTCCTGTTATAATTAGGCTAAGATGTAATAGTACATATATAGACAATTACATTATTAATTATCATCGCACTAATTATAAATGTGAAAGGTTCTTTCTTTGGATGTTCAAGTAGTTTAACCGTCTGCGACTGACGTGTAGTCCCACAGACACCGCGAAATACAAAATCACGTGTATACCGTCATTTTTCAAATACGAGCATCACTGCTGCGAGTACCTTACTGTATAGTGCTCGCTATACTTTAATTCTACAAAGATATTTGCTGTTGAAATGGTTTCTGGTATAATATACACCTCAGTTGAATTGTAACAATTTAACCACGTAACCAAGACGCCTTAGGCAAGCGGGTGGGTTAACTCGCCTAAACCCTTCAGTATTATGAACACACAAAAGAAAAAATGGCCCCGAGTTCCCAGCGGCGCTGCGACCCCCAACAGAGGCAGCAGTATGGGACATGGTAGCGCCAGGGGTGCGAAGAATCACTGGGAGTATAAACGCTGCCAAAACTTACAATCACGTTTAAAATTAGCGATAGCATCGTACAACGCCCAAACATTGAGGACAGAAGATAGAATAGAAGAATTGCTCTACGAACTTAATAAAATCAATTGGGATACAGGCGTATAAGATTAGCGTGGGCGGCCTACTCCAAACTTGAGTTCGCCTTCCGTATGAACATCACTGCTAAACAGAAGGCACGCATATATGATCAGTGTATACTACCGGTGCTCACATACGGGGCCGAGACCTGGGTGTTTACAAAGGACATTCTACAAAAACTCCAAGTAGCCCAAAGAGCAGTAGAAAGGAAGCTGGTAGGCGTTACGCTGAGAGACCGCAAAAGAAACCAGTGGCTAAGACAGAAGAGTAAAGTCAAGGACGTCACACAGCATATCGCGAAACTTAAGTGGGAGTGGGCTGGCCACATTGCACGCAAACAGGTTCGTGGTGCAAAGCCGTGATAGAGTGGAGACCGTGGGGCGAAAAACGCCCACAAGGAAGACCCCAGATGCGTTGGTACGATGACATCAAACGAACAGCTGGCACGAAATGGATAGAAATTGCTCAAGACCGAAAGAGATGGCAGACACTGAAGGAGGCCTACACCCTAAGGGTAGAAAAAGGCTAAAGAAGAAGAACCACGTCAGTTGCAGAGGGTTAAATCACGCTGAAACTACTGAACTGAACGAATTTTGATAAATTTTGGTATACAGGCAAAGTATATTTTTTTTTTTTAGGCTGGCTTAAGTGATAGGATACTTTTTATCCCGACTAAATGCTCGCATGGGATAAAACAGGAATACGTGGGCGAAGCCGCGGGTAAGAGTTAGTTGATCATAATATTACACGTCTTAGAATCTCAGACTGCCTCATTGGCCGAGTGGTCGCAAGTGCGACTGCCGGAACTGTGCCCGGTATATGGCAATAGGCTCACCCCCTATTACATGGGACTCATAACATAAATAGTGAAAAGTGGGTGTTACATTACAGTGGCATTAAGTGCCGTAATGTGCACCTCTGCCTACCCTTTCGGGGATAAAAGGTGTGATGTTATGTTGTAGAATCTCAGAATAGTTCTGTCAATATGTGACAAAAATAAAAGTGGCTGATAAACTGTGACATCCAGTTATTTCCGATTATTGTCATCAGTCCTATGTAATATTAAGACTGCACTATTGGTGCGGTAGCTGGGCAACCGGTTGTCGTGTATCGTGTATGGGTTACATTCCCGCACGGAACAACACTTAGTTTGATCCAGAAATTGTTGTTTCGGGTCTGGGTGTCATGTGTATGTGAATTTGTAGGATGTTTGTAAACGCATCCAAGACACAGGAGACACTGAAGGTGTGGGACGTTTCAAAAAAAAGGGTGTGAGCATATTCCTATACACAGAGCGCAATTCCACGCAATGCTGTTTCACAAGTATATTAACTAAAAATGGCGGGTTACTCACGTGAATACACTGAGAAAAGCTCTACTAGTGTCGAACCACAGAGTGGCTCTTCCTCGGAAAAAAAATATTCTCAGTATATTCACGTAAGTAACCCGCGATTTTTAGTTAATTTAGTATATCTCACGATAGTAATTATAAATACATAAGTACACTTACAAAACTCAAAAAGACAGTAATTACAAACGAAAATCAAACAGAAAAAGCTTAATAGCATCCAAATAACTACAAAACAAGTTCAACTTTAATCTGTACATTAATAAGTTGATTTTAATTTAGCACAATTATTAATTAGTGTACGTACTAATTTGTAGCCCCTTGAAAACGTAGCCGGGTTGAATGAAAAGCTCTTGTTAGGAGGCACTCAATCAAAATACGTGTATAAAATTAGGAGAGGAGGGAACAGGAAAATGGCGGACAAATTTTCGTCTTTTGGAATATTTAACGCGATTCCTTACATTTCTTTTTCTTTCTATTTGTGTCTTCACGTATCTTTTTGCGCTTTTTATATTTTTATTTGAAATAAATGCTTTGTGGCTGTCCAATCTACGTTTATTAGGTATCGTAGAATGATGCCAGCATCATCAATAATAGAATTTAACAAAATAATAAAATTATTCAAATCCAAGTACTATTAAGAGACCAAGGCGTTAAAACAAATGAATATGCCTTTTTTAAGTTGTCTGGTAATTGTTTGGTATTCGTCTATCTAGACCTCTATCTTATAAAATAACTTGTTAAAACTACAAGTACTTAATTTCAGTAGGTATTTAATTAAAACCACGGGATTAATGTAAGTTGTCATTTTTTATGGCATAAACCGGTATACGGTCAGACGGATCACCCGATGGTAAGCAATTGTCGTCGCCCATGGACACCCGGAACACCAGAGGCGTTAGAAGTGCGTTACCGGCCTTTTGGAGATTAGGAATTTGAGGATCGTTGGGGATTCAGGGATTAGGGAGATTGGGGAACCCTCCCCAGGTTTAATTGGGCCTCCGGTAACCTCACTCACACGACGAAACACAACACAAGCGTTGTTTCACGTCGGTCTTCTGTGAGGCCGTGGTGTTATTGCAATTGGTGGTATTGGTGTTAAAGCATGGCTCTCCCACACAAAAAAATTACTATGTTTTTTTTCTATTTTAAGACTTAAAGTTAGGAGTTCTCAGGGACTCATACTAGGCCCATCCCATTTTTATATTCAAAAAACTGCAAACTGTATGTATGTATGTGTAATTTCGATCACGAGGTTCCCTAGGAAAACCATACTCGTTGGTAATTATTTACTCACACTTTTAGATAAATTGAGTCATAAATAACCTTCACACCGTTCCGACTGTAAAAATGTCACAAATATTATTCAAGGCTTATTACAGATAAGATCTGTTTGACGTGTCCATTGTAATTTGAATATTTAGATACACCAACACAAGGTTGACAGTTTTTTTACATAATATTCGGAGCGGATATCCGTGACTAATGTGTTATCTGTGGTCACAATTAAAACTATTACTTATTAAAGTTTTTTTTATGAGATAAACTGTGGTTTGTAAGTTGTAATTGAATGTCGAGTTTGGTATTTTTCTTGTAAAATGATGATGATGGAATTTTAAATACTAAATTGACACTGAATAATCCTGATGGCTAGTACTGCCAGTGGATACAATCCCTTAGGATATCTTATGATATACACCCGCCGGTATATTGGAGGTGCCTTGCTGTCATCATTTTGCTTACAGAATAGAGTAAATACCTAATTTTTATTTTAAATGTCCTTCTGGTAGATTATTTTAAATCATTAGACACGTAATTTTTTTTCTTACAGAAACGAATACTTTCGACGATATATTGATTTGCAATGTCGCGTGACGTCACTTCTATGTACATTTTATGCGTAGAAATGACGCAGCTACCTCCCACTCTTATACTTTGATTCGTTTTATCTAAGTATTGTTTTATTATACGACAAAATAAAAAAAATACGTATCTTATATTTTTTCATTACCTAACTGACGGACTAATTAGATTTTTAATTTTCAAACCCTGTCATCATCCCAATTGGATAACTGATACTTAAATAATGCAATGAAAAAGTAAAAAATATACTTTCCATTTCTCAAAATCTCTAAGGTCCATGGTTTCTTTTATTTTCGCAGGAGTTACATTTTTCATCGCCAGCAAAAGTAAGGAAAGACCCATAGATTATGTTGAAGTAACTAATGAGTTTCCGTTGCTCGCATTCGTTGCTAATTACCTCGGTATTTTATATTTAACTGCGAAAAATATACGCTAACTTTATTTGTTGAGCAAAGCATAGAATAACAGTAGAATATTAAATGTTACTTGCGAGTTTGGGTACCTTTTTTGTACATTTTTCTGCATCTAAAGTAAAATTTGTTTTATATTCTATCTTCGGTATCTGATGTAAGATAAGACTGGCTCGTTGGCCGTGTGGTCGCAAGTGTGACTGCCGGGCAAGGGGTTTCGGGTTCGATTCCCGGGTCGGGCAAAGTATTACTGGGTTTTTAAATCTCAGTAGTAGCATGGAGTCTGGAAATGTGCCCAGTATATGGCAATAGGCTCACCCCCTATTACATGGGAGTCATAACATAAATACTGAAAAGTGGGTGTTACATTGTACAGTGGCATAATGTGCACCGCTGCCTAGCCCTTCGGGGATTAAAGGCGTGATGTTATGACACGTATAAGATATTTTTATGTAGATCTTTTCATTATGTCATGCTCTTTAATGACTTGAAAGGTAGATAAACTTGCTTGCATCATGATCATGACCACAGCTTGGGAGTTCATTGCTAGACTACAAACTTTCTCTACGTAAGAGAGCTTGCGCTTGGCTGGTAGGTTCCAGATTGCATTTCATCCAATGGCTTCTTCAAGCAGATTCCTGTTGCCAGTTCTCTGTCAAATGTGCCTCTCTACGTCACCCACAGGAAGAATAGTCGTGGCGCCAAATATATTCCACTCTGTTGTCATTACATCACGAGGTTTTTTCATATTTATTTTTTATTAGCTGTTGCCCGGTACTTCGTCCGCGTATAATATGATTCAAGTTTTATCCCATGGTAGCATTTAATCGGGATAATAAGTCCTATCATCTAAGTCAGCCCTTATCCTGCCTGTATACCAAATTTCATTAAAATCCGTTTAGTAGTTTCAGCGTGATTGACAGACAAACATACTAACAAAGAAACTTTGACATTTATAATATTAGCTGACCAGCAGCTGTAGCCGAATGTCATTTAGCGCTTGTCTACTTATAGAGTAGAAAACTAAATTATATGGAATTGACGTAAATTTAGACACTTGTCAGTGTCATCGCCATACATTTTGATTTCTACTCTCTCTAAGCGCTACAGTGGCGTTTGGCTGGAGGCCTCTCGTGGAGGTGTAAACTACGTACCGCCTCAATTTTTTAAACCTTCCCTGTACTTCTACGAACATTTTAAAACGAAAATAAGCCAAAATGATTCAGCAATTCTCGAGTTTTATCGACACTAACGAATGGAAACTCATTTTTATTGAGGTAGATAGTGTGATATAATCGTCCTAAAAACCATTGTAACACATAACATAACATAACATCACGTCTTTTATCCCCGAAGGGGTAGGCAGAGGTGCACATTATGCTACTGTACAATATAACACCCACTTTTCACTATTTATGTTAAGAGTCCCATGTAATAGGAGGTGAGCCTATTGCCATATACCGGGCACAATTCCAGACTCCGTGCTACTACTGAGGATTCTTAAAAACCCAGTAATACTTTGCACGACCCGGGAATCGAACCCGAGACCCCTTGCCTGGCAGTCGCACTTGCGACCACTCGGCCAACGAGGCAGTCTTGTAACACACGATTGCAAATACTACTTTATAAAACACATTGGTACTAAGTGAGATTTCTAATTCTTTTATATAAAACATTACGTCCAATCGTGGAACGAGACAGTTGAAGAATTATGGAAGTTCGAATAGGTTTATGAATAATAAGGTTCACATTTTACAGTAAATTGATGGATTTCGGCCCCGTGAATTGGTAAATATTTGATAAATCAATATTAAACCATCGTTCGCGGCGTCACTCGAATATTAATGACATAATAGCCTCCGTGAAGAGCTCTCGGTGTTTAAATTATGGTAATTATTGGAAAATAAGGATTTTTCGTTACTTTTCCAATTAAATTTTCTAATAAGTACTAAACATTGTTTTATGTTATGTTTTTATAATAATAATCGTGAGACATGCTGCATTAATTTAAATTTTAACGCACAGCCTACACGTGACGTCGCCGCGATTGCGTACGCTGCTCATGAGGAAGAGTCCCTCTGTGATTCGAAACTAGTTTATTTTTTTTTTAAGGGGGGAAAATCATCGAATGACTGCTCCCGCCTGGGGGAGGCGGGAGGGAGTGTCAGACTCTTACTGACTAAAAACCACACCGTTCCTTCTCCTGCACGTCGAGCCGGAGCCCCGGTTACCCGTTAGGTTCTCCGCGACTCCGAATCGGCATCGGCCCTATTAGGCCCCATCTGTGGTGGTCTGATGGCTCTTTGAGGCGCGCGCTGAACGCGACGCGCCGTACGCTCGGGTCTGTTTCTGGTCGGACGGGGAGCCACCCATGCTAGGGTTTTTTTTGTAGAGGTTATCTTCCTCGCGGTCCGGGCGACCAAGCCAACACCCTCGTCCCGTTCAGAGTCACAAAACATGACCGTGACCTCCTTACGGATTACGATATCGACGGCTGCAATCGGGGACAGCTTGTGTCCCGATGCTGCTCGCTGGCAGGTTGAGTGCACAACGAGCACCGCCCTTGCCTCTCCGCCACGCTCTCTGCTGAGTTCAGAGAGACAGGCGGAGAAACGCCCCACGGAAGCGCGGGCCATGAGCACACAGCCCGCCGCCTCCAGAACCCTATCGGGTTCGCCCGCCCAGTCCAGAAGTCTGCTGCGGGCGACAGTCACTCCAACCCTATCACCCCCGCTAGGGAGACTGTCGCCCGCACCCAGGGTGCACCACGGGGAGGTCTTCTTCGAAACTAGTATAGGCTTTTCTCAGTATACTTATGTAACTCGTAATTTTAGTTAATTATTTTAAGTTAATTTGCTTACAAGTGTGAGTAAATATTACTATAATTAAATATTACTATAATTAAATATTACTATAATTAAATATTACTATAATTAAATATTACTATAATTAAATCAGTAATGGTTGTGTTGAACATAATTATATGCGTGAAACTGATTTTATGTCGGTACAATAATAATTAAGTTACTTAATGCTACAATTTCAATTTATGTGATACAGGTAAACTTTGTTCAAATATTAAACTATTGAAATTAGTTATAAACAAACATAAAGAGCTAATGTTGACTCTACGTGCCTATTAGATAAATATTTCCATATAAATTGGAGCTGATAATAACATTGACATTACGGATGGCTTATTTTATTACCTATTTGAAAACCAACTTTTACTTTATATTATTACGGTTCCTTTTACCAATTAACTGACAGACGTTACTTATTTGCTTAGATAGAAAATATGAGTATTTTATATTAGTATTAATAGCATAATACTAATATAAAAGTAGCAAATGTGGAATAGCCGTGCTTCGGCACGAATGGGACGGCCTGACCGGAGTAATACCACAGCCTTACAGGAAACCGACGTGAAACAACGCTGACGTTGTATATAGTCGTGTGAGTGACATTGTCGCAGGCTCAATTACTACTCCCCCTTTTTCCAATCTTCCTGAATCTCCAACAATCCTCAAATTCATGATCCCCAAACGGCCGGTAATGCACTTCTGTAACGCCTCTGGTGACCTTGACCGACGCCGATTGCTTACCATAAGGTGGTCCGTCTACTCGTTATCACATAAAAAAATAACGTGGTGGACCCATGGTCTTGCATCAATGGGCCGGCTCGATATGAGTTGAACAAAGTTTGCGTTTGCTTTGTCGTGTGAGAAAGGTTCCAAGAGGTTCCAACTCCTCCATGCCTAAAGACCAGGAATTTCACTGGTGTTGCTCGATATAATCGGTTGTTTAAGTAAGCTTTCCTGATGGTGAATTCACTAATTGAGTTAATTAGTGATCTACTTGTTTGTCGCCATATCGATTTTTTTTGAACTTTTCCCCCCACACTACGATTTTATCCCGTGTCGTGGGTGCGTTTACAAACATACAAGTTCACATACACAAGGACACACTCAGACCCGAGACAACAATTTGTGGATCACACAAACAGTTGCTCCGTGCGGGAATCGAAATCGCTATACGTTGCGCGGTAGTCACCGCGCTAACCGTGCAGTCATTAAAACTATTTAGCAAAAAAGCACTTAATGTTATGCTTCTATACATAACTGTTTTACGGAGCCGCCGAAGACCTAACGGGTTGCCGGGGCTCTGGCTCAAAGTGCAGGAGTAGGAACAGGGTGGTTTTTAGTCAGTAATAGTCTGACACTCCCTCTCGCCTAACCCAAGGCGGAAGAAGTCATCGGATGATGTTTCCTCCAAAAAAATACATATACCTGTCTTCGGTAACACTAGTTTATTGCTCTAGTTGGGATTAAGATCTTTACTAGCTTAGATACTAGGCAGACTAGATTGCAAATAAAACCTGTTTGCCTAGGTATTATGATAGATTGTTACGACACACCTGTCAGACCCAAATAACTATTTGAGTATTGAGATCAAATAACTTAATATGTCTTTGGTATCTATCCTACAATAATATGTATATACTATTCAGCTGGTCGAGTGTTACTTAAAACTTGGTTCATTATTATCATCAGCCCGTATTCGTCCACTGCTGGACATAGTCTTCAGCTCTTCTCATCCAACAACTGCCAGCCACCTTGCGTATGTCGTCACTCCACCTAGCTGGAGGGCACCCTACACTACGTTTGGCTAGACGCGGTCTCCACTATAGAACACGTCTACCCCAACGGTCATCGGTTCTTCGACAAATGTGACCAGCGCACTGCCACTTCAGCTTAATAATCCTTTGGGCTATGTCGATAACTTTGGTTCTCTGTCGGATCACTTCGTTTCGGATTCGATTCTTCAAATAGCGCGCTGAGGGAAAAGCTTAAATTGGTGGACCAGTTGCACTGCCAATATTCACGTCTCGGCTCCTTGTGTCATTACTGGAAGGACGTACTCGTTGAAGACTTTTATCTTCAGGCTTTGCGGTATCTGTGACGAGAAGACTTGATTGAGTTCCCTATACGCTGTCCAGCCAAGCTGTATCCCTCTACATACTTGGTTATCCTATGCTACTAATATTATTGTATTTTTAAGCTACTTAAATTTGTACAATAAAGCGTGAGTAAAAAACCCATGTGAAGCCGGGGCGGGTCGCTAGTAGAAAATAAAACACAATTTCCCATCTCATCTATAGTTCCCTCAAATGCCTTCATTTATCGGAATGACAGGTGTACCATTAAAGTATCCATTCTTACATTGAAGCAAGCAGTAGTCCGCTTAAATTTATTTATTTATTTTTATTACAGAAAACTCAACAGCTTATTTAGTAAATGCTACATCTATAATAATGACAAGGCATGGAAACTTAAGCAATAACAGAGTTTTTCAGCATGCGTTAGGTAAAAGTAGGAGAGTGAGCAATATAAAATAAAATTAAACAATCAAGGACATTTTTTTATAAAGCAATAATTAAGAAGAATAATAATGTTATAAGAGTCACGCACTAGTGAGTATTTGTATAAGCGACTTACGAAAGGATACCTTTGACAAATTAAATATATCCACACTCTCAAACTTCTCTGTGTAAATGCGAGGTAGTCGAGTCATAACAGCATTTTTCCCATAATTCGTACGATGTGAGGGTATACTAAGCAAGTGAGTATGTCTTGTTTGACACCTGTGCGTGCAGAATTCAACGCATGACAAGAGATCACTGCTGTCTATCCCACCCCGCAGGATATCATAAAGAAGGAGCATGTCCAACATCTGCCGTCTGTCATCAAGTGGCAATAAGTGGTAATGTTTACAATCCGTCAGATAAGATGCGTGGCGTTTATGGCTTTTAATATTTAAAAATTTTATAAACCGTTTCTGAAGATTCTCCAAACGAGATATATGAATATTATATAGAGGAGACCAGACAGGACTGCAATATTCTAATGTGCTGCGGACATAAGCAAGATACACAATCTTGAGACTATGAAGGTTTCTGAATGGTTTACATGTGCGCATTACAAATCCAAGATTACGAGAGGCTTTACCAACTGTACTATCGATGTGTTCAGAGAATAGCAATCTAGAGTCCAGCAACACACCAAGATCTCTAACGACATCTACTCTTTCTATAGCTATGTTGTCAAATTTATAACAATACTTTATGGGGTTTATGCGACGGGTGAAACTAATAGATTGACATTTCGATATATTCACATTGATGTTATTCTGCGAGTAGTATTGGTATAATGAATTAAGGTCATGTTGTATGAGCTCACAATCAGACACCGATTCAACCCGTAAGTATATTTTCATGTCATCTGCGTATAGAAGGTGTTTAGAGTGTTTGAAACATGCTTGGATGTCATATAAGTACGCAGAGTAAAACAGAGGTCCAAGCAAGGATCCCTGTGGGACACCGGACGTTATATCCACAAAGTCAGATCTAAAGCCACCGATCACAACAGCCTGAGAACGCTTGGACAGATAAGAACTGATCCACCTAAGCAAGTCGCCGTGAATGCCAAGATTTTGGAGTTTCGAAAGCAGGATGACATGATCCACGCGATCGAATGCTTTTTCGAAGTCTGTATAGATTGCATCAACCTGACCACCCGCCTCCATATTACGAATAACATGGTTAGTAAAGGTGGCAAGATTAGATACTGTTGAGCGGCGTCTCATGAAACCATGCTGATATGGACCAATGCTATTGGATATCGTTGAATAAATATTATTGTAAATAATTCTCTCGAACATTTTACCAAGTGTGTTAAGAATGGATATCGGACGATAGTTTTTAATATCCGATTTCGAGCCTTTCTTATGCAGAGGGACAATAAGTGCAGACTTCCACACTGAGGGAAATACGCCCTCAGTTAAGGACTTCCTAAACAGCAAGGTTATACAGCACAGCTACCGAGAAATATGGGGGGCAAGCCATCAGTTCCAGGGCCCTTGGTTCTGTTTAATGTGCGCAAGGTGCCGAGTACTGTATCCTCAGTGATATCAAGTGTCGATATTATATTACTGGAAGTATTATTAAAGTCATTGGTGGTAGCTGACGGTAATGTGCCTATAGAAGAGTGTATGGATGGCTTGACAAAAACACCATGGAAGTATTCGCTGAAAGCGGTCGAGATACCATAACCATTATCGTAGGGTAAATTGGATTGTGTCCCTACCCTGAAAAGTTAGTTAGTCGGTACAACGCGTCTAAACTCGCTTGGCATCGATATCTGGAGCCAAAACTTCGTTATAAAGGTTCTACGTCCAACCCTTATTAGTATTTACTTGTGTCATATGTTTTAAGCTTGTTACCGGTGTAAACTTTACCTAACTTTAGATTATTCTGTTTCCAGGTACGTCAATAATTGGTGATTCGTCATTCTACAAGTGGCAAGTAAAATGAGTAATAACAATATTATATCCAACGAACATTAACTAGTGCCTCGTTGGCCGAGTGGTCCCAATTGCGACTGCTGGGCAAGGGGTCTCGGGTTCGATTCCCGGGTCGGGCAAAGTAATACTGGGCTTTTTCAAAAAATCTCAGCTATAGCCCGGAGTCTGGAATTGTGCCCGGTATATGGCAATAGGCTCACCCCCTATTACATGAGACTCATAACATAAATAGTGAAAAGTGGATGTTACATTGTACAGTGGCATTAAATGCCGTAATGTAAACCTCTGCCTACCCTTTCGGGGATAAAAGGCGTAATGTTATGTGTTATGTGAATATTAATTACTGCTTTATTATTAATGAACTGAAATTGATGCATATGTACTTACCTAACAAGCACGCTTGTGCTCCGGTACGGCTCCAACCCAGCAATGAATTTGACATTTAAATATTAACTTTAAATTGTACGCTGTTAAACATAGTCCATGTATTTATTTACTAAACTTTATTGCACACACACCTGATGGTAAGCAATCAGCATCGCCCATGGACACCTGGAACACTAGAGGCGTTACAAGTGCGTTACCGGCCTTTTGTGGATTAGGAGTTTGAAGATCGTTGGGGATTCAGGAATTGGGGAGATTGGGGAAGGGGAGGGTAATTGGGCCTCCGGTAATCTCACTCACAGGACGAAACACAACGCAAGCGTTGTTTCACGTCGGTTTTCTGTGAGGCCGTGGTATCACTCCGGTCGAGCTGGTCCATTCGTGCCGGAGCATGGTCTCCCACACTTAAAAGGTTGTTAGGTGTATGCTGACTTTAATGCATTAATTTCCAATTGTCGTCTAACCAACCAATATTATGCACGCCGAAACGGCTGAATATAATGCGAAAATAAAATACCTACCTATTTACACGTTGTATATCACTCCCATAATTTAACTATGTACCTACTTGTACCGAAGTCTACTCACACATAATTAAAAGTTAAATATGAAGTTGATTCCCAAAAAGTTTGTAAGGTTCCTCTCAGTTTATTTCTCAAGTTTAATAGATAAATTAACAAAGTTCATCTGAACGTCATTATACTTTAATTAAAAAAGTAATCTCTGTCCCAGAAATTGCTAAAGTTTTTTGAAAAATAAAAATATAACTTTAATAAAATGCCTACATTTTGTTGCGACGAGTTTGGCAATCGCATTTGACTAAATAAATAAAATTAAAAGGGTATTTACAAGGGCGAAGGAGAGGATGAAAGTTTTCATTAGGGGAAACGGTTGCCTATTTATAGAAAGGGACGCGAAAGGCATTGTTAGTTAGCATGTATTTTATTTTGGCAAAGGTAAAACCCGTAACATTTCAATTAGGTACTTGCCTTACAACTTACAACAGTTACAATTCTGTTACTATCCCAAAATAATAATATCAGAAATTCTACCTATGTAAAATTCTCAGTCGTTTATTTGACAATCAATTACATTTACCGCCAGTAGTTCCCGCCATAATGCTAATTGACAGCTGTCAAAACTAACTGTCATCAATCTTGTAGCGGACTGATATTCTCGTCGCGGCCACTAAAGGGTTGTCAAGGGCTTTGAAACTGAAGAGACTTGTCGACGTTTGCGAAGTACCACTTCGACACTGACTTACTTACCATTGAAATGAAATAAATCCTGGCTGGTTTGGTCTTCAGGGCTTTTTATTAGATATAACTATGATATACATCAAGGGTTATGATACATTAGGGATGTCTCTTTGATTGCTATCAATGACTAAAGCTGCATTAACGTACGTGCAATGAAAAATGAAATGACTTCGATAATGATTTGTTTATTATTTTATAAATAATCCTTATCATTTTATAATTTTAATATTCTTATTTCTTTACAGTTTATGCTCGTTAACAGATTCAATTTAAATTGACGTATAATAAATTTTATTTATGATTATAACACTGTATTCACATTATATTTAATGTGTACAACATTTAAAATTACAAATGGTCGCTTATTTGTGCTGCCATACAACGATCCGTAACGAGTTATCATTCATGTATCCACGCAAATCCCCGAAACTATTCGGTGGAGCCTTTACATGATGAAGATTAATTACTTCAGGGATCCCTTAGAGCTCCTAAAATACCTTTGCCTCGAAAATCGTAGAACTTAAGTCGTGTACATCGTGATCTCGAGTGGGAAAACGATTATATCAGTGTTCATCGATACCACAGAGTGATTAATTTGATTTTCTGCGTAATACAATCGATTAATTATAGAGCATTAGTTATAATAGAGATGTTAATGATTAACGATGGTTTGTTACTTAGCGTTGTGATTTCCCCGAGGGCTCGATGCGTTCGAGAATGTTCTGCCAAGTTCGTGTGATAATTACCTGAGTGTTATCTTGTATGAAGATATTCTCGTCATGATACAGCTTATGCGATCTCGCTACACCGTGTTTACATGATTAAGTTAATTAGGCTCCATGTTATTTTGGCGTAGCGTTTAAATTATACCCATCACTCCTGTTTATGCTTTCACACGGTGTTACAGAAATGGTGCTTCAGAAATGAAGATGAGAAATGTGGACCGCAAAAGCTTCAAATTTTCTTAGCTAGTCGTTTAACTGGCTTCATATGCCTCTGATGAATGAGTTTGTTATTAATGTAATGCGATATTTATAAATCTGAAGCTTCAACTTTGTTAGTTATCTGCGGAATATACAATGTTTCCGTGACCTTAAGTGCACATAATTATATCAAACATAATATGCCGTAGGTACAATCATACATTTGCACCGCTTTCAATGCTGTAGTGTGAATAACCGTATTTCATATTTCCATCGCGAGGTGGACCGTTAACTAAAAATATATTAATTGAGACTCACTTTAACTCACTTTAACAGTTCCAATCGCCCAAATCACGCCGTCAAAGTGAAATTATCTTGACGCTCAATCAACCGATTTCAACCAAAACGGCAATAACTTGGTTTGATTCATCGATTTCAGTGCTGAAACATGAACAATGGAACGTCAATCGTAATCGCATCAAAGTAGTTATCAGTAAGCACGGATGTTAACATGTAGGGTGGGCGTACCGACACGCAGTTATCGTGTCGCGACATCCAACACTATGTCAAATTAACAGAAAACATACTCGGTACGATAAAAATACAATTTTTATAATGAATTTCCTATAAGCATTGGACCGTCTTGCATGGAATCTGTGATCTCAGAATAGTAGTACGATTTGCGTGTCTTCGAATAACACACAAGATTATAGGTCAAATGCTGATCGTTAAAAAAATCACATCGA
The DNA here is from genome assembly GCA_038387885.1 of Spodoptera picta. Taxonomy (NCBI): domain Eukaryota; kingdom Metazoa; phylum Arthropoda; class Insecta; order Lepidoptera; family Noctuidae; genus Spodoptera; species Spodoptera picta. The sequence continues at coordinate 674,415 of JAZHFQ010000137.1, forward strand.
TATTCGTTTAAAATGTGACGTGGCTCTTCACTATCAGAGCGTCAACGTTTGACAGATGACGTTTATGAACAGATAGATAATAATGTCAAAATAGTTTTTATTTGCATATGGCAATGGAACCATGTGCGTTCTGTCGTAAAAAGATAGATAGAAGTGATTAAAAAATGAGACACGCACATGTGAGTTATAAGTACGCCCACTGCAGTTTATCGTCATTAAGTGTACTCCATGTGTTTGATTGAAATCGTTCACCATTATAATTATTTTGAAATATTTCGCGCCAAAGTAGTAACTTAATTACGTAGCAGTGGACTCCAAAACGCTTGAAATCTGCATTACATTTTTTAACATTTTTATTTTCGTGACTTCTTTGTGAAATCCGCGTGCCAGTTTCCATGTATGTGGAGAGACGAAGCATCGATTCGGTAAAACGTGCAATTACTATGCTCGAATCGTAGCTAGCGAGCTGAAATCGTTTTCAACAACTTATATCAGATTTTAACTTTAAAATCGTTGCATTGAACTCTATAGCTAAAATAGGACAAAATAATAATAACTGGTCAAAATTTTCAGTATTAGCTTTTTGAAACGTGGTATGGGAACTGGGTTTTATTCGTGTGTTGTAAATTTAATTACAAACAAAAATCATTCAAGATCCTCAGCCCAGATTCCGTCTAGTTTAGACATAGGCCTCTCCAACAACACCCTACAGAGATTGATCTTCAGCTCTTCTCATCCAAACACTGTCAGCCACCTTGCAGATGTCTCATTCATCATCATTAGCATCATCAGTATCAGTCTGTACGGGTAAGTGCTTGCTGCTCAGCAAATGCCTTTTCTCGAACGGAAAAGGAATGGGCTAGAGATTTTAACCCAGTATCTTTCTCAACTTGTCCGGGCCCGGTTGAATTCGTCGCCAACTATTGTGTTAGGTTAACGATGAAACCTTAGAAGTAGAGTTAAATAGTGACTTTTCTTTCCTTCTGTTTCATATGCACTCATTCTTTTTTTTTAAGTCTTCTTGTAGCGGTTAGCGGTTGACCCGCGGAGGACTTAACGGACGTAACTCTCTCCATCGCATACTGAGCGACTTTGAGCTTCAAACACAAGGCGAATTGGACATTTTTATCAAGAGTTTTCAATATTAATCTTCTGCAATTAATTTACACATTGATGTGTAAACCTGTTATCTGTTTGCCTCATGTCTGCTTATGTAGTGTCACGATTTCAATTACATTACACCTTATCTATTTGTAGTTATACGCACAGCTGTTGTGTATTTACAATTTGTTAATTACATATCGCGTCACTTTCTATTTCTATATTACTGGTTGGTCATATTACTCGATATATATCTTTGTTTTATACTATGTAGTGATGCGTCGATGTTTGAACATCGCAGTTTTAAAACTTCAAGTTAATCAGAAAACATCGCTGTCACTTTCTGTCAAATGCGTATATTATAGTTAGCCCTTGAAACATTCCACGGAATTAATAAAGGTGGTGATCAGTAGTTTTTCTTTCATTGTGTTGTCTTCTTTAAGATGATGTAGTTCTTTAAGATGATTTTCGTCTGTACGGGGTTCCTGCGAGTTCGACTAGCACTTGGACGAAGTTTTCCTTATACTAGTAAGAGAAAAACATCTTGCTTTCTGTGCCCTCTTATCCCTATTTAATCCCATATGGGTGGTCCCATATGGGATTAAATAGGGCCTTTTACGAATTAAATACATGTCTCTTTTTACGAGCTTCTATCATACGCTGTGCTTGTGTCCATGTGTATAGAAAGTCAGAGAAGTTATTCATTTTTGTTTATAAATCTATTATCTTTAGTATGAATTTGGTTGTTTTGTTTGAATTTGACTCTTATTACGCAGTACAGTACTAATTACTACACTGGGAAAAACTGGGAAAGAGTATTTTTTTAATCCTATCTCACAAAAACTTCGTAATACTAATAACATCTTACATAACATCACGCCTTTTATCCCTGTAGGGGTAGACAGAGGTGCAAATTACGACACTTAATGCCACTGTACAATGTAACTCTCACTTTTCACCATTTATGTTATGAGTCCCGTGTAATAGGGGGTGAGCCTATTGTCATATACCGGGCACAATTCCAGAATCCGTGCTACTACTGAGATTTTTTTTAAAAACCCAGTAATACTTTGCCCGACCCCGGAATCGAATCCGAGACACCTTGCCCGGCAGTCGTACTCGGTACTTGCGACCGCTCAGTAATTATTTAACTCGTCGAGTACCGGTTTTGTAGACACAATTATAGAACAATAGGTTGCGGTCACCGGTGACCGCTTGGTGTTTGACAGTTTAATGCTAATACGTTTTAGGAAATTCTCATTCAATGTCTCGTGTATTCAAAATCAATGGTTAAGTGTTAACTAATACAACATACAGCCAAATTCACACGCGGATTAAGTGGGATAAATTCGTTAATTCTTCAGACTACGCCACCGTTGAACGCGCGACCCGTCAGCCGGTAGTCTTAGTACTTATCCCTATGAATATTTAACGCTACTATTGATTTGTTGTTGGTATACAAAATAATGTTGTTTGGCATGTCAACGACGTGTTGAAATGTACAAGTAATTATGATATTTTGTTATGATATGAATGAATAGTTGGTGTCAATTTTTTATATATATTTTTTTTTTAAATAAAAATGTCATTGGTATAAAAATGTTATGTGTTTTTAATTTAAACTCAGTGTCCATGGAGAGCACCAATCTCATACTATCAAGTGATCCACCGTCTCATCTCTTACGTAATGTATAGGAACTTAATAACTTACGTAACTTAATGTATAGGAGAACCTGTACAGATTGCGTTCTGTGGATTTTCTTCTTGAAACAAAGCGTTAATTGAAATCCTTATAAACTCAGGTGTATATTTAATCTAATCAAATTAAGCGGGATTTCTCTGAAACAAAAGTACATTCGAAGCTTACATTTTTGAGTATAGCAACCCTTTTAAAACAAATGTCAAAGTAAATTAAATTTCGAATAGAATTTGAATTTGTGTTCGAATAGAACTATTATTTTTAAGGAGTAGGGTTGTGGCGACAGAAATCGACTTTTAAATCGACTAGTGGTGATCGAAATCGTTTTTGAAAACGACTCTGAGAATCGTATTACTGGATAAACGATGGTGCGTCCTTCATTGATCTCCTTTATCTCGAAGGCTTTCCGCTGTGTGCATTTGTTAGCTATGGTGAGACCGTCATTTGTTATCTGTCTTGAAGCTTTCCTATATAAACTTATCAGGTTTTCTTGGTAACCCATACATAGTATCTATAATTTAAAGTAATTGTACTCAATCGCTCGCTAGGATTGAATAGGCCTTAATAGATTTTCAGCCTTATAGTTCATATTCTATGTTCAGTTACTAATTATTTTAAAGCTTTATTCCACCATTATAAAGGTATTTCGTTGTTTTGCTGGTTTAACTTTTTAACTAACTCCAAACACAGTCGACCAAAAACGACGCGAGCGCCATCTGCATTTCGTTTCCACGTAAAAATATGACAAGGGGGTATAGAGACAACAAACAAAACTCGTTTGGGAACTCAACTTGAATACAGTGACAATATTGAAAGCTTTTTATATGTCAGTGGTGAACCGGTGAGGACTTGTCAAGTATTTGCTCTATGGAGTTCAAAGGGCTGTGGATTTCATTAAGGGTCGGTTGTGTTACAGGGTGCCAAAGGAAATATGAGTTTTCGAATTCTACGTATTTCGAATTTTAAATACATATAATACGCCTAAAAGTTGGTCAATATATTCCTGGGCAAATTTGTATTTTTGATGTATTTTTTTTTTAAGAACACATGATCCAAATTTTGTTCATACCTAAATTGAACGATTATTATGTGGCTATTGTTTTACAGAATATGTAGTTATTGTTAGTGAGGTCTAGCGTACTAATATTGCTTAAATTCAGAACTCTATATGCGGTTTCCTAAAGTACAAGTGACTTGATTCACAACTGCAGTCACTCTATGAATGAGGAAACTTAGTTTCATTATTTCTCTCCCATTCTTTTCCTTCACGATAAGAAGATGAGACCATAAAATCAAATTAATGTTCTATCTAGGATCTTATATAACAAAATGTTGGTCGGTAAAAATGTCTCCCGACCTTCCACAAGTCACAACAAAGCTTTATCTTCAAAGATCAATCAATAAACTACAAAGGGATGACACTAAAGATAATAAGTGTCGTCCCAGCACTATAGTGTTACCAACTTATCCAGGGAGGTGTACAAAATTGGAACTAATGGATATCGCTACGAAAATACTTTATTGCAAAGAAACTAGCGACATTGTCGACTGCTAATGTAAGTTGGTGCTGTTTTTTTTTCTTATAACTAAACCAATTACATTATTGGTTCTACTGACGTCATCTAAAGATGCCAGCGCATGAAGTTCGCCCATCTGACGTTTTTCTTTAATCAATTTGCAACTTTATAGAAAAGTTGTAGGGTTGAAAATGTATTGTAGTTTGTTTTGCTGGTCTATTTCACAAACTAATATGAAGTAGACGGATTTTATCCTGGTTTTGGGAGATTTCTGATAGTAACTAATATTAAATGATTTTATTTAACCAACCGCAGTTTGTCTGTGATCTAGTTTCTGAAAGATTATTGAGCGAGGTACGGAGGTCAATCTCCGGTTTGAGTAAAACGTTAGGTTTTCGATTTCCGAAATCGTGGTAGCAATAGACTGAATTTGTACCCTAATTACATATATTTTTATATGGCTTTCTGCTGCTGTAGCTATGTTTGCTGCTAACGTGGATCATTGATAACTCCCATGACGTTTAAGTCTCAGTAAATAATTGTTGAAGGCAAATCTTCTACTAACTGTGCACATAATAGGGATGATGACAGGGTATGAAAATTAAAAATGTAATTAGTCCGTCTGTTAGGTAATGAAAAAATATGAGACACGTATTTTTTTATTTTGTTTTATAATAAAATGATACTTTATATAACGAATCAAAGTTTAGGAGTGGCGGTTAAAACGTCATTTATACATATAAAATGTACATAGAAGTGACGTCACGCGACATTTCAAATCAATATAATTATGTACCTTCGAAACTATTCGTTTCCGTAAAAAGATTAAAAATACGTGTCTAATGTTTTTAAATAATCTACCAGACGGACATTCAAATAACAATTAGTCATCTACCCTATTATGCATTAGACAATTGAGGAGCTAATCTGTTAATAATAATAATGTAACTGGAAGAATGTGTGTTTGTGTGTGTGTGTGTGTGTGTGTGTGTGCGCGTGTGCGCGTGTGCGTGTGCGCGCGTGTGTGTGTGTGTGTGTCTGTGTCTGTGTGTGTGTGTGTGTGTGTGTGTGTGTGTGTGTGTGTGCCAATATTTGGAAGTTGCCTTACTTTTAATGAATGTAAAAACTTAGTAAGTTCAGTTATTTTCATGAAACACTTCCAAAGGCTTTGGAAGTGTATCATCTGTGAAGGCCTGAGACCTCTGTCTTAAAGTTACAACAGGGGTTAAGTAATCGCTGTTTAGCTTTACAGTATTTAAGTATAAGTAGAGTTAAACCCTTTTTCGCGTGCGCCATCTTATTTGTTTCTTAGTTAAGTGGTCTTCTTGCATTTTTGTTTATGTTTTTGGAGATTTCATTTTATTTCCTAAAACAAAAAGTTTTACTTGTTCTATACTAGACGAACGAGACATCTATGACAAGGATTGGCCGCAAAAAGCTTTACATAGAGAGGAGTGGAAGGAGGGTAGAGAGGCCTTTGCCCTGCAGTGGGACGATCATGGCTGAAAATAAATAAATAAAATAATAATATACTTAGAACTTTTAAGCCATTTTGATCGCTACAGTATGGGCGAACCAAATGTGTAAAAAACAAATACCATTTCTTATTTAGATATCGCTGTGAGTAAAACTAAACTAAAAATTTGCCTCTTTTACCTGTGGTGATTTTTAATATAATAACATAACGTAACATAACATCACGCCTTTTTATCCCCGGAGGGGTAGGCGGAGGTGCACATTACGGCACTAAATGCCACTGTACAATGTAACACCCACTTTTCACTACTTATGTGTCCCATGTAATAGGGGGTGAACCTATTGCCATATACCGGGCACATTTCCAGACTCCGTGCAACTGACTACTGAGATTTAAAAAAACCAGTAGTACTTTGTCCGACCCGGAAAACGAACCCGAGACCCCCTTGTCCGTCAATCGCACTTGCGACCACTCTGCCAATGAGGCAGCCTTTTAGATATAATATCGATGTGTAATTAAAACTTTGGTCGTTACGGGTATAAAGAGTTTCTGTATTGCAGGATTTTTCCTGTGTACTACAGGAAAAATCCTGCAATCAAATTCGTATTTCACCCAATTACATTGACGTAACTGAACAACGATTTTATAAAAATGCTGAGTCGTGATTGGCGGGATTATTTCCGTGCATGACGTTTCGCTGAGCCATCCAATCAGCGCGCTGGGCGAATGACAGCCGTTAATCGATTACAATTGACAAGGGAGAATGAGTCAAAGATTCTGTCTTTTATTAAATTTCATATAATTAATTGTATTATGTTGTAGTTTGGACAGAATCTTATATAGGTACTATTATATAAAGCGGAAGAGTTTGTTTTTTTATTTGTTTGTTTAAACGCGCAAATCTCCGTAACTACAAGTCTGATTTGAATAATTCTTTTTGTGTCGGATAGCGCATTTATCGAGGATGGCTATATATAGATATATATATATATATAAAAATCACGCTACGACCAATAGGAGCTGAGCAGAGCGTGTGAATCCGCGCGGAAGTAGCTTGTAAGAACTATTTGTAAAAAATCCTTCTTTAAATACCTTCAATCGTGGTTAGCTATCTATTAGAGTTTATGGCCAAATAAATACTAAACTTTATAACTGCATCAGAATGACCAAGTCCACAACTCAAACACGAATTACACTTAATCTCCACAGAGAATTAACACAACGCAAACAAAATGTGCAGGCTGCTATCTAAATTATTCAGTTTAACTCTATAGTCTACGGGAAGCGAGTGCAACTGTTATTTGAGCTGGCAACTCTGACGTTCCAAACTTGAAACTGTTGAGCGTTGAATAGTTTCGGAAACTCCCTGTATTGTCATGCCAATACGATTTTGCCTTTGATAGCTTTATGAGATTTGGGTAAGCGTCTTTGAAAATACGATAGTATTTCACTGCTTCTCTAGTTAATAGACTTAGGCAGTTTGTTTTGATGGTGACTTGTCTTGGCTTATTATATTTAATTAGTCACAGAAATGGAAATTGTGCTTCCATTACTACACGATTTAAGATTAATTTATCGTTCAGATTGTTTCTTTGTCTGAAGTACGTAAGTGATTGCTTTTTGCAACTTAGGTCCACCAGGCCACCAGGTTAAATACATGAATTGACAAATCATTATCAAAATTCAAAAATATTAATATAAACTTATTTTTGAACATCGGAAAACGACAAGAATTTAAAAAAATTCAATCAACGGTCAACAACCATAGTTATATTATAAATCAACGTCACTGGCAACCTTAAGCTTATGACGTAGGTAAGACATACATTCGAAAATAGAATCGAACTCTATAAATAGTCGGCTACTTATTCCAAATTCAAACGTAACAACGGTTATTTTTAGATTAGGTACTAGGTATAATAGTGGTTTAATACCTACTTAGCCTTTTAACCTTTACTTTGACCTTTTGTCTACAACTAGATGTATAAGTCAATCGAATTTTGAGACAAGTTGTACAATGCCGCACTGCCTTGCAATTTTTTATACTAGTAATTTAAACTGTAAAACACCAAGCGGTCACCGGTGACCGCAACCTATTGTTCTATAATTGTGTCTACAAAACCGGTATTCCACGAGTTAAATAATCTTCGACTCAAAGAGACAAGGAAGTGTTATATACGTTTGACTTGTCTACTCAGCTTGTCATTTTGTGACTCAGTAAAGCTCTTAAATGAAAGTAGTAGTAGTTCATTTCAGTGTTTTATGAAAACCAAGTAATTATTATTTGTGTTTACATTTGATTAAAAATAAAAGGTCATTAGCACATATTTCCTAAACCAAAATGTTCTGTTGAACTCCCATTAAATGTCTAATTGCCGTGTAATGAGAACAGAATATCGTAATCGGAATAGTTTTGGTTCAATTTATAGCCTTACTGTAACCGCCGTTCATTAAACTGGTTTGTTTGAACTTTAATTTAACCAGAATTAATTGTGACTATACCAAATATTGTTGTTAGTATTCACCAAAAAATATTTTGACATTCATGTGGACAGTGGAATGCAATAATTAATATTCCGTTGATGAAATGATGGGCAGAGTTACTCCTATTTATTTATTTCTTCTTCACAAAAATAACAGTGAATGGCGAACTTAATGCCTTGAGGCATTCTCTGACAGTCAATCATAGGGAAGTGCAGAGAAATGAAGCGGTTGATGCGAAGCCAGAACACAATTAAAAAAAAAACTGAATAAATACTGCTAAACGAATACTTATACCTACATAAACCTGCATTATCCTATATACATTTTAGGTATTTATATGTTTACACACATTCGTGTTTTGTGTCCTATACGAAAAATAAGAACGAGAGATATTTTATTAGATTCTGCTGTAATTCATTTATTCGAACGACAAAAGTTATTAATTTTTAACCGACTTCAAAAAAGAAGGAGTTTGTCAGTTTATCCTGCATGTTTGTGCGCGATTATCTCGCGATAGGCTGAACCGACGTTGATGCGGTTTTCTTAAAATTATGCTTAGGAGAATGTCGCGGAGAACCTAACGGGTTACCGAGGCTTCGACTCGACGTGCAGGAGAAGGAACGGGGTGGTTTTTAGTCAGGATACTTACACTCCCTCCCACCTCACCCAGGCGGGAGAAGTCATTCGATGATTTTCCCCCCTTAAAAAAAAATGCTTAGGAGAAGTTTTTAAGATATTAGGTAAATAAACAATTTTAACAACAAGAGGGGGTTGAAGTCGGATTTTTGAAAGTATCACTAACTCTTTAGTAGGTAATAGAGACAAGGGTCAATCCGTCGCATTTTTTTTTCGTGTGGACTGACTTTTTTTTTTTTTTTTTAAGGGGGGAAAATCTCTAGCCGGTGCCCCGGGGACCCGTTAGGTTCTCCGCGACTCCGAATCGGCATCGGCCCTATTGGGCCCCATCTGTGGTGGTCTGATGGCTCTTTGAGGCCTGACCTATCCTATAATTGTATATGGTTATGTTTATGTTTGTTTGCATTGTTATTTTAAAGGATATTGTATAAAGCTATTATAGCCTTAAAGGGACATGTAATGGCTAATTAATTACGTAACATGATAGTAAGCTTGTTTTTCCTTGATAGGGTCAAGATGTATTACAACGGCTTTGGGTAGTTATTAGGTAGTACCTAATTATGTTATTTCCTTCCGCCATTGTTACAATTACGATTGCTTACTTAAAAATACTTACTGCTATTGTTTTCGAAGACTTCAATTTCATTCTAAGGTTGTTTAAAGTTTGTATTTTTTTGATTAACAGTTGCCTAACTGAATTCGTAAGTGATGAAAATAGTATATACTTATTTATCGAATGATACTATTAGGAACCTCTGCGTAAACCGTGATCATACTTAATTATCATCAAACATAGCTCGTTAGCTATAACATGTATGTAACGTAACAACAACCACGTCATCACCGCATCGAAATGTAGTTAATTAATTAATCTAAATTCACATGCATGTGGTTCAAATCATTGATGTTGGAAGGTAGGGGGCGAATCTATTTTGCACCTTACAACACCAATTACCACTGCCGTTCTCGTTAAAGGTGCCGGCAATAAAGCCATTTTCTAAGGCCCTTTGTGGCCATTGTCTCATAGAAAATATAATATTACCGAAAACCCTTGAGGTCGCATCGTTTCCCAAAAGCCAGGAATGGGCTTTTCAATTAAAATTTTATTCACCGGTCTCGGGCACGGAAGCGAAAAGGTCTCATAGGTTAGGAAAGGTTTAAAAATATTTTGTCGGCTCTTTTGTTTTGTTATTTTCGTGTCAGGGTGTTACTAACGTTGTTTTGTTTTGTGCTTAAGTCATAAATATAAGATTAAATATTTTACGTAAAAAAGGTTGGTATATTTTTCCGCGGAGAAAATTATATTTAAACTTTTTGTTCATAAACTGCATATGTTTTTATAAAGAAAACTGACTTTAAACTCTAGAAATAGCAACATCTCACACACTCTGACTTTTATTTTTCAAGTAGAAACTACTTTCATTTCACAAAAGCTCATTCCAGATAATAACACAGTTATGCCAGACGGAACATCAAGTCTACAATTTATTGGAGGTCTGCAGAAAATTGTTTGCGAAAATAGCGTCGATTTAGCACAACTAGGATGTGTTAAAATCTTGAGAAAGAACTTTACCGTCGTTCAGTTGCGAGTTGGGAAACTAGGCTGTATGAAGTTGTCGCCTGAGCCGCGAGCAAAAAGAAAATTATAGGTAAAACATCATGGCGGCTGTTTTCCACAAAATGGCACAAGTCATGCTTGTTTTTCGGTCATACTTTTATTTTTTTTATGAAAATTGATGTTAAATAAGACACTTCAATTATCTACTGGCTATAGTATTATGTAGACATTTTACTAATATAATATTTACTAATATCTACTTATAGATGTAAATTTCCGTATTTCATAATTTTGTTCTCTTTGTCAAAAAGAACATTGTCAAATACTTACGTTACGTTACTTGTTTCAACCAAAGAGATATTTGCCATCAATAAATAAACAGAATATTGAACTATTTGGAAGTATGAAAAAAAAAACATGGCCGTCGCGCTTTGCAAACAGCAAGTTGCAAAGTTGCCAATGCAAAAAGTGCTAGAAAAGATATTTAAAACGAAATGCATTAAACTGGGCGCAACTGAAATAATATTTTAATGGATATTTAAATGTACCACAATAAAGTGGCAAAGAGCATTCACTCTTATTATAACAAATTAATATTTTAGGTAAAATAATGACTGTTAAACTTGATACCTAGGTTGTATTCAAAATTAATCAAACAGTGTGATGGGAAATAAATAAAATGAACCTTAATGTTGTTGTAATGAAAAGTGATTTTCCTTTGGCCGTGTTCGTCTTTATTTTAATACGCAGTATTCATTAAAGTTTTTAATTATAAAATTATATTTGCTTTACGATTGAGTGACCGCAACTACCTATGTATGTGTGTGAACGAAGGGGTCTGGGTCGGATAATGTGCTATTAAATTTTAAATTTTACAATCTGAGCTGTATAACTATAATTAGGTCAGCAATTATTCTGATGACTACATTTTATAACACACACTAACATGTCTAAAGCTTTTTATGACAAATTGCGGCTTGTGGGGGATTCGGGGATTGGGGAGACTGGGGAGGGGGTAATTGGGCCTCTGGTAACCTCACTCACACTACGAAACATAATGCAAGCGTTGTTTCACGTCAGTTTTCTGAGAGGCCGTGGTATCAGTCCTGTTGCGCCGGCCCATTAATGCTGAAGCATGGCTCTACATTAAAATTGCCTTTTAGGATTACTAGCTTCCTTTTAGTTCAGTTGTACCATTATTAGTTCTATACCACACCGTACTACTGAAGTGTCTTTTCTTTTCTGAAAGACATCATCAACAGCCTATAAATGCCCACTGCTGAGCAAAGCCTCTTCTCACACGGAGAAGGTTAGAGCGTTAATCACCACGCTTGCTCAATGCGGGTTGGCGATTTCAAACTTATACCTCTAATTAGAAATTATAAGTCCAGGTTTCCTCACGATGTTTTTCCTTCACCGTTTGTCAGTGGTGTCTAAATAATCTTAGAAAGTACATATAGCTCGGAAAAAGTCACATTGGTACTTGTCGTTGGTAGGTTTCGAACCTGCACCCAGGTTCGAAACCTACCAACGCCCATCATGCATGAGAAGTGGGCGTCTTAAACCTCCGGGCCACCACGACATGATAAAAAGTAATTAAAATAAAACGTGTTAGTAACCTTATTAAATTAATCATTTATGAAATAGTCTCAGCTAATTAAAAGATAAATCTTATCCGATTAACAATAAAACAATCAATTTAAACCGTAATTACATTTAGCTGTAATCTGAGCAGTTAAATCGAGTAGTTAAACCGATTAAATACATGATCGATAGTGTGTACCGTTTCATGAATACTTTTATAGCGATTGGGATTTATTAACGATTTTAAAATGGAATATGATATAATTGTCACGCTTGCTATAAGTACCTACCTTATGTTAAGTGCTCACTTATAATAAACTTATAGTTACTAGGTAGGTAGGTAGATACTACTTTAAGTTTGTCAAGTTTTCGAAAATCAAATAGATGTCTTATGGAAAACGTAACTGAAATTCTCGGTTAGCAGACGTCTGCTAACAAAAAATCTCAGTTCCGAGCTCCGGTCCAGGCAAACGCATTATTAGACTCATTCGTTTTTACTTGTTTCAGTTTTAAAAAAGGAACTATAACCCAACGTGTTATGAAAATTTATAAACACACTCGCAACTTGATGAAAACTTTACCTTCACATAAATTGAAGATTCCATAAGTCTACGAACATTCTGTGACGTGATAGTGTCAGGTGATGTTATCTACGGAGCGGTTGAAGTGCCGCCATGTTGAACTATTCTCTGTTAGCACTACTCCTGCATAGTTTAAGGGGTTAATAACGGCATGCAGTAAAGCTTTGCTCCTATATTGAATTTCATAAGTGATATTAAAGTTGAGCATACATCGTGTTGTATTATGATATCGCATTTTATGAAGCGTATTGATTGGCTAACTTTGCTTATTTGGGGGTTATTATGACGCGAATGTTACTCTACTTTAAATTTATGGAATTTGTTAATACTATTTAAATTATAGTTTTTTTTATTATAACGGACTTAATATTATACATTCGTTACGACGGAAAATTTTTCTATCTAGGTACAAAAAACTAATCATTTTGAAAGCATGATAAACAAATAACATGTCACGATAAACAACAAGACCGAAGTAATATCATTCTAGAATTGCTGTTTTTACTCTAATTAGCTGGAAATTTCCCCTCAAAGCAAACACTAAAGAGTCACTCAGCAAAATGTCTACAAGTAATACCTATCGGCTGCTTGAACCGTCGCCTGTGTACTTTTAGTAATTTGATAGACTCTTACCACAGTACTCTGCGGTCTCTCAAAGAGTGAAGAGCCCTTTCCTTAGCAGAGAGACTCCTTAGATGCGTAAATTTATAGGTCGTGGATTTAACCTATATTTTATGGATCCTGGCGTATTGTTGCTGAAGTGACCTGAGATTTTTCTGGTGCTGATGCCAAAGATGGATTTGGAAACATATCTGTAAAGGGTTTTTTTCAAATGAATAAAGTAGCTTCTGTCACTCTCCAGCCTCACTAACTATCCCCAGAACCAAAAAATAATTATATAAAAATGCTTACCAATGCTTGTTATAGCGTAACAGATTTATAAAATAAAAATCCAGGATTTTTACGCGGAATTTATGCTCGTAAACTCACAACAACCAATTGTTTCTTCCTTCTTTTTTCGACCTGTCAGTTATGTATGTCAGTTTAGAACATTTGAAAATGGAATTGCATGACGTTATTTTTTTTTTACGAACGAGAATTTACGGTTAGTTTTATGCTTATCATAATTATTATGGACTATGTAAGACTGGGTTGGTTGTGTGGTCAACTATTAAACATTCTAGCTTATCGTTTTCCTTGAAATTTTAATGACTATAACCCTTAGGTTAGTTTACGTCCGGGGCTGAACATCCTATCATAAGTTGGGTGACGTCAGCAAGGTAAAATTATGAAGGTCCAAAATAATTTCTAACGTTCAATAAATTTTCGCCAGTTTAATATTAGATTTCTTGCTAATATTCTTAGAAGGTTGCTTTCAATTTTAAACCGTTTATCGGGTGGATTATTTTTAAAGAAAAATTGTGTATAGCGACGATGATGTTCTATTCTCATAAATCGTAATTAACGTAGATTAAAAGGTTTCTATTCAATATATTAAATTTCTCAAATTTTCTTAACAAAAAATTCATGGTTTCTACAAAGTATTCATAAAACGTTTTTCATAATTCATCTGGGAAAATATGACTGCCTCGTTGGCCGAGTGGTCGCAAGTGTGATTGCCGGGCAAGGAGTCTCGGGTACGATTCCCGCCGGGCAAAGTATTACTGGGTTTTTAAAAAATTCTCAGTAGTAACACGGAGTCTGGAATTGTGCCCGGTATATGGCAATAGGCTCACCCCCTATTACATGGGACTCATAACATAAATAGTGAAGAGTGGGTGTTACATTGTACAGTGGCATAATGTGCACCTCTGCCTACCCCTTCGGGGATAAAAGGCGTGATGATACGTTATGGTATGTCTGGGGAAATATGTTTGATATTTGGTCACATAGTGATGGAGCAAAGATAAATGATTTTTCGTTAGTCTTAATTAACTCGAGCAAAATCCTATTAGGAATGAATCAAACAATATAAATTACGGTCAAAATTACATTAAGCACTAGATTATCTATCTACATTATGCTCAAAGGTCAGGCTTAAACATTTAGCCCCATTACAAATAATAGATCAAATCTAGTTTTACATTACAAAATAGATAAAGTTATTACCCAGTACTTATAGATACATTTTCACTCAAATTTTGCCGCCATTTTGCCATCATTATCGCAGTCTAACGAGTAAAAAACCGCTCACGATTATGCTCTCAACCGCTCAAAAAATACCGTTTATTATTCTATATTTTATCTTCGTACACATATGGTTAAATCCGCTTTTTCCTTGAAGTTCAAATGATTGACAGGCTCGGTAATCTCATCCTTTCTTTACGTCATCAGAGCCTTGAGATGTTCAGTCTAAGAGATATAAAGAGCATGCCATTAATTTTACGTATAGGTATAACTTTTTTACGGAGTACATGTCGACCTAAGTTGGGTTTTTTCGTCCGATCCGCATTCTCTGGAAAGATATAAGTTTTTCATCACCAACGTATGATGCCGTAGAGGCTTTATGGCTTGTCCAAAACCTCAATAATACTGTCATATTCACCAATATTACAGTGAGAACATAGCAGCAACTATAAAAATAATTGGTGCCTTACAGTAAATCTGGAAAACTGTGTGATCCGCTGCAAGACATAGTCTACGTAATTTACATTGTAATTCAACCTTTTTAGGAACTGTGAAATGATTCTTAAAGTGGCTGTATTAAACATTCAACCTATCAAAACATCAAGCAACAGGGGTCCCTGTTGTTAAGCTACAAGCTACTAACCAAACGTCAATTTGACAGATAACCCCTTTTCGTTCCAACCCTAAGTAGAGCCACGTAACAAAACTATTATAATATACTTTGGGAAACTTTGAACAATTTGTGCTCTGCGCCGCTTTGAGTCGGCTCGTTTAGTAGCAAGTACACTCGAAGGCGCACTAAAGACATAGTTTCAAGCAACGGGTTACATTTACCCCCCTAACTACATTTTTTATTGCCAGTAAAAAACGTTTAGGGAACTCTATTTTCTACTAAGTGTTTTGAAGACATCAGTGTTGCCAACGAAGCAACTATAAAGGCAAACATTGTGGTTTCTGTACGAACTGCTTTAGGTAAATAGGTTAGGTCTAGGTCTTAGTGGATGTTAGACTAATTGCCCAGTAAACTAGGAGAATTTTGTGGTTACGTTACAGTAGCTTTTAGCGTGTACAATGTTACGGAATGAGGACTTGTTACAGTGTTCGGCTATATCAAGTCAAGTATTTACATGATTAGGGAAATGTTTGCTGTTGACAGCGAAGCTTGAAGAGACTATCGTAATTCGTGGACTATTGTTATAGTGCCCCGAGAGGCAAGGGTCACACGACATGGAAGGTATTACTAAATTGTTATCAAATAAATCTATAGCGTAACTGCAGGTCGCTAAAGCTCATTTTACCCTGTAATAATCTGGTATTCACTGCATTACTATTGCGTGTGTTGCAAAAACGACAGTAATTGCTCCGATATCTGTTTGATCAGTAATCGTTCAGTAATCTAATGAATATCCGTTTCCATTCCCTTGCTGAACCGTCAGCACTGACAACTCGTTCACCGATCTCGATTCGTTCAATCAAGATCTGATGGAGATTTTCATTCATTCGCCAGATGCGCGAGCAAATCTTAAAACCATTAATTTCCAAGACATTTCTAAGTTTAGATTTTCATTTGAATGAAATATGAATGCGCAAATCTTACTTTCAAGGACTTAATGTTGCTAGTGTATTATTTATTGTTAATATTTTTGCGGTTCATTTCTAATATCGATTTTGGTATAAGGTGTTAGGGTTTCTTTTTGTTTGTTGGTTGTGTTGTGAATGCTTTTAGTGGTACCGTTTTGTGAGTGAAAGATAGTGGATTTGTAGGGGTGCGACGGAATCTTTGGGGTATTTGTAAGTGGTGATGATAAATGACATTTGTCTTGTTTTATAGCTAGGTGATAATGCCCTTAGATCACTTGCAGGCCGACATAAGGATAACTTAGATTTACGACGATATTATTCTCACACATTCTATCTGTACAGAAGATACTCATGAGAGGGATAGTGTCACTTGGAATGCGCACATAATTTTTTTTTTTTGAGAAATATTTACGCAATATGGTCCCTTTTTGTTTAATGCAGAACGCGAAGAATATAAAATGTAAAATTGATGTACACTGAAACTTATCAACCATTTATTGAGGAAGATAAGTTATAAGAATTACTCTTTTATTATATTTTAGCCATGATCGTCCCACTGCAGGGCAAAGGCCTACCTACCCTCTTTCCACTCATCTCTTCTTAAAGCTTTCTGTGGCCAATTCTTTTCATAGGCGTCAAGTTCATCCGCTTGGAGCGCGAAACTCAAATCGCTGAAGTTGGTCATAAAGCCGCAAGCTTGGAACTGGGCTGGTCATGTCTGCCGCATGTCAGACGAACGGTGGGCAAAACTCACTACTGGGTGGAGCCCATTCAACGTCAGTAGACTTCGCGGTAGGCAGCGGTAGGCTCAGAAAGAGATTGCGAGATGAACTACTCTAACCGTCAATTAAGTTAAATTGTCAGAGCAACAAAATTCTTTACCTATTTTTTGTTTATATCTTTTTTTTTCTTATTTCTTTTTAAAGTAGCCTCACACTAAGATTTTCTCCTGTGTCGTGGGTGCGTTTACAAACATACAAGTTCACGTACATATTACACCCAGACCCGGAACAACAATCACACAAAAAGTTGTTCCGTGTGGGAATCGAAACCGCGACACGTTGCACGGCAGTCGGTTGCCCAACTACCGCGCCAACCGTGCCGTCAAAATAAAATAAAAATGTCAAGAAAATACTAATATTAAGAAAACTACACACATCGAGTGTAAAGTGGTCATTTAAAAAAATTATATCCCCCATTAAAATAAACAACGCCTAAGCATCAAGATAATCAGCTACACTTACCCTTTAACAAAAATTATGTACCCGGTAGTGTTCCAAAACGTGATAAAAGGTCAAGGAAAAAGATATTTCAATAGCAATCTATTTATACGCCCCCGAAAATGCCGAAAACACGCGAGCTTCCCCCTTTTATCGCAACTAATCTGGGTGGGGATATATCATAATTACTGTGCGTGACAGTTGGATTACTGGCCAATCGTGGTGATTACGTGAGCGATTGTGTAACACTTGAAATAGAAAGGTCTAAGTAGGAACCAAGGTCATTAGTACCAGGGTTGGCTCCCCTAAACTTGTGGGGGATTAATAATATTTTCTTTCATTTTCTTCGATTACTTTCAGGGTAAATGGAGTGTGATTGTTTGAAGTAATTTGTTTTAAATGATTGAGTATTTTCGCAAGTAACTTGAGATGTGATCTGTTGATTTGACCTTAAAGATCTTTATTGTATTTGTTTATGCTGCTAGTGTGGTCAAGTCTGTCGTGGAGAACCTAACAGGTTACTGGGCTCCGTGCAGAAATGTGATGGTAAACAATTGGCGCAGCTTCTGGGTGTACAGAAGCGGCGCCAATTGGGATGATGACAGGGTATGAAAATTAAAAATCTATTTAGTCCGTAAGTTAGGTAAAAAAAAATATTAGACACGTATTTTTTATTTTGATGTATAATAAAATAATACTTAGATAAAACGAATCAAAGTTTAGGAGTGGAGGCTACATAGAAGTGACGTCATGCGACATTTCAAATCAACAAATCGTCGAAAGTATTCGTTTCTGTAAGAAATTAAAAAATACGTGTCTAATGATTTAAAATAATCTACCAGACGGAAATTACGCATCTACCCTATTGCAACCCTTTTTTATAATAGATGGGCTGCGGCATGGGTATAATAGATGCGGGACGGCGAGCATGGGTGGCTCCCCGTCCGACCAGAAACAGACCCGAGCGTACGGCGCGTCACGTTCCGCGCGCGCCTCAAAGAGCCATCAGACCACCACAGATGGGGCCCAATAGGGCCGATGCCGATTCGGAGTCGCGGAGAACCTAACGGGTAACCGGGGCTCCGGCTCGACGTGCAGGAGAAGGAACGGGGTGGTTTTTAGTCAGTAAGAGTCTGACACTCCCTTCCGCCTCACCCAGGCGGGAGCAGTCATTCGATGATTTTCCCCCCTTAAAAAAAAAAACCCTATTGCAACCCTTTTTTATAATAGATGGGCTGCCGTTTGTCTACTATCTCGCCTGGTAATAGGCGATGATGCGGTCTACGATAGAGCATACTAGAAGCGTTGCCGACCTTTTTGGCATTTGAGGATTAGGGATCAGTCTTCAAGACTGAAGAGATTGAGGAGGAGAAGGGTGTCAGGCCTCTGGTAGCCTTGCTCACACGATGAAACACTACGCAAGCGTTGTACACGCCGCCCGGGTTTCGCCGTGGTATCACTCCAGTTGAGCCGTCTCATTCGCCCCGAAGCATGGCTCTCCCACACTAAATTCGTAAAGTTTAATAATTATATATATACTCGTAAAGTCTATTTATGTTATTTGTTTCTTATGCCTATTTTTCGCCGATTTCCTATTTAACCCTAAGATTGACTGGGAGAGAATGCCATATGGCATTCATGTCCGCCTTATGTACCATTACTTGTTTCTGTGTACATTAAAGTTTAAATAAATAAATAAATAATTTAAAGTTAACAAGTCTTGGTCAAAAGATACTTCAAATGCAGTGTATCTTTTAGACCTCTAAAGCTCGAGGACCGCTTAAAGAAGTGTTCTTGAATATGTAATTTATTCGCCGAAAATTATGCGCCCTCGGTGTCTTCCAAAATTTTTAATCTTAAGGGGTGTTTGAGTGAGCTCTATCATTTAAGAGTTTCTAATTAGTAAGATTTACATAATAAGTATGGAGTCGATGTTACATAAAGCAGCAAAACAAGAAAAGATTCATGAATGTAGATGAAACGAAAGATTTCCTCGTTGGCCGAGTGGTTGCAAGTGCGACTGCTGGGCGAAGGGTCTCGGGTTCAATTGCTGGGTCGGGCAAAGTATTACCGGGTTTAAAAAAAAACTTAGTAGTATCACTGCGTCTGGAATTATGCCCGGTATATGGCAATAGGTTCACTCCCTATTACATGGGACTCATATCATAAGTAGTGAAACGTGGTGTTACATTGTACAGTGGCATTAAGTACCGTAATGCACCTCTGCCTATCCCTTCTAGGATAGAAGGCGTGATGTTATGTTATGTTATTTTGTGAAGCGAAAGAATGTATGTTGTGTTTATTTTATTTATTATTTATTTTAATTAAATAGTATAACATTACAGTCGTAAAACCAAGGCGTTATGCATTTCAAATAATCATAAAAAGAAAAAATTTAAAAAAAGCAAAATGTATGACAGAACACGATTCTGTGAGCTGATTTGGCGAGCTTTTGTCTCTGCCTACCCTAATTGAAGGCAGGCATGACTACATATAAGTATATATATATATATGTTATTGTCTAACATAGTTTAAAATCTAAATCACATTTAAGTACTTTAGTAAGTAACTTTTCAGTATTGAACATTTTTTGTTAACATTAATCTCTGAAGTGCGGAAGTTTGTGCTAAATTTTACGCCTAGTTATCTCAGGCAAGGATCTGTCCTTGCCTGAGATAAGTGAATGGCCTCTGGGCCATTCACTTCGACAGTTCATTCATGATTAAACAGTGTAATGTAAAACGTTAAGGTTTTAACCTAACTCTGTACTGTTCTGAAGCTGAGATATTATTTAAAGTATAATGTACTTAGTACTAGCTGAAAGCGGAACTTCGTCTGCGTTTTTTTAAAAATTAACGTATGTTACATACATACATAACATCACGCCTTTTATCCCCGAAGGGGTAGGCAGAGGTGCACATTCTACCACAGTACAATGTAACACCCACTTTTCACTAGTTGTTATGAGTCCCATGTAATAGGGGGTGAGCCTATTGCCATATACCGGGCACATTTCCAGACTCCGTGCTACTACTGAGAATTTTAAAAAACCCAGTAATACTTTGCCCGACCCGGGAATCGAACCCGAGACCCTTTGCCCGGCCAGTCGCACTTGCGACTACTCGGCCAACGAGGCAGTCAGAATGTAAGTTACTCCTTAGTATATTAGCTACCAGCCAATAAACGTCCCGTCAAAATCTATCCAGCCGTTTCAGAAATTAGCCAGTACAAACAGACTAAGAGACAGACCGACAAACATGGTAAAACGTGTTATTTTGCTAAAGGTGTTGTGTGTATAATCACATGCAAGTAATAAAAAGCGGTTACTTTAATATTACAAACAGATAGATGATGGAGTGTGTCAGTGTGTGAGTGTCATTTAACTCGTCGAGTATCATAGATACATTATAGACACAATTATAGAACAATAGGTTGCGGTCACCGGTGACCGCTTGGTGTATGACAGTTTAATCTAATCAATACTCCTAAACCTTCTTCGGGTATCCAACAGCTGTAGCTAAATGCCATTTAGCGCTTATCTACATGTAGAGTAGAAAACTAATATAGATGGAATTGACGTAAATTTTGACACTTGTCAGTGTCATCCCCATACATTTTGATTTCTACTCTCTCTGTAGACAAGCGCTTATGTGTCGTTTGGCTACAGGCACTGAGCTGATTATATTATAGATTAAGCATTTGATTCCCTGTGTTGCTACCCTATAATACAACCAATCACCTAGTTTATTTTATATTACGAACCCTATATATACCCTATATACGAACGAAATCAGTTTTTTTTTAACTACCAACACCAACCAGCCTGTTAGGCATAAAAATTATGGCAAACCTCACATCTGTATCAGAAGGGCCATCGTGCAGCAGTACCATCGCGGGTCAGAGGTTGTTAATCTTGACCCACAATTAACAAGTGTGGGAGAGCCATGCTTCGGCACGAATGGGCCGGCTCGACCGGAGTGATACCACGGCCTCACAGGAAACCGACGTGAAGCAACGCTTGCGTTGCATTTGGTCGTGTGAGTGAGGTTACCGGAGGCCCAATTACCCTCCCCTTCCCCAATCTCCCCAATCCCTGAATCCCCAACGATCCTCAAACTCCTAATCCCCAAAAGGCCGGTAACGCACTTGTAACGCCTCTGGTGTTCCAGGTGTCGACAACGCCGATTGCTTACCATCAGGTGATCCGTCTGCTCGTTTACCGGCTTATGCCATAAAAAAACAAGCGTGGTGATTAATGCTCAAACTTTCACCGTATGAGAAGAGGCCTTTGGTTACCCAGCGGCCATTTATAGGTTGCTTATGATGTTAATATGGTAGTATTCTAAACAACGTTGCACCAACTTCGTATTTAAACAAATGTCTACTACCACCATAATAAAGTCCAGATCACGTAAACCATTTCAAACGAGAAAAGAAACCAATTGACCGTGGAAAAAAAAGCAAATCAAATTTGTCTCAATTTAAACACGTTCGCAGTTCATTGCTGACTTAGGACGCAAGGAAAATAAACTCGGACACCGGTTAAGTAAATTAAATGAGGAAGTTGGGAATAGGGATTCTTTTATATTAATCCCCTAGCGAGAGGTCAGAGGTGGAGAGCATTTAACAGGGTGGTGACATGTCTATTTTTCTCTGATGGTACACTGTTGGGTGTGGTTGACTGTTTTTGTTGTTCGTTGTTTCAATTTGAGATAATTTTATCTAATCATAACATAACATCACATCATTTATCCCCAAAGGGGTAGGCAGAGGTGCGGTACTTAATGCAACTGTACAATGTAACACCCACTTTTCACTATTTAAGTTATGAGGCCCATGTAATAGGGGTGAGCCTATTGCCATATGGCACATTTCCAGAACCCGAGACCCCTTGCCCGGCAATCGCAACTCGGCCAACGAGGCAGTAAGTTTTATCCAATTTTACACCAACAAAATTATAAAAGTTTAAGTAATCGTAATACCTCATTATAAAGTGAACAATTCTTAATGTAAGTAAACTTAAAATTTAATTAGGAACACCACAAAATTGCTGTTTAAAAGTCCCTTCAAAAAAAGCCGCCGAATTAACAGTAATTTTACTACCGTAGTAGGTAGTTTTACCATATTTGAACACCACTTAATATAACTATTATCTACATCAACCACTAGGCTTACAAAAAGTACCCATTCAACAAATTCTCCACATACCTTTACTAACAACGAAACACAGTCAACAAAATACATCTACAGAAATATAGCACAAGATACACGTTTCCCATTTTCTGTCAATCTTCCGCCATTCAGCCCACTTGGCCTGATTCAGCCATTCTCATCGAAGGCCAACCTTGACCTTATCCTAAACTTATTCACAATTGTTCAGGAGACAACAAGATTTCCGATTATGGCCCCATTGTGACTATAACATTTTTTATGTTAACGTAAACTAGAAATTGACTTGATACGCACGGGCTACTCTTGGCATCGGTGACCACCAATTGTAGTTTTTCGGAAGCCTGTTTTAGCTTTTTGTTCAAATTTTAACGGCTGAATTCATTTGTATTGGCAAATGGTAAGATCAAGGTCAGTATTGAAACTAATTATCGCTTAGTTATGTTCATTTCTTCTTCGTATAAGAAGAGGCTTTTAGTCATTAGTGGGTTAGTTACAGGCAGAAAATGAGGTGACCAAGGAGCTAACTCTTGAATCCAAGTCCTATCGATCGACATTGGTATTGTGAAATTTCGTACTCTTGAGTTGCAACGCTAGCGCCCATTGCATCCGTATTGCGTGAATATTTAATGAACTTAATGGTTTGGCTTGAGTTTGGCTTTATATTCCGCTCTCTGAATGTTATTTTAACAACTACGATTGGGTTGTACGGTTTTGACATTGAATAATTATTGAGATTTTATTGGATTGAAATTGTATTGACATTGAGATAGGTTTCAAGAGTAAGCACCCAAAGCCGTAGATCTACTGTTAGTTGAATAATGAAGGCAGAATCAAGATAGTTTAAATTAATCTTGATGGCGGCAATAAAATAAACAGTTTCGTTTATAGAGGTCATGTTTATTGCCAGGACATTAACTTGAAGGGTCCCCGGAAAGCCCTAAAAGATGTGCGAACGACATATTTGCTTTATGTAGTTTCATTTATTATAGTTGTTTGAAACTAACAAAAGATTGTTCCGTAATTGAGTGTCTTACGTATATTTTGACCTGTTTATCCTTTTTTTTACTAACCTACGTGTTGCTAATTCGAGGAATTGATTGATTACTTCGTTGATAAAGTTACTGCTATTGGGACTGTTATCCACGAGATATTTAAGTTAAATCTGTAGACTGCTACTTTTTTGTATTCCACGTTAAACTGTATAGAGGTAGATAGTTATGTGCTATTTTCGACTTGGAATAGAGATAAAACCGAATTATATTCACGTGTCTTGTATCACATCATTTTATTTCACAAAACAATAGTCACGAAGCTAGCACGTGCTATAAAAAGCAACATCTATGTCATTATGTCATCAGAACCTAATGTGTTACCTTTCTTAACGCGTGGTATATCGTAAGAACCTGATACAATACGGAAAAAGATTACATTTCCGACATAATGCAGCCTTGATAACTTCCTGTTCAATAGTGTAAGAGTAGATAATTTTGTATTATAAGTTTCGGCAGATATACAAAATTAATTATCTTTTTCGGCTTACACACGTAATCATTTGACAAGTAACTCGACTAGTTTCAAGCCTCCAGCATAGCTTATGCATAGCTGTAGCAGATAAGTTTAAAAAACATCTGATTGACGTTGCTACTACATACATACATAACATCACGCCATTTATTCCCGAAGGGGTAGGCAGAGGTGCACATTATACCACTGTACAATGTAACACCCACTTTTCACTATTTATGTTATGACTCCCATTTAATAGGGGGTGAGCCTATTGCTATATGCCGAGCACAATTCCAGACTCCGTGCTACTACTGAGAATTCTTAAAAACCCAGTAATACTTTGCCCGACCCGATTGGCAGTCGCAATTGCGACCACTCGGCCAACGAGGCAGGGAAATATACTTTGTATATAATTATTATGTGTTACTAGCTTCTGCCCACGACTTCGTACGCGCAATCCTGTTTTCTCCCGTTACCGTAGGATTTTCAGGACGTTTTTCTGTCATAAGAACCTTCTCCTGGTAATAATAAACACAACAAAAATCAGTCAAATCGGTCCAGCCGTTCACAAGTTGTGGCATGACAATGGGTAACGGGTTTCATTTATATATAGAGATTTGTAGATATTAAGAAAAATAGTTTGGCAATATTAAACTTGTCGAGTACCGTCATTATAGACACAATTATAAAACAATAGGTTGCGGTCACCGGTGACCGCTTGGTGTTGGCCAGTTTAAAGAAAGTTCAATACTTGTAATTGTTCTGTTTACTTTCAATAGAAAATTTATTATTTCAATAGAAAACAATTTCTAAAACTTTCATATCGTATTGGTGTATGCCATGAAATTGCTATTAGCAAACAAGCTCATATTTAAAACAATATTTAACCTCAATGAAGTAAATGTTGAGAAGTAAGTAAGTACTGATGCTTAGACTTAAATTAATCCGTGTTTTTTGAATAATAGTCTTTTGTTTTTAATGATGGAGGTAAACCTTCAAAAGGCACCCAGCTTTTTGGGGATACCAGACTAGGGAGTGTGAGATTTATACCTCACCAGAACCCGCCGCTCAGAGTGCCATGCTGGGCACTCCTCGAGCGTGGACTGTGCGGAATCCAGATCACCTCCGCAGTAATGGATAGTGGTGACAAGTTGTCGTGGCCTCTCGCCCAATCCTTAAATAATAGTCATATGTTTTCTACACAAATGTTTCGTCATATAAAGGAGCTGGCATTAGAATTCAGTTGTTTAGTCACAATAGAGTTGTTTACGAATACGAAGTGTTTTACATTAAGAACTTTATCGAAGTTAAATTAATCAATGCTCCATACACCCAAAGGTTGCCTGGTAGATATCGCTTTTAGCGATAAGGCCGCCCTTGTACCCTCTTTATTTTCTGTAATTTCTCTTGATATTGTATAATTACTCGCTTGGTGTACAATAAAGCATATTATTATTATTATTATTATTATTAACCAACGTTGCTTTTAAAAGAAGAAAGTTTTAGTAGGACAATAAGGGCTCCTTAAAAATCCCCATGATGAATATTTCAGAAGATTACGCTTGCAATAATAAGAAGAACGCAGGCGTAATATCAACTGGGATTAATCTCGAGCAAAAAAAATACATTTCTGTCACATACAGAGTGTTTCTAAGTCACACAATCAAAAGTTGGCTGGGAAATTGTCCAATTTATTCTGTGCGATGACGTCACAGCGTCAGCCATCTTACGTGATGAATAGGGTCTGAGCAGAATTACTTACTCAACGTTTAGTTAACTTCAGTTATTTCGGGAATATTTTCCTTGTTTCTTTTGGTTCTCGTTAACACGTCCGTAGGGCTGTCGATGATTTTTTGATTGTCGTGGTGGCCCGGAGGTTAAAGACGCCCACTTCTCATGCATGAGGGTGCGGGTTCGAAACCTACCAACGGCAAGTACCAATGTGACTTTTTCCGAGTTATATGTACTTTCTAAGATTATTTAGACACCACTGACAAACGGTGAAGGAAAAACATCGTGAGGAAACCTGAACTTATAATTTCTAATTATAAGTTTGTAATCGCCAACCCGCATTGAGCAAGCGTGGTGATTAATGCACTAACCTTCACCGTGTGAGAAGAGGCTTTGCTCAGCAGTGGACATTTATAGGCTGTTGATGATGATGATGATGATGATGAGGGCTGTCGATGTGGATTAAAGACGTTTTTGTTTTATTCCCAATTTACTTGAGTCGTAATGACATTTAAAATCAATTATAACGAGTTTAAGATTGCATGATACGAACATTTTCTTACTGTTTTATGAACATAAAACATGTATCAACTTAGTAATTGTTAATGCTGATTTCATCAAGAGGAACATGTTAGATATCTAACTGTTACAAACTAGGAGCTTACAGTAAAATACCAATTTTTTTACATAATAGATTGTACCTAAAAACATAATACAAAACTTTCACAATCCAATATATTATTGAATAGTCCTTCAATGAAAAGGTGACAACCCTAGAAAAGGTATTGCAGAAAAAGGCCCATAGACAACCATTTTGTGTATGATAACAATAGACCAACTTTTATAATTTGGTTTCTTATAAGAAAGAAGACCTTAATAACGTTATTGTGTCGTCTAAATGAAAATATTAGCTTTTTGCTTGTCATTTTGAACACGGAGCCGAGGCAACTTTGGTTGCTTGTTTAAAATTATATTTTATGTGGAAAATGAGACTGCTTTGTAGACTTATATAGCCTTGGACAAGCTGCTTAAGTAAGTTATGTGTAAGATTCTTGAGTTGGGCATTCGTTTGGAAATGTGTCCAGATTACCCCACCTATTTTGACGGAGATGATAAAGTCAGCAACTCTTTATTGGTTTTACAGAGTTATAATTAATTGGATGTTTAGTTATTTTGGGCGTTATGTTATACTATTACATAAAGCGGAAGAGTTTGCTTTTTTGTTTGAACGCGCTAATCTCCGTAACTACAAGTCTGATTTGAATAATTCTTTTTGTGTTGGATAGCGCATTTATCGAGGATGACTATAGGCTATAATACATCACGCTACGACCAATAGGAGCTGAGCAGACCGTGTGAAACCGCGCGGAAGTAGCTAGTGTTAAATAAATATTAATGATTTGTGTTTTTGTTACAGGTAAATACAATTGTATATCATCATATATATCGTTCAAGATTTATGTAAGTACCTAACCATAATAAATCCTATCCTACTAATATAATATTTACAAAAGTTTGTTTGTTTGTTACTCCTTACCTTCAAAACGGCTGAAGGGATGGGGACGGAATTTGGAACAGGGGTAGGTTATGGTTCTGGAATAACATAAGGCTACTTTTTAAACCACGAGAACGCGAAGCCGCTGGCAAAGGGCTAGCCTAACCCAACCTGCCAACGTCCATACCATGTTGAAAGCACCGGTTCTCGTCCGATTACCGAAGTTAAGCAACATCGGGCGCGGTTAGTACTTGGATGGGTGACCGCCTGGGAATACCGCGTGACGTTAGCTTTTTGTCGCGGAGAACCTAACGGGTAACCGGGGCTCCGGCTCGACGTGCAGGAGAAGGAACGGGGTGGTTTTTAGTCAGTAAGAGTCTGACACTCCCTCCCGCCTCACCCAGGCGGGAGAAGTCATTCGATGATTTTCCCCCCTTAAAAAAAAAAAAAAAAAAAGCCTATCCCAACCTAAATAATTGGGTTAGTATCCAGGATATCAAAATTAATAATCTAATTAGTCCGTCAGTTAGATAATGAAAAAATATTAGACACGTATTTTTTTTATTTTTTCGTATTAAGTTGCAATACTTAGATAAAATGGCGCTAAGTTAAGGAGTGGGAGATCGTTACGTCATAACGTGTTACAAAATGTCGCACGCTGTGACGTCACACGAACTAACTCGTCAGTATCGTCATTATAGACACAATTAAAGAATAATAGGTTGCGGTCACCGGTGACCGCTTGGTGTTTGATCGTCGAAAGTATTTAATTTTGTGAGAAAACAAAAAATACGTGTCTAAAGTTTTAAATTAATCTACCAGACGGACATTAAAATAAAATTTAGGAAACTATCCTATTCAAGGTATTACCTCTAGAATATTGTAGAAGAAAGTCTGCTAGCTATATCATAAGAAAATATTTTTACTGTTTTTAATCCTAAACATACGTAATATTTAACGATAGAGGTTTCAAAGGTCATTAACCTTTTTGTTTCTTGTCATTACAGCTGATGGGTACAAGAAGAACTTTTCTCAGAGCGCTTAGACTTTATGAATTACTTTAATGAATTCGTAACTTACTTGTTTGATCAGCAACAGTGTTCCATAATGGTTTTTGTTTTTTTTTTCTTGTTAATATGGTTATTCATATTTTGAATGTCTTGTTTCATTGGTTGTCCAGGGCAAACCTTTATTTTTAATATTCTAGTCAGAATAATTATATCAAGTTATGTTTATTGCTGCCTCGTTGTTCGAGTGGTCGCAATTGCGACTGCTGGGCAAAGTGTCTTGGGTTCGATTCCGGGGAAGGCAAAGTATTATTAGGTTTTTAAAAAAATCTCAGTACTAGCACGGAGTCTGAAATTGTGTTCGGTATATGGCAATAGGCTCACCCTCTATTACAAGGGACTCATAACATAAATAGTGAAAAGTAGGTGTTACATTGTATAGTGGCATTATTTATACTTTGAGTCGTAGTACTTAGGTACATTTTGGCGTATTTTTTGACATTTAGACTTGACGACAATTTTCGTATTATCGTATTATCTTTTAATGTTCAGTTTTCAAGTGTATTTTGAAGATAGATCGCATAAATAAAAATATAGATCACCAAAAAATGTATTTAGGTGATCGTTATCGTTAGTGCAAAGTTTGTATATTAACTAAAAATCGCGGGTTACTCACGTGAATATACTGAGAAAAGCTCTACTAGTTTCGAACCACAGAGGGGTTCTTCCTCAGGAGCAATGTGCGATGTCGCGGCGATGTCGCGTAGCCTACCGAGTAGGCTGCGTGTTTCTCAGTATATTCACGTGAGTAACCCGCGATATTTAGTTAATTAGGTACGTCTCACGATAGTTATTATAAAAATAATGTATATATATAAAAAAATCGATACTTACTTTTACATCGAGAAATAGCAACCAGGCAAAGTTCGCGCCAACTTTATACCATATTACCTCTATATAAACCATAGTTTATGGTAAAAATACGAGGTCTCTAATTTACCTAGTGTCCAAATTTACAGTAGAAACTTAAAAATATGACTGGTCTGACTGGGAGAACTTCTAATGGCTACTTACAGTGATCACTATCAGCAACTATAAGAGTGCACCGAGTCCTCTAAACGGACCAATTTATCTACCAAATTATCTAAAAACCAAAATGCTCTTTATAAGGCTGTTGGTAGCAGTGTAACTAGGCGTAATATATATTTATCACTTCCTAAGTAAACGGATGCATAGGACCATAACAACGAGGGGTGGAAATGTAAGCGTGACTCCTCTGAAGGTCGAGGGGTCTTTTTGGGCTCGTCTGGATTTCAACCCCTAACAGGGAAGCAAGGGGATGTCGGAAAGACGACAAAAATCGGTGTTTACGACTGAATGAATGATTTAACTGAAGTCTGTCACGTTGGAGCTAAAGTAAATGAAGTTAAGTGTTGATGTTTTAAAAAATAGTAAATTAGAGATTTTTAATTTTGATATTTAAATCGTTTACTTAGGAAGAGTTTTTTCAACCTAGCTTCACTGACAGACAGACGGACAGACAATTCAAGTTTTGACGTTTCAAAAGTGCTTACCGAAGAGATAATTAAAATATTGACTTTCAGTATGATTCTTATATTATATTTATGTAAAATCTAAATAGTGAAAAGTGGGTGTTACATTGTATAGTTGCATTAAGTGCTGTAATGTGCCTACCCCTTCGGGGATAAAATGCGTGTTGTTATATTATCAGTAGGCAGAGGTGTACATTATGCCACTGTACAAAGTAACACCCACTTTTCACTATTTATGTTATGAATCCCATGTATGTGAGGATTAGCCTTTTGCCATATATCGAACACAATTCCAGACTCCGTGCTACTACTGAGAATTTTTAAAAACTCAGTAATACTTTGCCCGACTCGGGAATTGAACCCGAGACCCCTCGAGAGTCAGTCAGTCAGTAAAAATATGACTAATAGAATCGATTCCTAGAAGCAGACAGCTCATAGAAGTAAATAGTAATTTTCCCAAATTAGACCCGTTCTGCCGAAAATAGGAAACGGTTTTCCCATTTATCGGTTGACAGGTCTGACGTGATT
The DNA here is from genome assembly GCA_038387885.1 of Spodoptera picta. Classification (NCBI taxonomy): domain Eukaryota; kingdom Metazoa; phylum Arthropoda; class Insecta; order Lepidoptera; family Noctuidae; genus Spodoptera; species Spodoptera picta. Next base: position 704,972 of record JAZHFQ010000137.1, read on the forward strand.
TTCTTATTTACGAATTCTATTTCGTATAACGTTGTAGATCAAGAAAAATATTTCCGATATTACTTGGATATGATTGGTGGGGGAATTTCCGATAGTACCAAACATATGTGACTAGATGATTTTTATAACATACCTATCTCTATATACGTCTTTTATATTTGGTAGTTGTAGCCAATGGCATTGTTGAATTTAAATTTTCGCGAATTATATTATGAGCGGCATCTAAATGTCGACTTTATACCATTTGCTATTTGACAAATATACTGTATGGGTATCAAACATTATATTAGGCTTCCAAATGACCAAAAATAAAATTATTTTAAGTTTCTCTTAAATAAGTGCTACTACTCAGCTAAAGTATTTCGCCATGACAAAGATTGCAAGAACATTGTTGTAGAGGTATAATAGTACATAAATATATAAGTAGAAAATAAGTGTAATATTTGTACACCGATTCGGTAGAATACCTATATTGTGAGACATTAATTGATATAAAACATCTATTGTATCTACATTCTGGCATATCAAATTTTCTTTCTATAATTTTAGTCTCCGTACTACAGTGTGAATTTAATGCACTGCTGATTTGTGAAAACAATGATCAAGTAGTCGATACACACGCGGATAATGCAATAATCTTAATAAAAGTAGTATTATAATAAAGTTATATTAATGATCAAAGATTTTTACGACCCGTAAACTTATCCCCGCAAAAGGTCAACCCATATCAACGAACAACGTCAAACAATTCGCTGTCAAACATACGTCAACAGCCAACAGCTACGGAGTAAACAGTACGAGTCCCAATCAGTGAACACATTATACCCTAAGTTTTCGGGACCGAATTGCGTCCTCAGGCACAATGATACCCCATGAGCGATTGGCAAAGTTTGCTGCAAGTAATTGCCGGTATCTGCATGCACATTAATCAGCCGTAAGGGGTCTCGGGGGAGTCTGGGGGCAAGAAATGATATTAGGACAGATGGAAGCAGTCTTGTAATGTGAATTCCTTGATTGATACGTCATATTGAAGAACAATGTCGTAGTTTTGGGGTCATAATTGATGTGAAACATAGTTTTTTCGTACGTTTTGTCCGATAACAGTTCTAAGTATGGAATTGTTTTAACTATTTTGATTTTTTGTAACTAATATGAAGTCACAAGTAATGGAGTAAAACCTTAATAGTGTGGGGTTTTCAATACTCTTTGGATTTCCTTGTAGAATGGGCATGCAAATTCTCAATGGTTGACAAAATAGACTCTATTAACTATTCTATATAAAGAGTCTCCAAAATTAAATACCTGATAAATTTAACCAAAACAATTGCTAGTGAAATTTCCGTTTTGATAAAATTATCATTGCAGTTAGCATGTTAATAGAAATATGTCTACAAACAAGACATATTAAATTGTCCTTTCCTTTGAATTCGGTAATGAGATATGCTAAAAGCTGTCTAGTGATGTGTGTGCGCATATACAACAAAATTCCGGAAGAACTAAAATTATTAAATAATATTAATATTTTCAGAAATAAACTGTATAAATGGTTAAATGAACATAATTTTTATAATATAAATGACTTTTTTGATTTAAAAAATGTTTAAATGTGTTTTGGTTCAATTTCTTTTTTTTTTCTTTTATTTTATTGTAATGATTATTGGCGTAATGACAATTGTATTAACAAATATTTTGCATGCAATCTATAGACATTATCTATACAGCTAAACATGTGTACTTTAAAAACAAATTGTAACACCACTGTAAACCATGTTTAAGGCAAATAAAGACTTATCTTATCTTATCTTATCTTATCTAAACACATGTAACTCTAGAGTTACACACTGCTAACGTTTTGGACTGCATTTGCACAATTTGCACATCCCGGAAGACCGACCCAAATTATCTCAAGTAATTACTTACCATGTAGGGAGTGTATATAAACTTAATGTCCGTCAACTTAGAAGTATTCTAAATGGCACCTAAAAGCTTCTGTAATAACATTCAATATTAATTACAGACTGGTAAACTTTTGTTTGATTAGAAAATAGTTTTTCTTTGTTTTCACATAGTCGCTTTTTTGAGAGGGGGGGGGGGAATCATCCAGTGACTTCTCCCGCCTGGGTCAAGGTGAGAGGGAGTGTCAGACTCTTACTGACTAAAAACCACCCCGTTCCTTCTCCTGCACGTCGAGCCGGAGCTCCGGTAACCCGTTAGGTTCTCCGGGGCTCCGTATCGGCAACAGCCCTGTTGGGCCCCATCTGTGGTAGTCTAGTAGCTTGGATTAACTAAAATACCTTACAACGAACTGATAACCATGAAAGTTGGTATGACCACTTTTAAATAGACTTATTTTCATATAACATCTGACTGCCTCGTTGGCTGAGTGGTCGCAAGTGCGATTGCCGGGCAAGGGGTCTCGGGTTCGATTCCCGGGTCAAAAAATTCTCAGTAGTAGCACGGAGTCTGGAAATGTGCTCGGTATGTGGCAATAGGCTCACCTCCTATTACATGGGACTCGTAACATAAATAGTGAAAAGTGGGTGTTAGAGGTACTTCTGTGTGCACCTCTGCCTACCCCTTCGGGGATAAAAGGCGTGATGTTATATTATGTTATGTGTTCATATAACATCCAATAAATTCACAAATTCACTTAACATTACAATTGTACCACAAAATCAAACTAAAACATTCACACCATTCGAAAAAAAAACAGACAGAAAACTCAATTCCTTGTCAAGAAAACAACGAAAGAAAAAAGACTAAAAACAGATCCGATTTGCCACTCGCTACAAATTCAACCCTCAACCATCTCATTAGCAATGCAATGAGATCCAACCGAGTTTTCACATGTAAATAAATGTTTGAGAAAAGAGAAACGCTAACCTAGAGCTGATAAGAGAAAATGTAGGGACTTTGATTACTAGGTGAATCTGTACAAGTACTCTTCTCGTCTAGAATATACGTACATGTGTCGCCAAGCCTATTCTTTCCGGAGGTGTCGAAATAGGTCAAGATCGATTTTTGACACAAGTTGTTTTTTGGGATAAGCCGGGAAATGAACAGACGGATTACCTGATAATAAGCAATCGGCATCGGAACACCAGGGGTGTTACAAGTGCGTTACCAGCCTTTTGGGGATTGGGAATTTGATGATTGTTGGGGATTCAGGGATTGGGAAGATTGGGGAAGAGGTTGGGGATATTTGGGCCTCCGATAGGTCTGAGTGAGGACTCACACGACGAAACACAACGCAAGCGTTGTTTCACGTCGGTTTTCAGTGAGGTCGTGGTATCACTTCGGTCGAGCTGAAGCATGAAAAATGTAGGAAGTTTCTGTCAAAAATCTAACTTAATCCATAGACATAGGATTGAGATCGGTTATTAATTTTGGCCATAAGATATAATGTTTACCTACCCTTCCTACGAGGTCCGACAGCTTATGAAAGGAAAATAACACTTTCCTATTGATAAACCAAATATCATCAGATAGACTCGTTGTGAATGATCACAGATTGCCAAGTTGCAAAAAACATAAGAAAAAGAAAAAATAAGGTATAATATTCAACAGACCGGGCAGTAGCTCTCTCAGATTTTGATAAACCTGGTTCTTTTTAAACTTATCTAAAAACCAACCGTGGAGTTTATGACAAACCACCAGTTTATAGAACAGCCCCATTGTTCATCTGTGGTGTGTCAATGGCTGTTGATGATGATGATGATCATTTTGAACTGGTTACAGGTTTGGCTATTTTAATGACGGCATTAGTATTCTGTGTTAAATTAGGACACAAGTCAATGGTAAGGTTTGATAGGTTGGTACAGTCGGTAACATACAGATGTGTGGTTGGAAGCAAATGATTATGATTATGAACTCGCCTGATTTTTAAGGCTTTGACTGCCAATGAAAAACTGTTGAAATCCTCCGCTAACGTCGGTCACCGGTGACCCCCATGGCGCTTAATGTGTTGGTGCATTTTATTAGCGTCGTGATTGTGGTTCTTCATGAAGCTGCTTATATTATTGGTACGGATTTGTGTAAATGTGACTTCAAACAGATAAACGAAATAAAAAACCTAATTCAAAAAGCATTCTCTTTGATATCTATTTTTTTTTATAAAACTTTAAATATCAAGACAGAATATGTTTTTTTAATTGTTGAATTGACAGCTATCTCAAACTGTTTCCTGATTATTTTTCGTCGTTTTTTTTCGGTTCTATCTCAAAGAGACACCAAATATTCACCGAGGAAAATTATTATTAACTAGGTCCGACTGTCAATCATCAGTTAATTCTTAATTGTAGAATACAATTTACATTTGACAGTTTTTAGTGCGGAAGAATAGTCAAATATTCAGAGTTATTCCTCAGTTAAAATGTATCTGGCGTTGCAAAAATCGGTCCTAAATACAACATCTGTGCTCGTTATTGTACCTCGTCATAACTCGTGGCTACGACTCCTTACCACTTTGATATGAAATTGAAACTGATTACTCGTAAACTTGGACGTGACTGCTCAGCAATGGTTACGAATTACCTCATTCACCATCGTTCATGTTGATAGAGAAAGTCAATATTGAAGTAAACTTGCTAAATTAAATTCTTCGTCTCATTAAAGACGGGAATTTAGCTGATGGTGCAGATGTTTGATGTTCATTTTTTTTTTACGATTCTTAATTTAGAGAACTGTTTATTAAGTGTCTACTTTTTACTGCCCTTAATGCCACTGAGGTACACATTACGGCACTTAATGCCACTGTACAATGGAACACCCACTTTTCACTATTATGTTATGAGTCCCATGTAATAGGGGATGAGCCTATTACCATATACCGGGCACAATTCCAGACTCCGTGCTGCTACTGAGAATTTTATAAAAACTCAGTAACATTTTGCTCGACCTGGGAATCGAACCCAAGACCCCTTGACTGGCAGTCGTACTTCCGACCACTCGGCCAACGAGGCAGCATTTAAATAGTATTAATTGATTTCACAATTCAGTCTGCATTATCGGTTTAAAATCCCAGCTTCATTCAAATTCAATAACCTTGTTCCCTTCAACAGTGTCAACATTCCTCTAGGCAAAAATAACCACGTCATTAAAACAAATTAAAATTAAAATCTTCAGAAACAATAACCGAACTGTCTGTATTAACGTTCCAAAGTATCTTCCCGGGGCTAACCCTTTCAGCGATTTAATCTTCTATAATCCATTCCGCCGTCAAAACTTGTTCCGAACAAGTACAAACTTTTTCTAACAAATGTACTTTATAAATGTAGATGAAAGTTTTCATTTTCAAAGTCAAATAATGTATGACGGATAACAAGGGAATTAGTAGGAAAAAGAAAGGTTGCAGAAAAATATTTTTTCATTTAATTAAGTACACACACTAGCACATCAATCTACTCCTCGCTCTGTATTCGATTTTTAACCTTGTTCGTTTGATTTATATAGTCGAAAATCCGATGAAACATTTTACAAATTTGTGTAGGTTGACCTGCCAATGTCATCCTTATTTACCCTCTTAATAAAGCCTGGTTGATTGTGCAGGATTGTTTAGTTGGAAGAAGAATTAAGAACTCAAATAAGAGCCCTTCGTTTGCCTTTAGCTTTAGAGTTCTCAAAGATAAGGGTCTCGAAGACCTTTTTCCTAGAAACGGTTGCTTGCTTTGTACAAATATTTAGTGGTATAATGAAGTGATTGATGTAGGTACACACATAATTATTCTGTGTTTAATATGATTTTGATAAATAGCTGATAATATAATTAGAACCGCAACAATATTTAGTTACTTTTCAATACTTTATAGTGATTGTATTTTTTTGTACGTTTGTTAATTAAAATACCTACATTTTGAGCATCTAGTATTGGGTGATTTAGTCCTTGAATTTACGTCTGGTATTAAATTCTTCTAGTTCTCTTAAAAGTAACATTGCATAGCATTGTACTCGTACGGGTTGCCGGGGCTCCGAATCGAAGAGCAGGAGTAGGAACGGCGTGGTTTTTAGTCAGTAAGACTATGGCATTCCCTCTCGCCTCACCCATTAAGTTTATAGGTATTCCGTATTCCATCGTCTACCCTCTGAACATTTATTGCAAATTCAACAAGAATCCAATACCACGCCCATTAATTTCATACTAGATCTGTTTTTTCGAGATTCATTTTAAATGCACCCTCAGCACAGAAAACCCTTGTATTCTATCCTGCTGTATTTAAAGTTCACAATCGCTCATTTACAATTCAGGCTGTTCTTAAAGGAGGTACTTATTCATATTTTTTTTCTTCGTATTCAATATTTCCTAGCATTAAGAAATGTCTAGCTCGTTTCGTTTCTATGACAAATGCTTTCAATATGCTCGTGTAAGGAGTTTTGCTTGCGTCGGATAATTCGAGCGGAATGGGACGTTAGATATATTTGTTCTAGTGATGAAAAAGTGATGCTGACTTAAGTGTTTGTGTAAGTGGTTTTAGTTTTGATAATGCACGTAAAACTTAGTTCTTGCTTTTCTGGGTTTTTAGAAAATTGTAGCGTATCTAGTACCTGTTTTCAAATCAGCACTGGATGGATTACTAATTTACTAACAGGCAGACGAGCCTTATCATCGATTTTGACTGCAACACCATCAAACACTGACCTGATTAATTGATTAACAAATGCCCCAAATTAAAACCTGTACTTATTTGATTTTGGAAAAGGATGAGACCAATTTTGTTAAAAATTTGATTTGAGGAATTAGTATTAATTATCTATTGTCTAATACTTTCCATAAACATTTCACCACTACACTATTTGCTAGTTAACCACAAAATAATATAAACGCAACACTAAAACCCATCCTCTCTATTCTCATTCACCAAAAACTTGCAAACAGACTAATAGCAAACCATTTGTTAACCAAAATACTTTCATCTCTAAACAATGTTCCGACCGTTGCCGGCCAAGTTTCGCGCTCAAACCGCCGCCATTTTGATTTATGTTCCATTTTCAAATTCAACTGTAACGAACTTGTGCTTGGAGTTGCCATGCCGAAGTAGTGCAACGTCTGTAGTTTAGTAGTTAATTATAATATTTAAATTACGCTTCCTTTTTCTGTTGACGTTATTACCTTCTTTGTGATTGTTGTTCTGTGGAACTGTCTTTTGTCAGTTTTGAAGTAAGTTTTTAACTTTTCGTATGCCACTTGGTTGACGTACCTTGTCTTATTTGCTTCTGGTTCACTCTTTTCCATCTTTACATGTCTATGACGAAGTAAACGTGTATAACAGCAACTTGTATTTACTTACAGCGGTATTTCCGAACCGATACAACCTTCAAACCTTCAAGAAAAGAGCGTATTCCTTTTTAATAGGCCGGCAACGCATCTGTAACTGCTTTGGTGTTGCGGGTGTCCATGGTAAGCGCTGATCGCTTACCATCAGGATATCCGTCTGCTCGTTTGCCTCCTATACCATAAAAAAAACTTGTATGTAGCAATTCTAATACTGATATCTCCACCACATTGTCATCCCAAAACTATTATCCAAACCATTAACACTTACCTACCAAAATGAATGTTTGTTTTTATTTAGTTACAAAACATCAAAAGTTTCAAACCTAAATGTGACAGACACACTTATCTATCCTTACTACAAGCTGCTAATCGTACTTAGATCCTAAAGAATTTTCTCGAAATCTTGAGATATTTGTAAGATTTAAGTGTACTTGTATTAAGGCTCTAATGCTCTTATATCATGTCGCTGGATATAAGAGCATTAGAACATTTCAAAAGATTTTGTTGTATATGGATTCTGCCGTAATAGTAAAGTTGTAGTTTTAGAAGTGGTTTATTTATTTGGACACCCAAAATATTGGGTGAAAAATATTCTTCGGGATGTTGCTTTTCAATTGCAGTGTTTCATTTGTGCCGTATTGTGAAACATTGAAACATTTATTTGTGATACATAGGTACATTTGGTTGGTCATTTTTAGATTGAAGTGCGCTATGATCAGCCTATTTTAGGCATACAAATACTCGTTCAAGAGTTTAAATCAATAAGTCCATTAATTAGTTAGATAATTAAATATAAATTTGTCGTGTTTTAATAAATTACATGTCAATAGTATTCGTCAAAAAGTCAGATGAGGAAAACTACTTAAATGCTTAGTAAATTACAATAAATTGATGTCAATAAGTAGGTAATTAATAGATTATTGTAGTCAATACGTTATAGCTATACATAAGCCAACAAATAAGCAAAATTTATCCATTAAAAAATCTGAGACACTATAATAACATTTTTGACACAGTAATTGTTTTAAAGATTGTTTAAAAGAATTAACATTAGCTTGTTTTAGCTCTTTTGGTAATTTATTATAGATATCTGGAGCCATACGAAAGATACTTTTATGCATTAATGCGGTATTCCTTCTGGATATACATAGACGACTTTCATTTATGGTTTTGTATGTTGTAGTTACTTGTACATATATGAGTGCATATTTATTTCAGTGGTAAGGAATTGAGATCGTAGCGATGGTATATGATGGTAATAGTTTTTTTTAAGGGAGGAAAATTATCGAATGCCTTCTCCCGCCTGGGTAAGGCGGGCGCGTCGGACTCTTACTGACTAAAAACCACCCCGTTCCTAATCCTGCACTTCGCTCGGGGCTCTGAACTGAATTGGTCTGACCAGAACTAAATAAATAGTTTTCCTATTATATTTTATGAACAGTGTACGTTATCAGTAGTTTTTTTTCTGTCATCAATATATCTACGAATTGTATAAGGTTTTTAGTTTATTTTTTGTGTCGTTTTTCTGCCAAATTTTCTTTTTCTTCTATACCAGTCACATCGTTCATAGTTTCTTTGATCTGGCCTTCGGACATGTGTTCTCACTGAGAAGAATGTAAAAATATTATCACAGACACATTGTTACACACAGAGAACAATAAAATGTTTTCAAAATATATTGGTAAAAGGTGCGATTGTTTGATTACAATATACTAATTCTGGCTATTCTACAAGCAGTTGTTATTTACACTATTACATTGTGTATCATAATATTGTACCTTTCTTTATTGGTGGTTGAGACAATTTTGTTTAGACACCACTGAGAAATGGGAAAGGAAACCACTGTATTTTTTTATGCCATTACCCTTTAAACGAGCAGACGGATCACCCGATGGTAAAGAATTGGCGTCGTCCATGGATATCCAGAACACTAGAGGCGTTACAAGTGCGTTGTCGGCCTTTTGCGGATTTGGAATTTGAGGATTGTTGCATTTTCAGGGATTTGGGAGATTGGGGAGGGGGGGAGTACTTAGGCCTCTGGTAACCTCACTCACACGACGAAACACAACGCAAGTGTTTCATGTCGGTTTTCTGTGAGTCCATGGTATTACTCCGGTCGCGCCAGCCCATTCATGCCGAAGCATGGCTCTCCCACACTTAAAAACCTGGTGGTAAAACCTGGACTACTAATTTCTGAAGTTTGAAATCGCTATGATCCGCCTTGAACAAGCGTCGCGATTAATATTTGTATTGTAACTTTCGTGAGACATACTAAATAAATTATTATGTTTTCGGCTTACTCACGTAATTATTTGACGAGGAACTCGACTAGTTTCAAGCCATACTTTATGTTTCAACTAGTCGAGTTCGTCGTCAAATAATTACACGAGTAGGTAAGCCGAAAACATAATAATTAACGTGGCGATTAATGCTCATAGCTTCACTGTGTGAGAAGAGGTCTTTGCTCAGAAGTGGACATTTATAGGCTGAAGACGGTGAATGGTGATGACTTGATTGCAAAGACAATTAGAAGAGTTGATATTATGAAGAGTGACAGCCAGCAACAAATGTTGTCGATGTTGACTGCACGGTTGGTGCGGTGGCTGGACAAGCGGCTGCCGTGGAACGTGTCGCGGGTTCGATTCCCGCACGGAACAACACTTTGTGTGATCCACAAATTGTTGTTTCGGGTCTGGGTGTCATTGTGAACATTTCATATTCTCCTTTTTTTGAAAATCGGTCAATAAAGTTGTATTATTCACATTAATTACTTAATAGTGGTAGGTGTTAGATCCATTAATCATTTACGGTGTCTAATGGAACGGTTCCATTCAACGGTACTAATTTATTCAAAAGTAATTTCCCTAATGACTCACGACAATCTTATCTGGGTCAAGTAATGTCTTGATGACGAGTGTCTACAAGGACATTTTGTAATGATACTGTTGTTTCTAGAGGTACTAGTTGTGGTAGAGAGAATAAATTATACAATAACTTAACATCACGCCTTTTATCCCCGAAGGGGTAGGCAGAGGTGTACATTATGCCACTGTACAATGTAACACACACTTTTCACTACTTATTTATGGTACTAGTCCCATGTAATAGGGGGTGAGCCTATTCGTATACTATTCTATTTTATTCGTATAGAATTATACAATATTAATTAATTAATTTGTTTGTTTGAATAAAAGATATGTTCTAGGTATTTTGTATTGACTGGGGTTTCGGGATCGATTCCCGGGTCAGGCAAGGTATTGTTGGGGTTTCTAAAACTATCTGAGGTGTAGTAAGGAGTCTGGAATTGTACCTAGTATATGGCAATAGCCTGACCCCCTATTACATGGAACTTAGAACATAAATAATAAAAAGTGGGTGTTACATTATACAATAGCATTAAGTGCCGTAACGTGCACCTCTGCCTACCCCTTTTGGGAGTCGCGGAGAACCTAACGGGTAACCGGGGCTCCGGCTCGACGTGCAGGAGAAGGAACGGGGTGGTTTTTAGTCAGTAAGAGTCTGACACTCCCTCCCGCCTCACCCAGGCGGGAGAAGTCATTCGATGATTTTCCCCCCTTAAAAAAAAAAAAAAAAACCCCGTTTGGGATCAAAGGCGTGATAATGTCATAAAACCGTTTTTTATTCAGTTCTCTCCATTTAGTCTTAGCACGAAACCTACATTGTGCCCGGCATACAACAGTAGGTTCACTCCTTATTTCGTGGAAGATAACCGGTTAAAAGTCAGTGTTACATTACTAGAATAATTAGCATATCTATTTATATATTTTTATTCATTTACAGTTTTTGTATAATAGATTTACAATGGTGAAGGCTTAATGCCTAGTTTCATCCTCTATTGAACCAAATAAAGTCGAAAAACGAAATAAACAAATCATTATTTTCTCGGACTAGGTGAAAAATTATCTAGATTTTATAGACATAGATTAAGTGTGGGAGAGCCATGCTTCGGCACGAATGGGCCGGCTCGACCTCGTCGGCTCACAGAAAACTGACGTGAAGCAATGCTTGCGTAGTGTTTCGTTATGTGAGTGAGGTTACCGGAGGCCCAATTACCGTCCCCTTCCCCAATCTCCCCAATCCCTGAATCCCTAACGATCCTCAAACTCCTAATCCCCAAATAGCAGGTAACGCACTTGTAACGCCTCTGGTGTTCCAGGTGTCCATGGGTGACGCAGATTGCTTACCATCAGGTGATCCATCTGCTCGTTTAGCGGCTTATGCCATAAAAAATGATAATAATAACGCAAGTTCTTTTGACTGGAATTATAAATTACTTCTTCACATAACATCACGCCTTTTATCCCCGAAGGGGTAGGCAGAGGTGCACATAGAAGTAACACCCACTTTTCACAATTTATGTTATGAGTCCCATGTAATAGGGGGTGAGCCTATTGCCATATACCGGGCACATTTCCAGACTCCGTGCTACTACTGAGATTTTTTTAAAAACCCAGTAATACTTTGCCCGACCCGGGAATCGAACCCGAGACCCCTTGCCCGGCAGTCGCACTTGCGACCACTCGGCCAACGAGGCAGTCTATTTATTCTTCAATTACTTCTTCAATCTATTTAAATGTATCTCACGGGCTGAGCTTTAATTTAAAAAATGAGACAGAAATAGAAAAGTTCGTATATAAAGGTCTAACTTTGGACCCTATAGCTATATAGCTTAGGATCTTAGTATAGTCCAGCTATAAAGCTGAAGAGCTATAATTCCAAGTTGTGAAATTTAAAAATGGGGTTTGTCTTTAGAATGGTTGAAATTAAGTCCGTTTTGGGACAGGTGTTCCGTTTATTGGCTGAGTTATTTTATAGTACTGCCAAAGTTTATTTTCCGAGTTGGACAACTAAGACGTAGCGTTTGTAACTAAAATTGCTTTCTTCTTTTGCCTAACGACATTCATTCTGGAGCATTCCAGAATGCTGGTGTCGTTATGTTACGTACTATTTCTTTCCATCTCATCTTACTTATTCTTACTTTTATGTCTTTGACTGACAATAGAAAATTGGTGATCGATGACCCCCAAATGCGTTTAAAGTGTTATAAGTAAAAATTAGGAATTAAATCAAAGAACCTCTTTTTTATTCTATTCGAATTCTTACTTTAAACTAACTTGTTTTAAGATATAATTTTAAATCTTCGCTACTATAAATTACGTCTTTTTGCTACTGAACTACTTAAACTTTATAAAAGTTGATAGTTGCGACAACTGCGGAGTTTGACCTATCCATGATATCATTGGCCTAGAAAACTTCTAGGTTTACAATAAAAATGCTGTAGTAACATAATATATTGAGAAAGTAGGACGACAGTATATCTTATATGCTAATAAGTAGTGTAAGTACCTAGGACGAGATGAGTCATATTTTCATTCTGACGTAATATATTAATACCCTTGAATAATTTAATGAAAAGTTAGTCCAGATGTGCAGGGGTGCACTTGCTTTTTCTTAGCATTTACTCAAGAAATCGTAAGTTTAATTCCGATGTTAGGAGTCAAGTTTTAATGTGGGAGAGCCATGCTTCGGCACGAATAAGCCGGCTCGACAGAAAACCGACGTGAAACAACGCTTGCTTTGTTTTTTGTTGTGTGAGTGAGGTTACCGGAGGCCCAATTACCCCCCTCTCTAGTCTCCCCAATCCCCGAATCCACCACAATCCTCAAATTCCCAAAAGGCCGGTAACGCACTTGTAACGCCTTGATGTTTCGGGTGTTCATGGGCGGCGCCGATTACTTACCATCAGGTGATCCGTCTGCTCGTTCACCGGCTTATCATATAAAAAAAAGTCACACAAAGAATACCATGTTTGACCCCCAGGTCAGACGAAAGCTTTAAGATTTGCGAAATTATCAGCTTCAATTGTAGAATTGGGCACGGTGCATAGTTATGGCTATTTATTTATTAATTTATGCACAACATACAGACAGTACACAGTAGAATACATATATATTCCATACATGGCACTTTAATTATGCCTCCCTACAAACCCCCTTCACCTTGAAAAAGGTGTTACATTAATTTACATGCAAATAACTACCGTATGATGAAGATGATAAAGCATATTGAGAAATAAAATTAAATTATTTGTTGACTTATGTATAGCTATAACGTATTGACTACAATAATCCATTAATTACCTACTTATTGACATCAATTTATTATTATTTATTAAGCAATAAGTAGTCTTCCTCATCTGACTTTTTGACGAACACTATTGACATGTAATTTATTAAAACACGACAAATTTATATTTACTTATCTAACTAATTAATGGACTTACTGATTTAAACTCTTATACGAGTATTTGTATGCCTAAAATAGGCTGATCATAGCGCACTTTAATCTAAAAATGACCAACCAAATGTACCTATGCATCACAAATAAATGTTTCATTTCATTCATTTCATTTCATTTCAATATAATATTTTCACGGACGCAATAATAACCTATTTAACGAACACGATTGAAACAAACATTCAAACATTGCTCCTAATTTAGTACTCTATATATTTTCTGGGTTTTCTGCCTGATTTCACCATGGTAATGTCGGGGCGGGTGAAAGTCCCGGTTATACGTACATACGCACCCTGCCTGATTTATTACCTGATTGTAGAGGTAAGGGAGAGAACAAACTGGATCGCTTAGGACTTTTTGTTTTGCGTCGTAAGTATGTAGATATAGAAAACTGGATATCGCATGCTTATTCGTCGTCGCTAATAAGTCGCTTGTGGTGCGAGTTCCGACTCAACATCTCGACAAATTCCTGGAGGTAGAGTTTTGGCCGAATATACCGACATTTTCGAAGCCGCCTACGTGACACCGACCAGCGTAACACGACACCACTCACATCATGTGTAACAACGATTTAAATTAATAATTGTACAATAATGTATTTATAGTATTTTACCTCTATGTTCTATATTATAGAATTATTATATTAATATGGGCCTTCGTTGCTGATGTAAATAAATAAATAAATAAAAAAAAAATTCAACTTACGTGGATTCCCCTGAGGAGATAAAGTACAGATGATAAGAATGTAATTCATTAAACATGCCAACATAAAATGTTAATTAAGAATGATAGGGGTGTACATAGCACACTTTGCCCTGACCAGCGTCATGATAGATGTTAAGCTTCATATAACCAGAACATAATTAGGGCAACAATTTGAAACCTGGAATCATATTGCAGAGCTAAATAGGCAGTTTTTTTATAATTCTACACTCGTCTGTGTTGTGTTTATTATTATTGAAAGATCTATACCAACTATGAAGACTTCAACAGCAAAGAACAGCAAAACCTTTTTACAGTCTTCAAACGACTGATTTCTCAAGTTTCACGGAGGCAAACTTGAAACGCCAGCTCGAAAAGTTAGTGCAGCGAGCTCAGGAACTAGCGTGCACTATCTGGCTTATTCCACATCTGTGATTTTACAAAGATAGTCACAATTTGTTGAGACACTACAAAAAGCTGGATTGTCGAAAAACTTTCTTGTATTCTGCTCGTCTATTCTGATTTAGTCCCTTTGAAAAGTTAACGAGGTTTTCGCCTTGAGGCTTTTGTGTTATCACCTTTTATTTGTGAATTTTGGAATTGCTGCGTGTAAAAGAAAATCTAGTCTAAAGGTTTTTTTATCATTATTCTTTTTGTAAATCACTGAAAATTGTTTGCACGATTTATTCAGCTTTGACTGTAACTAGGCTGTAGATAACAACGTGATTTCTAATTCGAATCTAAAGGTTAACGTAATAAAATCAACATTACGCTTAAATTAATCTGTTTCTCATTCCAAAGCGTGAACTTAAGAAGAAAAACTGGCAATAGAGCTTATAATCAATATATTTATGACCAATTCCCCAAACACCCTTCATCAAAGTCAAAGTCATAATTATTTATTTCAATTAGACCAGGAAGGCACTTTTGAACGTCAGCAGTAAATTTTAAGTTGAAGCTATTTGCTCATTCCTATGTAGAAGAACGAGCAAGAAACTCTATAGGTTACTCTTTTCCAATCAGGTTTTCTCAATCCCTGAATCCCCAACATTCCTCAAATTCCTAATCCCAAAAGGCCGGTAACCTACTTGTAACGTCTCTGGGCGACGCCGATTACTTACCATCAGGTGATCCGTCTGCTCGTTTACCGGCTTATACCATAAAAAAAAATCTTTAATAATTATAGCGTGTATTTTTAAGCCTCATGATTTATTCACGCTAACTATATTAACTATTATAATCGAATGACCTGCACACCTAACTTCACCTTGTATTAAATACGAACACGTGTCACCAATATTGATTAAACTCATCAAACCAATATCAAGTTCTAAACAAATGACATAAGTGACAGCTGTCAAGGTTAACGTCTACCGAGTTCATAAAGCCGCCATCTTGCGGGAAAATAAACAGGTGACGGGCAATTTAAGAAACTAGCTTTTTAATATTGATTAGTTGTACAATTACTTTTTGTAGTGTAACTTTATGAAGTTGGTCAAGTTTTTATTGCTGCGTAGAAGATTTGGTAAGTTATTTTTTATTTGATAGGTCGACGTTTGACCACTATCTCGTCTGGTGATAAGCGATGATGCGGCCTACGATGGAGCACGTCTTCCCATAAGCAACCTATTCACTCGGGCCTTGAAGACTCCCAGGTATATACCCTTCAGGATATACAGACTCTGGCAAAAAATTCCACTCTTTAGCAGTACGCACATTATTTAATACTAGCTGACCCGGAAAACTTCGAACCGCCTAAAAAAATTGTCACCTTTTAAACCTTTCTTCGAGTTTCACGCACATTTTAACACAAAAATTATCCAAATCGGTTCAGCCGTTCTCGAGTTTTAGCGAGACTGACGAACGGAAATTCATTTTTATTTATATACATAATACATAGATATATAGATTTTTACTAATATTCAAAATATGAAAGGGTGTCTGTTGGAATTTCTTTCACGTCAGGTAAGATTTCACAGTATGATTTTTGTGCCAGAAGGTAGGAAGCTATATTGTGTTGAAGGCTTCTTTTTCTATACATAACATAACACCACGCCTTTTATCCGCAAAGGGGTAGGAAGAGGTGCACATTACGGCACTTAATGCCACTATATGTAACAACCCACTTTTCACTATTTATATTATGAGTCCCATGTAATAGGGGGCATTATTCCAGATTCCATGCTATAACTAAGAATTTTATTTAAAAAACCCAGTAGAACTTTGCACGACCCGAGAATCGTACCCGAGCTTAAATATATACCTTGTGCTTAAATATATAACTTACGCGTAAATAGAATGATAATATATAAAATCATTCTATTTATGGGTAAGTTTTTAACAATTTTATATTTATGATACATGCTACGACCACCATACAATAAATCAAAATTCTCGAAAAACTATTGTTTCAGTCTGCTAATGAACCTAGAATGTACACTAGTTTCCAATTAGAGAAACACGTGACTGAGGCAAAACTAACGATTACATGTCAGGTGTCATGCAACAAGTAAAGTATCGGTGATTATACCCCTTCCATTATTTATTAGACTGGTAATGATTCTGGCAATATTAATAAGACCAACTGACGCGCTACCAACCTTTGTAATAAATATTTTGGCATAGCAAAATATGCTTCTAATGACGATATTATTTGTGATTCAGTGATATTTTTGATTACTGATGATTACATGGGACTCATAACAACTAGTGAAAAGTGGGTGTTACATTGTACTGTGGTAGAATGTGCACCTCTGCCTACCCCTTCGGGGATAAAAGGCGTGATGTTATGTATGTATGTATGTATGTCAGTGATATTTGTGTTATAAGTGTAAAATTTGTTGTAAATTTAGTGTGTGTTAATCTGTTTTTGTGAATTAGAGTTTAAATAGAGGTATATTTACTCACCGTTCCACACAGAATACAATAGGGCAGATGACTATTTTTTATTTTAATTTCCGTCTGGTAGATTATTTTAAAACATTAGACACGTATTTTTTATTTTTTTACAGAAACGAATACTTTCGACGATATATTGATTTGAAATGTCGCGTGACGTCAGTTCTATGTACGGTCAAAGGTTAAAAGTCCACTGCCACCGTAAGACTACTATCGGTTGTGCTGCAGCGCCTATACACACATGCACACGCATATTTTTATCCGTGTGCGTACGCGTGCGTGTGCTTATGCCTACGCACTCGTTTTTATGCAAATTAATATGAAATTACTTATAATTTCATATGCATACATTTTTTTTTAAGTGTGGGAGGGCCATGTTTCGGCACGAATGGGCCGGCTCGACCGGAGTGATACCACGGCCTAGCAGAAAAACGTCGTGAAAAAACGCTTGCGTTGTGTTTCGTCGTGTGAGTGAGGTTACCGGAGGCCCAATTACCCTCCCCTTCCCCAATCTCCCCAATCCCTGAATCCCCAACGATCCTCAAACTCCTAATCCCCAAAAAGCCGGTAATGCACTTATAACGCCTCTGGTGTTCCAGGTATCCATGGGCGACGCCAATTGCTTACCATCAGGTGATCCGTCTGCTCGTTTACTGGCTTAAGCCATAAAAAAAAATTACTCATGGTGGTAGTGGACTTTTGACCTTTGACTGTACATGTTATACGTAGAATTGACGTTTTTGTACTCTTTAACTTTGATTTGTTTTATCTAAGTATCATTTTATTATACAACAAAGTAAAAAAGTGTGTCTAATATTTTTTCATTACCTAACTGAGGGACTAATTAGATTTTTAATTTTCATACCCTGTCATCATCCCAATTCCAGAATGTTTAGAGCCCCTAGCGTGGCTTGAAATTAGACGTGTAAGATCGTCGAATTTAACACAACCTAATTAGTTTAATACGTCTCACGGTCGTTATTAGTACACACGATTCAGGCGTCTTAATATTATTGAGAAATTAAAAAAAACGATGCGTTAATTTTAAATTCATAATATTTATGACGTCATATGTACGGAACTTTATTCGTTAAACAAATTGCTTCTCTTTCACACACAACAGATGCGTTTTGTTTCCCGACTGCGGTCACGGGAGGGAGTAATGATTTTCTCACTCGTTTACCTCCTCGCAACATTAAACTGAGCTGCTTTAATAATAATGGCCCTCTTTGCATCATTTATGTTTTTATTTTTGGCGAAAAAATGTGTTTGTTTGTTGGTAGCGAGATTGGGAGGCTTACTGTTATGGTGTAGGTATTTAAAATAAATATTTTTGGTAAAATTATCATCATTATTATAAGTGCCCACTGCTGAGCAAAACCTCTTCTCATACGGAGAAGGTTTGAGCATTAATCATCACGCTTGCTCAATACGGGTTGGCGATTTCAAACTTATAATTAGAAATTATAAGCCCAGGTTTCCTCACAATGTTTTCCTTCACCGTTTGTCAGTGGTGTTTAATTAATCTTAGAAAGTACCTACATATAACTCGGAAACTGGTACTTGCAGTAGGTAGGTTTCGAACCCGCACCTTCATGCATATGAACCGGGCGTTTTAAACCTTCAAGCCACCACAATCGCGTTGTACGTTTGGTAATTTAGTTCTTTGAAATTCGAGTTTTAACTTTCTCTAGTTCAGTTACTTGTGAGTAAGAGCCAACAACTTTAATACCTAACACTGTATAATTATGTATTTGTCAGCTGGGATTCTATACAAGGTGTAGTATTGAAACCGTGACATTTCTCGGGGGCATGTCACAGAAGTCATAAAGGTTCAATGTAAGAGAAATAGATAAAAATACAGCTATAATAAATCGTTAAAGTTCGACAGTATTACAGAATAAGCGACAGCAATGTTTCTTATTGGAGTTTTATGGAATTAGGAATAATATCAATTACGTGTTTGAGTTTGTCTGTGTTAAGCCGCGTTATAAAGCTACTTACAAGAAGACGGCGTGTATTTCACTCTAACGGATTTCCGTAATTTACAGAAAAATTAAAAATATTTACCTACAATTTTTTTTATTGATTCGGACTCAGAATCGATAGCCGAGTTACCTCCTAGAAAATGACGCGGCTTTAAAACAACACCTTGTATTATAATGATAATGAGCATGGACATTTCGTTATGTCCATGCCATTATGTCCAATGAAACAGTAACAGAAATTGTAACAACAAATATAAAGATTTTAACCACATTTCATTTTAAAAACAAACATTAAATTATACAACAAATTGTCCGCCATTTTAAGCTTTACGATCAGAATTTTAATAACGAATATACTAGTCAGCTCAAAAATAAGCTGTATGCCTGTAAAAATAGAATTCAAAATGCGAAGTGCGGGTCACACAGGGAATATATTTATATTTTCCGCAACTGAACTGGCCACGACGTTCAGTCGAGTTGCCAGCCATACATTATGTATGGAACGTACCAAAGAGTTGGCTATTTCGACAAATACATGCATCGACCATGATTC
This sequence comes from Spodoptera picta, assembly GCA_038387885.1. NCBI lineage: Eukaryota > Metazoa > Arthropoda > Insecta > Lepidoptera > Noctuidae > Spodoptera > Spodoptera picta. The sequence continues at coordinate 724,701 of JAZHFQ010000137.1, forward strand.
GCATTTGCAAAATAGATATGCTACTGAATCCCAAATTTACTATGTGTGGCAAAAACCTTATCATTATTGCGTCCTTTTTTGTGAGTATCTTTTCTTATTTGTGAAGCTAATAGGATGAAAGGTGATGGGTTTTTTTAAGTGGGCAAAATCATCGAATGACTGCTCCCGCCTGGGTGAGGCGGGAGGGAGTGTCAGACTCTTACTGACTAAAACCACCCCGTTCCTTCTGCACGTGGAGCCGGAGCCCCGGTTACCCGTTAGGTTCTGTGTGTTCGTTTAAGTAGGTTCTATGTATGACTGTGTCATTGGTTGTCTGATATTTTATTAGGACATTAACATTATAATGTCCACAAGATATCCACTGCTGACCGAAGGCCTCCTCCAATGAGTTCTAGATATTTCACCAAGGCTGAAATTCTGCTGAACGTAAAATTGCCATTCTAGATTAAGTGTTTAATTTATTTTAGCCATAGATTTTTCATCAGGTTTATATTACAGTCTGTTTACGCTTCAAGAAATTGCAAGTGTATTTATTATCACTACGTAGCGATATTATGTTTTCCAATCAGCAGGGACTACGAATCATATGTCGACTTAGCAATGCTTGACTACGCTTTGCTACGCCGTAGTCGACTACGGACTTATGAGCGCTAAAGACGTAGCGACATAGACTTCGACAGTTACGACTCCGTAGGCTTTCGTAGCCAGCCATGCTTTAATGTCATTAGCTGTTTCCGATTCATTCATTGTTTATTGTGATTGAATATACCGATTCAATGTTTAGTATTATAAAATTTCCGCTAAAGACTTAACGGGTTGCCGGGGCTCCAACTCGAGGTGCAGGAGTAGGAACGAGGTTGTTTTTAGTCAGTAAGAATCTGACACTCCCTCCCGCCTCACCCGGGCGGGAGCAGTCATTCGATGATTTTCTCACCTTAAAAAAGCCTGTAAATTCTGTAACGATAGATTTTCACAATTTCACAAACAATTGAAGAGACTTCATCAAGTTTTTACATAACATCAAGATATTCAACATTTCATAGAACAATATATTTCAGCCTCTATTATGTAGAAGCCTTATACTAAATGAATATAAATTAATGAAGAACAATAGAATAATGACCTCTATTCATACTCTAACCCGGTTTAACATACATCTCATGTATGAAATAGTTACCAAGATCCATACAGTTCAAAGTTTTCAGGCCTGAAGTGACACCAAAAGATTATGAAGCTTAAGTCTTATTTAGTAAAGGTATTTTCATCTTGAAGGCTTGCTTTGTAGAAAGTGATCTCGGTTATGTGCGAGTGGTCAGTGTTAATCTAGTTAAATCACAATGATCTAGGTTCTAGATTTTAGTAAGATAACTGTAGCTGAGTTCTGTGTTTCTGAATTCGGTTTTATCGTTTATGGAGTTTCTTGCTCGTTTTTCTCCATTCGAATCTACATTTTGGAATCAGAACCTAGCTTCGCCTAGCTTCACTGACGGACTGATTGACAGACTATTATTTATTTTGTATTTGTTGACGTTTCAAAAGTACCAAATTATGATTTAATTGAAATAAATGCTTTGACTTTGACTATGTTATCGCTGTCCTTCAAATCTCAGAAAAACGTTTTGATCTATTTAGGTATGTTTAGAGTTTGAATAGATTAGTTGTCCAATGTCTAAATTGTTATTAAGTAACGTATAGTCTACAATTATGCGTCTAACTTTAAGTTAGCTAAGCTCTTCAAGTAGGGTCATGATTTCTAAACCTTCTTTTGAGGACCTTTTTTTTTGTGGAAGAGCCATGCTTCGGCACGAATGGACCGGCTCGACCGGAGTGATACCACGGTCTCACAGAAAACCGACGTGAAGCAACGCTTGTGTATGTTTCGTCGTATGAGTGAGGTTACCGGAGGCCCAATTACCATCCTCTTCCCCCAATCTCCCCAATCCCTGAATCTACAACGATCCTCAAACTCCTAATCCCCCATAAGCCGGTGACGCACTTGTAACGCCTCTAGTGTTCCAGGTGTCCATGGGCGACGCCGATTGCTTACCATCAGGTGATCCGTCTGCTCGTTTACCGGCTTAAGCCATAAAAAATATAATTAATGGAAAAATTACTTCAAAATTCATTCCCTCAAGCACGTTTTCAACAAAAAATTAAAACTTTTATCGAAATTGTAATGCTTTTTAATATAAACTCAATTATGGGCAAACACAAAACACGTTAAAACTTATTTGTTTCTTAAGTTCATTACATTAAAAGAAGATGCGAGGCTTTGCGTGAACGACGAGTAGCTTCCATTTTTTGATTTATTTCTTACATCACTTTGGCTGAAGATAAAATTAATACCAGGGGATAATAAACTTTATTATATATAAGAAATGTATCCTAATAAATTAACAGTAGACGAAATACTTATCCCATTTATCCCCAAGCGGTCACCGGTGACCGCTCTACACTAACTACATTATAGACCTTATTTCCAATGTTTAGAGACTACTTTACTTTTGTATGAACAAATTTAGGGGATGGTTTTCAACGGGTTAAATAAATATTTGACGAGATATCTCAACTAGTTTTAAGCCTCACCAGGGCTCATGATCAGCATTGTGCAACGTACAACGCCACGAACATCACACAGCCAAATTCGCCACGTTCAGTTAACAGTTTAAAACTCATTTGTGTACTCCATAACTTCAAACTGCGCTTTTGATAGGTATACTAAATGTGATATGTACTCAACTTTACATTCTTATTAGAATTTTTGATATTTTAACCTCAGAATACACTACAACTATTTAAAACTAATTCACTTGCGATCCCCGTAAAGAAAAGTTTGAGAATCCCTGGCATTAGGTGATTGAATTAATTATTCCGTTTACCTACTTGTTAAGGAATTACTCTAGTTAAGAAGCTCTCTCACTTCAGTCGTGTTTTAGCTGTTTTTTATTCAGTTAATTACAGCTTTTAACTGTTTAACTGTTTGTTTATTTTTAAGGTTCTTTTACGAATACTTTTGGGAATCCCTTTCTTAAAATTCTTGCTTAATGAACTTGATGAATACGTGTTTATTACAGTAATTGTTTTCTAGTGAAACTTAGTAAGGTGCTTCGTTTTTTAATTTTTATTTAAACATAGATCTGACTAGTGTTTCATCTCTGGTTTATGTTACCTTTACTACTGTTCTCTCTCCTGCTTTTTCGTGAAGTTTTTTTATTAATATACCTTTTACTTGTACGACTGCCCCGTTGGCCGAGTGATCGCGAGTGAGACTACCGGACAATGGGTCTCGGGTTCGATTCCCGGGTCGGTAAAAGTAATACTGGGTTTTTTAAAAAAATCTCAGTAGTGGTAGCACAGAGTCTGGAGCTGTGCCCGGTATATGGCAATAGGCTCACCCCCTATTACATGGGACTCATAAATTATATAGTGAAAAGTGGGTGTTACATTGTACAGTGGTATAATGTGCACCTCTGTCTACCCCTTCGAGGATAAAAGGCGTGATGTTATGATGATGACCTTTTACTTCTTCGCTCTGTAATCCTAACGCAAAGTAACTGATGAAATACATAGATATACTTATATGACAAACTAACCTAACTTTAAATCCACATTACATTTTAACTACTCCATTGCCTAACATATACCTCTATACCTGAAACCTGTAATACCAGACGACGTTAATATCTCTGAAATCACTGCAAGAGTTCCTCTAATAGATTCCTCCGGGGTTCAGACGGTAGAACATTAATTCTATGCAAATAAACCTTCTATAGACTGTCAGCCATTTTGCTACCTAATCTTCAAATCACATTGCTATTGTAAGGGCGAAGTCATAAGTCTCAAATACTTTATAAAGTTACGAAAATTTCTAAAGCATCGCTACATTATAAAAAGGAATTGATCGTACTAATTGGTGTAAATATTTTAGTATATGAATATTACTTAGTTTTTTTTATATTATTTTAGTATTCACAGCACATTGATCGTACTCTATCTAGTTAAGGTTAAGGGAATATCCGGGGCGAACATATCTGCTGTGATACTGGCAGTGGTTGAATGCGATAAGTTCTCTCTTAAGTAGAATCTACAGATGGAACTCAGTGGCTTACTATTATGATGATTATGACAGACTGTCAGATGACGAAAAGCATATGTCGTTTCATGAGTTCGGAGAAGGTGGGACCGAACTACTTGTGCTTGATATTTTAACGTTATAGTTAGAATGTCTTGTCGTACGATGTCACGTAGTCACAACGTACTGTGAACTCAGCCTAAAGCCGCGTCTACGCTAGCCGAATCGAGCACGAGCCAAACACACAACGCTCACTGTCCTCGAACGTTTCCATGATATTTGGCTCGAGCGACCAACGTCAAAGTCGGTTCACACTAGATTTGTGTTTGTTGCGAATCGTGTTCTACTCGTGTTCGGTTCGTCTAGTGTAGACGCGGCTTTAGATGTACAAAGGTATTAAATGCTGGTGAAAACTGAGACCTTCCCTAGAGCCTAGTTCTATCTGTTCTGTAACTGTTTATAGAGGTTCGATTATATTCAAGGTAACCACCTTGAATGTTTTGGGAAATTTGGGTCTAAAGTGAAAGGCCTTGAAGGTTATAGTTCCATGTTTCATTCGCGTTGTCTTTGAGCATCTACAGTTGGTGTTAGAGTGTAACAAAAAATAAATGCATCACTACATAGTATAAAAAAAAGTCGCTGTCCGCCGTCTGTTTGTCCCTATATATGATTATATCTTTAAAACTACGCAACGGATTTTGATGTGATTTTTTTTTTGATAGAGTTATTTTTACGTAAGGTTTATATGTATAATACACGCATATTGCACCCGCGCGGAGCGGGGTCGGTTCACTAGTTTAGTAGTTTAGGATAAAACTCATTTGTGTAAACTAAAGAGCGAGATCTAAAGCGTGGACTAGAGTTGATACTTTATTCTTTAATATGAGGACGATTTGTAGCTTAGATTACAATTTTTTTTAAGAAAATTATATCCATTTTTTCCAGACCATATACTCACGTAAGCCTCTTACACTAGATCTACATTCATTTGTATCTACGAAATCCCTATTTCTTTAACACTAATCTTAAATTCTAACAATATCCTACCTACGTTACGGGAAGGGTACCTACTAACGAAATGCGTTTCGGCTAAACTAAGGAGATCCCATATATCTTATTCGATCCTGACCCCACATCACACCGTACTTATTAACTTGACAATTCGGCCTTTTTTGCCAATGTACAACTAAATAAGTCGGTGTAGTATAAATAAACAGAAGTATAAAGTGTATTTTGTTATATTATCTTATATCTTATACTATTATATAAAGCGGAAATGTTTGTTTTTTTGTTTGTTTGTTTGAACGCGCTAATCTCCGTAACTACAAGTCTGATTTGAATAATTATTTTTGTGTCGGATAGGGCATTTATCGAGGACGGCTATAGGCTATAAAACATCACGCTACGACCAATAGGAGCTGAGCAGAGCGTGTGAAACCGCGCGAAAGTAGCTAGTAATACATAGTAGATAATCAAAATTATTTGTTTTTATTACGTACCTTATACATTATTGTAGTTAAAACTATATTTTTTTATTTTCTTTTTTTAAAAAGCTTTGCACCACACTAGGATTTCCTCCTGTGTCGTGGGTGCGTTTATAAACATACAACTTCACATACACATGACACCCACACCCGGAACAATAATTTGTGAACCACACAAAGAGTTGCTCCGTGCGGGAATCGAACCCGCGACACGGTGCGTGGCAACTAGTTGCCCAGCCACTGCACTAACCGTGTTGTCACTTTTGTTTAATACACAGTTAGATAATCATATTTGTATTTATTACGTAACTTATATAACGTCAACTTAGATTTTCTATGGGGATAGAAATGCACGTTGACAATCGAAGGGGTAGGCACAGGTGCACTTTACGGCACTTAATGCCACTATACAATATAACACCCACTATTCACTATTTTATATTATGAATCCCATGTAATAGGGGGTGAGCCCATTGCCATATACCAAGCACATTTCCAGACTCCGTGCTACTACTGAGAATTTAAAAAACCCTGTAATGTGTAATTCGGACAACCTAATCGAACCTGAGACCCCTTGCCCGACAGTCGCACATGGCTAATGAGGCAGTCAGTTCAGTCAGTCAACTAGTTAAATAAATAAATAAATTAAAAAATCTTATTTTTGTCTTTACGTAAATTACAGTCACTGCGTGCATGCACAGCCTACTTAAAAAAAAAAAAACAAAGCCGCAAACATTACTATTACAACCAAAATTGCTGACAGAGTCAGAGTCTACTCTTTAAAAACAGAACACACAATCAAAAAACAATTGTTCCGTTCTTAAAAAAAAAACAATGTAGAAAATCAGCAAAAGATCTTTCCTGCCAGTAGCAAACATAAATCTAATAATACGGTACAGTTGAGTTCACAACACAATGCATTACGTATGCGGCCGGTATTTGGCGTTTGGGTGGAACTTTTCTACCCGATGGTACCCTGTAAAGATGGTAGTTTTCTACCCAGTGGTACTTTGTAAGATGGTGTCGTGGTTCTGTATATTGCATTCTATGCATTCTACCTCTACTTTATGTATGTATGTACGTGTGTGAAGTTCGTATGATAATTTGGTGTTGCTGACACTTTAATGAAGACATCTTTGTTTTGGTTGATATGTGTTTTTCTATGTACGTATATGGTTTTCTGACAGGAAAATGATTAAGTTCTCTTTCGATATTTAAATTCTCAATGGTTAAAACACAGCTTAATTTAGCTAGCTTTAAACATCTAGAAGAAATACCTCACCCATTGATTTGATTATTACTATAATGTGACCTATACCTGACAATATTTTTTTCTTTTCTTTATGATTTGCACCTTCTATCTACAATGTAAATACTAACTAGCTACTTCCGCGCGGTTTCAGACGCTCTGCTCAGCTCCTATTGGTCGTAGCGTGATGTTTTATAGCCTATAGCCAACCTCGATAAATGCGCTATCCAACACAAAAAGAACTATTCAAATCAGGCTTGTAGTTACAGAGATTAGCGCGTTCAAACAAACAAACAAAAAACAAACTCTTCCGCTTTATATAGAGGTAATAGGATAAGATAAGATGTTAATAACAATGAATGTGTACCTTCTTATGTAAAAATGTTGCAATGTCTGTAAAAGGCCACTAAGTATTAAGCACTGTAACAATTTTGTAACCATCATCTGTACACTTAGTTACAATAAACGCTTTGACTTTGAAATACATACGAGTAGTTTGTACGAGTCGAATAAATAAAATGTTTTAAGTGTGGGAGAGCCATGCTTCGGCACGAATGGGCCGGCTAGACAGGAGTGATACCACGGCCTCACAGAAAACAGACGTCGTGTGAGTGAGGTTACCGGAGGCCCAATTACCCCCTTCCCCAGTCTTCCCAATCCCCGAATCCCCCACAATCCTCAAACTCCTAATTCCCACACACTAAGGCCGGTAACACACTTGTAACGCCTCTGGTGTTTCGGGTGTCCATGGTTGACGCCGATTCCTTACTCTGCCTCATAAAAAAAAATAAAAAACAATTACATAGCTCATCGATTTATGCAATAAATTGTTGGAATGACTTAAGAAAATAAAATATTTGATAGGTACAAAAATATTTTTTATAAAATGTACCTAAAATGTAATATATACCTCTAGACACTCAACAAATAGGAATGATCGAAATGGTTACGTAAAACTCCTATTCACAGTGCGACAATTGTTACCCAACAACAAATTGTCTGCCGTCCAATGTCGTTCGTCCGTAGTCGCAAGAGATAAGTTTGGAAAACTTTGCAAAAGTAGCATTTTATTCTTCGCTCGTGTTTGTTGAGCAGTGAATGCGTGGCTTTACTATGCTTCGTTGAATTGAAAGCTAAGTGTAGTTTTGATTTCAAATAATTTTATTACAGAGACAGGCGTGAAGTTATCCACATATTTTCCACGTAAGTGATAATAACCAACAAATATTGTTTTTTTTTTTTTATGGCATAAGCCGGTAAACGAGCAGACGGATCACCTGATGGTAAGCAATCGGCGTCGCCCATGGACACCTGGAACACCAGAGGCGTTACAAGTGCGTCACCGGCTTTTTGGGGATTAGGAGTTTGAGGTTCGTTGGGGATTCAGGGATTGGGGAGATTGAGGAAGGGGAAGGTAATTGGGCCTCCGGTAACCTCACTCACACGACGAAACACAACGCAAGCGTTGCTTCACGTCGGTTTTCTGTGAGGCCGTGGTATCACTCCGGTCGAGCCGGCCCATTCGTGCGGAAGCATGGCTCTCCCACACTTAAAAATATTATAATTATATTGTAATTTAATTTAATCTAATTTCATTCAATTGCTATAAATGTTTGTATGGGCATGATGTGATTCTCTTTAATTGAAGGATCACAAGGTTATTGTAACTTGTGATGGATTATTTTTTTTGCATCTAAGTGTATCTTTTGTTGGGAGTCCAAATAAATAAAACATAAAACAATATTTGTTAATTTATGAATGGCTTTGTCCTGAAATTAACTTGTTACGGAACTTTTTAAGTGTAGGAGAACCATGCTTTGGCACGAATGAGCCGGCTCGACCGGAGTGATACCACGGCCTCACAGAAAACCGACGTGAAGCAACGCTTGCGTTGTGTTTCGTCGTGTTAGTGAGGTTACTGGAGGCCCAATTACCAATTACCCTCTCTCCCTCCCAATCCCTAAAATTCATTAAATTTCCAATCCTCAAAAGACCGGTAACGCACTTGTAACGCTTCTGGTATTCCAGGTGTCCATGGGTGGCGCCGATTGCTTACCATCAGGTGATCCGCCTGCTCGTTTACCGGCTTAATCCATGAAAAACACCTTAACACTGGCATTGTTGATAAAATTCAAACAATAGGTACTAAACCGAACTAAGTTTCTAAAAGGACGAGTTTGAAAAAAACCTTTTTAAATATTAGACCTATTTCTATCTTAATTCTTAATATATATCTACTTATATACTATACATATCTACAGCAATAAGCGTAAGTAAATAACTAAAGCGTTTCAATTAGTACACGGTATCAGTGCTGATATTGTAACACTTAACTCGATGACTTCAACCTTGGGCATAATATTACATGCTCATAACTCGATACTATATTAATTTACGTGATTTGGTTAGGTAGTGATCTAATATTGCTGGCAAAATATATTTATTTATTTATTATCAGTTTAATGCACACAAAATAAGATACATAAGGCGGACTTAATGTCATATGGCATTTTCTTCCAGTTAACCAAATCAACTAAAATCAAACGATTAACTTTGAACTAAGAGTAAGAATAGGAGATAAGTTTTTTTTTTCATATATCGTACGCATCAATTGTGGTCATGGCGGAATCGCTGGAGGATCTGAGCACAATGCTCGATGACTTCTGTAGAGTTTTTGAGGCTAGGCAAGCGCAGCGTAGGACGTCCATCCGCAAGGTGGACAGACGACCTGATCAAGGTTGCAGGGAGCCTTTGGATGCAGGTCGCTTCCAACCGGTCTATCTGGAAGTCATTAGGGGAGGCCTATGTTCAGCAGTGGACGTTGACCTGATATGATTATGATGATTGATTTGATGATGAATTTGATTTTAATTATTTGACCTAACAATAATTTTATTTACTTCCATATTTTATTTTGATTTTAATTTATGACCTCTGTTATTTTATTTCCCATTGTAACTATTTCATTTTGACTTTTATTAATTAATTTAAACTCGATTATATGTTACATTTTAATATTAGATATTTGATGATAAATGTCAACTTTATTTAAAAACAAAAATTTTATTTAAAAAAAATGTTAACTTCATTTATCAAATGTTGCTGTGCCCTTACGGGGTCCATAAATGTATCTTAGCTTTAAGCGTATATTGTAACACCTTATTCACATTAAGGTATGCAAATAAATGAATATGAATATGAATATGAATATGATACACATCGACTAACATTGTCATTTTTATCTGTTCAATACAGAAAAAATAGAAATATTTTAATTCTTTATTACCATTAGAACATTTATTACCTTACATAGTTTACTTAACACCTTTACAAAATTTACATTCGAATTCGCATCTCTGAAAACTTTTAACGAACTTAAAAATATCATAAATGTTTTAAAGAACTCGGGACGTTTATTAAATCGAACTCTTTAAAAGTTTTAACAGTTCATTCGAGACAGATGTTACATAGAAAAGTAGTTTACGAAGTTCGTTTAGTTGAAAGGTTTGAAAGAATTTCGTTGCCATTTGGTACGTGTATCGCGAATCTCGACGCATTGCGGTACTGGCTGTCTAGTTCGCTCTGTATAGTCTGTGGATGCCGTGTGTTTATGGTCTGCTTTGATTTTTATTGTGCTTCTGTAGTCTTTGTTACGTTTCTGATAGATTCTTTAGTTACTAATTACGAATTTCAATTATTTTAAATTGTTTCATCTAAACATCGGTCAATTTTGACTTGATATAGAAATAAATAAAAAAGTAACTCGTGTTACCTGTTATTTTTGTAACTAGTTTTAACTTATTTTTTCCTTATCTTATACTAATTTAATTTTTATTTTTTTTTTCAGGTATAATTCTAGCATCCTGCCTGTTTCCTGCGACCGAATATTCATAACCGCTACAGGTATAAAAATAATACCCTTTCTTCAGTCGGGCAAGCTGAAAAGAAACGAACGTAATATATATTTATTAATCGTATACCTACCTGTACCCAATATTTTTTTTTGAGGCGGGGAATGTCATCCAATGACTTCTCCCGCCCAGGTGAGGCGAGAGAGATTGTCAGTCTCTTACTGTTTAAAAACTACCCCGTTCCTACTCCTGCACTTCGAACTGGACCCCCAAAAATTCGTTAAGTCCTCCGCGGCTCACCCATATATACCTATAATGTATCTTCAGTATATTTTGCTGTATCTTGAATTACAAAGATGTCAAGGATATACACCATACCACCATTAAAGCAATAACATCTATACCACCCAAGGAATAAATCACAAAATCCGTCAATCTTGCTTCATGGGTTATGCCAGAGTTAAAAGCAGTAATAGATAAAGTAACTAAATATGCACTTAGAGCCTTATCTTCACGGGTATAAGTATCGATTTAACCATTGTCGCGACCATTTTCATGATAAATGTGGATTTTTATAGCCTAATGTTACTTGTGGGGTCGTTGAACTGTGGTCCTCAAGCTGAACTAACCTGGTTTGGAATACCTTGTGGCTTTGCTATAAAGCTTATAATTGATTAAATTTTGTATTTAGTTTTAGCAGTGGCTTGGACCTAGTTCAGGTTTCACATACCTATGTATAAACTTTAGACTTTGTTTAGACCACCAAATGAACATTTTATTTATTATATTTTATTATTGTAGTGTAATGTTTTGTAACTATCTACTTTGTTGTTCGTTTGAGCGACTGTTTTACACAACCGCTTTATGGCTTACCATCAGGTGATCCGTCTGCTCGTTTGCCTCCTATTCCAAAAAAAAAACACAATGCCTAAAAATTGAGTATTTTTTTTTTGGTATTACGAAATCTTAAAGTTGGAACAGTGTCACTTACATATTACACGAACATTATACTTTTTCGCAAACGTGAAATGAAACTGGACTCCAAACACTTGATTGTTGTATTTAATCGTCATCATCCAAACCTCTTCTCACACGGAGAAGGTTTGAGCATTAATCACCACGCTTGCTTATATGCGGGTTGGCTGTATCAAACTTATAATTAGACATTATAAGCCAAACCTGGGCTTATAATGTCTCACGATGTTTTTCTTTACCACTACTTTAACTAAAATCTTGTTTATAATGAAACTAGCTAATTCCTCGCGGTTTCACACGCTCTGCTCAGCTCCTATTGGTCGTAGCGCTATGTTTTATAGCCTATAGCCATCCTCGATAAATGCCCTATCCGACACAAAAATAATTATTCAAATCAGACTTGTAGTTACGGAGATTAGCGCGTTCAAACAAACAAACAAAAAAACAAACTCCTTCTTCAACTTCCGCTATATATGTATAATAGTATAAAATCAGTTTAGAGATTTTAAGCCACGATTTGTAATAATTTTGAGACAAGTCTCATGAGAAAACTGAAAACTTAAGAAAATTAATTACTTCACCGCAAGAATCTAGTGTTTCAACGCCATTCATGTGGCAATAAATAATATTTATGATTTATAACAGTTTCATATGAAAATGGCCGCCCTTATATGAGAACATTGCTTTAAATTGTTTAGGAAAAACTGTCATCTTAAAATATTGGAGTTTTTAAAATATGACGTTATGAAATCTAAATACACATATAATAACTACCTCTTGTAGGTTTGATTACGAAACCAATTAATATCTTTGTAAAACGCCTAGCTTCACTGACAGACAGACGGACGGATAATTCATTTTTTGACGTTTTAAAAGTACTTAATTCCGTAATAATACGGCAGTTGACAACTAGTCAAATTCAATACTTCTAGCGGAACGTCAAAAACGATACTGTCCTATGAATTTTGTACGAAATGCCAACTTATGACGTCATCATATTTTCGGGGCAACTAAGTAGCACACTTATCTAAAAAATTGCTAGAATAAATTTGCGAAAATTAAGTACATCGTCAAATCAATGAATGAAAGTGTAACTATTTTTCAATATATAATTGGATTGAAAAATCAAAATAATTTATTTTTGACCCAGGAAACTACCCAATTAAAATAAATGCTTTGACTTTCACTTTGTTGGTTACGGATCTGTATGATCTGTATGCCAAAATACTATAAACACACATAAAATTACTGCCAATAAAAAAACTGTTACCCCTATGGCGTTTAATGTGTTAACTCGTTGAGTACCGTCATTATAGATACAATTATAGAACAATGGGTTGCGGTCACCGGTGACCGCTTGGTGTTTGACAGCCAACAAATAATTGTTGAAGGCAAATCCTCCGCTAATGTCGGTCACCGGTGACTGCCATGGCGTTTAACGTGTTAAAGAATGGAACGTTTTGCAAAGAAAATCGCAGTACCTATTACAGATTTTTAACCGAAAATCCCAGAATAGCCGACTTTATTTTTGGAGTGTCCAAAAATAGTCTATGAATGAAAATCCTTTCAGCGTTTAGTGACAAACGTAATTGGCATTCCTAGTGGCAAGTTGGTACTCCGTGGTACGTTCCAGCCACTTGAAGTTTTCAAACTGATTACATTACCTCGATATTCTATTAAAATTCCCGTCGCAGAGCTAAGTGCTCTCACCAAACCTATATACTCTGCCATTCTGGACCTTATTACCCACGTCGTAAGTGCGTAAGTACTTGTGTAAAAGTATTAAAGCCTCATTAGGCTCCACGACCTTCTAAGAAACCATTTTGTTCCGTGGGAGTATACTTGTAATAGACGTATTCTTACATAATCCTAATTAATTGAAGATACGAAATTAGACTCCGCTATTCAATGAGATTACATTTTCCTCTAAAGAGATTAAAATATAAATTTTAAATTGATACATTTGTTATGTTCTTTATAATGTACGAAAAGGTTTTATGAAAGTTTCAATAGCTTTACTTTAAAACCGAATTCGCAAACCTATGTTTAATAATCTCTACCTTTGAACCAACGATAATGTAGTGAATTAGTACGTAAAATAACTTTAAATACATAAAAAATCTGACACACATCTACTTAACGACTATTCAGTAATAATTCATTTATAAAGCCCAAACTTACCTCATAAAACGCTCTAAATATTTATTTAGATGCGCATAAAAAATGTCGGCTCATAGCTTCGAGAAAATGAGTAAAAAACGATGAATAATTTAAAGGGCCCTCGCAAATATGGAACCACCAAGCTTAAGGTGAAGTTTTTTGTTTAAATAACTTGACAAGCTTGGGTTCACCTGACCAGAGCAACCGCTGTAACACGTGTTGGTTAACTAATTTGCAATTTGCAGAAGGTCCGTGGATTGAAAGGTACGATATCCTAAACAAGGGGTTGCAAATGAGCGGTGTCTAGTACAGATGTGCCGATTACGAACTACCTCTAAATAGATGTGGTTGCTTTTCGATAAGTAGAAATTGTACTATAGAACTAAATAATATTTAACTTTACTTAATAAATGTAAGGAACTACTAATATACACAGTTTTATTTTGCAGGTGTAACTGATTAAGTAAAAGCATTATTTTGATTTTATTACCTTGGAATTGCGTTAAACGCAAACTTTATTTCAATGACTGACAGTTAAAACATGTTATGTACTTAATTTAGTACGAAACACACCGAAGTTCCTACACATCAAAAGCCACTTACGCCCACTGAACTGAGCAATGCCTCTTCTCACAAGGAGGAGGTTTGAGCATTAATCACCACGCTTGCTCATTGCGAGTTGGCGATTTCAAACTCACAATTAGAAATTATGAGTCCAGGTTTTCCTTCACCGTTTGTCAGTGGTATCTGAATAATCTTAGAAAGTACATATTACTCGGAAAAAGTCACATTGGTACTTGCCGTTGGTAGGTTTCGAACTCGCACTCTCATGCACGAGAAGCGGGCGTCTTAAACCTCCGGACCACCACGACAAGTTCTTACATTACGCAAAAGTTGAATATAGTTTTGTTCTTTATTCTAGAATGCACCTTCTCATTTCCCTAACAGTATGTCTTTGTTAACCCGTGTTAAGTGATCTGTCTAATGAAGGGTTAAACTCGCGTTATGTGGGTTTGACTCGCCACAATGCTGCTCAATGCTCCATGACTACTGAGTTCTGAGGTAGAAGCAGGTTCTTGGAGGAATTAGGAGTGGAAAATATGAAATTGGATCTTATGAAACTACTCGTAGGCATATAATTTCAAAATAATATGAGAGTAATTTAACTAAAAATCGCAGGTTACTCACGCGGTATATTCATGTATATACAATATATACATATACCTATATAGTATATTTAATATGTCTCACGATAGTTACTATAAAAAGCCTGTAACCACAACTGTGCGCTTCTCACGTAGCTTCCTGTCTCGCACAGCAAAACTGTGGAATGCTCTGTCATCGGGGGTATTTCCGAACCGATACGATTTTCAAACCTTTAAGATAAGAGCGTATTCCTTTTTAAAAGGCCGGCAACGCACCTGTGACTCCTCTGGTGCTGCGGGTGTCCATGGGCGGCGCTGATCGCTTACCATCAGGTGATCCGTCTGCTCGTTTGCCTCCTATTCCATAAAAAAAAACTAACCATAAAAGCGAAAGAAAATTGGATGTAATTTTTCATATTGATGACGCTGCCTCTACCGAAGTTTTACTGAATTTATAAAACATACATATAGAACATAACAATATCACGCTTTTTCTTCCATTAATTTCATGCCACAGCCCCATTTACAGAGATTTCCTGTAGCAAAAAAAAGTCCTTTAAAAAAGACGGCACGAAGTAATCGTTCTTATTTATTACTAGTAAGTTATAACTGTGATGGATAGAATCAGGCGTCACTTTCATAAAGTGTGTTATATCATATCCCGGTCCACTCCTAGGGGAACAATATATCGTTTGTATAACTTCTAACAACGAAAACTTCTTTTGTTACAAATTTTATTATTAAAGTCTCTTCTGTGTCCTTTTTAGAGGTCGTTCTATGAGATAATTGCAAAGTAACCGATTCGAACATAGGACACATAACATAACATAACATCACGCCTTTTATTTCCGAAGGGGTAGGCAGAGGTGCACATTATACCACTGTACAATGTAACACCCACTTTTCACTATTTATGTTGAGTCCCATGTAATAGGGGGTGAGCCTATTGCCATATACCGGGCACAATTCCAGACTCCGTGCTACTACTGAGAATATTTATAAAAACCCAATAATACTTTGCCCGACCCGGGCATCGAACCCGGGACCCCTTGCCCGGCAGTCGAACTTACGACCACTCGGCCAACGAGACAGTCGAACATAGGATTTTTTCGAAAATTTGTCGTTAGTTAGTATAGAACCTGGAATTGTCCCCAGTGCATCGCAATAATTAGGCCTCCGCTCCGGTAACTTCACTCACACGACGAAACACAACGCAAGCGTTGTTTCACGACGGTTTTCTGTGAGGCCGTGGTATCACTCCGGTCAAGCCTGGCTATTTGTACCGAAGCATGGCTCTCTCACACATAAAAATGAGAAACAAATATTGTACATGTACTTATCTGTCCACTGCTTCGAGGATTAAAATGCGTGATGTTATTCTTTCTTTCGTATCCTTTTTCGTCAAGATTTGGTTGGACCAAATTACATAGAATTTCGTGTACGTAACAAAAATTGTTTTCTACCCTCTACAATATCCAGTATCCTTGGTTAGATTTGTCCTCTTCAGACTTGAGACTACCCACATCAACTGTCAGATTTTTGTATCACAACCGGCGCTGGTCGCGCTGTTGTTACATAGACATAATATCACGCCTTTTCCCCCCGAAGGGGTAGGCAGAGGTGCACATTACGGCAATAAATGCCACTATACAATGTAACACCCACTTTTCACTATTCTAACATAGATATATATTATGAGAATTGGAACTAAGGAACAAACGATACCTACGTTCTAGTTTCAGTTCTCTCATACAATATGACAGTTAAAGGTTTCAGAAATTGATCTCGTCACTCGTTTACCTTATTGATAGGGAGTAGATAATGAAAAAATATTAGAGACATATTTTTTTATTTTGTCGTATAAGAAAACAATACTCAGATAAATTGGAGTTAAGTTAAGGAGTTCCGAGGTCATTACGCCACGCTACCCTATAAAATATAGCAAATCATGACGTCACACGATATTTCAAATCAGTATAATTATTGTCGAAGTGTTTAATTTTGTAAGAAAACAAGTACGTGTCTAATGTTTAAAAATAATCTACCAGACGGACATTAAAATAAAAGTTAGGATAAGACCCTATTTTATGGTTCGTACCACAGAACATACAAAGAAGGTTCGACCCTAATCTTCTCTACACACCAAAAATATCACACATATTACATAAATATGATTATGTAATTAGGCGGTGAAACCTTAAAGAAAATCTTACAGCAATTTAGGGACTAAGACACTTTTGAAGGTATTACGTGTAACAAAAACGCCTACACATACAATTAGTGGGTTTGTCTATACCAGGGTTTCTCAAACTTTTCTTGGTCATATGCCAATTTGATTTAAGAAGAAAGAAAAAACATTTATTTAGCACCAGCCACGATGCAGCATAAAATATAAAAAATATAAATACAATTTAACTCGTCGAGTACCGTCATTATAGACACAATTATAGAACAATAGGTTGCGGTCACCGGTGACCGCTTGGTATTTGACAGTTCAAAAGTTTGACAGTGGAATTAATTAAACTGTCAAACACCAAGCGGTCATCGGTGACCGCAACCTATTGTTCTTTAATTGTGTCTATAATGACGGTGCTCGACGAGTTAAACAATTAAAACAGAAGAATCAAAAAAGAAACGCGAAGGCACAACACTGATTTATTTATTATGTCATTCTTGTTAGACTAGACACCACTATTAATTTTTTTCATGTGGTCCGATACTAAGATTTTCTCCAGAGTCGTGAGGGTCGTTTTCATAAAAATCACGACTCTTGGATGATTGAATCAGTTACTCCTCTCAGTTATATCCTATACTTTGACATCCAGTTTAATTCGATCTTTAGCTGTGGTATTTATCGGATAGAGGCATACCTCTATGACATATCATGTATATTTTTTTATCGACTTCATTTATCATTGCGGATCGGTCCAAGAGATTCCTCGTGATGCTGAAGAAAATAATGCCAAAATTATTTTCTTACCCTAACGAGCTAAAAAAGTGTTTCTCGACCAAAAAAAGATTGAGAACCACTGGTCTATACGTTTGCAAGTTAATTCATCCTAATACCACGCATATTTACATTCAGTCTGCAGACTAATTAAAAACTGCTTTACCTATTTAGTTTGCTTTGTTCTAGAGGCTGTATTTGAATCGTATCGATTGCTTGTATTGAGAAAAAGAGTATCAATGGTAATTTATTCTTTGGTTTAATAAATATGCGCGGTTTCTGTATTTTAAAAACTACTTTCCTTTGTATCTCGGTGAAATGTTTTGACTTGCAGACTTGCAGTATCGGTTGGTTTTTACATCTGATGTGACAAAATTCATACAAAGATTGTGAAAAATATGAAATATTTGTAGTAATATTTAACTTATATAAATATTAATTATTATGACATTATGAGATTTCATGTTTAAAATATTAAGTTAATTAACTTAAACAAAGGGACACAGACTCGCCCTAGGGCATGCTAAATAATCAACAATTTTAGTCCTAGACCGAAAAACTATTCAGAATTACAGAACTTTGTTTCTAATGAGTCCCAATTTGGTTTTAACAGGGATCGTAATGAATTAGTCAACTTTCCCCAATGTTGCTAGTTTTAAACAATACGAGGTTTTGGACCATTTGGTTCAAAATTGCGTCTATTTAACATTTTATTATTTTGTTCACGTACGCACACATATCGAGCAATACAACCAATTTATCATGGTCTAGCTTTGTATGATCTCTCCGTACTTTCAACGGTCAGGTTATACTGGTTTTACACAACTTGAACTGGATAGCTATCTATACTCAACCAATTTATCATGGTCTCGCATTATATGATCTCTCCGTACAATCAACGGTCAGTTTATACTGGTTTTTTATAACTTGATGTGTAGCCGTGCAAACACTATGATCCTTACCTAACGAGTTCCACTGAACGTACGGAGATAGGAGTTAGTCTAATTTGCGAGTTGGGAACGTTAGGATAAAGAGGATCAGATAGTTTTGTTGTTTTAATGTTCTTTAGGTATTTGCTCGTAATACTGTGGAGATAAGCTTTTGTCCGATTGGATCCTCAGTTGTTATCGGGATTGGTTTTTATACCTGTGTTAGGGAACAAATAGGATGGTGTGAGATTAGAAGTATGTTTTAATAGGTCAAATGTTTTTGTCTAGGGTATATCAATCGAAGAGAGAACAAATATAGACTCTGCCTACAGGTGCACATTACGGCACTTAATGCCACTGTACAATGTAACACCCACTTTTCACTATCTTTTTTTATTATGGAATAGGAGGTAAACGAGCACACGGATCACCTGATGGTAAGCGATCAGCGCCGCACATGGACACCCGCAACATCAGAGGAATCACAGGTGTTTTGCTGGCTTTTTAAAAAGGACTTATGAGTCCCATGTAATAGAGGGTGAGCCTATTGCCATATACCGGGCACAATTCCAGACTTCGTGCTACTATTGAGACTTTTAAAACCCCAGTAATACTTTGCCCGACCTGGGAATCGAACCCGAGAAGACTCGGCCAACGAGGCAGTTATTTCATATATACAGAATTGCTACTCTTAGAGCAATTTTTGTTTACATTTGCGACCAATCATCTAACGAGGTAGTTTGTGAGATTTTGAATATACGAAGACGCATAAATATTGTTGTTGTTGGAGCACTTGACTAACTAAAGTATAAATGCATTTCTATGGAAAGAAGAAAGAAAGAAAAAACATTTATTATTCCGCAGAACATATAACATTACTAAAAACTACAATAGGTAGGTATCATAGAAATATTAGAGACTAGCAGCCCGTCCCGGCTTAGCACGGGGTAGACAATTTTTTTTTCTAAATGAAATATAGCCTATGTCAAATTAGAAGAATGTAGCATTCTATTGGTGAAAGAAGTTTTTAATATCGGCCCAGTACTTTTTGAGTCTATTCATTACAAACATACAAAAATAGGTACAAATCTTTCCTCTTAATAATATTAGTATAGATATATACATAATATAAATTAAAAATACCAAAGTTCAAAGCTAAAGAAAAATGAAAAATGAAGTCTTGTCCATGGTCCACAGACAGAGTTATTTGGTATTGAAATGATAGAATACGTATTAACTACTATTATTTGTGGACCGCCGACAATAATATCTATGGCTGATCCAATGTTTGTTCGTACAAGACGAATAGAACCCCTGAGTCTAATCTACTACCAAATGGTCCATTGGGAAACCTTTCAACTTAGTTATTACTTTTACGACGAGTTTTTCTACAAACTGTTTTTGCTTATTGTTATCTTATGTGATCAGACCAATTCTACTTCGACAAGTTTTACTCAATTTTTTTTCTTCATTTCCCAATTCGAAAACGTATTAAATTGTTGGTCATACAGTATATTCACTAAAGGCTCAAGTGAGTTTTTTGACAAGGCTTTCTCTACTGTGTCTAGAAATCATCGAAAATCATACCTTTTTTTGATGGAGAAAATCGTCCAATGATTTCTCCCACTAGGCAATTTCAGAATTTTACTGACTAAAAACCACTTCGTTCCTACCCCGGCGTCCAGCTGGAGCCCTGGCAATCTGTTAAGTTTTCCGCGGTATAGTATCCTTTAGTAATCGCTTTATACGAATACATATCATCATCATCATCATCATTATCAACAGCTGAAAGACGTCTAACGCTGAACAAAGGCCTCCCCTTTAGTCCTCCACGTCGAACGACAACTCTCCACTTGCAACCCGAATACATATGAGCGTTATCAAAATTACTCTGATATTATTGATACACCTAATAAAAACTAACTGAACATTGCAAAGAAAAAAAAACAATTCTTTTAAAAGATGCCACAGACCGATTCAACCACAATCAGTGTTTTCATCTAGAAAATCTTTATCTTTGTCTTTCCGTCTGTTGAAACCAATTGTTTGTCCAATGTTTGTGTTTGTTCAACACGGTTGGATTGCAGTCTCCGTCTCGATTCAATGTACCTCTATACGAATCGTGTTTCGCTTGTTGATATCACAATAGTTTGAGGTTTCGGATTTCCAATGTAGGTAGTCTTTTCAGAGCCATTCTGGGGTTTAATCCTAGTGTACTTAGAAGACTGAATATTGTCTAAATTTGCTGTCGAAAAGCATTCAGCAGTTTTGACATTCTTAAAGATTTTATACCGGAAATGTAGGTACTGAACTTCGGAAAAGTTATCTGTGTATGCCTGCTGATCTTAGATCCTTTTTTATTCTAATTTTTGTCGTAAAAGTATACCTGTGTATATTATTACCTACATATTATTATGACAGGATGATTCTGACCTTTTTAGTCGAACATCAACACTTGTACTTTGTACTTAATCCATTTTTATTCTTATCATCGACAAATTCAAATTACAATACGATTCGTTAGACTCCAAAAGAAGTGCTTGAAACTCACTTACGTGCCTCATCGTGTCTCCAAAAATCGAGAATTCGTTCGTAATAATCCAATTTTTTTTCGCAAGACTCATCAAATCGAGTTTGCGAGTACCATATGTTGGAGGCTTAAAGGCAGAAATATAATCACGTGGCGTGGAGTGTCGTGGCGCCGTCGCCAGCCGTCGCCACCAATCGGCTGCAAGCATTTGGTGACCCACGCGACATGCAAATGTGTCTATAATGCCCGTTTTCTCTAAATTTTTAGGAACGCCTTTGCTAAAATAAATGGCATTTAAAGACAATTTTATCTTCACTAATCTACATATAAATGTCACCTTACAGTACAAGGGGTTAGTTTTAGGTGCTATGTCACGCTATGTAACTTTTTGGTTAAGAGATGGTTTAGGGGTGTTTGAGTGATAACGGCTATAAGTCTGTAACCATAGTAAATGTAACCGATATGATTCTGGCTAGAAGAAGCTTTTTTCTTGTATAGAAGCACTATTTTATATGGATTGTCAGTATACATATGTGAGGACCATGTCAGACTTAAGATATTTGTTTTCTCTTGGTTTTGTTTTTTTTTTATATTTTAGTATGTTCTGTTATTTGTATGTTGCGTCAGGTATGTCTTTACATTATTCTCACATGTGTGTACAATATTGGAATATGTATCAGAGCAATGTAAAACAGACTTTTTTTAAAAGAGTAACGAATGGAGTTTCTTGCTCGTTCTTCTCCACTCGAATCGACATTTTGGAACGAGTGCCTAGCTTCACTGACGGACAGACTGACAGACTATTATATATCTCATATTTGTTGACGTTTCAAAAGTACCAAATTATGGTTTAATTGAAATAAATGCTTTTGAGTTTGAGTTTGAGTTTGAGCTTGAATGGCGGACGCCAAACGTCAAAATTATTCTATGCTATGTCCTGCTTGGGTTATAGTGTACCTACCTATATGTTAAGGAAAAAAAAAGACTCCCTTCATCATCATAATTATGATAATAATAGAAATAGTTTGAAAAATGAGCGTCTCTCGCCATCAAACGTTAAAGTTTGGCGAGTTTAGATTTAAGGCAATACCTATGTAAAATTTCAATGAATAAATTTGTTAAAAAAAAAATCCTTACGTCAATTCGAATTGATTTCATTGTTATTAGCCATTAAGTATTAAAGCTATTTATGGTGTACCAATAGCATCTATTTGTGTCAATAGCACTCTAAGAAATGATAATTGAGTATTATGAAGTTATTTCTGTATTATGCAATGAGCGTTATACTAATAACCCTAATCCCTATTATCAATGAAGCCTATTTATAATTATATTAGATGCCTAAATTCTATTTTAATGTCCGTCTGGTAGATTATTTTAAATCATTCGACACGTATTTGTAAATTTCTTACAGAAACGATAATTTTTGTTTTTTGAAATTGATTTGAAATGTCACGTGACGTCACTTCTATGCACATTTTATACGTAGAAATGACGTTTTAGCCCCCACTCCTAAACTTTGATTCGTTTTATCTAAGTATTGTTTTATTATACGAGAAAATAAAAAAATACGTGTCTAATATTTTTTCATTACCTAACTTACGGACTAATTATATTTTTAATTTTCATACCCTGTCATCATCCTAATCTATTGAATATTGAGCACTTGAATGTATTTTGAGGAGTTTTCTCTTACAAAACTTTTTTACGTTGGCAAAAAGGCGGACGTAATGTCACTTCGAACTAATTACAACACCAAAATGTCAGTTGTGTATGAGTACATGTAGGTACTTGCAACACCGTAATGTATGAAGTGTAATGACGGGCCATGTCACGCGACAGATGTCCTCCGTGCCAATGTGTGTGTATTCTGCGTGTAAGTGTATAGTAGTCAGCAGCTGTAGCCAAATGCTATTTAGCGGTTGTCTACTTATAGAGTAGAAAAATAAATTATATGGAATTGACGTAAATTTTGACACTTGTCAGTGTCATCCCCATACATTTAGATTTCTACTATCTCAGTAGACAAGCG
This sequence comes from Spodoptera picta, assembly GCA_038387885.1. NCBI lineage: Eukaryota > Metazoa > Arthropoda > Insecta > Lepidoptera > Noctuidae > Spodoptera > Spodoptera picta. Next base: position 748,075 of record JAZHFQ010000137.1, read on the forward strand.
TTAAATTGGCGTTTGGCCAAAGGCACAGATGCCACAGTCGTTGTTTCAATAGATTGCGTGCGCCTTTTTTCAACGGCCTTGCTTTGAGCTGTCAAAAATTGATGTGAGAAACATGATCTTTAAACTACCTAGTTGTACCTAGTTACTATGATAGGATGTATAATGTAAAAAAAACAAATATAAAAGAAAAATAAACTATTCGTTTATGTTTATAGTGCTAATACCTATAACAATAGTAATGTTGCTTGGAAAAATAAAAGCGTATATACTCGAATTGCGAAAGTAGTAAAGTATAAATATTACTACGAAAACATTAATTTTATTGTCTGTTGTTTTAGTTTCTTAAACTGTGAATAAATAAAATTCGTAATAGCCATAAACAATTTCTGTTCTCAACAAATATCAGACCATTTTATTGTTTTATTTTCATTGTTCAAGAAAATATAGTAAACATAGCCAAGTTACCTACTACAATAGTAGATGTTTGCGGTTTCACTGGAGTTATAGATTTCCTCAAACAAAGAACATCAGTGTCTTTGTATTTTTTAAATATCCTTTTTAAACACTTTTATAATTATTTTGGATATTTACATTTCTTTCTAATCAAAATTGCAAGAATTTTAACCATAGTTAGGTACTGCTTTATAGTCTACATTTAATAACAACAAACTTGAAGAACCCTATACAATATTATTTAACTAAATAACTAGATTTCAAATCTCGAGAATTATGTTAATCTCCCCGAACGTATCTGGCACGGATTATAATATTTATAGTCTGTCATTGTTCGGTGTGTTATGCATAGTATATAGAAAAGGCGGGAGTTTCCACAAGTCACGTCGTTTCTGAACGTCACGCTTTGGCGGGAATATTGCGTTTTGACTGCCGCCATTTTGGATTTGCTGTCAAAAAGCATGTGGTTCATAGACAAATCAAGTGTTTTTTTAAACGCTATCTGACTGTAAAAACATATTTTATTTTTATATCTGCCATCAACAAGTAAATTGTGCCTATAACATAACCTCCCATACATCCCCAAGCGGTCACCGGTGACCGCTCTCCACTAACTACATAAGGTCTATACCTATTCGGAGTCTCGGAGAACCTAACGGGTAATCGAGGCTCCGGCTCGACGTGCAGGAGAAGGAACGGGGTGGTTTTTAGTCAGTAAGAGTCTGACACTCCCTCCCGCCTCACCCAGGCGGGAGCAGTCATTCGATGATTTTCCCCCCTTAAAGAAAAAAAAAAGGTCTATACCTTATTACCAATGTTTAGAGGACTACTTTTGTATGGACAAATTTAGGGGATGAATTTCAACGGGTTAAAATCTTTTCTCCGTCAATATAGAAGTCAAGTTAAAAACAAAACCAGCTATCCCCTTGCTTCCAAGAAATGTTCAACACTAAAAATTCTTCACTGAAAATTGTGCAACATTTATCATTTTTAAGCGAACAGCAACTCAAATAATTCTTCTTACCTCTACCTTCCTGTCGAGAGTGTCAATACAAGTATTCATTGATACCTAACTGTACCGAGTGCCGTGTGAACTCTTTGTCGACTTCAACAAATTCAATTTATTGACAATTCTATTGCAACTGCTCACAAATGCGAATAAGCATTTAAAAGAGGTCGCTCTTCTTTTGCTGTACTCTTTCAGGTGATCCTAATAGTGTAGTACTTTAGAGTCGACTTTAGCTTGCGTAAGTATTCATGTTTACCTTTAGACTGTGAATTCACGTATATTTATTATACTTCGTTACTCCCTTGAAGAAAGGCACAAAATAAATAATGCTACTGTAAAATAATTCTTTTGAAGCATGATTGTTTTTTATTTAACTATAAAATACGTTATTAGCCTACATATCGTACCGTTGACAATGTCATTTGCATATCATGAATATAATTCAGAGGAGAATGAACCTCTTCCGTACCTAAATTCAATTTTTTTTTCCATATCTGCTTCCTAACGCTCCATTTGAGCTTAATTAAAGCGTACTCGCAAAGAAAACGCACCTTTATAGCACGCGTCAAGTACGCTCTGAAGTAAACCACATTCTATCGCTGTCTCAATTACTCTTTAAGGTTTGACATATTTCCGTCTCGCTCACTCAGTGAAACAACTTCAGAGTAGTTGAGCTACTTGATGCGTGTTTTACGCCGCTGATGTGATTCGTTACGACGCGAAGCGCCATTGGACTTAACTACTGTGACATTACACCTTCTTCATCGGCTTTTTGACAAGATTGGCCATAGCTGGGAAGATAACAGAGAATATATTTTGAGAAGATTATCCGGCACTAATGTAAAGTAAGCATATTTTGCTGAGGAAGAAAAGTCTACGTTTCTTTTTATCATTTGTTCTTTATAGTAGTCCTTCCAACACAAAAACAGCAAAAAATTCAATCAGCAATGGAAACATTAACACAGACGAAATTCACTTAGTAACTTGGAAGCCATTTTGCAATTTCATTATCGCAAGCTTGCAGACCATTCGATAGTTTTGATTGAAAAGCTTCGCTTGGAAGTAAGGCTGCGTAAATCTGATTGAAGTTCTCCATACTCAGTACAAGTTTCGTAGCGCGAATAAAAACAAGTTTTTGCTGAAGTAAAAGTTGGAAGTTGATCACGTAGTTTACAGTTCAGCCCGTATTTACTTTGATAAACTAAGGCTGTGTGCTTCCTTCATCTTTGTTTTGAACTATAAACTTCCATACTTGGTATATATCTTTCCTTTTTCCCGTTTTAAAGGATCCTTCATAAAAGTTGGATTTTATTTTGCTCGAATGCTTTTTTCGTGCAATGCTTTTTCGCAGTTGAATTTCGGTAGGCATTCCGAGTTCAATCGAATTTGAGTTACGAAACGCTTCTGGCAGTTGTGTTTTTTTTTATGGAATAGGAGGCAAACGAGCAGACGGATCACCTGATGGTAAGCGATCAGCCCCGCCCATGGAAACCTGCAACACCAGAGGAGTCACAGGTGTGTTGCAGTTGACACCAGTTAAAAACATTCGTACAAAAAAGGTTTTATTACGAATATTAAAATTGTGGACGCAAACATTATTGAGACAACACTGACCAACGGTGAAAGAAAACATCGTGAGGAACGCTGAGCATATAATTTAAAATTATAAGTTTGAAATCGCCTACCCGCATTGAGCAAGCGTGGTGATTAATGCTCTAACCTTCTCCGTGTGAGAAGAGGCTTTTCTCAGCAATGGGAATTTATAAGCTGTTGATGATGATGATGTAGTAATAGCTCAATGAGATACCAAAATTAATACTTAAACAAAATAATACGAATACGTACAAGAGCCGTTAGTGTGAAAATACTTAGGTAGCTGACTGCTATTAGCACCCACGTGGGACCAATAAAATACTCCACTGGGATGTTTCCACACAATTGTATCCGTTTTGTAAGAAAACCATACATGAGATCATGTTCTAATAAAATGTACACACATATTTTCTATTCATGTCTTTCCTCCTTTCTATGGTCCTTCCCGGCTCGTTACCTTAAGCGGAATGCTTAATCGATTGGACCAAAAACCTCATTATGTTTATATCACCGTGATGTTCTATAAAAAGTCTATGAATTATAATTTATTTCTCAATTCCATTTTGTATCTGTGTACTTTGTATGTGGATATTTTGGGTACGAATTCGATATTGACATTTCGCTACTTCAAAGGTTCTTATAGCGGGCTTCAACGATGTTGATACGTCTGTTTCTTTAGATTTTTGTAAGCACAGATTGTACTTTTGATATTCCATATCTTCTTGAAAAAGAGATATGGTATTCTTTTCATTATACGTACATTTCACGTACGTTCAATGTAACGTACGTACGTTCATTACACGTAGGAGTGTAGGTTCAAATTCTAAAACACACACACATTGGCATCCTTAAATGGTCGCTTTTAACTTTGTTATTCAATGTGTTAAGTATTTTAAGTAATAGTTTAGCAATAGTTTAACAAACTACACATAACACTATTCTCTAGAAGGCCATAGGTCAGGGAACAACGCTTCAACATAAAACAACGTCTTTTAGAAGAGAACATATAACAAGAAATATAAAAATATACTTTACAACGTATCACTTAACCCCAAGCTTGTTCGCAAGTTATCTAGCGGGCAAGTACAATCTGAATAACAAATGGGTACGTCCCATCTCTTCGCTGAGTCTAACTTATAAAATTATGAGTTGTGAATGTATTGAACGATTTTGATAAAGGACTTTGTGTAGTTTGAGATAGAAGAAACTTTACGTCATATTGTTTTAAGTTTATTCGTTACATTTTGCTTGTTATCTTGGAAAGGCTAAGTAAAAATATGTGAATTTGTTTAGTTATAAGTTGGTTAAATTTTCTCAAAGCAATCTCACTGTTTGGACACAATAATCATATGCTTTAGATTTAGATAGCTTTCTAACCATACGTTATCGTTTTTACAAAAGTACAATAAGAAGTTAATAAACAAAAATTGATTATTTCCATTTCATTTCGAGCAATTTATTTAATTTCTTCATTTGTAATCTCAATTTCACCGAATCCTTGTCGGACTAAAGAAAATATAATCCCTGCGGCATAAAATTTAATCACCCAATACAATAAAAAAAAACACAATCGTCGACAAACAGCCAAAACGTTATTAATGTCTAACAATTTGGAGAAATGAAAAACGACGATGCAAATCGACGCACAGTCAGCCAAAACCAATTTGCATGAAGAAATTTAAAAAGTTGCCATTGACCGCGCCGTGGAAAACTTTTTTTACAAATGGCAACATTTGAGGGAAGCGATTTTCAAAATGGCCGATTTCTCCCTCTTTTTATTCCGTAACCTGTAATTTGTTTGTTTTCGTAAAACGAATTTGAGAACGTTTTAATGTTGGGGCAGGAAATATTTTGGAAAATTAGCCGGCACAGATGTGTCGATAAATATCGCTGGTATAGCTGTGAGAAAATAAATACGGTTTTAATTGTTTTACTTTGTAGATACGGTAAATGTAATTAAAAGTTAACATCTTATTTATTTTACCTCTACCTCTATAATAGGGTAGATGAGTAATTTTTGTTATAATGTCCGTCTGGTAGATTATTTTAAAACATTCAACACGTATTTTTTATTTTCTTACGGAAACTAATACTTTCGACGATGTATTCATTTAAAATATCGCGTGACGTCATTTTTGAGTACGTTTTATACTCTAAAATGACATAGCTAGCTCCCACTCCTAAATTTTGATTCGTTTTATTTAAGTATTGTTTTGTTATACGACAAAATAAAAAAAAATACGTGTCTAATATTTTAATATTTTTTCATTACCTAAACTGACGGACTAATTAGATTATGTTCATACTTTGTCGTCATTCCTATTAGATTAAATAGGTAGAGGCTCGTATAACTGCCTCGTTGGCCGAGTAGTCGCAAGTGCGACTACCGGGCATGGAGTCTCGGTTTCGATTCCCGGGTCGGGCAAAGTACCTATTACTGGGTAGCACGGAGTCTGGAATTGTGCCCGATATATGGCAATAGGCTCACCCCCTATCACATGGGACTCATAACATAAATAGTGAAAAGTGGGTGTTACATTGTACAGTGGCATAATGTACACCTCGGCCTACCCCTTCGGGGACAAAAGGCGTGATGTTATGTAGGCCCGTATAAATATCCACTTCTCCTAACTCGTGTAGGTATTCTGGCTCAATTAAAACAATAATTACTTATATAGAGTACAATTTTCTATAATTACTTCAGAAACACAGGTTTTAATGACTCTTTCAATATCCAATACTTTCTTTCATTGTTATTTCTCGCTTTTATTAATTGAATGAAAACTCTTCGTTTCTTGTTCATTATTCAAGGGGATTAATTGGAAAACAAAATGGCGCTTGCAGCCATTTTAATTATGAGTGAATTTTTAATAACATAACATCACGCCTTTTTATCCCCGAAGGGGTAGGCAGAGGTGCACATTACGGCACTTAATGCCACTGTACAATGTAACACCCACTTTTCACTATTTATGTTACGAGTCCCATGTAATAGGGGGTGAGCCTATTGCCATATACCGGGCACATTTCCAGACTCCGTGCTATTACTGAGAATTTTTAAAAACCCAGTAATACTTTGCCCGACCCGGGATTCGAACCCGAGACCCCTTGCCCGGCAGTCGCACTTGCGACCACTCGGCCAACGAGGCAGTCGTGAACTTTTAATAATGTGGTTAAAATATGAAATATGTAACAGAAATACGGCTCTTAAGGTTGTGTTTTATAAAAAATGTTCACCTTTAAAAATTGAATAATATAAATACGCCTTTTATCCTTGGAGAGGTAAGCAGAGATGAACATTACGGAACTTTATACCACTGTACAATGTAGCACCCACTTTTCGCTATTTTTATTACAAGTCCCATGTAATAGGGGGTGAGCCTATTGTCATAATATACCGGGCACTATTGAATAATACAGTAGAACAAAATTATCGAAGTTATAACTTCTATTTAACAATGCACTACAATCACGTGTTGCCTAACAATTTTGAGACCCCAACATGGCTCGAAAGCAGTCGAAAAACCTGCTTTGACCGAGACATACCTACCAGTTGTATGTAGCTTTTATATGCTAACATATAATGAGTATTTATTTAAAAACCCTTTGATAATTTTAATACTAAATGATGTTAACCTGCATAAATATGCAAAATTACACATAAGTAATGGTAGATAAATATTAATTGAATATCATCATCATCAGAATTACCATGGATGAATGGAGAAAGGCCTCCCCCTTGGTCCTCCATCGAACCTCGTCATTTGAATTGGATAACACAATAACAGAATAATAAAGTTAAGAGCGATATATTTCTAAACAGCGCCATCATTTTTATTTTCAATATTATCCGGTAATTTCGAATAAACGGACTCTAGTTGCATTACTCAAACGTTTCAACATTTTAAATTATAATGCGCTATTATGAATGCAAATAGTGTGGCATGGAGTATAGAGATAAAAAAGTACCATCTATGAAATGGGTATTAAACTCAAAATGAGTGCGGTAAACTGCAGTGTTGTATGAATATTGAACTCTTTATTATTGTGATTATTGCATGATCCATTATTTTTTATGAATGGTTTTAAGTTTTTATTATTATGACTTTTATAACAGTTAGTATTAAGTTGAGTGAGTTTACGAATAAATTGACAAAATGTGGATGGGTCAGGCCCTATTAAGCGTATACTCAATAAACAAAATGTTCAATTAAGACTCTTACTACTTCGAGTTCTCCTACTTATTTAACTTCATTAGGATTTTCTCCAATGTCCCGGGATCATTTCTGCCAGTTTACCAAACTGATAAAAACTTTTCTGCCAGTTCACCAGCCCTAAAACAAACTTGTCAAAATTAATCAACATATATTAACCGACTAATTTTCATAACAAAGAAAGTAATATGATACTCCGATACTACAATACTCCATATTTCCATACTCCATGACGCAACGCTAGCTTTAATATCGGACCAATGCGCTATCGGGATTCAAGTTTTATTAAATTTCATCCGAACATAATTTATGCGAACTCGCAACGATTGGCTGTTTGACTAATAAATTGAACCACGTCCAATAAACAGCGAATTAGAAATTGAATTGCCTTGTTAATGGTTTAGGTGAAATGTTGCTTTAATATTAATAGGAATACTTTAACGAATACATTTTAAACGAGCTTCGATATAATAGTCGATGTGTGTTAAAGGAAAAGAGCTCGTATGTCAATATTAGTTAGGCTTTATTTTCGGTGTTTGGTTTATATCGGATAGGTGAGAATGTTCCTTGTTTAAAAGAGTAGGTACACACGGCTACACATCAATCTATACAAAACCAGTTTATCCTGGTGTCGCGTCGCATCATCTTTCCGCACATTTAACGTTCAGTTGATACTGGTTATTTAAAGCTCGATGTGTACATAGATACGTGAGCGGTCATCGATCCCCATTCACAAAATGTCTGTGATGTCCAAAATTCTTTCATCATGTCGTCACCCCTAGGGTTGCTGTATGGTTATAGAATACAGAAGTGGGTCTTCAATAAGTTAAACACCAATATAGTTGTCGAAAGAGCGATAATAAACAATGAAATATATACATACAATTAGATATGCGAAGATTTTATTGAGAATACTTGTCTTGGTTAATCGAAAAATGTTATTCTTTTCTAAACTAAAGCAGTTGGTTCAGAATTTACGATTCCATAATACTGAAGCACTATTCAGGATAATGTAAGCAAAAATACAGATGAAAAAATAAAGAATTGTAGCAAGAAGAGTCATTAGACTGGCACAGGGTACTTTTTCGTGGATATCACGTAAGTCATTGTAATTTGTTTAAATTTTTACAGAAAACTGTAGGAACCTTGCCGATCACCTGGTGCCATTTGATCGTCAACTTCAGAGACACCCTGTATATATAGACTAGCTACTTCCGCGCGGTTTCACACGCTCTGCTCAGCTCCTATCGGTCGTAGCGTGATGTTTTATAGCCTATTTTTAACCATCCTCGATAAATGCGCTATCCAACACAAAAATAATTATTCAAATCAGACTTGTAGTTACAGAGATTAGCGCGTTCAAACAAACAAACAAAAAAACAAACTCTTCCACTTTATATGATAAGTATAAGATACGTAGAAGATTTGTCAGTAAATCAAACTTAACAAGTTTTCAAACACCAAAACCTAAGTAATCAAAACACGTGCAAACAGAAACCGATATCAGATTTCAAAATTCAAATCTGGAATCACAATCAATAACACCAGAGACAATAGCAAACTAAAACAAACTCATTACTCGGCAACTAGCTCTATGGTAAATAAAGGAGGTTCATTTGTGTTTTGCGGCCAGCAACTCAACCTCTATCAGTTGGCTTAGCTGTGAAATCTCTGGCTATTGGTGCTGTTGATGTGTACGGGTTAAAACAACATGGCGGACTAGATTGGCACGGTCTATGATACGTTGGTACGTTGTTAATGTACACTCTGTTAGCATAGGCTATAGTTGATTGGTATTGGCGCTTTTGATTAGACGTGTATCTTTTGGGCAGTTTGGGAATTGTGTTTGGACAACCTCACTATCTATGGATATTGGTTTTTATCTACCGCAATACTAATGTATTGTTTCTTTGCCAGAAATATATGATTGTCAACGTAACAATAGATTTTGTTATGATTTTTTTTTGTTTTTTTCTTTTTCAGAATACTTTTTAGTTCGATAATATTTCTAGAGAACACAATTAAAAAAAACTTCTTCGTCTGGTGCCTTTTGTACACATAACGTAACGTAGAAGTATTATACTTAATTGAGACTTGTCAAATATTTTTACACAAACATCATCGCGAATATCTGAAACCTTTATTAAGTACTAGCTTCTGCCTACGACTTTGCCCGCGTTCCCGAAGAATAGAAATTAGCTAATGTGTTATTCCAGACCATAATCTAACTCTGTTACAAATTTCATCTCGATCCCTTCAGCCGTTTAGACCTGATTGATTAACAAAGATACCGACACACAAACACAAACTCACAAATTATCGCATTTATAATATTGAAGTGCACATTATACTACTGTACAATGTAACACCCACTTTTCACTCTTTATGTTATGAGTCCCATGTAATGAGGGGTGAGCCTATTACCATATACCGGGCACAATTCCAGGCTCCGTGGTACTACTGAGATTTTTTTAACTTTACTTTGCCCGACCCGGGAAGCGAACTTGAGACCCCTTCCCGGCAGTCGCACTAGCGACCACTCGGCCAACGAGGCAGTCAGACGAGGCAGAAGCAGTAAGATAGAAACAAAGCTAAAATATGTTTGTTAACAATTCATATTTAAAGCCCCTAAAATAGAAAATTTAATCCAAAGTAACAAACGGCTACCGTTTATAATTTATCATTAGACCGCATCTGTGGGGAGTACAAAGAATACTGGGATAGTTTCAAAAATTGCAGCATGCTTCCCCACTTCTGAAGTAATCCTTTAAGATGGAACACTCGTGTAACACGAGGTATTATATTTTATGAGAAAATGTTTTCTTAAAGCTTTAGACCTTGGCTTTAAGTAAGTGACTGGTCTAGACTTATATTTTCGTGTATGAATTTGTTTTTGTTGCTTCGTTGATCATGTTATCATGAATACGAATTTTTGTCTCGAGTATCTTCTTGATGACTACCTCATTAGCCGAGTGGTCGCAAATGCGACTACAGGACAAGGGGTCTCAGGTTCGAATCCCGAGACGGGCAAAGTATCACTCGGTTTTAAAAAAAAAATCTCAGTGGTAGCACGGAGTCTGGAATTGTGCCCGGTATACGGCAATAGGCTCACCCCCTATTACACAGCACTCATAACATAAATAGTGAAAAGTGGGTGTTATATTGTACAGTAGCATAATGTGCACCTCTGCCTACCCCTTCGGGGATAACAGGCGTAATGTTATGTTATGAGTTGTTATCGAAGCTATGGTCATAAAAACCGAAAGACAACGTTTAAACCTAAAGAACTAAAAATGAAATGCGGTTAAAGAGATGTCTACACACATTTCACACATCAATGCATCTACACTTCTCTCACAAATAAGTCCTCCCTTTATCCCGGTTCTTTTCATCTCCAAAATTTTCCTCAAACCCGCAAAATGAACGAATTTGGAAGTAAAACGAAGTATACTTAATTAAAATTAAGAGGTATTCCGATACAGGCGCAAAACTGACACCGATCGAATTGAAATCAAACACAATTTGATTGAAGCCGACGATATCGGCTACGTGCCAACGGGATTTGATTTTTTTATTGACGTTCTGTGCAAAAGCCAAACAATAGGAATTGACATCTTTTTTGAAATGTCACAACGAACTTTTTGTTTGAATTTCGAAAACTTATAGTGACGTTACTGTTTTTATGACAATCAGCCAATAATTTAGTTATCACCGAAGTTCCAAATAGTCAAATAAAAAATAATTGTAGTTTTCATCACTACATAGTATAAAACAAAGTCGCTATCCGCCGTCTGTCTGTCCCTATGTATGCTTAGATCTTTAGAACTACGCAACAGATTTTGATGCGGTTTTTTAATCGATAAAGTGATTCTTAAGGAAGTTTTATATGTAAAATACATGCAAATTGCACCCGTGCGAAGCCGGGGCGGCCCGCTAGTTATTTATATAGATTTGAATTATTTAATAGGCTTGTATAGGATATACGTTATAATTAAATTTGTCGTTATATTATATCATCCGTCGCTAGTTAGTTATAAATAGGATTTTCTTTAAAATTAGTATCACCTAAAAATCTCTAATTTAGTAAATTTTATAACAAACAGCCCCGAGTACCATTTAACTGCCTAACAATCCCCATAAACCATTATACTTTCCAAAATAAATTTATGGAGATTAAGCCGTCAATGAAAATACAGAGTAATTTGATGTAAAACTGACATAAAAATAAGCCGCTAAGTAAATGTTTAACAGCGTTTATAAAGATTTAGTAAACTTTTAAAGCCGCGGTTTAAATCTTACTGGTTGTTAAACTTAACTAGTGTTCGGTGGCCGAGATATATTGCCCTGGTTTAGAGGTAGATAGATATGCGTTTGCCAGACTTTGTATCACGACAATGTGTTGCATTTTGTTGTTTCGAATTAAATAAGGAACAATAAATGGTGAGATTTCATTAAAAATAATGGTTTTCAAATTTGTAATTTAACTTGTACAAGTTTTATTTTTAACACTAACTTAAGGGAGAAATTGTCACAACCTAATCAAAACCAGGCTCTGCTTCGGACTGGAGGACTGCCTCGCTGGCCGAGTGGTCGCAAGTGCGATTACCGGGTAAGGGGTCCCCGGGTACGATTCTAGTATCGGGCAAAGTATTAGGTACTGGGTTTTAAAAATCTCAGTAGGTAGTAGCACGGAGTCTGGAATTGTGCCCGGTATATGGCAATAGAGTCACCCCTTTTACATGGGACTCATAACATATTGTTTAATTTCAGAGTATAACGCCCTGATATTGAAAAGATACTCAATTTTAAGTTTTACTTAAATATAATGCCATCTCTGTCGTTTTACAAAGAATTTGTAGAGACAGAACTATACTTAAACGAGTAACATCCCTCTGTTCTACCTTATATATAATACATTAGAGGTATAGTGAGGAGGCCACTACTTACTAAACTAGTGATGATACATGTAACAATAGGTACCTAATATCACACTCATTATCACAAATAACAACGAAGACACAAATAACCATAATTACTCGTAAACCGATCCATAAAAACATTGTAATCTATAAAAATTAACTTAACTTCACACAACAGCAAAATTAGGACACCCACTCTAAGTGTGGGACAGCCATGCTTCGGCACGAATAGGCCGGCTCGACCGGAGTGATACCACGGCCTCACAGAAAACCGACGTGAAGCAACGCTTGTGTTGTGTTTCGTCGTGTGAGTGAGGTTACCCCTTTCCCAATTTCCCTAATCTCTGAATCCCCAACGATCCTCAAACTCCTAATCCCCCAAAAGGCCGGTCACGCACTTGTAATGCCTCTGGTGTTCCAGGTGTCCATGGGCGACGCCGATTGCTTACCATCAGGTGATCTGTCTGCTCGTTTACCGGCTTATGCCATAAAAAAACCCAAATTCAAGATGGCGTCATTTGAAATATAAAACTCAATCAACCTTTGCATGTATCGAGGACGTAAGTAAGTCATTGCAGGAAGCCAGACAGACAGACAGACAATCCAATTGCCCTATATGCATTATTTACTACGTGTAGTCTAGGAGCTGGAAACTAGATTAGTACGTGAACAGCTTGTTAGTCTGCTAAAGGTTAACCGATTTCATTGGGTCGGGAGCAAGAACCTAGTTATTTCTTAGGTTATATTGGATTTTTTGTCTTTAGAAGTATAGACGTGTTTGAAAAAAATAGAAGACCAATTATGTTAGATCTCAATCTAACATAATTGGTTATTATTGCGAGATAATTATGTTTTTTGACTTAAATCTGGATTAATTATAACAATGATTTTGTAATCATATCAGCATATTTCTAATGTAAATGTTTAAATTATGTAGTTTATATATGTTATCTTGTTCAATAAAGAAACATAACTTTTGAAAAAAAATCTAGTTTGATTTAATCTAGTTTATTTTAAATAATATACAATTTTGTTTAATTAATTTTGTTTATAATTCTCGTTTGCTTACTTTAAAGTTATTTATTTGAGCTGTTCGTTCTCAAAGCAGTTGGAAAATCCATAAACATGAACCTGATCGTCTGTATTATTTTTGATATCAGCCGATTTTAAATACAAAACCGAAACGTTTATCATAATATTTCACTATTAAGCATTTTTTAAATTGCAAAACCACTTATAAATTCGTGTTTCATAATCCTCCAATACGAGGACCAGATTCTAACATCGCACGTACGATTACACTATCCGAGTAACTAATCGGATTTCACCAAAATCCCACACTACTAAACCCTATAACACCACTTCGCACCGAACTCGCCTTTATATCCACAAAACAAGGTTTAAAATCCTCTAAATTAATGGTGGGAGGAATAAAAACTTCGCAGTCCTCTGTTATATTTTAAAACAAGGGAGGAACATGTTATTTTGGTCCATTGTACTCCGCCGGGACTTGTGGCTGGCGTTCATTGTGTACTGTGAATGGTCGTATCGTTAAATATAGTTTTTTAAGGAGCCATGTTTGTTTATGTAATCTGTGGTTAGATTTTCGCGGTAATATTCGTGTTTATGGGTACAGTTTGTGCTTTTTTGTGGTTGGTGGAAAATAAGAAAGCTAATTTTGCTGCTATGAATATATGGTCTGCGATTTTTCAAAGTTGTCTTCATAGAAAGATGAATCTGTATCTGCTTTTCCTTCAATTGTATTGCTCATTCCTTGTTGAATTCGAAATATCATGTAGTTACAGGAAATTCCGAAAACAAAATTCCCAAGGACCAAACCTGAATCCCTAATCGTAGTCACATAAAACCACCGACAGAGTATGACAATTAAAGACCCCACATTTAACCTACATCGAACCAACAAACTTTCAATAAAATTACTAAACTAAATTCAAATTCAGGAACACAGGCAGGCCTCATGTGAATAATAAATGACGATCGCTTTCTATGTAGCACCCTGTGAACAGTACAGGTGGCGCCACCATCGCTTTAAAGGACGTACATTCACATAGTGTGATGAAGTTAAAAGATTAAGAACTTTAATTGTTAAATTACTAAGTCATCATATGATAATTTTGGTCCTGTATTTTCTTTTTTTTTCATTAAAAGCTGGTACATTGACATATATCAATAGTCAGTAGGACGATAGACTATGGACATCTGTAACAGTACAGTTTACTTCACACTTCACAATATATTTGTACGCCTCCTGGCTTGACGCTTGTTACCAAATATATACGTAAATATGATAAAGTATTGCTGACCCTCCTCTCGAAATTGCTAAAAATTAAAGTTGGTCGAAGCAAAATGTGATCTATATCTACATACATACTGCAAATATTTTCTTCTCATGAAAGTCACAGAGAACCTAAAAAACAATTAATTTTGATGACAAAATACTTCCGACGTATAATTCGTCCAAAGAATCCATCCTTAAACCCAAAGAAATACCTTCAAACTCAATACTATTTTAATGAAATACCAATCTTTATTGGTCTAATCTGAAAACGACCACGTAAAACTCCCTCTGCGAAGAGCCAAGTCAAAATAAACTTTAACTTTCTTCCGGTAAAGTCGGATTTTCGTTGTGATTGGTTTGGTGGTTAGTTCTTTTTTGTTTGTTATCTTTATTTGCGAATTCCTTGTACATGTTTTTTTGTAACAGTGATTGATGGGTACTTAGTTATGTTTTAATGACATTCCAGTTGTAAAGAAATGTGCTTCGTATGTTTTCTGTTACTTTTACGATCTGTTACAACATTCTTTGTAGAACTATACATGAATACATTATAAGACATGTACTAAATATTAATTTATTGTTGATTTTTTTATTAGGACTAATAATACCATACTCATTTACACACACAACAGAAAGGTTCATTCAAAACTTGACCGACAGTGCAGACTGCGAATTTCTATATGACGTTCGGCGCTCTTATTGGCCAAGTCCAACTAACTAACCAATCAGAGGTATAACGTGGTAACGTTCCGATTGCATTAAAGTAAACAAACTCGTACTTGATACTCTAATCTGGTTTACCAAAACCCTAATATCTTCGACAACTGTATGAGTATACACACACGCACACTTTACCAACGATGTAGTTTAGTATAACAAAATCTAGTTTAAACAAAAAAGCATTCCCAATGGACACATAAATAACGTTCTATCTTCAAAAGTGCGGTGAAACTAGCAGAAATTTAAACCCGTGTACACACTGAGGAATAATCGTTTATTCTCTTTATAAAGCCTACAGATTTGTAGCACTAAGTACTAACTGTGTTAGTATAGGGTCATATGTAACTGGCCTTAACACTAATGATATGCGAGCACACGTAACGAATTGTGCTACCAATAAAGAATTAGAATAACACGTGATTTAAAAAAATGTTGGTTTAATTTTATAAAACGCAAAATGGATATTCACCATTTTGTGTTTAACATAATAGGAACAACGCTTACGGGTCGTCTGCAGTCAAAGATTGCCGTAGTTTAGTCAGTGTGAGTCTGACACTCCCTCTCACTTTACCTAAGGCGGGAGAAGCCATTGGATGAATTACAACCCCTTAAAAAGCCTATGTACGTTCCCCTGCAACTTTTATTCTTCAAAACGACTATTGGAGGTGTATATCATATAGAGGTATAATGCGATCACTTTTCGCCAGTTCTAAATCCCAAATTTAATAGCTAATCTGTCAACGTACACCGGCCGCTAATCTTAGCTTTATATTTAAAAAAATAAACAATGAGAAATTATGTCAGCATAGTTAATGTGATGACCAAAAATATGTAATTAACACAAATGGTGACTAAAACCAGATCAATCTATACATCATATAATATAGTAATATGAATCTGATATTATATCTGTCTGTCTAGACAAATACATCAGTTACGTAATGGCGATGTGATAATTGGCTCTGGAACAAAATCATATCTTAATGAGCGAATATGGCAGCTGATTTATTTTCTTTCGATCTTTGAGTATTTGTCTTATGGAGAACTATTTGTGTTAAATGTATCGAAAAATTATAGATACAATTAGGTAATCTTCTACATTAAGACCCTATCTATTGCAATAAAAGAACTCACATAATTTTGTATGTTTTCGACGCATCTGTGATATATTTAAAATCTTAAATCTTTGTGTTTCGTAATCAGTCTCAACGTTTAACAATTTCCCGCTTGTCTGTTGTTAACTGACATCATGACAATTCAAAATCAACAATATGGTTTTTCAGATCTAAGTAACGTTCAAAGAGCTTGTGCAACCAACCTGAACCAAAAGTAATTAACACATTGTAACTAAGGTACACTAAAAGTTAAAAATTTAAATCCATTTCACGTTAGAATCCTCAAAACCTTTTCCCAAATTAATCCTTAATCCGAGTTAAAACTCACGACAAAGTAACGCCATCTATTGTTAGCAAAAAGAAACGAAATTACAAACGTTGCAGTTTCGCGCTAAGGAGGCTGATTGTTCTTCGGAGTGGAACATAGTAATGCAGTTTTATTTGCGTGCAGACTTGCAGACGTAATCCCGAAGCCAACCAGCTGGATCTGATCTCATTTTAGTACCGTCTGCGCTCTCTTCAAAAGAGTTTCGTTTTTAGGTCAGCATAATGTATGTTTGTGACTACAAAATCATATTATTTAGCTCATGGCTTTATTGAAAGAACAGTGTTACCGAATTAGCTAACTTTGGCGACTGTGAATTATATGAATTAGCATTTTTACTATAATTCTTTATCTCGTCCTAACATCATCTTAACGTTACAAATTCTACCATTTTTCCATTCCACAATTTCGAATAACACAATAACTGACGCTGATCTTCTAAATTCTTCATAAGGTTACAAAAGGACACAAAATGGCGTCGATAAAAAAGTCGTTCTCAATTTAAATGTCCCCGCTCAATTACTTTCGCGCCGTATTCAACTATTTTTCACGTGTCAAGGGAAATAATGCCGTTCAGCCAGCAAGTTGGAGGAACGTGACCTCCTTCGTTTTACCTGATCATACCTTCGCCAAAGTTCGCAATAATGATGGGTTCCCTCCCTAATTGGACTTTGTTGTTCGCTTTCTATTGTTAGATTGTTACTTTAAGTTATTTAGTTGTCTATGTGTATTGTTAGAATGTTCGTATGTTCGTCTGTTGGCTGTTTTAATAATAATTAATGTACTAATGTCTTGCTTTTTGTTACAGGTAAGGAGAGTAGTTGTGTTAAGGTACAGTAGCATAAGTACAAATATCAGTTGATTCTGAAAATAAGAATACATAATATCTGCAAAGGCAATAGGACTAAAAATCGCTTGAACTGTATCTGGAAATCGCTAGCTAAAAGTGTTCAGTTTCAAAGGAAAATATGTAACTGTGAACGTTGCAAGGAACTCCAATAAACTTGCTAATACCTAAGTAATAGCTTCTGTCTGTTCAAGAGCTCAAATCTCATGTCTTATAGTTTGTATGAAATCTAGACTTCTTTGATGTAGGTACAAAGTTTGACTTTATTACGTGTTAATACCTAGGACGATTCTAGATAAGTTTATTTGAAATAGAAGTCCAACTGGGTTATTTCTTTGTGAAGATGTTAAAGATCAGAAGAAGAGAGTCTTATTTAAATGGAATAAGAGTTAGAATTGAGTGTTTATCATCTACTTTACATGCTTATTTCTCTATATATCATTAAAAATAGTTTTTGCTGGATAAAAACAAAATTATCCTTATACTAGTACATATGAATACTTTACTGTAACCCATGCCAATACTAATCCTTATCCCTGTAACAATAAGACTGATTTTCACGGTTCAACGACATTTTTTTTTTTTTAATCTTTATTTAATTTTCAGGGTTTTTTCTATAAAGAAAATGACACCCCGATGATTGTATACAATAGATACTAAACACTAAATAGATTTTACAACTAACAAAACATAATAATAGGAATGATCTAACCTACCCGCCACCTTAAGCCTATAATTATAATATTAAACAAAGTTCTAGCTTCACCCGACAATGGTGAAGCTAGAATGCTATTATAATACCCTACATTTTGGCTGTTCACATCGAACGCCTGCCGTCTTTGAACCCCAATACGACCACACTCCGCCAGTATATGATGCACGTCTTCTACGACTCCACAAACCGCACAATTGGGTGAATTAACTTTTCGCATCATGAACGCGAAACTGTTGAGTGGGATGTGGCCGGAACGGAGTCTCAAAGCCGTCACAATCTCTGCTCGACTCATAGTGCTCATGTTGAACCAGAGGCCACGAGTAAGTGAGGGCTGGATGGTTTTGTACCAAATTCCCTTAGTTAGAGACCTACAATCGAAGTACTCTGACCAAGTTTGTGAGCATCTCTCTCTAACCAAAGGTAAAAGTTCAGTATGCCACGGCAAACACGCAAAAGGCTCTCCGTCAGATCCAGCTTCATTTGCTAGACAGTCCACAATCTCATTACCCTCCAGTCCAACATGAGACGGAATCCATTGCAGTACTAATGTAATGTCTTTGGCTACGATTTTAAAAATAGATTTTAATATGGTATAAGCCAAAGGCAAACCCCTGTATGGTGTAGTGCATTTTATAAGGTGAAGCAGGGCACTTTTTGAATCCGTAAAAATAACAAATCGATTGCCCTCCAAAGATTCTATATAAGATAAGGCTTCTGCTATAGCAATTAGTTCCAAATGCATGATGGATATTTTTGCTGTAATTTGGAATCTACATGACACACCTGATTGAAAGTCATAAAAAGCTGAACCATAATTACTCTCGTTTCTTGAGCCATCGGTATAAATAGCATGAAAACTGTGATATAATGAATTGAGTGATTTATAGCAAAGAGATCTCAATTGGTGAGGATTAAAACAGCGTTTAGGTTTATTTACAGAATCCAGAACAAGTGTAACGATATTTGATATGTCCATATTGCTGACCCAAGTATCCATGGAGAACATGTTCACAGTATTACTTATGTATAGAGGTTCTTTTTTCAGAATATCATGTGTAGAAACGAGCAAAGGTGGTTTTTTGTTTCTCCAATACTGATTAATACAAAAGCTGTGTAACTTGTCCAATATATTAATTAATGGATAATCAAAACACCTGGACCTTAAATAAAACTTACCAGCCAAATATCTACGGCGGACAAATAGGGGAGGCAACGCTAATTCGGACTCCATCACGTGAATCGGTGTAGTTCTGATAAACCCGCCTATCAATCTCAGACAAGTGTTTTGTAATCTGTCTAATTTTGACAGATGTGTGTCAGCACTATTGTCCAGCAAAAAGCTGCCATAGTCCAACCGACTACGAATGAG
Organism: Spodoptera picta; assembly: GCA_038387885.1. Taxonomy (NCBI): domain Eukaryota; kingdom Metazoa; phylum Arthropoda; class Insecta; order Lepidoptera; family Noctuidae; genus Spodoptera; species Spodoptera picta. Next base: position 767,653 of record JAZHFQ010000137.1, read on the forward strand.
GGATATGTATAGTCGTCTCAAGTGTTTTGGATGAACACCCCAACCAGGTCCTACCAAAACTTTAAAAATATTCAATAGTCTAAAGACTCGTTGACATATCTCATCAATATGCTTCTTCCACCGAAGACCTCGATCTAACCATAATCCTAGATATTTTACATTATCCACCAACTCCAATGATGTACCGTTTAAATGAATGTTAATAATAGGTAACCGAAATTTTCTTGTAAATAAACAGATTTTACTCTTTTGAGTTGAAATATCTAGACCAATATCTATTAGCATGTTATTGATCAGATTCAGGGCAAATTGCATTTTGTGTTGTCCCTCGTTAACCGTCGAACATAAAGCATACATTGCAAAATCATCAGCATACTGACATATGGAAATGTGGTTTTGCAAACAATTACAAATTTTAGCGGTTATTATGTTAAATAACAATGGCGATAGTGGATCACCCTGTGCTAACCCACTACCGGTAAATCTACTCAAAAAAAATCACCAGTTTTAATTTTTAGAATTCTCCTATGTAAAAAATTCCACAGATAATTACAAATTAAAGTTCCCACTCGAAGACGATCCAAAGTTTTAATTAAAATATAATTGTTAACATTATTGTAAGCACTATCTAAATCTAAAAAACAGCTAATAGTTGTATAGCCCTCGGAGAAACCAGTTTGTATTGTAGATATTAAACAACTCAAACCATCTACACAAGACCTATTTCTCCGAAAACCCACTGTATTTTCGGAAAACACATTTTCTTTTTCAATAAACCATTCCAATCTCCTAAGTAATATGTAGTGAAATATTTTGCAGATGCAAGACAACAAGGAAATCGGTCGTAAGGAAGCTACCTGACTAGGGTCACGACCAGGTTTTGGGATGGGTACAATACAAATGTCTCGCCACTGAGATGGAACAAAACCATGAGAAAAGAATTGATTAAATAAATTAAGCAAAACTGATTTACCCACGTCAGGTAAATTTTTAATCATAGAATATGATATGTCATCATATCCAGGAGATGTATCCTTAGATTTAATACACTTATTTAATTCCTGAATAGAGATATCACATTCCAGTATGTGGTTACTATGGAAGATTATTGGGTTGAAAGGTGACACATAATCCGGAGCTAAGGTATTTAGTAGATTACTGGCGGTTTGGGAATCTACATGACGTCTAGGAGAACGAACACCCTTTAGCCATCGCATTTTGAGCCACATTTCACTAGCTGATGTAGTGTGGTCAATTGATGTGCAAAAATTTTGCCAATCCTTTCCCTTGGCCTGCCGAATTAGGCTCTGTGCCGAATGTATCTTATTCTTAAGTACTTCAAGGTTTTGGGGAGTAGGGTTACGCCTGAACTTAGATAAGGCCAATCTACGTTGAGCTACAGCGTGTGAAAGTTCTGTAGACCAATATGTCTTCGGAACAAATTTTGTAGTCGGGTTCTGGTTAAATTTGATTAATGGAATGAATTGAATAGCTGCGTTATTTACAATATTTAAGAAGGAGTCATAAGATTTTTGAAGGTCAAGAGATAACGTATAATTACAAAATTGTTGTTCCAAATATTTTTTATAAGATGTCCAATCAGCTTTTCGAAAATTTCGTTTTTTTACTGAAGGTAGATAAGTTTTCGTATAGGTTGATATCTTAATGATTAAATGATCGCTCCCCAAATTTTCCTTCAAAACAACCCAATTAAAATTATGAGCTATATCCGTAGAAACAAGAGAAATATCGGGAGAAGATTGTTGTACTAAGCGAACTCGCGTATGTGACCCGTCATTCAAAACAAACAAGTTATTATCTAACAACGAATCATGAATTAGATTTCCCCTGTGATCGGTTTTATACGACCAGCTAATGTGATGGGCATTAAAATCACCCAAAATTAAAGTTTTAGATGGCCATACCGATAAAAGGTTACTCCAATCTTGAAGTGAAGTAGTTATTCTAGGTGGACAATAAATTGCAACAATGTTTTGAATTGGTTCACAATTAAATAGTTGAATACACAATATTTCAATACCACAATTTTGAGGGAAAACCTGTTTTTGTTGCGCTTTAATAGATTTGTGTACAAGGATAGCTACGCCACCGTATGAGTCATCCCTATTTAATTTTTTGTGATATATTATGCTGTTTGAGAAAGATGATCTCTTTTATTCTGACCCACAATTCATTAAAGGACGGGCATTGATCGTTGTGTTTGTCTCCATCCTCAGATGAAGCGTAAGTGACTTTACTACCTGAATCTGATTTCGGAAATGTCCAGTCTTCATTGCTGGGTTTCTTTTCGTATTTATTGGGATTTGTGACGGGTTTTTGAATACGATGACCATCTTTCATCGGGGTTTTAATTTCGTGAATAATAGCCTTAGTCTGAACTGCTTCAGCGTAAGAAGGACGACAAAAGGAATTACTATTGATTTTGGAAGGAGTAGGGTTAATATGAAGTTGTGGGAAAGGTTCATTACGTTTAGGTGAAAAGGAAGTTTGTATGACAATATTTTCAACAGATATGGGGCTTTCAGGTGGAACATATAAATCTATAGCCTTCCTATAGGTGCATCCGAATTCAGCCATAATTTCCCTGAGCCTCCTCTCTTTTTTATATGCTGGACAGATTTTACTCATGGAAATGTGATTACCACGACAATTCACGCATGTGAATAAAGTGGTATTACAATTTTCATGCTGAGCACCGCATTTTGGACAAATTAAATTTTTGGAAGGGCATATCTTACGTGTATGACCGAGTCTCCAACATTGGGAGCATTGTGACACCTGATGAATGTACGGAAACACTTTAATGTTAATGTCACAGACACGTACAGTTGCTGGTAAACGATCACCTTCGAAGCATAATCTAAGTGTTTCACTCGGGCACCATCCACCTTCATCTCTGTTCCGACGATTGAGTCTTTTAAATGAAAGCAGTTTAGTAGAAGAAGATATATTTTGTAGAATTTCGTCATCCGAGAGGTCCAGGTCAACATTTTTAATCAAACCATAGCAGACAGATAATTCCATGGCTTTCTGTAATCGCCAACCTTTCTCTAAAATCTTCTCACAAGCGAAGAGGCTCTGGGCAGCAGATTCATTTTCGAATTGTAGGCGTATTTTAAAAGGGCTCAGATATTTCACTTGGCAAACCTTTCCTATATTTAATTCTTTTAAAATTCGTGCCATTCCAAATTGTTTAGGGAGCCGTTCCTTACTGGATATATATACTTCATAATTTGTTTGTTCCATCAAAGAATTATTGCTACCGTGACGTGATTTTTTCTTTCCTTTAATTTCTGTCCAACCCTCGTCTTCTTCAGTACTACCTTCTCTTTGCCTTTTTTCTGGTCTAAACTGGTCTACATCAATATCAGATTCACTCTCATTGTCTAAAATGTCTATACATGAAGTATTATCTAAAAGAGTTTCATTCTCATGTGTTATGATGGGAGTACCGGTGCGCGGTGGCACGCTCATATTATGTGCCATACCGGTTTTGCATCTAACACTTGGACGCTACTTAGATAATCGCAGATAAGATCCAGGTAGTGCAGCCGGGCGGTCGCGGTCGCGGCGGCCGGCGTGCACACCAAATGCACGTGAATTGCGCGTGTAACAAGCGGTAAAATGTTATTAAGTTCGCACAAGCAGTCGGCGCGAGAGACGAACTAACACTGGTTCAAAGACATATAACGATAAAATTCCATTTAATATCATGAAAACCTTTAAAGTTAGTGTTGGACCAGCGGGTACGGCGGCAAATTGCTAAATTCTCCCGATGCATGTGGGTAGTTGGCTATGAAACGACAGCTGGGACTTTTAATATAACTTAGTGCGGCCACAGAGCTCAAAAACTGATGATAGGTAGACAATAATGTGATGTAATAAACTTACATTAAGTATGTGTATAGTTTTGTATAAAATAGTTATTTAAATATTCTTTTTAATTGGCACCCTTCTTCTTTAGATTTCTCCATGTCCATAAATATTTACTGCACTAAATATGCCGAATTTTTGTGAATAGAGTGTCAAATAGTATTGGTTTCGGGTCTGGAGTTGATCAAAATATTATCGAGTGTTTCTAGAGGTATAATCGAGAATTTAACTCGTCGAGTACCGGTTTTGTAGACACAATTATAGAACAATAGGTTGCGGTCACCGGTGACCGCTTGGTGTTTGACAGTTTAATCACAATCTTCATAAACAATAGTGTATATGCCTAATTTTTATTTTTATTTCCGTCTGGTAGATTATTTTAAATTATTAGACTCATTTTTTTATTACTTATAGAAACGAATTTTATATAAACAAATCAATATTTCGACGATATATTGATTTGAAATATCGCGTGACGTTACTTCTATGTACATTTTATGCGTAGAAATGACGTTTTAGCCCCCACTCCTAAACTTTGGTTTGTTTTATCTACCTCTAAGTATTGTTTTATTATACGACAAAATAAAAAATACGTGTCTAATATTTTTTTTCATTACCTAACTTACGGACAAATAGATTTTTATTTTCATATCCTGCCATCATCCCAATTGCAGAATCTGGAGAATTCTGGATTTGCGCTCAGTGAAAAGCAGTAGGATCGGTTCGATGATTGATTGTGTCTTTTTTGTCTAATTAAAATGATTATTGGTGATGATGATGATAATGATGATTATTGCCTTAAGGTGTTAAGACCGCTTCATGTACCTTATTTTTTGTATGCATTAATTATTTGTTTAGCATTTTTTTTTTAAACTTAGTTACATAATATGTAGGAGCAAAACCTGACATTAGGCTTTCACTCTACATACTTTCATAAAGAAACTTCATTGTTTTACACGATCTCAAAGTTTTTGACGGTGTTTTTCGATTGAATGGCACATCTGTTTATTTTTCACTCTTTGTACGAGTGAACACCGGTGTGTTCCGCTTTGACGCTGCGCTCTCTTTGTATATCTCTTTGTACCGTCTAGCCGTTAGAACAAAGTGCGCAGCGCTTTTTTGGCTGTATCGACAGATTCCATGCGAGCTATTGTTCTTTTATTCTATTTATTTTGTTGTGTACTGCTTTGTTTTAGTGCAATGCAGGATCCATGTGCAATTTACATTTTATCAGTTGACTTATTTTAAAAATTCTGTGGTTTACTCTTTTCTTGTGTATGAAATTAATGCACTACTTAAGTCTTAGCAGCCGTTGGTTGAATAACAATATTTAACAAGTGATGCCTTGATACATTGATTGCTTGATACATTATTTAATTACCAAATGTTTAAACCCTCTAACCTCAAGCTACGTAGTTACTTTAATGCTTTGTTAAAGTAGTGTTTAATTTGAAGCCCATAATATCTACTCCAAACACAAGTATGTAATTTGTAATAAGGGCGGAGGAAGATGACAATTACATAGTTTTCAATACCTATTCCAAAGTCATGAAATGTAGTGGTGGCTCAAATGTTTAAGAAAACTTCCAAAGGCAAGTACCAATGTGACTTTTTCCGAGTTATATGTACTTTCTAAGATTATTTAGACACCACTGACAAACGGTGAAGGAAAACATCGTGAGGAAACCTGGGCTTATAATTTCTAATTTTAAGTTTAAAAATCACCCGTATTTAGCAAGTTTGGTGATTAATGCTTAAACCTTCTCCATGTGAGAAGAGGCCTTTGGTCAGCATTGGTCACTTTTAAGCTGTTGATGCGATGATATGATTCCAAAGTCATACATACATATTATATACAATCGGTCCAAAATACATAACATAAGTATGTCGCAGAATCAACATAGATGCACAACTATCGAGTATCGTTATTTTAGAACAACGCCATCTGTTATCATTTGTCGGAAACGTCAAGCAGTGTGCTTGGGTCATGGTCGGTACGGGGCGTGGTATGTTGGCATTTGAAAGGCGTCACTTTTGAGTTGGACACGAGGGTGAGAGGTTGTTCTGCCAGCCCGTACCGAACTTACCGCGTTTACGAAGAATCCGATGACGAAGTACCACCAATGGGTGCATTTTCTCCGACAAGTATATCTTAAGTGAGACGAGTACCGAGTCACATTTCTCCACCCCACAGCATCTCCAAACAATCACATGGAGCATCCGACGGGTTAATTAACTCAAACTTAGTCTAACTTGACTAACTTAGTTACATTGCAAACGTAGTCGAAAGTCAACAACCAGTTAACTTAAGAATTAACTTAAACTTGAAGCTTTTTCTTTCTTTAATTTCTTTTCAAGTTATTCTCGTTACTTTGTGGTTGTCCTTTTTATGTCCGCTTGTCCGTGATAATATCTGCTACGTAAAATGTGACTGCCTCGTTAGTTTGTTGCCAGTGCATGCTAAAAGTGCAAAATAATAGCGTGGGTATAAAATAATAAGGTTTAAATAATGTTTTTATAATTTCGTCGTCTTTAAATACCTATTAATTCTGTTGGTAACCCATTTCTGTCTAGAGTCTGTTAGACATTTTTGGATAAAAACAGCGCGTATGCCCAATTACTGAAATGTTAAGTTGTAGGTACTTATAACGTAGACCATGGAACGGAGCGAGGGGGACTGGGATGCCGTCTTCTCCTCCTGCGAAGCAGTCTTGCTAGCTAAGAAGAAGGCGGAGCGCGTGAGGGAATGAACCTCCTCACGCCCCGGCCATTGCGAGAGACATTTTGGACGTCGGGGATCTCGAGACGGCCACCGTAAGCACGGGCCTGCGGACGGCGAGCACGGGTGACTCGCCGCCCGACCAGAACCAAACCCCGAGCGTACGGTGCGTCGCGTTCTGCGCGCGCCTCAAAGAGCCATCAGACCACCACAGATGGGGCCCAATAGGGCTGTTGCCGATACGGAGCCGTGGAAGACTTAACGGATTGCCAGGGCTCCAGCTCGAAGTGCAGGAGTAGGAACGGGGTGGTTTTTAGTCAGTAAAAGTCTGACACTTCCTTTCGCCTCACCCGGGTGAGAGACGTCATTAGATCAAAAAACAGGTGCTTATATCGTGCCATCTCTGTCATTGTACAAAGAATTTGTAGAGACAGAACTATACAAGCGCGACTTAAAATTTATTTTGAATATTTGGACAATAACGAATGGAGTTGCTTGCTCGTTCTTCTCTATTCGAATCTACATTTTGGAATGAGCACCTAGCTTCACCTAGCTTCACTGACGGATTGACTGACAGACTATTATTTATTTTGTATTCGTTGACGTTTCAAAAGTACCAAAATGGTTTAATTGAAATAAACGCTTTGACTTTAACTTTGACATTAGATACATAAATATACGACACTTTACAAACCTTCAAATTACTTAAAAAGGTTTCCTTACATTTTTTTCATATCCAAACGTAATACACATACTTACAAAGTTCATAATATGTTGACACATAAATTAATTATCAAATTGCTTCGTATACAACATTCAGAACCTGCTCCATACTTAAAAACGCCTTCCACACAGATGTCGACATTTTCCCTGAAAACAAAGTAAAATATATGTCAGACATTTTTTTAAAGAAAATATTACTTCGCCAAAGTGCAAAGTGGAAGACACCAGGCTCTCTAAACTTTGTCTTGTGCGGACTTTTTTAATGTAAAACCTCCTTTTTAGGGAACCTCTTATAAACACTTATGTTGGTTGATAAATTACTTTTTTCTTTGTAGTCGCCATGTGCTTGAAAGTGGATTGAAATCCTTTTCAGACCTCGAGTTGAGTTTTGATCAACGACTTTTTATGCTGCTGTACTGTTTGTGGTTGTATTCTGTAGGTACTAGTTATTCGGTATTATTGAGTAGTCGTTAGTGCGACAGGTTAAGGTAATAACCTAACGTAATATCACGCTTTTAATCCCCGGTAGGCAGAGTTGCACATTACGGCACTTAATGGCACTGTACAATGTAACACCCACTTTTCACTATTTATAATACGAGTCCCATGTAATAGGGGGTGAGCCTATTGCCATATACACAATTCCAGACTCTGTGATCCTACTGAGTAATTAATAAACTCAGTAATACTTTGCTCGACCCGGGAATCGAACCCGAAATTCCTTGCCCGGCAGTGGAATTTGCAACCACTCGGCCAACGAGGCAGTCAGTAAGGTTAAGTTAATGTACTGGTTTTTAGGTGTTACTTAAGCTTTTCAAGATTTTCCAATGTTGTAAATTTTTCATTCATAAAACTAGTTATAGATCTACTTATATGAAAGGAAAACATTAACACACTTACGAACCGATCGCGAAATTTTATTAAACTATATACCATAACACATTTATTAAATCGTTATCTTAGTTTAAGTATCGCGCATTCGGCTTAAGTGGGAAGGCAATGAAAATAGAGTAATGTTCTCATTTACGAGACGAGTTTCAAGAAGCAATAAAGTGAAATGTGCCGAAACTTTACCGAATACACACCCTCTTACCTTCATTCTGAGACAAAAGTTCCTTGTGTTCCTTGTCATTCTGGGACAAAAAAACAAAAGTGGGGCAAACATCTCAAAATAATTGTTTTACATGTTGCTATACTTGCATCTGTTCTCGGTTTCGTCTGCGTGCTAAACATTCTGCTCGAAAACTATCCCAACGTCGACAGTTTGTGCCATGGCTCGGGTATTCCAGACTCAGGTCCTAAAAAACTTAAATAAAAGTGACTTTGTCAGCTCTGTAGCCGCTCTGTAGCGATCATTCCATTAACAAGAGGGAGTCAGTTGCTATTCTATGTAGATTCTATTAGTAGCACGGAGTCTGGAAATGTGCTCGGTATATGGCAATACACTCATTACCTATTACATGGGACTCATAAAATAAAATAGTGATGAATAGTGGGTGTTACATTGTAGTGGCCTTAAGTGCCGTAATGTGCACCTCTGCCTACTCCTTCGGCGGTTAAAGGCGTGAAGTTATGTTATGTACTATTTCTTAACTAAATTATGCTTACTCAAAATTCTATTTTCCTTGCCACCGATTGGCTGTGCCTTCTCCTCTTTTAATATTAATTTCGCACGTACTATCATAATAGCTATTAAACTGTGATATAAATGTAGATACGTACGAAATACTATCAAATATCCTTTTAGTTACGATAGAACGCTTACACGACGGCTTAAGTTCTAATCCCGGATTACCAATCACTGATTCACTGAACCTCTTTTGTCTTACCTATTAAAATGTTAATTCTGATTTAGTTTTCGGTTGTTATTCGTAGCAGAAGGATATTTCCCCGAACTATTTTGGTGCTTGTTTTTTTGCCAAATAGCTGTAATTGTACCTAAATTTTTTTTCTTTTCTAATAATCTTATCTTAAACTCTTATACTATTATATAAAGCGGAAATTGTTTTTTTTGTTTGTTTGTTTGAATGCGCTAATCTCCGTAACTACAAGATAGAGCATTTATCGAGGATGGCTATAGGTTATAAAACATCACGCTGCGACCAATAGGAGCTGAGCAGAACGTGTGAAACCGCGCGGAAGTAGCTAGTCATTAATATAAGTTTAATGTAAATACGTCACAATGATTTCAGTGTTTTGTATAAAATAAGGTCTATACCGATTTCATTTTAGGTTATATTACTAAAAATGGATGAATCGGATAGCCAAATAATACTTTTCGAATTCTTATACTTTTGCCCGCTTCTCATGAATGAGGGCACGGGTTCGAAACCTACCAACGGCTAGTACCAATGTGACTTTTTCCGAGTTATATGTACTTTCTAAGATTATTTAGACACCACTGACAAACGGTGAAGGGAAACATCGTGAGGAAACCTGGACTCATAATTTATTTTTATAAGTTTGATATCGCCAACTCGCATTGAGCAAGCGTGGCGATAAATGCCTAGACCTTCTCCGTATGACAAAAGCTTTTGCTCAGCAGTGAGCATTTAATGGCTATTGATGATGATGATGATAATGATGATGACTTCTCCAATTGGCCCTGGAAATGTAACCAAGACATCTTACGCGACAGTTGCGCTTGCAACTACTCTACAAAGTCATATGATTAACCATATAAACTTAGGGTACGAAGGAAAACCTACAAAAATAATGCTAGTTCCAGATCCCATGTGGAATACGTAGGCACCATCTGCAAACTATACACCTATAATACTCAAACGCTATCTATTTTACTACTCGCACTTAAGTTGACTATAAAATCGTCGCGAGAGTGCTGTGATAAAATATTATGCAGGATTAAACCTCGGATAGCGAGCAGACAGTTATAGATTTATGTAGATCTAATAAATTGAAGATCTTCATAAATCAATAAAGCTCCCATAACATAATATTATACTTCTTAATCCTCGAAAGGTTTGACAAAGGTTCACACGCTAAATATAACACACACTTTTAGCTAGTTCTGTTGGGATTTAACCGTTTACGTTTACTAATCATGTGTATAAAATTGTTCTTTTTACTTTTCCCGTCTTTCAAAACCGTTTTTTTTTTTGAAGGACGGTAAGTGATTCTTTGACTTCTCCCGCTTTGGATGAGGCGAGAAAGAGTGTCAGACTCTTATTGACTAGAAACCATCCATTGCTACACCTGCTTCGAGTCGGGGAATTGAATTCTCCTTCGACAGTTGCTCTAACTTATTACTCTGTCAACGAGACAATCATTACACACAAGTTTAGGTAAAACAATCCTGTATTTTGTATACTTTAATAAACATTATCTTGTACTAGCTTGCCAATAATTGGTGAAGTAGTTTCTGAGCCTATGCAATTCAAACAAACGATCAAATCTTACCCTTTATAATATTTGTATAGTATGCACTCTGGCTATCACATCACACAATCACAGTGTTAACCAAATACCTGTCTAGTCTTTCAACAAGTTGATGCAAACACAGATTCAATGCTTTCCTATGTTCTATAGCACCTACCTGTGTCACTACGTCTATAGATTCGCTCCAAAGTTCACTATCAGCTTTCAACCGATTCAAAATGGACGTCCATTCGATTTGATTTGCACTATTCATAGTAAGCTCAAATTCGCTGAATCAATTCTAACGGTAGAATTGATTAGAAACGATATTTTGTTCAAAGCTGTGAAGGATGTTTTATTTTGTTGTATTTCTGATGAACTTTGGTGTTGACTATGAATGTGGATTTAGTTATTTGTGTTTGCTTTTGTACATATTTGATGTTTTCGGGCTGTTTTGTTGGCAAATACAGAATTGAAATTTTATATTTCGATATCTTTTATTTCTCGTTCAGGCTAGTCGTTCGTTATATGGAACTATAACAAAAAAATATTATTTTTATAAATGCTCTAACAATAACTGAAACAAAACATTTTATTATATCTGTTGGTTTTCCAATAATGCCACATATATCCACACGCTTAGCATACAATAGCAAACAACAAACGAACTTCACTTGTTTCACTTGAACGTGTGGATGGACGTTTGTACGTGTTTGCCTGTTCTTGGTTGTGTTCGCCACTGTTCGGCATCGGTGTCGAACAGTGGCGAAGACATACACAGATCAAAGGCTGTTCGGCAAACAGTTCGCGATGTATCCCCGTCCTTTCTGCAAATTGATGTTAGGAACTTTATTTTTTGTGTTTGGCATTTGTGGCAATCATCAAGGATGTCGATGTGGCCATAGCAAACAGAAAATTAACGCTAAATCAGTTCTCAGCAATCGTTCCCTTTTTATGTACCTACTGCATAGACATCATACATGTCTTATAACGACCAGAAATCTAACCAACTTAATGTTAAAATCAGATAGGCAAATTACTACGATTAAGTTTTGACTGCAGCACGTGTTTGCCAACTATGACGTCATCCTCGGTCTCTGATCTCAAACGATCCGGACACGATCCGGTAGCTATTCGTAACGACTTACGTAGGTACGATTTGGTGCAGACATTACTAGCGCTAGTATAATTAGATTTGACTGTTTAGTCAGAAATCGGTTAACTGTAGGGTACTTTGACATAAATGGTGTTTATATGGATATTCTGTATATTTATGGAAATGTGCGTTTTGCTTATGATTTTTATGTCCTTATATTATTGGTTTGATTTGGGTGAATTTAATTCGGCTACCTCTAAAGAGAACTTACTGTTAACTACTTCTTAATCTGAGTGCAAGTGCGACTGCCAGGCAAGGGTTCTCTGGTTCGATTCACGGGAGTCTGGAATTGTGCCCGGTATATGGCAATAGGCTCACCCCCTATTACATGGGACTCATAACATAAATAGTGAAAAGTGGGTGTTACATTGTACAGTGGCATTATGTGCACCTTTGCCTACCCCTTCGGGAATAAAAGGCGTGATGATGTTATGTTATTATTAAACAATCATCATGAAAATCACTTAAAAAATACATTACAGTACTAAGTTTCTTGAACGTAACTAAAGAATAATTTTCTTAGGAAGCTCTTTTACCTTTCCCAGTATTTATTTATGTTGGACAAGTTTTTTCTTACAACTTGAGATTTACGAGCCGAGATAAGAAAGATAAACTTCGGGCGCCATTTTAAATCCGAGACTTGTTTTTGTGTTCGTAATGAGACAATTAGAAGACTTTTGTATAGAGAAAAACATACATTTTTACTTTTTACCGTTGTGCTTTCTAGTTACAATTTACACCGCCGCGGAATGGATAGAAGTGAATTTGCACCGAAATTATACATAGCGTAATAAACTTTATATCAACTGTATAAAACACAAATTAAGTACCAGGGAATTCTCGATAGTGCGCTAGGATTCCGCGGAACGCACGTCCAATTTTTTAGCTCGTATTTGTGATACAGTTTTGATACAACGATTATCATTCTACTAGCTGTTACTCGCGACTTCGTTCACGTGAAATTACTCATATTTCTTGTAAATTTATATTTATACTTTTTTGGCGCGACATCGTGTTGATTGGCGAGGCGTATTTGATGTAGAGGTCGTAAGTGACTCATAACATAATAGTGAAAAAGTGGGTGTTACATTATATAGTGGCATTAAGTGCCGTAATGTGCTCCTCTGCCTTACCCCTTAGGGGATAAAGGCGTGATATTATGTTATTTATTCAAAGTGACTAGCCGGTAAATACCCTTATTACACAGTATTACCAAATACTTATAGATAAAAATGTAACAAACCACAATACAATGTAACATTGAAAGCTTATCCCAATTCCATTTTGAAGATCCGCAGAGCTCTGGCGTATAGCCAATAAAAATATTACCGAATTAAATTACATAGTTTTGTGTAACTAGCCAATTCTGTATACCACTGGAATGATTATTTGCTGAGTAATAGCTATTTGTTAGTTTAGTTTTCATGTGACCACCACGTTAGACCATCAGATTTCTTTTTTTTAGTGTTATCACTTTCATAAGACATACTTAATAAATTATTATGTTTTTGGCTTACTTATGTAATTATTTGACGCGGAACTCGACTAGTTTCAAGCCATGCTAGAGGCTCATATTCATGAACAACATTTCACGACCTGCGACGCGGCGACTGTCGCCCTGCGTCAGTAGCAGCGCGACAGTAGTCGAGTTCCTCGTCAAATAATTACGTAAGTAATCCGAAAACATAATAATTTATTCAGATTTCTTTTAATTTGATTTTTATTTTAGTAAAGCTTTGTAATTAGTATAATGCGTCAAGCGTGTCTTTGCATTGTTCTCACATATACGTACAATACAAAAGCTTACACGAGTAAGCCGAAAAATAAAATTACTATTATTTATTTAGAATTCAATCCTTTTTACATTCTACTTTTCTACGATATCGGAAACTTAACATTCCATTTAAGAATATCCCCTTTTAACCGATCATACATCTCAACTTACAAACGCAAGTTATTAATCATATAGAATCGGGCCAAATATCCTATAAGCCCACTTTTCTGGACCGCTTGCATTAATTTCCTTTTGTCGACACACTCAACACGAGGCCTGCCGTGACGTGGCGTCACATCAGCCCAATCGGATGTGTTTACATTGACTGAACCGGTAACAGGCCGGATACTGAGTTTTGGACGCTTTGGAGCCTTCTATCTATGTATTTTATAGTGGTCTACTTATGTGTCTGGGGTATTTAAAATAGGTGATTCTGATTATGCAGTTAATGAAGTTGATACTCGAGTGTGGTCGATCAAAAATATATTTTACTTATTGATGAAAGGTGTCCCTATTTCTCTATAATTAATTAACAAAAAAAATTACTAACTATATAAACGTGTCGTGGTAGCCCGGAGGTTAAGATGCCCGCTTCTCATGCATGAGGGTGCGGTTTCAAAACCTATCAACGGCAAGTACCAATGTTACTTTTTCCGAAATATACGTGCTTTCTAAGATTATATTTAATCACCACTGACAAACGGTGAAGGGAAACGTGAGGAAACTTGGACTTATAATTCCTAATTATAAGTTTGAAATCGCCAAGCCGCAATGAGCAAGCCTGGTGATTAATGTTCAAATCTTCTCCGTGTGAGAAGAGGCTTTGCTCAGCAGTTGGCATATAGACTGGTGATGATAAACGTGACAACAAATCAACTGGCTTCTTACTAAAACCTACTGATAGGTTGGAAATCGGTGCTATACGCCACAACTTGGGACACTATTACAACAAATCACCTCTATATATCCTTTCAGAGTCGCGGAGTACCTAACGGGTAGCCGGGGCTCCGACTCGACGTTCAGGAGAAGGAACGGGGCTGTTTTTAGTCAGTAAGAGTCTGACACTCCCTCCCGCCTCACCCAGGCGGGAGCAGTCATACGATGATTTTCCACCCTTTAAAAAAAAATATCCTTTCAGAGCATGTTATAATTATGCTTAATTAAATATCATGTCAACACACAGTCATAACACAAAGTAATAAAATTAAAAGCTGGAATTTTCCGACAATACTACCTAAATAAAATGGAATTGTAGAGCACCTAGTTTAATTTGACAAATGTATGGGAGTGACTGTTATCAAAGTAAATACGAAGTTTTAACTTACTGTGTGGTGTAGGTATGTAGTTTTACATCAAGCTATGCTAAGCCAGTGTAAACTGAACTTTGAGTCTCCGGTCAGATCATAAAAAGCGAGACCAGCTTAAATTGGTTTAATAAGAATATTTTATTTTTAGTAATAAACTTATGTAAAAATCAATTTGGAAAATTGAAATACGAAAGGCATTCAATACATTTCAGTTTTATAAGGTTTATTTATAGCAAAGTTGTTGCGTTCATTTTACGGATCAATATTTGATGTTTATATAAAAAATAGAAGATACATTTTATATTTTGTATCGTATGTTTAAACAGAAAAGAGAAATACTAGATTTGATTAGTTTTCGAAAAGTATTTTTTATGGCATAAGCCGGTAAACGAGCAGACGGATCACCTGATGGTAAGCAATCGGCGTCGCCCATAGACACCTGAAACACCAGAGGCGTTACAAGTACGTTACCGGCCTTATGAAAATTTGAGGATTATGGGGGATTGGGTTGACTAGGGAGGGGGGAGGGTAATTGGGCATCATATTATAGTAAAAAGTGGGTGTTACATTTTACAGTGGCAATAGGTGCCGTAATGTGCACCTCTGCCTACCCTTTCGGGGATAATAGGCGTGATATTATAAATGAGCTTTTAGAACTACACCACCAAAACTAAAAACACAACTCATAGAAAACAGTACTTAGTTTTTAAACACACAAAGTTACCGGCTATAGGGAACTCTGGTGGGATCCCGATAATGTATGACCGCGGTGCTTTGAGAGCAGTTTAATTATTATGGGCCAGTATCTGGCTGGTTGCCAGTAAAACTTGCCTGAAAACTGTCCAACGAGGTAAAACCGATAAAGGTCTTGTCGTCACTGCCTGGCAAACCTCAATGGCTATAGAGAAACTTGGGCTTTCAATTGTACAATCGTTGCTGAGCTGTGCAAATTGATTGGGAACCTTTGGTTTTGATTTCAATTGAAGATTCTGTTTAGAGAACAGAAATCAGTTGTTAAACGTATGTTACTTTATATATTTTATTCCCCCCCGAAGTATAATGAAAAGAGAGCCACTCTGTTGGCATAATATTAAACTTGATTGAGTAATTTTTAACAATGCCAATAAATAATACTAGCACAGTTATAGGTGTATTGTAGGATTGTAGATTACATAACATCACGCCTTGTATCCCCGATGGGGTAGGCAGAGGTACACATTATGCCACTGTACAATGTAACACCTACTTTTCACTATTTATGTAATGTGTCCCATGTAATAGGGGGTGAGCCTATTGCCATATACCGGACACAATTCCAGACTTCGTGCTACTACTGAGATTTTTTTAAAACCCAGTAATACTTTGCCCGACTCGGGAATCGAACCCGAGACCCCTTGCCCAGCAGTCGCACTTGCAACCAGTCGGCCAACGAGGCAGTCTTAAAATCTTCAGTCCTTAAAATGATGGATCTATAAAAGGTTGTATGAACTGAATAGTGACGCCAACAGCGGAGGTTTTACGTCAATCCTTTTTTAAGATTTATCGGAGTTTGTAAAAACAAGATACGGAAAGTGATTTTGCTCTACTATTATTTGAAAATAATTTATTTTGAAGTACAGAGATTGCTTGCTTACTTTCAATGTTTGAAAAGTGGTTAACTAGACATTACAATTTTTAATAAAGCGTTAATCGTTTCGGATTTCGCATATACCTAAAACTTTGGTACATATATTATTTTTTATCTATATTTATTTTTTGTTTTCTTTTTAAATTTTTTTATTCGCTGTTAATTTGAAGCTGTATTTATTTATTCATAATTATGTCATTTAAGTTTCTTATTTGTGAATAAATTTATATCTCATAAAAAAAATACATAATATAAGTTCTTAATATTCATGATTATCTATGGTACAGTTTGGTATTGTAGCGAACTCTTATGTGTGTGACTTATGTCGGAATACTGAAACGCTACTCAATTTTAAGTCGTGCTTAAGTATAGTTCTATTTCTACAAATTCTTTGTGAAATGACAGAGATGGCACGATATTTGAGCACGACTTAAAATTGAGTAACGTTTCAGTATTCCGGCAATAAACACTTGTTTTTTTTTTTTTAAGGGGGGAAAATCATCGAATGACTTCTCCCGCCTGGGAAATTTAACTGAGGTAGGTAAGTACTTATTCGTACATAATATAATTGTATTTCTTGACTATCTTCTCGATACAAGTGAACTGGAATTAGTGCCACCATCGATACCGAATCTCGATTAATAAATTGATGCCGAGTCAAGTCACACTTCAATGAATGATGAATTTCCAAGTGAATGTTTATCCATGAAATATTGATAGAGCTTTTATTCAGGTGACATTTTAAAAGCTATGAATTTTGTCACTGAATTTAATTAAAAATAAATATTTGTTTTATCGACGGCAGTTTTTTATTTCGCGCTGCCAAACCGTGATTGCAAAACGATTGGTATCTAAATTAAACCCGAAAACGTATAGACTATTGTCAAGACAAAAATTATGTGTGAGGCGTTATTCCAGTAATTACTCAATTAATTACAATCGTACCAAGATCCGTTATTTGGGGGCGACACGGGTGGTAATTAAAGCAAACCAAAACACTGCAATTTATGGCAACACCGAAACATAAATTAACGCGAACGGCCGCCCGCGACCTTTGTCAATGATGAAATGTTGCCAACATTTAAAATCCAGAATTCCCCGAATTTGTGGCTTTGTTCTCTTTGTTTTGCACTTATATGGAGTTGTTGGTATCGCTATTTAAAGTATTTAATTTTGGTAAATCATTGGCCATTGTTGCTGAAATGTTAAATTCATTGTTTGACTGCAAAAGCGACCCAATGATTGAACAATGAGGGTTGTTATTTCAATGATGATCAGTCGATGGCGGTGTGGCGTAAACTTTTAGGTTACTATAAATATTTTATAGGTTCATTAATGATTATTGAACTTACGCGTGGTCCATTAACTATGGAATACTGTACCAAAGTATCAAACAAGGACCTTACAAAAAAGCCGCCCGCCTTTAAGGGCATAGTCTCTTGAAACAACGACTGTGGCACCTGGCTACTATAGTCTTACACGCAGAATACTCACACATTGACACGAAGGACATCTGTCGCGTGACATGGCCCGTCATTACACTTCATATATTACGATGTTGGAAGTACACGCACACATAAATACACCACGGCACCACCACCACACACATGTATGTATATTTTTATTTGTTCCTGGCCTGCATGTCTAATGCCGAATAAACATATTTTATTTCATTCATCACATTTTGGTGCTACAATCAAATGATTACAAATGTAAGTGGCATTACGTTCGCCATTTTTTCAACGTTGTTGGTATTAAATACATTTGGTTTACGACCTTCAAACCTTCAAGAAATGAGCGTACTCTTTTTTAAAAGGCCGGCAACGCACTTGTGACTCCTCTGGTGTTGCGGGTGTCCATGGGCGGCGCTGATCACTTAATCTCAGGTGATCCGTCTGCTCGTTTGTCTCTTATTCCATAAAAAAATTTAGTCTTGTCCAATTGGGTAGGTACTTGCCAACTAGTCAAATTCAATACTTTTTTCGAACTGTTAAAAACGACAGTTTTCTATAAATTGTGTGGGTACAAAATTGTGTATTGTGACGTCACGTTTTTTTAGCGTCCAACGGCATACTTATTTCTTAAAAATGTGCTTGAAATATACTAAAATTAAGTTGGTCATATAAATCAATTAATGAGAGTGTGATTATTTTTAATATTTTATTGTATTGAACAGTCGAACCAATTTATTTTTGATTAAGAAAAATACCCAATCTTTCTAGCTGTAGATACACAATATGTATTATTTTGAGCAGCAATCCCCATCTATCTTCCTAACGCGACCTGACACGACATGCACTGGTTGTTAAAATAAATAAAATATATTTATGTAGGAAAGAGTTTGATAAGATTGTGTTTTGTTAATTTGCGACACACTGGTGTCCTTGTCGCTGCTAATCAAATCTCGTTCACAGTCAGTGTGACACAGATACCCAGAAATACCACTCTATAATATGATATCTAGTTTACCGGAGCTCCGGCTGGTTAAGGAGCAGGAACGGGGTGATTTTTAGTCAGTAAGACTCTGACACTCCCTACCACCTCCCAGGCGGGAGAAGTCATTCGACGACATTCCCCCTTAAAAAAAATCATGGAGAACCAAAAGGAAATATCAAAAGAAACTACCAATGCATCATTTAAAGTTCAAACTATAATCTATATATCTCCTACAACATACGACTCAGTACTTCTGCAACCCATCCAATGAAAGCTGCATATTGGCTTTAAAATTGCGTTCAATTTCCCAACTGGCAATATACCACGTCCAATATGATAACCTCCATATATCTCCGAGCATATTGAACATTTGCATATTGACTTGGAATTGTTCCCGTTATCCTATAGTTTGACTTTTATTTAAATAAGATGTAGGATAACATCGTTACTTGCGATTTCCTGGCTATTTTACTATCATGTATTTTTAGATGAGTTGGAGATGGCGTTATAGAATACATTTGTGACCATACTTGACAAAAACTGCACAGCAGTGTTTGACCTGATACTGAAGTTACTTTCAAGCTACCTTGTGCGTACTGCTAAGGAGTGGAATTCTTAGCGAGAGTCGGTATTTTATGAAGGGTATTATAACCTGGGTGTCTTCAAGGCCTTGTGCGTTCTGCCAAAGAGTGGAATTCCTGGGAGTCTTTAAAGCCCGAATGAATAGGTTGCTTATGGAACGACGTACTCCATCGTAGACCGCATCATCGTTTACCACCAGGCGATATAGTGGTCAAACGTGGGCCCACTAAATATAAAAAAGAGCTCAAGTGCAAACTCCGTCCAGATTACTAATTTCCAAAATCTGAAAATCCAAATAGTACTTTGCACCCAGAATTTTCAACCTCGCCAATTTAATAGAAGTAGATTTTGAGACAGGATTATCGGATCGACCACTGAACGACCGAGCAGAGTCGACCCAGTGGACGATCCATCAAATCTAACAGTTTCTATGCACCATTTCCATGTAAACCATTTTCCTCTTCTATATGTAATACTTATAACTTTTATTTATTGTCTTTTCGTTATATTACTTTCCTTGTTTGCTGTTTAGTTTTGGATACACTGCTGTAACGAATGAGTTATGGTGATTGTATTGTATATCTTTATATATAATTCTACTGTACGTGTGTATGTCATTGAACTCCTAAAGGGATTGACAGATTTAACTCGTTGAGTACCGTCATTATAGACACAATTATCGAACAATAGGTTGCAGTCACCGGTGACCGCTTGGTGTTTGACAGTTTACCTCTATACCTATTATTATATTATGTGCAGGACAACGTTCGGGTTGACGGGTCCGCTAGGTGTGTATAAGTTAAGAAGAAAAACAGTTGCGGTTTAGTAAAATGTCCTTATGGACTTGCTTCGCTATAATTACTCATATAATATAAGTAATCGCCAGCTCAATTGCTTGGTCTGACTTATAAAATTATTATTTATATTGCATTATACACTGTAGAGATGTCCCAGTAACAATAAATGGGAGTATGTATTTTATTCCAAAATTACTTAACACTTCAACTGACAAGTTTAAAATGATAAAATTAAAAGCCCATTAGCATCAGGCACCGGTGACTGACGTGGCAGTGTACGGGTTAAGGATATTGTTTGTATTCTAGGTATACACTTAATTATTATAGCTTACGTAGATTTTATAGAAAAACCTACTTAATAGGGTAGTTTCTTAAATTTTATTTTAATGTCCGTCTGGTACATTAATTTAAAACTTTAGACATGTAATTTACCTTTTCTTAAAAAATTAAATACTTTAGATGAAATATTAATTTAAAATATCGTGTGACGTCACAGCGTGCCACATTTTGTGGCACGTTATGACGTAACGTCATCCCACTCCTAAACTTAGCGCCATTTTATCTAAGTATTGCAACTTAATACGAGAAAATAAAAAAAAATCGTGTCTAATATTTTTTCATTATTTAACTGATGGACTAATTACATTATTAATTTTGATACCCTGGAAACTACCCAATTATTAAGTAACTAAGAAGACTTATACTATACCCGATTTAATAAATCAGTTCTAACCATAATTTGTACCACTGCCAAAATCATTAAGAACATTTCACAAAAATACAAACTTGACTATGATCTCCACAAGATATATGCTATCCCACACAGCGTAGCTTTGCCGAAAAAACAATCAATCTTCACGCTTACTTAATTCTTCTCCTTAAGCCAGTGTTTCCGTTACAATTGTGTATAATAAATTGTATTTCCGCGAAATAATTGCGCTGTCTCCTCGACTAATTTCTAAACGTTTAACTCTCGACGGAACGTTCACGAGTGCCGTCTTAGCTGCAATGTTTAGGGTTGCCACAAAATTGTGTTTTATCTCTACGGATGTCCGCAGCAATTACTCAGTGAGCTCCGATCGCGTTTAACTTAATAAATCTTCTAAAACCTCGTCACCCTTTTTAAAGCCCAACGGAGCAGAAAGATCATAAGTGATCACTTTATTGTGCAACCTGATTTCTGGGTAATAAAGTTCGTTTTACGCACGATATTTTTCCGGATGAATTGTTAAATTTTGGACTTTTAACGGAGTGGCCGTGTTATGGGTAAGGGCGGTAACTACCATTAGATTGTCATGTTTGCTTTTTGAATAACGCTTTGCTCTCAATTGGCAATCAAACATTTCTGTTAAGCTAAAACAATGCCTTCTGGTTTTCATTTATTCTATCACATTATATTATCATGTACAAAATGTAACACGCATCAAATCAGTTGAGTAGCACACAATGCATTAATTAAATGGACATGTATGGACATTAACAGCTTATCGAGCTTGTTAACGATCTCGGTGGATCATTTGTCATTGTAAAATTATGATGTATTTATTGTACCAACTGTGAATAGTAATTGTATATTATGTGGTAGTTTGAATGTTATTTACTATCTAGTGACCACATTAAAATATAGGTGAGGCGAATGCTTAAAATGTTTCTATCGCAATCTTATTGGAAAAATGCATTTGTCGAAGGATAAGTTGAGGATATATTAGTTGTTCACGTTTTAATTAAGCTTGATGAGGTTGATATTTTCTATTGACTACTCTGAGAAGAAATGCCGCAACAAACTCAGATGTCTCGATTACTTACAACGTCCAAACACGGTTAACCAAATACATCAAAGAATAAATCTGCTCTCATTGTAATAATGTTCACTGTTGTAATATAAAACCCAGTAACAAATTCATAGTATGGACTCTAATGATTACAACGATGATTTCTTTCTTTCTTTCTTTCTTTATTTCGTCTATGGTCTCTCTCGACCTATTCAACCTGGTAAAAGCTTACGTAAATAATATTTTCCACTCAATCAACGCACACAAGCCCCAAATTATAACCAACCGATTCCTATTCACCCTCCATCCTACATCCTCACGTCCCAATGGGGTTACCTCAACAAATAATAAAACGAAACAATAAAAGCGGACATTACTACGTAATATTGGCACACCAATCAGGAACTGCTTGCTCAGCAATAATACTTTACTCGATTTATTAATAAAATACAATTAATTCTTCATACATGGCGTCTCGATTTGCTTTAATTAACATCGATAAAGTCAGAGAGCTGAAAAGGTTTTTTTTTGTTTTAATTTGCGTAGGATTCGTATTGGCTGAATAGATAGATACCATTGTTTTCAATTAAAAACCGCCATATTGTAGCGGCCATTTTGACAGGCAATAAAGTCAATTCAATTTTGTATTTGAATGATTTTGTTTGTGAATGGAAATCAATCAATGTTTAATTGTCAATAGACTAAACATTTTGCGTTTTGATCGCTTTTACGAACGGAAAAGTAAATAAAGAATTTCTCTTTTCATACGATATTAGAATTTGATTGTGTATTGGTTCTTCTGAATTAAGGTAATGTGAATATCCATTTTATTTTTCTTCATATTGATAAAAATGTACCTTATCATTTACGTCTGAATCCAAGTGAATTTATTTCTGCAAATAGGCTACAAGGTATCACTTTACACGTCAGTTTTTTTAAGCGAACGATGAGGCCAACATTACTTGTCTGACTGGTCTGAGAAGAACTGCCGAAACAAACTCAGGGGTATACCTCTTTGGCGATCGGTTGTTATTAGTGAAACAACTTGTTGTCGTAGAACGAATGTATTTATTAGCCGGAGGTGGTTGTTTTTATACAAAAATTGGTACTAGTGCTACTTACAACTAATTCTGTACATTAACCAATTAAAACTATTAAATTAAAAATAAATAAAATTTAGAAATTTGTACACCAATAACATCGCCTAAATTATAGCCAATAGCGTTACACTATTTAGGACAGAACTTTGTTTACATCGTGAACAATGGAAAGAAAAGGATAGCCGATAAAAGAGCGAGATAGTCGATGAGTGTGAGGTCCGTGCAAAGAGGACGCGCCTCCGCAGCGCCGCGCGCTGAGTTTCGCGCCGCTATAAATATTGCGTAACGCGTGCCTCTGTCCTTTCCTCCTGCGACCGTCGAGCCGTGAAGATGCAAACGCCGTGCGCCGTGCCGCGCTGCGATACCTACGCGCGTTGGTCGGCGCGTGATACTGGCAGCGGCGTCGGCGAGTTACTTCGTCTCTTGTAGACAGAGGATCAAAAACGTTCAGCAAAATAGCTCTTTTCAGAGCTTTCTGTGTTAACAGAGCATATCAAAAACGTGAAATAAAATAGCTCTTCTCAGAGCTGTCTGTGTTAACAGAGGTGGTCAAAAACGTTGAATAATATAGCTCTTTTCAGAGCTGTCTGCTTCTTGGTTTCTGTTAAACGATGGTCTAAATCCTTGTAGCTTGTGCTATGGCTAGTGTGGCTACAGTACTCCCCTCAAGCGAAGCGTACCGGCAGTTTGACGACACGGCCCGAGCGAGTTTTCTTATCGCCGGGATGTGACGTCGCTGTTGGTTGCGGTACATGTGTTTTCTTGGTAATCTTGCTGGTTTTCTCGGTAATGGTGGTTGAAGGTAATGGTAATTGCTTGGTAACGCTGGGTTGAGGTAATGTGAAGGTAACTGTACTGGAGGTTGGAGGTAAAGTATCTTGAATGTCTTCGGTGAGTATAAATGCAGGCTTCAATCGGTCGATTGATATATTTGCTTGACGCTCGGGTAATTGTACTGTGTATACCTTCTCAGTACGTTGTAACACTCTGTAGGGTCCTTCGTATGGTGATTGAAGTGGTTTTTTTACTGCATCTGTTCTTATGAATACGTGGCTGCACGTGAGTAGGTCTTGATGCACGAATACGCTTTTATTGCTGCTGTGATGCTTCGTAGGTACTTGCGGTTTGTTTTGTTGAATTATATTACGTAGGTTGTCAACGTAGGTATAATCCAAAGTAGCAGGTGTGCAGGTGGTACTTGTAGTGAAAAATTCGCCAGGTAGACGTAGATTGTAGCCGTAGGTAAGTTCGGCGGCACTCACACCTGTGTCTGAGTGTAGCGCGGCTCGAAGTCCTAGTAGTACAGTAGGTAGTACGTCGGTCCATGTACTTGCGCTCGCGAGTTTGGCGCGTAATGCAGTCTTGAGTGTTCGATGCCAACGTTCAATTATGCCGTTGCTTTGTGGATGATATGGTGTAGTACGATTTTTCTTGATTCCCATTAGTTTAGTTAGGTTTTGAAATAGTTGACTCTCGAACTGACGACCTTGATCACTTGTGATGGTAGTCGGGCATCCAAATCGGGCGATCCAGTGTTGGTACACAATATCGGCGATTCTAACAGCTGATATTTCGTCGGTAGGTATTGCTTCGGGCCACCTAGTTAGTCGGTCGATCATCGTTACTAAGTACCTGTGACCTTGAGGTGTTGTAGGTAGTGGTCCGACGATATCAATGTGTAGGTGTTGGAATCGCTCGGTTGGCGGGAAAGATCCGACGTTCGAGTGCGTATGACGTTGTATCTTGCTTTTCTGGCAAAGTATACAGGTTCGAGTCCAGCAACCGATGTCTGCGTTCATTGATGGCCAGAAATATTTTTGAGTAATGAGTTTGCGAGTCGTGCGTGTACCGGGATGACTGATGTTGTGTACACTGTCAAATACTTGTTTTCTATATGGTTTAGGTATGTACGGGCGTACATAAGAGGTCGATGTTTCGCAGTATAGTTCGATGTCGCTGTTAGGTATAGGTATTTTCTTCAAAGTTACGTTTTCTTGTGATAACAGTTGTTTAATGTTGCTGTCCTTGTCTTGCGCACTCGCTATGTCGTTGTAGTTGATTGCAGATGGGAATGTGATGGATTCTATGCGGCTTAGGGTGTCGGCAACAATGTTGTCTTTGCCGCTCACGTGTCGAATGTCGGTGGTAAATTCACTGATGAATAGTAACTGTCTTGTTCGCCTCTGAGTTTCGGAATTTGATTGAGTCTTGGACATCACATATGTAAGCGGCTTGTGGTCGGTGAATATGATGAGATGGCGACCTTCGAATATCTTCCGGAAATGTTTGACTGCCATGTACATTGCAAGTAGCTCTCGATCGAAAGTGGAGTATTTCTTCTGCGCGTCGTTGAATTTCTTGGAAAAGTATCCGAGCGGTTGCCACGTATTATGTAGGTATTGTTGTAGTACGGCACCGGCAGAGTTATCTGATGCGTCGCAGAATAAGGCGAGTGTTGCGTGATGAGATGGATGAGCGAGTAGAGCTGCGTTTATGATGCTAGCTTTACATTGCTCGAATGCTTGCGTCGCCTCTTCGGTCCACGTGATCGGAGTCTTATCGCGCTTCTTGACGTTGTGTAGGTAGGCATTTAGTGGTGCTTGCTTCGATGCGGCGTTCGGTACGTGATCACGATAGAAGTTGATCATGCCGAGGAATCTTCTTAGTTCTTCGATGTTCGTTGGTTTCGGGTAATTAGTGATTGCTTCGATTTTGTGTTGCGGCGGCTTGATTCCATCAGCTGATACGGTGTAACCTAGAAACTGTACTTCAGGTTTGCCTAGGTTGCATTTAGCGGGGTTGATGGTAATGCCGTTGTCTTCTAAGCGTTTTAATACGGTGTGGAGATGTTCTCGATGTTGAGTTTCGTTTTCAGATGCAAGTAGTAAGTCGTCGATAAATGGGAAAACAAAGTCTAATCCTCGTAGTACTTCATGTATGTAGCGTTGAAACGTTTGTCCCGCGTTTTTCAAACCGGGGCACATACGTGGGAATTCAAATAGTCCCATTGGCGTGATGATAGCGGTCTTCTCGACGTCTTCTTCTCGCACACTGAGTTGTTGATAAGCGCGGTTGAGGTCAACCGTGGAGAATATAGTTTTCCCCGATAGGTGGTGAGTGAAATCTTTGATGCGTGGCACTGGGTATCGATCTGGTATAGTGATCGAGTTGAGTCGGCGATAGTCACCACATACTCTAATATCGCCATTTTTCTTAGGCACGATGTGTAGAGGTGATGACCAAGGACTCTTGCTAGGTCTGCATAGTCCTTGCTCAATCATATTTTCGAATTCTTTCTTCACTGTTTCGAATCGATGAGGTGGGATTGGTCGAGCTCGGCAATGAACTGGTGGTCCACGGGTTTCGATGTAATGTTGCACGTTGATGTTAGAGTTTAATTTCATTGATGTTAGTCTTGTTATGCCGGGATATTGTGCTAATATGTCGTGGTATGATTGTGACATATTGATGCTGCGTACGGTAGGTACGTCTGACACTCGCACCGGGGCGTTGACTTTTAGGCTCGTGACGCCGTCGATTAATCTTCCGTTTTTTAAGTCGACGATGAGTTGGTGATGTTTGAGGAAGTCTGCTCCGAGGATTGGCCTTGAAACATCAGCTACTATAAATGTCCACTTGTACGGACGTCGTAAGTTGAAGTCGAGAGTTAGTGTTCTCTCGCCATACGTAGCTATAGTTGTGTTGTTCGCAGCGTACAGTTGGAATGGTAGCGGTGTTCCAACTTCTCCTTTTCTTCTCGGTAGCACTGATATGTCGGCTCCGGTGTCGACTAAGAAAGATAAGTTTGTGTTTCTATCGGTGATGTGTAGGCGGTGTGATTTCTCTTGAACGCCGGTAGCCGCCTCCGCCAACGTTCGGTTTAGTTTTCCGAGGTCGTTGCTTTGAATGAGCAGGGAGGTGTGCAGCGTCGAGCTTGTTCTTTGAAGCGCCGATGGTAGTAGCAGAATGGTGACGGTGATGATGAATCACGATTCCGTGAACGTGACGTGCTGCGTGTGCGTTGCTGAGATGGGTAACGGCGGCGGCGGTAGTCGGGGTTGTATGCTGGTCTTGACCTTAATTCGGCGATCTCCAATGATAATTTTCTTATCTCGTTGATAAGGTATTGTGTATCGGTGTGTGATGATGACGTGGACTGTGCTGGTGATGGTTGTATTGCTGAGACTTCTGTAGTTGACGCGGACTGCTCCATCATTTTGTCAGCGAGGAGAGCGAGCTCTTCCAGCTCAGTTTTTGTGCTAAATGATTCGCTGACGGCCAGGACGGATCTGATGTGTGATGGTAAGTGGTTGGTCCACATGAGTCGTAACGTGGAGTCAGGGACCTTGTCTCTGGCTAGGTTACGCATGCGGCGGAGTAGCTGCGTAGGCTTCTGATCGCCGAGTTCCATCTCGGACAGTAGTTTCTGGAACTGTCGGCTGTCGGACTCTTCATAGGCAGATATGAGACGTTCCTTGATTGCGTCGTATTGATTCGTCTCCGGCGGGTTGTATAGGAGGTCCATGATTTGCTCGATATCTTGACGTTCGAGCTGTGCGATGACCATCTGGGCGAGCTGAGCCTGTCCCTTCTTCATGTCGTTGGTAGCTGCTTCGAAGCTAATGAACCATAGACGTGGTCGGTCACGCCAGAATGGTGGAATGCGCATTGTGAGGGATATGCCAGCTGTTTCCGTCTTCGCTACGGTGTGGGTTAGGTCTTCCGTCGGGCAGGGATTTGCCATCTTGATGTTGGATAATAATTAATTTTCTTCCAGCAGGGATTCGTTCTTCCAGCAGGGATTTGTTCTTCTTGCTGTTCTTGCTCGGGGTCACCACTTTGGCGATCGGTTGTTATTAGTGAAACAACTTGTTGTCGTAGAACGAATGTATTTATTAGCCGGAGGTGGTTGTTTTTATACAAAAATTGGTACTAGTGCTACTTACAACTAATTCTGTACATTAACCAATTAAAACTATTAAATTAAAAATAAATAAAATTTAGAAATTTGTACACCAATAACATCGCCTAAATTATAGCCAATAGCGTTACACTATTTAGGACAGAACTTTGTTTACATCGTGAACAATGGAAAGAAAAGGATAGCCGATAAAAGAGCGAGATAGTCGATGAGTGTGAGGTCCGTGCAAAGAGGACGCGCCTCCGCAGCGCCGCGCGCTGAGTTTCGCGCCGCTATAAATATTGCGTAACGCGTGCCTCTGTCCTTTCCTCCTGCGACCGTCGAGCCGTGAAGATGCAAACGCCGTGCGCCGTGCCGCGCTGCGATACCTACGCGCGTTGGTCGGCGCGTGATACTGGCAGCGGCGTCGGCGAGTTACTTCGTCTCTTGTAGACAGAGGATCAAAAACGTTCAGCAAAATAGCTCTTTTCAGAGCTTTCTGTGTTAACAGAGCATATCAAAAACGTGAAATAAAATAGCTCTTCTCAGAGCTGTCTGTGTTAACAGAGGTGGTCAAAAACGTTGAATAATATAGCTCTTTTCAGAGCTGTCTGCTTCTTGGTTTCTGTTAAACGATGGTCTAAATCCTTGTAGCTTGTGCTATGGCTAGTGTGGCTACACCTCTGTCAAAGTCCAGAAAAATATGTATCTACATACATAAAAAAGAATATATGGTCTATAAACTCACATCATTATCTTAAACACAAAGTTCGAAAATTCCAATTCACCTCTAATTACGTTACGTCAAAGTCAAAGCAAAGTCTTGGTTATTGGTATTTTATAACCTCGTTTGTTTTATGAGCTTCGTTCACGAGTTACGACCCGCTATGTGGGACACATGTACACAGTTAACATCAAAATATACAAATCCAGTTTATCATAGTCTCGTTTTATATGATTCTTCCCTACATTGAACGATCAGTTTACACTGGTTTCGCATAGCTCTATGTGTGCCCATACTGATCACTTCGATTTTATATGAACACGTAAATTGTCAGGCTACATGACACGATGTCTTTATTTGTGGTTCCATGTACCCGTGGTTTGTAGTTCGTACACTCTGATTTTGACATTTTATTTAGCTTGAACAACTGTATAGTGGTTTTAGGAATAATTTTTTCTCAATTCTTTGATTTTAAAGGAGTTAAGTCAGTAAATGAGTAACGTGCGATTGTAATTAATAACACAGAGACTCAAATTACATTTTTACTCCTATTGATTGCAAAAGTTTACTTCTACTTCGGCGGACATTTGAATGTTTTGTGAAAATCTATATGCGACCCTACAACATGTAGTTAAGTATGGTTTACTACCTAAAACCATGCAGAAGACATAAAACAAATTTTAAATACACTTAACTTCCGAACGATCAGACTTAGGTTGCAAACGGATCATTCTTCTTTATCGACTTCTTCGACTTGCTAACCAATTCCAAAAGTTCTATCACTTCCCAAACTGCGACCATCATTGTTAAGTGTTTTGTGTCGATGGTAGAACATTATCTATAAAAATATCCGCTTCGAGACACGAAGGAAAGTGGCGATTGATTGAAAGCAATATAGGAACGAAGATATAACTATAAAGAAGAATGAGTGGCAAAATGTGTCCTCAAATTATGATGGAACTACACCAAGTTTGTTGGTTGGAGAGACTTGATTAAGGGTTTTCGATATTACGTTGATGAGGTGACGCTGGTAATCACTAAGGTCCAATTAATTGGGTAGTTTCCTGGGTATCAAAATTAAAAATTTAATTAGTCCGTCAGTTAGATAATAAAAAAATATTAGACTCGTATTTTTTTATTTTCTCGTATTAAGTTGCAATATATAAATAAAAGGGTGCTAAGTTTAGGAGTGGGAGGTCGTTACGTCATAACGTGCTACAAAATGTGGCACGCTGTGATGTCACAAGATATTTCAAATGACTATATCGTCGAAAGTATTTAATTTTTTGAGAAAAGAAAAAATACGTGTCTAAAGTTTTAAGTTTTTATTTTATTTTTTTAGTTTAATTTTATTTTAATGTACCAGACGGACATTAAAATAAAATTTAGGAAACTATACTATATATTGGTCTAGCTCTCACAACTGCTGAATCTGAGAGCTGATCAAAGACTTCGAATTACCAACTACTCTATTGAACATAAAACTTAAATCTACACAAAATGTCTTGAACATCTTTATCAAATTGTACTGCCCAATCTGAGTATATTTCAAAATACGGAAAATCCACTGAACACTTCTTAGAAATTACACCTTTACGTAATGACGTAGCACTTCACTGCCAGTCCATAAAAAACGTTTGATATCAAAATAATTCAAGCCGAACCAAAGAAAACATACTTTTTCCGCATGATTTTACCTAATCGTCTGGAATGACCTTTTTCAAAGAGTATATTTTTCTCTTTAGCGTAAAAAATACTCATACACTTAGCATAATGGGATATCCATTTCTTTGGCCATATGTGAGAAGTAACCCAAGTGTAAGCAAAGATATGTAGCTCATAAGACTTTCTGAATTGATTGAAGATAATATTGAGCTTGAGAAATCTTCATTACGATAATCGAGACGCGCGGCCGCGCGTCAGCCAAGTTCAGCAAACAGCGCGCGCCACAGTGTTACATATTACGTTTATACCTCAAGAGATAGAAAAAACATATTAGAACTTACATTTGAATTTTTTAAGCCAATTAATATTCTGGTGTATGGTGTATTCTTCTAAAGGGACACAAGTACATATATTGACTTGCATTTTTTTATTTTTGTAATAAATTATTCTTTATCCAACCCATGGCTCACCGGCTTCGCTAATTCCAATTAAGAATAATAACTTAAAAACAACGAGACGATTAAATGGAATATTGAGCAAAACATTCCTCTTCTAAATATAGACCTCTTTATCCGATAATGGTGCGTTGTTGACGTGAAAATGAATACTAATCCGCATTTTTTTGCAACGAAAATATTTGTACCGCCTTACTTCTATAGTCGAGAATATTCTTCGAGTCGGGTAAACAAATTGAGACTTATTCCTTGTTATTCCGTGTTATGGAAAAATATTTTCGTGAGGTTTTATATCTCTAAGTTTGACTGATAAGTTATAGTATAATCACAGTTTACGATTTAGCGATACTGCCACCAGTTGGAACTATAAGCCTTAAGGTCTTGTTATTTTATATATAATCAGGTGTTTGGTATGAAACTAGTAGGTATAAGTCGTCAGGAAGCCTACTTAATTAAAAAAAAACAATATTATGTTAGAACTGTGAAAAAATATCGCTTACCAGTTACCTATACTTAAGTCCTGTCGCGGAGAACCTAACGGGTAACCGGGGCTCCGGCTCGACGTGCCGGAGAAGGAACGGGGTGGTTTTTAGTCAGTAAGAGTCTGACACTCCTTCCCGCCTCACCCAGGCGGGAGCAGTCATTCGATGATTTTCCCACCTTAAAAAAAAGGGGTCTTGTTACGCCAATTACTTGAAATTTCAGGAATTAACCGACTAATGCATTGATATTTGCAAATATTCAATTTTTCAATAGACCTTAAGCTATACTAGCGCCTCTATCATGCATAACAACACTATTTTATTAAATTGTCTTGCATCAAACGCTTTTGTAAAATCCATAAAGTGGTCCAAAAATCAAAGTCATAAAAATTACGCAATGAATGAAGAGCTAGATGTTCTGACCCAGACAGCTCTCGTACAGGATCATAAAGAATGGCATTCAGTCTCCAGACTTACATTCAGCCTTTGGCAGTCTGCCTAAATCGATGTCCTAATTGGCAACCGCCACACAGTCGCACTTAATCGCTCAATTCTTAACGAAATGGGACACAAAGTGATGACGAATTCTAAAGGATAAAAGAACTGTATATAATTAGACTGGTCTCATAAAGATTGCCGAAAAGGGCATAAGTCTGTAGATGTACCTAGACTTTTTAATATGTATATCCGATACGACTTTCGAACCTTCAAGAAAATATTTCAGTTACGTGAAGATTTCAAACCTTCAAGAAAAGGGCGTATTCCTTTTTAAACGGCCGGCAACGCACCTGTGGCTCCTCTGGTGTTGCGGGTGTCCATGGGCGGCGTTAATTTCTTACCATCAGGATCACAGGATCACGGGAACAATTGATCACATTCTGGTCGTTTGTCTCCTCAAAAAAATCAAAAATCCTCAGTATGTAGAGTATTGTCAGGCTTTCAAGCTTCTACTTTTAATAACTGCCAACAATTCTCTATTATAATAGAACATGTAATTAATAGAACTAGCCTATCAGTTTATACCAGGGCAGGCCTCAATTCACAGCTGTACCTAAATAATCTCGTACGCATCACTTGCAATAGTTAATAAGCTTGCAGGTCACTGACGCTGTTAGCAGGTAATGGCGTAATTTAAGCCGATACGCATTATTGATCTAATATTGAGTGATCATCGTCTTACTTTTTAACCCCCTTAACCCATTGGTTGTATAGATGGCTATGAAGACCGAGAGACCAATAGCAAGATTCTTAAAAGTAGCACTAAGCATGTTTTTGTGAAAGAAAAAATGATCTCGCCCAGGATGAGGAGGGCAGTGAATACTAAGCATAGTAATAATAACGTAACTGGCAAAACGTATTATCTGTTAGCCCTACTGTTTATAATAAGTATCAGATATCAAATTGAAAATGTTAAGGTTTTCAAAATCACAAAAGCTAATAACACTGCACCTAGAGAAGAAAGAAACCAACTAGTTCAAAATCAAATCTACCTCAGAGACAAGCAGGTGAAAATAATAAAAGACAACATCGAAAATGTCTTCAAGGAGATGCATAAATGAGAAAAGGACGATAAAGTCCCAGGAACTAGACAGGTACTTTAGCGTAGCTGGCAACCTGCCCGACACTTTAACTACTTAGGTACCTAGTAATCAATACACCTTTTACAAGACCTCTGTAACTTCCTTTTATGTTTCAAGCTTTAAGATCTGGTTTTCTTCCACCTGCCTTTCATAATGATTTCTTTCGTTAAATCGGACTTTATTGGCGTACAGCTTTTCTTTAATCGTATCGTTGAATTTTTATAGTAAATAATTAATAAAATGTATTACTGAGAAATATTGGACTAGAAGTGTGTTAGGATAGAGAAGTGCAGAAAGACTTGCCAAACAAATATGTGCTCTCTTCA
This sequence comes from Spodoptera picta, assembly GCA_038387885.1. NCBI lineage: Eukaryota > Metazoa > Arthropoda > Insecta > Lepidoptera > Noctuidae > Spodoptera > Spodoptera picta. The sequence goes on from JAZHFQ010000137.1 coordinate 801,047, forward strand.
AGGCGTTAATAGAGTGTGTTTGTATTATTGTGATTATTGTCCAATTTGTCCATTCATTACAAAGTTCTTATTATCTGACTTACTTTATTCCTAAAATTAATCACAAGACACGCTAAAACTTCAAAAACACAATAATAACGGATTTCGTCTCAATGTTCTAAAATAAATATTATATTAAGCAGTCAGTACAAAATCATATTGATGAGGAACTGCCATCTCATCAATAGACACAGATACATTTCAGTATTATAAGCGGAAACTGGACTATTATATAGAGAATGTGTAATACATTCGCCATTGCAATAATTCATACAGACTGCATGTTCATTTGCCAAACCCAAATCAATATGGGATCCGGATTATTTGCAACATTGTAAATCATTTAACATCAATGTAATTAAGCCTCGATGTTCAATGAGCCACTGTCATTATCATTCTGTACATTTGTAAAATCGGAAGCTATAAATCGAACTGTTCGCCATTAATGCGAGAATTGTTCGCCGAAATATTACAGCAAATCCGTGACTTGCTGATAATGCGTATCGCATGCAGCATTTAGCCATAAAACAGCCATTCAAATGTATGCTTTTGTGCGAAAATTCGGACTTGAAACTAGTTGGAACTGGTATTCGATTGTTGGAATGTTCTAGAACAGTGATTAGGTAGTAATTGAACACTATCGCACGTCAGTCCATTGACAGATTACTCATTACACTGATGGAGCTCCCTTGTATACAGCGTAATGACGGACGTCCCGACGTCTGGCCGACATCGACCAGTTCATTGGCTATTACTGGAACAAGGAAAACACGATTATGTTGTCAAAGTATGATGTATTGGTTATTTCTACGAACTAATTACCAAACATTTCACTCGACAAACGTACCTACTTATTGTCGGACAGAACCACAGAACATATAAAGACAGAACCTTCATCTATCATGATGTATCGAAATAAAACTAAACAAAATTGTGTATGTATTTGGTTCTACCCATTTTTTATCTGCTGCTGCTACTGCTACAGATACTTTTGTATCTTTCCATTAAAATAAAAATCCAACCTATAAACAAAGGATATACAAAACAAATAAACAAAGCACTTGAAACGTGTTTGGAATCCCAAACGTAACCAAGATTGGGACAATAATTACTTATTCGAGATATATTCCCGCGCACGCCATATTTAAATATGGCGGATTGCATACAGCGACGCACCTGGGAGTTGGGACGCTCGCTGGATTCCCGCCAAAACTAATTCCAGTCCAAAGATGTACCGCTATTAAACATGGCGGAGTTTTATTGTTTATGGCTTTATTTTTTATTTCAATGGTATTTATATTAGGCAATAAGTTTTAATTAGCCATAAGATTCTATTTGAATGAATAATATAAAGCAATTGAATCGTTTTCGCGTTGCTACGCTCATTGCTATAGATATACGACAGGAAAATAAGGATGAAATTTCTATTGAAATATAAATGGAAATAAATCTAATAGTATTAGTATAGTGATTTTGTAAAACCAATTATTAATCAGGTTCTTTTATGATAAAAACATGTTTTTCAGGGCACAAACTGAAAAATACGGTATTTTAAGTGAAAATCGTTGATTGAAAGACTGCCATTGTAGTATTGAGGGCATAACACCTCCCCTTCCGATACTTAATGCCCACACGCTTCAAAAACATGTTCTTAAGATCGATTGCTATTGTAGTCTTTAAAAATGGCTTAAGAATGAATATCAAACAGTCTTATTTTATATAGGCTTCGTAAATTTTGAAAGATAGAGAGTGAAATTTTTTATATATACCTAAAAAGTAATCAACTATCTCTCCCGCGTGCATAAAAAAAAATCACCGAGAGAGGTGGACCCGAAACACCAGAGGTGATACGAATGCGTTACCGGCCTTAAGGGAATTAGGAATTTGAGGATGGTTGGGGATTCGGGGATTGGATGCGACGAAACGCAAGGCAAGCATTGTTTCACGTCGGTTTTCTGTGAGGTCGTGGTTTCACTCCGGTCGAGCTGGTCCATTCGTGCCGAAGCATGGCTCTCCCACACTTAAATACTCTAAAAAACTTGCACATGAAAAAAAAACACAAATGGCTCTTAGTACACAAACACTACACTAATAGAATCTACAAAACTCTAATATTAACACAACCCACGTTAAAATACCACCATAACTATGTACTATTATAATTCAAACTTAACTCGATCCCAAACAATACAAGGTGTTCTAAAATTCACATTCGCCAAAGACTTGCAACTGGCAAGTTCTGTAAAATGTACGTACCAACTAGTGCTGGCAACATGGCACTAAAGCCATACAATCCTGAATATTACTGGAAGAGCCTTTCACGTTGTTGGAGGGAACCGAATTAATATTGTAGGTTAGAATTTGGTTTTGCAGTTAGCTAACATGACGGCACTACGCAGCGTATGGATTACTTTGTGAATATAGTACGATGTACGTACGTATGTATATAGTACTATTATGTGATATAAGTATTGGATGTATGTGTACATATATGTGTATGACTGTATATATAAGTATCTAAATAAGTATTTATATATAGTTATTATTATCAACATTTGCTTAGTCACCTGCCACTTTCATCTCTGCACCACCTTAAGGTCGACTGTGAGACAATGCCGAAGGCATTAAGTCCACCTGTACATTTGTTACTGTACTACGTATAAATGTACGACGCTTTCGTCCTCAGCTTTTATTTATTGTAAAGTTAGTAAGAGATGAAGCTTTAGAAGGTAAGTTTTCCATATCTCCATTTTTGATTAATCTTATAGTTAGATAGTGGTTGTAACCAAGCATGATAAAATTGACAACTTCTATTATTGATATTTCGTTAAGGGAAATAATAATACTGATTCTGAAAAACAAATTAATATCCAGCGACCTGTGGCCGACTATAAAAATTGATCTTCGAATAACAAAACTAAACTTCCGAATAGAATACTCAATCTCCGACAGAATTACTTAGTTACCGAGAACAGGTTTTAGGTTAGGTTAGGTTTAGTTAAACAAAGTATAGTTTTCAGTAAAACGTAATTTATGTTGGAAGAAAAGTATTATAGCAATGAACAGTCATGTTTATTTTTCGACGATAACAGTATCTCATTCGGTCGTTTCGTCGTTTTTATTCGGGCAAAAGTAGTCAGTGAGGCAGTACATTTAATATTTTGAGTAAGAAAAATTACATAACATCACGCTTTAGTGTGACAGGGGGACAAGGCAGAGGTGCACATTTTGGCACTAAATGCCACTGTACAATGTAACACCCACTTTTCAATATTTATGTTATGAGTCCTATGTAATAGTGGGTGAGCCTATTGCCATATACCGGACACATTTTCAGACTCTGTGCTACTAATGAGATTTTTAAAAACCCAGTAATAATACTTTGGCCGACATTCGATGTCTGTCAAGACATTCGATGATTTTCCTCTGTTATTTAAAAAAAAAGACCCCTTGTCTTTTGTTTTTTGTCGGAGCTTTTATGACTACCCTTTTCTTTTTAAAAAGTGATTGTATAATTCAAATAATCAATCCGCAATATCCCTGTTCGACAATCATACTTGTGACCACTAAATCACCAAGACAATGTAATACTAATTTCTTGTAAAGCCACATAAGAACTCCTTAGAGAATTGTGACAGAAGGTTAATAGGTTAACGAGTTGACTCCCCCGTGTGGCTAATTACGTTTAAGAATAGCGCAAAACTGGCTGGTAAGATGATATTGTAGAAATAGGGTAGATGACTTATTTTATTTTAATATCCGTCTGGTAGACTATTTAAAAACATTAGACACGTAATTTTTATTTTCTTACGGTAACGAATAGTTTCGAAGATATATTGATTTGAAATACCGCATGACGTCACTTTTGAGTACGATTAGTACTCTAATATGACGTAGCTACCTCCCAATTCTAAACTTTGATTCGTTTTATGTAAGTATTGTATTGTTTTTATAATAACTATCGTGAGACATGCTAAATATTGGTAGAGCTTTTCTCAGTATATTCACGTGAGTAACCTGCGATTTTAGTTAATTAAGTATTGCTTTCTTATACAACAAAATAAAAAATACATATCTAATATTTTTTCATTACCTAACTGACAGACTAATTAGATTTTTAATTTTCATACCCTGTCATCATCCCTAGTGTTAAAGAAAGGGTAAAAAAATAATGTTGTGGTAAATGTGAATTGGGAATTGCTCGGCCTAATTGAAATTCTTAACGTCTGATGACCATTAGGTCAAAATGATTGTTTTTAATTAGTAAGTATTTTTATTTTCTTGCAAGATCAAAATAACATAACATAACATCACGCCTTTTATCCCCGAAGGGGTAGGCAGAGGTGCACATTATGCCACTGTACAATGTAACACCCACTTTTCACTATTTATGTTATGAATCCCATGTAATAGGGGTGAACCTCTTGCAATATACCGGGTACATTTCCAGACTCCGTGTACTACTGAGAATTAAAAAAAAAACAGTAATACTTTTCCCGACCTGGGAATCGAACCCGAGACCCCTTGCCTGGTAGTCGCACTTGCCATCACTCGGAACGGGCTCTATTCGGGCAAGATCAAAATTTCATCTAGAATCAGTCTAGCTAAGTTCCAAAAGCATATTGTCCAAAAATGTAACTTTAAGTTGATCACTGAGTTGTTAAGCTTTAATCTTGTGTAATAAAAAACACAAAATACTTATTTATTTCCTATTCCAAATGTCTCAGTATTTGTAGACAATTAAATTGAACGGTCAATCACTTTAATTTCATTACAAAAGATAAGCCCAATTCGTTTGTTCCTCTAGTCACCAGTCAACCGGAGTTATAACAATGGCGGACTTAATCTGTTGTCATGGCAATAAGTGGTAATTAATTGGGTGGTTTAAACACAAACAAATGATTTACAAAAGGTTGATTCGTCGATTACACGGTTTGTTTGTTATTTACACATTCAGGAATTGGGGAGATTGGGGAAGGGTAGGGTAATTGGGCCTCCGGTAACTTCACTCACACGACGAAACACAACGCAAGCGTTGCTTCACTACGGTTATCTGTTAGGTCGTGGTATCACTCCGGTCAAGCCGGCCCATTCGTGCCGTAGCACCGCTCTCCCACACTTAAAATTGTATTCAATTATGAGTTGGTTTGATATTGCATGTTATAATAAAAATATTAAAAAACTATATTATACCACTGCAGTTATAAGAAAAGCACACGGGTGCTTTATGTACACACACACAGTAACTACTTACCATCATGTATAATCACCTGATGGTAAGTAGTTACTGTGGCCTACGAATGTTAACTGAATAAGATTGATAAAGCAGTATTGAAATGAGCAGGGACTCGAAACCGCTACACCGAATTTATCATATTGGTGCTCTTTTATATACAGTATGTTAGGTTAAACGAGGGACATATTCAAACCCATAATAGTGTATACTCACATGAACCTAACAAACATATAAACGAAACGAAAACACTAATAAATAACAGACAGAACCATAAAAACGCTTCCGCTTACGCTTACGGTTTTCGGCTTAGCGGGCTTAAGCGCACTCTATTCTTTTTGGCAAGATCGGCGCATGATTTGCAACGCGAGTTACTTTATGTAAGTACTGTTTCTGTTTACAAGTTCACTTGTTGCGCGCTCAGTGTTCATGATGATGTATTTTATTAGACAATTACCTCAAAAATTTTGGTTATAGGTTTTTTACATATTCGGGACGAGAATCGAATACTGAATACCCTCCCTCAATAAGTCCCTCGTTTAACCTAACACACTGTATAGTTCAGTAACTATCATGTCTGTGGTAGATTTTGCTAGTGGAGACTTGTATTCCTGAACACACATGAATTTAAGAATGTATGTTCATTTTTGCATAATCATTTATTCTAGTGTAGTTCTCCATTTGTTGAAAAAGAAAAAAGACACTACATTTTATCGCAAGAGTAAAAAGTGTGGGAGAGCCATGCCTTGGGACGAATGGGCCGCTTCGACCAGAGTGATACCACGGCCTCACAGAAAATCGACGTGAAGCAACGCTTGCATTGTGTTTCGTCGTGTAAGTGAGGTTATCGGAAGCCCAATTATCTCCTTTCTCCCCAATCACCGAATCCCCAATAATCCTCAAATTCCTAATCCCCAAAAGGTCAGTAACGCACTTGTAACGCCTCTAGTGTTTCAGGTGTCCATGGATGACTGAAAGATGTAGAGGTACTTATGTAGATATTTGTTGGTTTTTTTCATTAACACAAGATCTTTGTACAACTTATAAATCTTATTTCTACAGTCTACACGTAAACAAGTTTCTAAGTACCTCCTAGCAACTATTTAAATAAGAACTACTTCTTCGATAGTTCTTGCAAATGGCTATTGTAAAGTAGTCTCATTTCAACGTACATTGCTGCATTACTTAGTACTTAGAACGCCTTCTAGTATGCAAATAAGGCAATGTATGACGAAGTTTCGCGAACTTGTGTCGGTATTAAATTGTGATAGGAGGTATTTGGTATAGGTGAATGAATTTGAATTTAGTATAGATTAAATTGTAATTCTTAAATAAGTATATTGACCAAAAATGTTACTTAGATTTAATGATTTTTTTTAAAACTAATTTTATCTTATGATGGCTGTGTCTTGTTCACTAAATAGGATGAGAGTGATATACGCCATTACTTCTTTGGCCACGCAAACAATATGGCTTGCTGAAATCTAGTTTGTATATAATAATGAAAAGTTAACAAACTCCCACAAAATCTTGAGTTCTAAATCTCTTAAAGAAAACATAATCCAAGTACACTCGTAGTTACAAGATTAACAAAGATCTAAATTTCATGAATATCTTAACATTACAAATCTCGCGAGACTGGCTTCCACAAGCTCTGGGCCTCAAATTAATCAGAATTCTAAATCTAATTACTTGGCCTTGATTAATTTTTCAACTATATTGAATTTTTTATCGTTAGCGCCCGCCACTGCGTTTCCTCGTAATTTTGTAAAATAAATTATTACACCGTTTTTAATACTTTATATTACCGCCAGCATACGACAGTTAAAGATAAAATCATTCATTTCAATTAGACCACGAAGACACTTTGGAACGTCAACAAAAAATTTTGAAGTGAAACTATTTGCTCTTTCCAAGGTGTAGATTCCTATGAAGAAGAACGAGTAAGAAACTCCAACCGGCTTCAATTACCTAACCAACCAATCAGTGTGCCGATCTCGATCTCGTTACTGTTACTTTTAACGTAAAACAAGTTCATACTAAGCCCTCTGACTACCCCTTTAGTCAATATAGGGCGTGACGTAACATTGTGTTTTAATTATTGTGACACTCAAGTTAGCTGCTAATTGACCTTGTTTAACTAACGAGCGAAATTAACTCCGACTCAACAGCCCCTACACGCAAATGCAATAAAAGTTATTATCAATACTTTTTTAAGTATTTAAAAACTAATTGTTGTTTTGAAGTGTATATAGTACTCATTTTATAACATGTTTATGTATTTATTGCCATGAGTAGAAATAGTATAATCGTATGATTCCCTATGAACATGTGTTGGACGGAAAATAGTGATTTCGTTACCGAGGAAAAGTCTTTCGCGAATAATTTAGAGGAGAACACGTGGGGTCTTTCGAAATAGTCGATTGTCTGTAGATATCGATGGTATTTTATAATATACATCAACTTTTCACCATGTTTAACACAACTGCTAATTTTAGCAGTTGGTTATTAGGATTTCCTAATAACGCTTTTTCCGATCCTAGAACCAAACCCTAAATTCCTTAATGACATAACTCAAAATAAGTTACCAACTTAAACTAAATAGTGCTTTAATCGGAGTTTAAAAGTCAACAAACGGGTTTAACTTTACGGATATTTCAACACGATATAACTACGTTTAATGATTTGATTGAAGGTTAATTAACTTGAAGTTACATTTTAACTTGAATTTTCAATGCTAAGTAATCAAAGGTAAAAGTTTGGACCTTTTCATGAACATTCAGGAGGTTGTCGGAGTCGGAAAACCTTTTTGAAAGGAAAATATCCAAAAGTAAACTGAGTTTTAATTCGTGAAATGGGAAATTCATTTGGAAACCATTAATTATGTAATAAGTAAAAAAGTTGATGACGCTGCATTTTGTGAAATTTTGATTCTAAAGTGACGTCTGGTAATCCAAGAAATGCGAAAGTTTATTACGCTAAACTTAAGATTTAGAAAAATCAAAGTACATTATTCCTGTAATGACTCATCTTACTACAATAATTAATTAGTTTATTGTGAAAAATACATTGTAAAGTTGAAAATCCTTATGGATTGGTTTTATGATTTCCTTAAACTCTCCTTCACTTTCTGTAAACAATACATACTCAAAATAACCACAGGTTATATAGTTTAAGCTTATAACTATCGCAATAACAATATTAAACGAAACATCTAACTGCAAAACCCATAATTTTCCTACTTTAACTACGGTTATTAGAACCCTCATTAAGTTTAATTATTTTTAATACCTAATATGATTTCCGCAAGGAGTGGCAACCCTTAAATGTGCGTGTTGACAATCATGCCGGTGTTGCCAGTTGCGAATTATTAACAAAGGAGGTTGTAACTTTTAGTGGTTCGTAAATTATGTCAGATTTTTATGATGTCATCATCTCTTTTCTAATTTATGGCTTTTTCTATTACAGGTACTGTTGCTGTTTTTGGTGTTGTCCGAGATTTGACCTGTTTCTCGAGCGTTACATAATAGTAAGATTAATTTTATTTTCAATATTATTTAAGTTTGATACCATATCGATTGGTTATTGTTTATATTCCATTTACAATAACTAAACTTAATCATCGAATCTAATATTCAACAGTTATTCATCACCAATAACCTTTATAAAAAAAAACATTGTCCATAAACTAAAATGGCGGCTATCAATAGTGACATTAGCAGACGGGCCAAAAGTTTCCCGCGTCCATAAACGATATTACGTCATAGAGCCAGATACCTGCGTTGTGCAGTAAAGTTTGATTTTAATTAAAGCCTTTGTCGTGCGCCACCGTTTTAATTATCAAAGTGAGCGTTTAAACCCGTTTTTCGTTTATTTTAAAATAAACAATTCGAGATGAGTACCTACTTCATTTTTTGTCTCTTTTATTTTTTGTCGGAACTGTGAAAAGCGACTTCACCTGACTGCTTTACTGATTCTTGCTTATTTTTTCTTTTAGAATATAACCCAAATTGTTCATTCAAAACTTAAAATAAATCCTTATTCCTTTGTCATTTACTTTAATTTGTAAAACGATAAAAAATAAGTAAGTAGGTACATCTTCAAAGGATATTTCGTGTTGGTTAATGAAATGCTTATTTAACTATAGCTAAACATATTATAACACAAGGAAAAATATTATTCCCACCTCCTTTTTCCATATGTATACGAATACCGCCCCTCTCTTTTCATCGGGGTTTAAAAATAATCCCCCTCATTTCTCGCAGTTTTCCTGTCGAAGGCTTACGGACAATCAAAATAATTTGCATTCAAAGCCTTCGGTAAAAAACTGTTACACCGTTCCGAAAGTTCCGAATTTTCGAATTCGCTGGTAGATTAAAACCTCTTTCATTAAACTTGGAAAGGCTCTTACCGAATTTAATGGAGAATTCTTTTACCCTGGGCCGTGCCGAAACACAACATAAATTATTATTAAATGCCCTATCAAAGTGAACCAATGAATTTTTAGATAAAACGTTTCGTAGCGTAACACAACATTGCGTGTTTGCCCTTGAGAGCGACCAAAGTTTAGACTAAGCTTATATTTTAACAAGATATTTTGTTTCACGATAAAGTTCACGATACTAGAGATAAAATAAGGCACTAAAATTCTAATACATCACTGAGGTTCTAGTCTATTCACTAGTTCACCCAACATTTTCAAAATATCGAGGAAAAGTACGAAAACAAAAATATCAAAGAAATCTTTAATATTGTATGAGATAGTCTTGATAGCACTTCTTTATGGGACCGTTGGCAAGTTTTTTACAACTGATACGTGATAAGTGGAGTCGTACTATCACAGAATAAAATCCTCAAGAGTAGCTTCTGGTTGGGACTAGCGTGGAATAGAAATGACTCGATAACTTCGAGCTAGCCACAAAGAAACTCCCCATATTGTATACACTATGTAGTTCGACATATTGGAATTTATAGAGCTTGCGAGGCTACATTGGGATGAATAAAAGATTTTGAGAGTGAATTCTATGCCACTGTTCTGGACTATGGATTTTGAGGTTGCGCCTGTAAGCTAGTGGTGCAAGCACAGATGACGTCTGTAGTTTAATTGTAAGGTGAATTAAAGTTACTGATATTTGTTTTGTCTAATACTGCTACTATTTTTTTTAACTAAATTAAGACACTCCTACTTATTTTATAAATGCGAAAGTTAGAATGTTTTTTGTTAATCCTTCACTTCACAACGACTGAAGGGATCGAGACATGAGTAGATTATGGCCTGGCCACTTTTTTTCCCACTGGAAAGCGGGTGTGGCTACTGGAAGAATCCAGTCTTCTAAACCTTTCTTGAGACAATCCGTCTGGTAACACATAACATTACAGTTCAACAACACTTTATCATTACTTTACATTATTTTCTTCTTCATCTTCTTCATCAGCCCGTGTTCGTGGATGAATACGGGCCTAGAACCTGCTGGACATAGGCCTCTCCAATAGCACGCCACTGAGCTGGGTCTTCAGCACTTCTCATCCAACCACTGCCAGCCACCTTGCAGAACCTTCGTTTCTTCTGCAGCTATTTAAAGTAAAACATTTTAATACTTTACTGGTTATTGAAAAACGTGGTCTAACAATTGCTGCCCCTGATTCAGTAGTCTGCCAATATCTCCATATTGCTCCGATATCTATTCAATCGTTTTCTAAAGATATCGACTCGAAGAATACGAAATAATACGCAATAGTACTTACAGCATTGATCCTGGTTCTATTATTATCAATATTCACATTCAACTGTAGTTTTCAATAGGTATATTCTGTGTTATTCAAGTTTGTGTGCACAAAGAAACATATTTTTACAACAATTACTTAGAAACGCCTGGTCGACGTATCTCGAGACCAGAGGGCTGGTCTGTTTCTCGGTCAGAGGTTAAGCATTGCCATACAACGTGACAATGCCGCCAGCCTTCTGGGTACTTTCCAATTGACGTCGATGCGGACGAATTTTTTGGTGCTCTCTATAAATAGTCATGTTTAGTTTTCGTTTATTTAATTTTCTCTTTTAATTACAGTATGTCTTAAGTTGTACATGTTTACTTTTTTCCTTTCTTTATATTATTGAAACTGCAACATCTTGTACAAGAATATATTTTTACAATTACTTATACTTTCCTGTCTGTTCTTAATCCCTTCATTGAAACCTTTTTCCACCCTTACCTACAACTACCTCTACAACAATTCCATCATCAACCTCTGCTGGGCAAAGATCTTTTTTCACACGGAGAAGGTTTGAGCATTACTAACCACACTTGCTAAATGTGAGGGGTGCTAGACAAAGTACAAGTGCACAGAGTTGCAATTATTATAGTAACAGCGGTTAACATAAGCCGTTTTGTTCATCGTTTGCCACCATTTGCCATGATACTTATCTTAGTTGATATTGCCACAAAATACCCGGTCCAGAAACCCGGTCGCATCTGCATGCCCACTTTTATTAAAGTCTCGTTAGTTATTGTTATAAATTCTAGATATAGAAATGTATGGCATCAAGTATAAGACAGTTGAAACTACATGTCGGTATTCATGATACCTTGAACGTATATTAATATTTAAACTTATTTGTATAAGTTTAAATATACAAATAAACCAACCGCCCGGTTTACCCACAACTTAGAGAGTTCGACAGTTTTTCTTGATCTTTGTATTGACTTCGTCTACTTTCGGAACACGAACAGAACCAAATCATCAAAAATAACACTTTTAATTAAGTTAAGAATAAGATAGTTTGGTATATGAAGAAATAATAGAATACTTCCTTCAATTAAATTAAATGGAAGGAACTTTCTATACTATGGTACACCTAGTCAGACATAATACTACAATAGTCAATTGAAGTTCAGGCTTCGTAATTGAAAAGCTCTTTTAGTAGCCAAGGCCCCATTTGTAAGACCTAAAAGGCATTATACCTTTATGTTGTATACAGTCAATGATTACATGGAAATCCATGTAATCATTTAGAATGAACATGAACGTATTCAAAAGCATAAATTTATTTTCGGTTCAGTATGTAATGTTACCGTTCGAATTTTCTTTTAGAATCTAAAATTAAATACGTTCCATTTACGTTTGAGGTAATCAGCTATTCTCAGCCAATTTTGTCGAAAATAGAAGACATACCGATTCGTTTTATCCCCGACATCAGCATTGGGAACAAGCCTAATTTGTGTATCAGGTCCAATTCCCATTGGCAATGTTGGGACCACCGCCATTTAAAAGTTTACACACAGTTTTTTCTGGTCTCTTGGGTCCTACTACTCTTGTTTTCGGCTTTTCCAGTGTACAATGAAACTTTTTGCTGGTGATAAGTTCTTTTAGCACGACTTCCATTACGCTCAACGTGCAAGAGAAAAGATTATCAGAGAAAGCTTTTGTTTTTTAAATTAGGGTGAATGCTATAAAGATCTTGTCTTAATGAAGCTATTCTTGCATAGGTTACTATTACCGTATTTTTTTTAAATTTGTATTTCTTGGAGTTATATTTTAGTTTTAATATATTTTAGTCGAATTTAAGCAAAAGGAAATTATATTTGATACTTGATATTCTACTTTCAAAATAATGACATCAAATATCTTACCAAATCAATTCGTGGTATGTACCTGTCCATTTTGGACACAGATAAATAAATGTGTAAATATAAAGGAGCATCCAAAAATAGACTTCTTTGAACTCGCGAGGATCCAATAATTGCCTTCCTACCGCATAAAGTAACGAACCTCATTTCAGTAAATCTGAAACTGGCGTTCCACGAAGTACATTTATTTTGTACAGCTCAATTTTATTCCACTGTTATTACCCAACTTAGTAACTTCATCCTTAAAAATATTTACCAAGTTTCTAGTTACTGTATTTCATTAATGGCTCCTTTTGGTACTTAGTTCACTTTTTAGTACTTATTTTTACGATCCAAGTGTGTTTGAATAAATTTATTGTGTGCTTAGGGAGGTTTACTTTACATTTTCTACATTTAGATGTTGTGATAGTTCCATTCGGTGACTTTTTGGTTACATAACGAATTTGTTGTGGAAACTCTTCGACTCTATTTTAATTGGCATAGAATTAGTTGGTGAGGTAATCCAAATCAGATTATAGATATTTTTTCATAAACAATCACTTGAAACACATTACGTAACTGATAAAAGGTGGGTGGCACTTTATGTACCATATGCCTATCGTGTATATAAAGCGTGTCGCAACGTTCTTTTTTCAAACTTTAATCTTCGTTTATCTCATCTCTATTTAAAAGATAAACTCTAAAGCCGACATGCTATCAGCGACTCATCCAATCACATCTCTGATAGTCTGCCAATCGATCACACGTCAGCAGGCCTACCTACCTTATTATCATAAAAAACCTTCCTACAAACCTACCTAACCTTTTTAGGTATTCATGGTTGGAGGCTACACGGTCCATTTTCATTAGTGTCTAATAAATATGTACGAAATCTTAAGGATACCTTCAAGTTTAGGCTTTCTCAGAAATGAGGGAATGACATCCATTTTATTTTTTTACAGTATTTATTTATCGTGTCTATTTTAAACATTGGCTTTGTAATGATGTTATGCAGAATACTTGTTTTAGCTACAAACAGTTAATGTGTGTTTTTTCAACAATCGTTTCAGAATAAACTTAAAACAACCTAAATTAATTTCGCGCCATATTTGTTTAATGGCGCCCCACCGTGGGACTTTTATTTATATAACACATTGTCTAACAATTGACTTAACTTACTGTCTCAGAGTTATAGTACGTGAACAATGTCTGCCGACCAAGTAGGGTAGATTTGACGCAGCAATAATGCAAATTATCATTATGGAGGCTTATTGGCGCCCAGCGTGGGACCTGACCCGCCCATAATTTACACCGGCCAGCTTCAATCCATTGTCAAGGGAAATTACCTAGACATCGTCCGGTCACATCCACTCTGTCATGCGTCACAAACCTCGAACCTTCGGGATTGAGAATCAGATTGAGTCGGCAAACCTCAGCTGATCGATTAACCTAATGACTTGCGGCACTGCGTTGCCGTCTCGTCTGAGGTAAATATAAATAGCTCAATTTATTTGCTTTTGTCGTGCTATTAATTATTGCTATTGTTCTCTTTTCAAGTTGATATTTCGTATTGAGTTTATAAATTGGAAAACTAATGAATATTTTTTATGAAAAGGTTTTATAAATATAAAAATTCAAGGATGTACCTCTGAAATCTATGTGTAGTCACCAAACCTCTCTACTACTCACGCATAAGGCGAACTAAGCACCTCAAACAGCTCCAAATATTTTAATCCCCGATTCGATTAAAACCTTACGTCCAATAAATTTTCCGTATTCAGGTAGGGTTGGTACTTTTATAAATTGTCCGTCAACAGGGCTCGAGAGGATGTTGTGATTACATAAACCCATTTCTATGGTCCTTATCAGGGTAGCCCTGAATTCCCAAAAAGCGTTTGTGTGTTGTTGGGAGTTTGGCAACAGTTTTTGTTACATGATAGTTTTGTTTGGCGCTGATTGGGGAATGCTCTAACTAAAGGATCGTCGTTAACCTTGTCCTCATTCACGTCTATTGTTGAGTGGCAGATAAAATTGTAGGTACTTGAGTTTAATTATATTACTAACATAATATTTTAGTGTAATTGTTATTGATGACATGACTGAACAGAACAATTTAGAAAAATCTTGTTCCATTTTTATTTATTTTATTTTCTTTAATTCTTCTTCACAAAAGATGACAAAGAATGACGGACTTAATGCCATAAGGTATTCTCTGACAGTCTACTTTTAGTATGAACACAAAACTTCATTCACTTCAACTGAATGTCGGTTGCATTCTGTCAAATGCAACCGACTAAAGCCAACCAATATAGGAAATTCCAATTAGTGCAGTCTTTATTTCGAAACAGATGAATTGTATTGATTGATTAATTCGTTTAAATAACAGCTAAACATTTCTGATGGCCACCGTGAAATGGCTACGGTTCTCACTTAGTTGATTACAGGTGTCGAGTGGCACTCAGTCGGGGGTCTAAATAAATCAAAACGGGAATGAACAGATATCAATGTAATGGGATTACATTGATATCTGTTCATTCCCGTTCCAAGCCCACAATACCGTGCGGTGCGCCGCTTCATAGAGTTTCCACTCAATATTGATAAATGTACCAGTTTCCATTGTATTATCTCGTTCCATAAAATATATGAACGAAAGTCCTGGTTGGATTACCGGGAAGATTAATCGTTTGAAATGTTCCATGGTTTTTAAATAAAGAATGCAGTTGGAAACATACAAAGGGATGATAATAACGAATCTATTTTGTCTACAACTAAGTATCAGTAGCAAAATTAATAATTAATACCACTGGACCAAATAGACAATCGGGCCAAAAAATACATAAGGACCTATAAAATTGTATTCCAACTATTTTGTATTCTTACGGCAAAACTACCCATAATAGTTGTGCTAAATCTAGAAAATACCAGTACTATGTCAACGTCATAGAAATTCCTAGAAACATTTGTAAAGTTCCTAACAAATCCTATTTACTGCTATTTGTATGAGAAGGATTTTTACGGATCGTGCTTGGAACATGCCATATTTACCTAAACGTTATATGTAAAAGCGTTTGATATTGCAATCGCGAATCGAGGATTGAATGAAAATAAATGTGTATAGTTTAATTTCCGGACTCTTTATATTTTCGAGAGATTTACAGGATATTATTATATAATTTATAGTGGCTAATACAGATCGATTATTAAAACGAAAATGTACACTTAATATAATTTCACTTTGAATAGAAAACGAATAGTACGTTTCGAAGAATACCTTTGGAGGAGACACTTAACAATTGCAAACTTTATACTGATAATGGACATTAGATGCATCCACATAGAAAACTGCAATTAACATTTTCTGTGCATACTTTTTTAAAAAAAAAACGTTGCCTCACTCTAGGATTTTCTCCTACGTCTTTGGACTTGTCTTGTTCACAAATCACAAATGAGTCCAACCATCGAAGCAGTTTGTCATAAAATCCATAAATGAACTCAACAATATACACAGACAATATTTTTTACAAACGACTCTCACTATATCAGATAGCCAGTATAAAATATAGCGTACATTATATCATTATATCGCATAAAGCGAGCATCAACACACGAATTTGTTACCGTTGTTTATGGTAGAGATACGTTCTCGTCTCATTTAGTTTTATGGTAGATGTTATTGGGGTATGTCTAGGAGTATTGTATAGATTCAACAAACTGTCGCGTAATCTCTACACCCTGATATCTATGTATTTCGTTTTTTCCTGCGGCAAAACAACTTGCCATAAGGAGTACTTTCGATGTATAGAGTAAAAACAAAAAAATATATGTATGTAATTTCTTTTAGTTTAAAAAAGATCAAGGAAATACGCACATGAAACACTAGACGTAAATTTGTAGGCACTATTCGCATCGCACGTGCCACCCGACGAGAAAAACTTTGTCGAGAATTACATGGCATGATGGTTTGATAAAGTACTATGAGTTCGTATGCGATTTCGAAGTTTGCTTGTTGCAATGGTTCACCAGTTATTTTTTGTTTTAAATATTTTGTAAAACTATTTTATTACCAAGACAGAACCATTTTACTTTGGGACGAAATCGAAATAGTTTTCACTGTGTATATTATACAGCATGAAGTAATGAAGTAATTATGAATGTTTTTCAGACCCTTTCTTTATGTTGCACTTAAATTAATGGAGTTTTAACTTGCTTGTGTGACAGAAATATATCATTCTATTGACAGTTCAGTACACAGAACATATAAATACCTTACACTATATAGGTACCTTAACTTTACCTTAGGCACATACAATATATAGGTACCTTTCATTAAAATTAACTGTTCAGGCTTATTTTGCAGGTTATGTTTTTTTTTTAAATTTATTGATGATTTCGTTGTTTTTAAACCCCACTAGATCAAAATTAATAGCGTTAGCGTCGGTAATACATTGTCTTCCATTGGATTAAAAACAACATATTCTTTTTTCTAATTCCAAGCAAAAAAGTAAAACCTTATTTTTGATTAGATTAAAAGCTCCTTCTAATATACCTCTATATACTTGATTAGTTGAATCAAAGAAAATTGGATTCGGTTGACCTCGAACTTGAATAGCTCTTGTCAATATACTATAGCCATCAAACGACCTGGTGGTAGGCAGACACGCTATGTAAAGGAGCGGCTTATTCGGCCTCTTTACAAGATGGGCTATAATAGCCCAATAATCACGGGTACTTAATTTATTAGATACAAATTACTAAGAGTTTTTATTCGACATTTAGACTGAACAAAGAACTACTAAAAGAACATTAGAAGCTCGTCAACTGCTTTACTATTAGCCTCCTCTACATGAGAGGGTTTGTCAAAAACTATAAACTTGGTTGGTGGGTGAGGCGGGAGAGAGTGACTCTTACTGACTAAAAACCACCCCGTTTCTACTCCTGCACTTCGAGCCGGAGCCCAGGTAACCCGTTGGGTTCTCCGCGACTGGTTGGTTGGAGGTCGCTTATCGTTCAGGTTTATCAGAGAAAAATGTAGAGTAACGAAAGAAGTATATGGATGGATATGGAATGAATATGAAAATGAATGAATATGAATATAAATATGAAAATATAAACGGATATGGATGGGCCCCTGGGTTAAGGGCGGCCTAGACGGACATAAGTATTGTACTGACCACTGACCAGATCCGCGATATATTAAATTAGAGCCAAATTAAAAGTACTCTTAGCCGACGAGCATGCATGAAAATATTGATGACTGTAGATGAAGCGAAAGAGGAATGTAATTATAGTAATTGGCATTCCATAGTCTCTGCCTACCCCCATGGCAGACAGATCCCTTATATGGTGGAGATTCCACCTATTCGCACGAAGCGTTTTGCGTCAAGCTTCCTTGTGCGAACAGCTAAGGAATGGAACTCCTTGCCGGAACCTGTGTTTTCCTACAAATATAACTTGGGTGTCTTCAAGGTCCGAGTGAACAGGTTGCTCATAGGTAGGCGTGCTCCATCGTCGGCCACATCATCGCTTACTACCAGGCGAGATGGGAGCCGAACGTCGACCTATCAAGTATAAAAAAGACAGGCGTAAAGTTATGTATGTACTTATTGCCAGCATGCCATAGTGTCGTGATTAAATCGGCCCTTACGATACCCACGGGAGAAGTGTCACGTTTAAAGTGTTACCTAGTGGATACGAGGTTTTTATGTGCGCTAAATAAATTAGTAGAATAAATTAATAAATTGTTGGGCACGGAGTTTCGTAAGAAAAAGGTTTTTGTGTCGATTTTAAGGAATAATACAGGGAGTGATAACTATTTTAAAATCCTTATTAATGCGCCAACTTTGGTGAAATTTGTCACTACTAGCTTAGTACATTTTTTGTTCAGTACAGTCGTTTAAAGTAAGCTGAAAGCAGTTGTTTAAAAACAATTGATTCATCACAAAACCACATTATTTTGCAAACTTTAGCAGTTGGTTCAGAATTTATGACTCCATAATACTAGAACGCTATTCAGGATTACATAAGCAAAAATGCAGACTAAAAAATAAAGAATTGTAGCTGCAAGAGTCAAAAGACTGGCACAGGGTGTACTTTTTCATGGTTAACATAATTCTTTTTTTTAATATTTTTATAAAAACTCTTAAAACCTTCCCGACCACCTAGTGCCATTTGATCGTCGACTTCAGGGGCACCATATATGTATAGTGCCAATAGAGTCAACAGATCATTAAGTATTGTTTTTCCTGTATCTGAAGTAGTGGACCGCAATGTGTCAATTTGTCCCCGGGGTGAGATTACGTTAGATCGATGCCCACAGCTTGACAGACATCGCTATTTGGCATCATAGTATTACTCATCTGAGGCCTTAGTACGAGTTTGATTTAGGTTTAAAGTATTCGAAACGAGTACGCGTTCGGCAATGTGATTAGCCAGCGCTAATGAACCAACCAATCAGAGCGCCGAAGACGTACTCGTTACGATTACTTTAAACGCAAGACAAACTCGTACTAAGGCCAGTGAAACGTGAATAAGAAATGTCATTGTTATGGAATTGATACTGACATTGGAAAAATTATATCATTATGGGCGGTTGTGGTATACGTTATAGCTAGCTAACAGGTACAGGTGTACCGGGCAGATCTACCTGAACAGGTAGCTACCGGGTAAAATCAATGTCCGTGCAATTTTTTCGCAATAGACTCACAGATTGACTGTGACTGCACGGTTGGTGCGGGTCGTCAACGTGTCGCGGGTTCGATTCCCGCACGGAACAACACTTTTGTGTGATCCACAAATTGTTGTTCCGGGTCTGGGTGTCATGTGTATGTGAACTTGTATGTTTGTAAACGCACCCACGACACAGGAGAAAATCCCAGTGTGGGGCAACGTTTCAAAAAAAAAATTACCCATCAGGTACTAGGTTCAGATATGCCGGACACGTGTGTGCGTGTATGGCTGGCTATTTATTGACTCCTTACTCGTTTAGACACACGGTTGAATAAAAGATACATTTTTGAAGAAGATGCTAAATATATTTCTACTCAGGTATTACAAATCTTATCTTTTCGTTTTTCGTTAAAGCGTGTTTATGAATCACCAAAACTCGACTTTAGAATCTCGTCATGTAATTTTAATCCGTTTCCATCTCCCAATCTCATGAATATAAAATTTTAGCACTTATCTCGGGATCACCAGATTTCTTGGCGCTTTGATTTTTCCAAGAAACTGGATTAGTAAACAATTCTATTTTAACACATCAAATCTCGACTTAATGGCGTAGAAAATAAGATTTTTTTCAATCTGGATAAAAAAACAATATGCTGATAATCGTACCTGTTCTGAAAATCTGAGACGAAGGTAATATCGTGAAGGTGATTGCGAGAACAATTGTTCTCAAAACTCCAAAGTATTCTCCCCAATCAAGTTAATCAATAAGATACACTTTCGATTGCCTATATTATACGAATAAAGTATCACATCACATCAACAGCCTATAAATGCCCACTGCTGAGCAAAGCCTCTTCTGACACGGAGAAGGTTTGAGCCTTAATCGCCACGCAATGCGAGTTGGCGATTTCAAACTTCTAATTAGAAATTATAAGCCCAGGTTTGCTCACGATGTATTCCTTCACTGTTTGCCAGTGGTGTCTAAATAATCTTAGAAAGAACATATAACTCGGAAAGTCACATTGGTACTTGCCGTTGGTAGGTTTCGAACCTGCACTCCCATGCATGAGAAGCACATCTTAAACCTCCGGACTACTATGAATTTTTTATAGTACGTAACTATTTGGGTCTACTTTTACTCGGTCTTTTACCGCCATTTTGTGTCTTACAGATAAGAGCCACTCGATATAATACTGACACTCAGCCGGTTCAGAAATAAGTAAATGATTTATGACCCACAATTAGAAGGTTCATACATATATGTATGTGTGTACATATTTTTTAAGCGTATATAAGATCAAACTGCCCCCAGCCTTGCTTCGGGAAATGAGCAGTAATATTCTCCAAACCTCCTTTCTCTTTAGAAGGACATCTTAACTCAGACGTATATTGGCTGCGGGCCTGCGGACGGCGAGCATGGGTGGCTCACCGTCTGACCAGAACCAAACCCGAGCGTACGGCGCGTCGCGTTCCGCGCGCGCCTCAAAAACCCATCAGACGTCTAACGGGCTGCCGGGGCTCCGGCTTGAAGTGCAGGAGTAGGAACGGGGTGGTTTTTAGTCAGTAAGAGTCTGACACTCCCTCCCGCCTCACCCAGGCGGGAGCCAGTCATTCGATGATTTTCCCCCCTTAAAAAAAAGACGTCTATTGCCCAATGATAGCGATGGTAATATATTTTGTTTAATTATTCATTTGTTTTTATTTTCTTTTACAAATAGAATATGATTTTTTTCCATTGATTGACATTTACAATTTAATGAATAATTTAGGACGGTACGAGTAATATGAATTTTTATCTTTAACAATAATAATATTATAATTTTACGGAATGACCTAGTGTGAGTAAAACCTAGTTGTATTAGTTATATCTAATAGCCTGTAGTCAAATTAAGCTATTTCGGTACGTTAATAGTCTAACATTAACCTGACTATAGTGACAATGATTTATTGTTTCTCCGGACAATAAGCGTTTTTTTTACTATTTTGACATACATCGCTATTTTTGTCCGTAAAGTTCATCCATCATTAAAAATGTTGGTGCCACGACTATTAATGGATTGGTGAGTTATTTATTTATAAACGTTATTTAGTTTAAAAATAGCTTTTGATTGTGATTAAAGTTCTAAATAGATAGTGATAGCATCCATTTTAGGTTAATCGGTGGATGTAGTATTGTTTTCAGAATAACTAGAGCACTCTAGACATAAATAAAATCTTGTTATGTTGTTAGTGTGACACAGTGAGCACGGTATGTAACACTGTTTTTGCGTCGACCCGGGATTCGAACTCAACACCAACGCAGCTACCGGCGAGCGAGTCTAGCGTGCCAACAGTGTCACGCGGGCCGCCGTCGCCGATACCACGAATAGAGGAAAGTGCGCGTGTATCACGGCAGAGGGCGCACTGGGCCCGCAGACTCGAGTAGCCAGTAGCAGCGCGACAGTCGCCGCGTCGCAGGTCGCGAAATGCTGCTCATGAATATGAGCCTCTAGCATGGCTTGAAACTAGTCCAGTTTCTCGTCAAATTATTACGTCAGTAAGCCGAAAACATAATAATTTAAACTGTCAAAAACCAAGCGGTCACCGGTGACCGCAACCTATTGTTCTATAATTGTGTCTACAAAACCGGTACTCGACGAGTTAAATAAAATCTTGACAATGGAAGTTGTCTATCATAAGCATTTACTTCGTAAATACCTTCAAGCTTGTTTAGGTACCTAATAAAATATATTTGATTGTTACAATAAATCTAAAAACATTTGGCATTTATCTGTCATAACGAAATTGTATTACGTCAATACAAAAAAGAACAGAACACAAATTATTTGTAAAAGGCACATTCATTTTAATAGAACAAAAGCTAAAAGATTTTTGTATTGTTACGCGAATTGCCAACAGAAATGGTATAGGTAGAATAAAGTATAATATCATTTAATATAGGTACAATATATTTCGTTTTATTGGTTTCGGATTATGTGATCGTAGACTTGCCTTTTTGTGCTTATTTATTTTGTTTTATCTCTATGAAGTACCCATTTAGATTTTATTATATGGGTTATAGGCAATATGTTGTTAAACTGGGTAGGGTAGGTACAGTAATACCCCGGCCTTACGCGATAGGTGGGACTGAGCGCTATCCGCGTAAGTCGAATTCGCGTAAGTCGGGGTACAATTTTGCATATAAAGACATACAAAGTATGTTTAATTGGGACTGGAGACTAAATAAAACAATAATTTAGGAAATAATTAGTATCTAATTCTAAATAATATGAGCATATATAGCAATAAAGTAATAAAGCAAAGCAAAGCAATAGAGCAATAAAGCAAAAGAGTCGGTTCTACTTCGTTTGGATGCCATAGTACTTAGTAAATATCTCAGGTCGTCGCACAACGCACAAAAAACACAAAATCGTAAATTATGTGTACCTACGCGCCGATTCCGCACTACACTTATGTCACGTATGTGCTTGTTGTAAACTGAACGAATAATAATGCGGGCGGGGGGAGTCAGAAACAAACGCCGCCGCTTGACCTTGACTGCACGGCGTTCAAACAAAAAACGAATAGACGAGAAAATTAAATCGCGTAACTCCGAATTCGCGTAAGTCGAGGTAGCGTAAGTCGGGGTATTACTGTACTTAGGATAAACATTTTTTTCAATAGATATTGAACGTCTAACAGCGGATCCCAGTGTCACATTTCTATCAGTTTTTAAATAATAAAGGTGTTTATGTACAAAATTAATTACATAAATTTCAATTTACGAAACGGTATCAGTAGTTGATCTACAACTCATGTAGGAATGTATACTTCTTAATATAAAAAGTGTACCAACAATCCATGGCTAGACAACAAAAATTCTAACATGAAATACATTTTATAATTTATCTAATAATACACACAATTTAGATAAAATATCTTTCTTCATTAAATACATTCGTTCACATCTATACAATTTTGTCCCTTAAATATACAATAAAATGTTGCCACCCGAAGATATTACGAAATGTAATATTTGCAGATTTCGACTTCGCGCCAAAAATATTTCGTCCATAAAAAAATGGCGGCTATGGCGCCAAACAGTCGTTTCTCGCTTTAAGTGTTAAATTCGGTGTTAACAACACAAATTAAACTGTCAAACACCAAGCGGTCACCGGTGACCGCAACCTATTGTTCTATAATTGTGTCTATAATGACGGTATTCAACGAGTTAATTAACGTAAACGAAAGGTAGGAGCGTAATTTATTACTTTTTTATATGCTTCTGATATTTTAACGTAATTTAAACGACTTAGGATAGAACCTCAGTTTAAAATTTATACTAAATAAACTTAAGATTCTTTAAACAAAGTAATCCATCATAAGTTTCAAAAGTAAGTAATGAATTTGACTAGTTGTCAATATTTTACGGAATTTTCTTTGGTTGCAAAATGCAATATGTTTCGAACATATTTTGATTTTACACTAGCTTTGTCTTTAATGCGTATTTTTACTAACTTAACTAAGTAAGTAACTGAGTGACTGCCTCGTTGGCCGAGTGCTCGCAAGTACGACTGCGGGGCAAAGGGTTCGATTCCCGGGTCGGGCAATATTTGCCCACCCGGGTTTTAAAAAATTCTCAGTGGTAGCACGTAGTCTGAAATTGTGCCCGATATATGGCAACAGGATCACCACCTATTACACGGGACTCCTAACACAAATAGTAAAAAGTGGGTGTTGCATGGTACAGTGGCATTAAGTGATGTGCACCTCTGTCTACCCCTTCGGAGATAAAAGGTGTGATGTTATGATGTTATGTAAACTAAGTTAGTAGTACATAATATCCTATACCTTTGCCTTAGAAGACGATATACCTAGTATAGTCACCTAATCCAAAGAATTACTCGATTCACTCGTACCATTTGTTTGCTTGTACCTCGATTTAATCAAAGAATCTGCCTCTATTTGCTCGTTCCTTCGAGATCTGATTGGTATTACTCGTATTTTGAGACACTTCGTGATCTTATTTGTTCGTTAGACTTCATTTGGACCTATTGATCCTTTGTTTTTGACCTTCTATTCAGGAGACTTACTTATGACCTTTTTATTAAAAAATTCCGTCCCCCTAGAGCCGTCAGCCATTTTATGAGGGCCATAAAAACTGCTACACAGGATTTAGGCTAGGAATGGATTTAGATTAATGGGACAAGTTGAGCGTTTTACGTGTTTTGTAGTGTTAATAAACGTTGTTGGTCACGCCTTGCGATTTTCCGAATTTGTGGACACACGTAATTGTATTTCTGGTCGCATTATTTTGTCCCTTTGTTACGGTTTGTTGATAGAATAGACGTTAGCGGTTTCTTGTTTTTTTTATGGTATAAGCCGGTAAACGAGCAGATGGTAAGCAGGCCGCGTCGCCCATGGACTCCTGGAACACCAGAGGCGTTACAGGTGCGTCACCGGCCTTTTGGAATTAGGAGTTTGAGGATTGTTGGGGATTCTGGGATTGGGGAAAGGGATGGGTAATTGGACATCCGGTTAACTCACTCATACGACGAAACACAACACATTGTTGTTTCACGTCGGTCTTCTGTGAGGCCGTGGTATCACTCCGGTCGAGCCGGTCCATTCATGCCGAAGCACGGCTCTCCCACACTTAAAATTAAAAAATTAAAAAATAATTCTTATAGGCACGAAGTTTCAACGATAGAAAGATCAATATTTAATCATTTACTTGGTAAAATTGTCCGTCTCATTACAATGGTAACAATGACAAACAGACGTCATTAAACAATTTTTGTTTTGCCCTTCTCGTAACTCGTTGATGTTTATAAACATGTTCTTCTAAGAGGAGATAAACGCTTCTCAAGTATCTACTTGTTTATCATATGATCTGATACATTCTACGTTATTGGTCTTTACTCAACTTTCAATAACAATCTGACGGGTAAAAACCAATATGTTAAAAACCTATGAACTTTAATTTTTCTGAACTTTCACTACAATTTCAAAATGCCTATTTATATCCAGCGAATTAGGCAGTGGGTTGTATAACAAACGAAATTTTAACGTGAGGTCCCACCGACCCACACCTAACCCTTCCAAGAAACACAGGTATTACGCACCCTTTGTTATTTTTCAAGAACACAAACAAATATGAAATGTTTCCATCAATCAGAATAATATTGTAAATGGACACGTCTTGGGCAAAGGTTTTAGTGTAAATGAGAATGGATTGTACGAAAAATGATGTTTTTGAAGGGGTGTGAATGCAAAGATGACAACTGATAAAGATGTATGGAATAAGAAGACAGATGGCGCTTTAAATGAATTTGGGTATGTACGTGTAGAGACAGGATATTGAATATACATAGTACGAGTACATTCATTTACAATCTTATTGAGATTATTATAAAGCGTAAGTAAGATTATTTCAACGTATGATTAATAAATATTTATTATTAAGTAGCTCTTAACTAAGTAAATCAACACAAATGTCAATGAACTTTTATAATATCATTTCTGTTTTCTCACATGAGTGAGTAATTTTTGGGAACATTATAAACATTGATGTATTATATTGAGTCTGAGTTATTAACACTCTTTTTGTAAAATTATAAACATTGATGTTTAAGTTTTACTGTCTTTTTTTTGGGATATATTTATAGACGTAGGTATTTCAATTGTTTTTATAAATTCTAAATTGAGTTTTTGAGGCATTTGTCAAAATTTAAAACTTTTTTTTTAATCTTTCGCAGCATTTTTATGGTTAATCATTGAAATAAAATCAACCATTCAGCTTAACACTATGAAGTTCATTACCGTTCTTTATCAAAAATGGATTCTAAACTCTAAACACGCGAATCTAAAAGTCATTTTATCCTTAATATCCAATACAAAAGCGAGCCGTACCTACTCTCATTTTCACGACACCATCTATGGGATCCCCTGGGGACTTCATAAAAACGTTACTAGCCACTAAAACCTCATGATATAGCTTTCTTATATAAATCATAGTTCAATCGCCTTTCTTATGACGATACTTTTTAGTAACAAGATCGGATTTTTATTGAATAACGATCGGGTATAATGCTGGGAAGCGAGAAGCTGAGTAAGCTGATTTTATGAGTGGATTTTTTGGAATATATTCTTATTTCAGTTTTAGCTGTCTTATATTATATTACTATCACTTATTATTATTAAAGCTGAAGAGATCGTACGTTCGTACGTGCTCCATCGTTGACCGCATCGTCGCTTACCACAAGGCCAGATAGTAGTCAAACGTCGGCCCATCAAATATAAAAAAAAGATCTGAGTGTTCACGTTTAGAGGTAGTTTGCGTGTAACGCGTACCTACGTTGGTTTTAGGCAGCCAGTACATTGAACTATCTATACAGAGATATACACCGTGAAATCTTTTTGTTTTCGTCCTGAAGTAAAATGTATCTGTCTTGGTAAGACCATAGTTTTACAAATAAATAAAATACTTATTTAAAACTAAAAATTCTCGAAGAGGTATTTCTTGTCGGGCAGCACGAGCTATGCGAATAGTGCCCCGTTCATGCGCCATGCGAGTTCATGCGCCCCGTGATCTTTTTTTAAACTAAAAACATGTCATCTCTATTTTTTTGTTGTTTTCTTTTTACATCGAAAGTACCTACTCATTATGGCAAGTAGTTTTGCCGCGGAACGAAAACAAAATAAATTTCATAGTGTATCTGTATAAGAAATCCTTTTGAGAATTTTGCTCAACCTTTACCCTATCCACTAATGAAACCTTTGAGCTCAATAGTCTAGCTTAGTAATCTAGACTAACGAAACACCTATCTAATCTGTTGAAGAAAATAACAAAAACAAAAAAAAAGTTCTAAAAACAAAAGAAACATAAGAAACAAAACGTAATTTTTCCCACATCTTACTTACCTTTTTATTTTTTTCGCGGCTAAATTCGTCATCTATTCTTTCCGGCCATAATAAAGATAACATCTAAAAGATAAGGGTGAAAAAAGGTACGGTCCGAAAAGATATACGGATTGCTGGCCGTATACAATCGGGGCGGTTGGTCATTAAATATTTTAGATTTGGATAAAGGAAACATAGGTATACATAGGGTATAAAGAGTTCGTTACGTATTTATTTGCATTTTGTTAATAGATATGACTTGTTGTAATAAAGTATGCACGGTTAGTCATTCATATTAACGCTGAACACCGAACAGTGACAGTTGTGTTTAAAACTTTAATTAACTAATTATTTATTTATTAATTGTTGCCAGGTCAGCTAGCAGACCTGGCAACCATCATTTCGCTTAAAAGATTTTTTCTCACCTTTTAAACCTTCCTTGGAGTTACACAAAAATTTCAAAACTTAAATTGGTCAAATCGGGTCACCCGTTCTCGAGTTTTAGCGAGACTAACAACCGGATATTCATTTTTATTTAAATATATAGAATATAGATATATAGATAGAAATAAAATTAGAATTGGTCTGCCTGTAGTCGACCGGACAGAAAAATAATATTACCCCTTCCGAAATTTCAAATAACGAATAATATTGCTTGTCATAATGAAAACGAAACAATCATACGATACGATACATTACGACCTTCAAACCTTCAAGAAAAGAACGTATTCCTTTTGAAAAGGCCGGCAAGCGTCGCTTACCATCAGGTGATCCATCTGTTCGTTTGCCTCCTATTGCATAAAAAAAACTAAATTTTTAACAAGAAAGAAGCATAGGTAGCATAAAGAAATATTTCAGCATCTAGCTAGAGAAAACTTGGCATGATAGCCATGAATTCACATTTATATTTTAATTATAACTACAATAGTTATAATAAAAATACATAGGTATAAAAATTACGAGTTGGTCACGTAAATGTACCTACTAGTCTATATATTATGTAGCTCTATTAGTCTCGAGTCACGAAGGTACTCCTCCGAGCTCCTCCAACGAGTTCCACATGAGCAGTATGCGGTCGCGCCGATAGCGCCCAGCCGACTCAGCCTACTGTAGTTAGTTAATTCTCATGTATTTTTTTAAACATTGCCCATACTAGTATTTTCTCCTGTGTCGTAGCTGGGTTTACAAACATATAAGTTCATAAATTATTACGTTTTCGGCTTACTCACGTAATAATTTGACGAGGAACTCGACTAGTTTCAAGCCATGCTAGAGGCTCATATTCATGAGCAGCATTTCGCGACCCGCGACGCGCAGTAGCAGCGCGACAGTCGCCATAATAATTTATTTAGTATGTCTCACAAAAGTTACAATACAAATATAATTTCATATACTCATGACACCGAGACCCGAAACAACAATCTGTGGATCACACAAAGAGTTGTTCCGTGCGGGAACCTACGACAGGTTGCGCGGCAGCGAATTTTCCAACCACCGCGACAACTGCAAATGTATACTTTAGTATTACAATTGTATTATACAGGGCCTAAGTCAAAATTAAGGTTGCATTATAATTGTACAATACGTTTTAATAAATTTAATTTATATCCTATTATTATGTACATTTAAGTACATTATCATTTTACTACCGTTTTCACATTATTTAGGCATTTACGTAACACTAAATTAATATAACTCTTTGTTAATTAAGCTTTGTATTGTAGAACAATTTTGTTTAAATACTTGGAGTTTGTAGGTTGTAATTTTACATGAGTATTTATATATTTGCGTGAAGTATTTTTATTAAAATGAAAAAGTTAAACATATTACTTTTTGTGTAGTAATAATAGGGTAGCTGACATTTTTTTATTTTAATGTCCGTCTAGTAGATTATTTAAAAACATTAGACACGTATTTTTATTTTATTTACGGAAATGAATAGTTTCGAAGATATATTGATTTGAAATATTGCGTGACGTCACTTCTATGTATACATTTTATACGTAGAAATGACGTTTCAGCCCCCACTCCTAAACTTTGATTCATTATATCTAAATATCATTTTATTATACAACAAAATAAAAAAAATACGTCTCTGATATTTTTTCATTACCTAACTGACGGACTAATTACATTTTCAATTTTCATACCCTGCCATCATCCTTATTATAGATGTGGTTAAATGCAGTGTTTAACATAGGTACTACAAACATTGATCAAACGTATTGTAAAAAAAATGTATGACAAGGCCACAGACCAAGAGTCCGTGGAGAATGAATATTTAACAATGAAAAAAACAACATAATAGTTGACGGTTCGAAGGGGTAGATAGGGATTGTGACTTTGTAGGTATATATATGTTAGTAGAAAGTATAAAATCAAATTGTCTTATGATTGTTTTCTATTGAAATAGGTTCTGCAAGCGGCTTCGCCCGCGGTCACGTGTAATAAAAAGTATCCTATATTATTTCAGACCTTAATCTACTCCTGCTCTCGTTGACCAAGTGTTCGCAAGTGCGACTGCCGGGCAAGGGGTTTCGGGTTCGACTCCCGGGTCGGGCAAAGTATTATCTACTGGTTTTTTTTATAAATTCTCAGTAGTAGCACGGAGTCCGGAATTGTGCTTACCCCATATTACATGGGACTCATAACATAAATAGTGAAAAGTGGGTGTTACATTGTACAATGGCATAATGTTTACCTCTGTCTATCCCTTCGAGGATAAAAGGCGTGATGTTTATAATATAATCTACTCCTGTTTCAAACTTCATCACATTCCATCACACAAAGAGTTTTTTTCTCCGTGCGGGAATCGAACCCGCTACACGCTACGCGACAGTCAGTCTCCCAACAACCACGCACTCAAACTTATTATTAATATTCTATGATCATTAGAGAAGTTAAAATGTGAACTGTACTTTAACTCGAAGAACTCCTAATTAACAGTACCTATGTAGATGCTAATTAAACAGTATTCTAACTTTGTATGACGTCACGTCGTCTAACTAACATGCAGCTCAAATAAGTAGACAACTTGTAGTCACTCATACACGGGTTTTATAAGTTAGTATAATTATAAATCGAGTAAGTTATGAGTAGCAGTTATGAAATTGAAATATTTTAATACTTATAATATACAATATACTAGAGGTATTTTAAGTGTGAGAGAGCCATGCTTCGGCACGAAACGGCCGGCTCGACCGGAGTGATACCACGGCCTCACAGAAAACCGACGTGAATCAACGCTTGCGTTGTGTTTCGTCGTGTGAGGAAGGTTAACGGAGGCCTCAATTACACCCCCGCCCCTCTCCCCATTCTCCCCAATCCCCGAATCTCCCACAATCCTCAAATTCCTGATTCCCAAAAGGTCAGTAACGCGTTTGTAACGCCCCTGTTTTGGGTGTCCATGGGATGGAATATGCCCGAATAAACGAGCCGACGTATCACCTGATGGTAAGCAATCGGCGCGGCGCCGCCTATGGACACCCGAAACACTAGAGGTGTTACAAGCGCATTACCGGCCTTTTGTGAATTAGGAATTTGAGAATTTTTGGGGATTGTGGAGATTGAGAGTAACCTCACTCACAAGACGAAACACAAAACAAGTCATGCTGTGATGGTCAAAATAATAATAGACTCACTTCATATAGAGGTAAATACCATAACTGATGAAAAATGAGTATTACATTGTATATTTACAACTCTGCTAACCCCTTCAGTCATTAAAGGCAATATGTTACATTTAAAAAAACACATAACAAAACTAAAGGATAAACCAGGAATTTAAACTGAAAATTAAATTAACGTATTAATTTAATATTCCGAGCCGTTGACGCGTCAGGAATTTCATTACCGGACTGAAAAACCTGAAAGTTGCTTTTTATTGTATCTACCGAGGATTTAAAAGGAATTTTACAATATAAAACTTTCACATGGTTTTCGTCATTACATTGTTTTCATTTCAGAGATAATTATATTTCACTACGCTGACCCGGCACGACTCGGCCCTATTACCTCTATTGAAAGCAAGCAGCTCACACATAGGACCCACTTATTTTTAAGTCAAACCGTGGCTTGGCGACTGGGCTCCACCCAGTTGTAGTCTTTTTTTGGACCTTTAAGCTTAATTCATTCGGTATCCTGCAGTAATTCACCGAGGAAAGTGGAAACTATCGTTTTTTTTTCTTCTCCTCATATAATATCTTCTGATTCACTTTGTTGCGGGAACCGGGAACAGTTATTCATGTCCTTGAGACGTGCCGTTGCCGGGAATTCAGTGTTCCGGTGTTTCCGTGGTTGTATCTACTGTAGATCCTGGCTTACAGGAGTTGCAGCGGTTTTGGGAGCTTGAAGGTGGCTTGAAAAAATAGGTGACCTGGCAAACTTCGTACCGCTTAATTTATTTTCTCACCTTTAAAACCTTCATTAGCCAAATCAGCTGTTCTCGAGTTTTAGCGTGACTAACGGAAAGGTTTTTTTTTCTGCTCACATTTCGCCATTCACCATAGCAAATATTCCTCTGAAAAGTCCCATTTCTCGACTCAAAAGTTCCGAACTCAAAACCTCTTTCTCGACAGTCACTCTCGTCCACACGATAAACAAGCTGACTAGACTAGAGTAGACCTACAAAACACACTGATTTAATCGCTGAATTAATACCCAAAAGCAAAAAGCCGCAACTGATAAAAAAAATATAAGTATACCATTCTTCAACAACCACTTACAACGAGAATATAAAAAATGATCAATATATAATATTGAACGTAACAGTTGATTACAGAATAATTGTCATGTTTCCTCACAGATTAACAACCTCTGTTATAATTAAATTGCAAAGCTTTACTATCTACAGACCTCAGGCTTTATTACTACGAGATACTTCGAGATACGAGTAATTCAATATTATTAATTACTCGATTAATTTGATTCACTGAAATGTTATTCAGGCGCTCTTCCAATTTTTCAGTAGCCATAATAGTACGAGTTGTGTTCTGTGTATTAATGTCGATTCGTAACTGATGAATAGTGATTGAAGTTATAGTTATGGTAATGATCAGTAACAAGATTATCGTATAACAAACTATATAGTTACTTTAGAAATTATTTATCTACAGACATAAAAAATACCACGCTAAAATTTCACTTTCATATTTCAAGCCCAATAAAAATATATACACTGTATCGTACTTAGATCTGCGACGTAGCAGACCAAGAGCCCCAGCGTGAACTGAGCACCGCCGTGTCCTCAGGGATATGATCTGTGACTGCGACCTCTCGCGTCCGGCTCTCTCAGAAGCTTTATATATTCTGTGGTTCAGACCATGGTACGGAGCGAGGGGGACTGTGTTGCAGCTAAGGAGGAGGCGGAGCGCGTGAGAGAACGAACCTCCTCACGCCCTAGCCGTCGTGAGAGACACTTCAGGCATTCGGGATCGCGAGACGATCTCCGACCACCGTAAGCACGGGACTGCGGACGGCGAGCGCGGGTAACTTGCCGTCCGACCAGAAACAGACCCGGCACGTCGCATTTCGCGCGCCTCAAGGAGCCGTCAGACCACCATAGATGGGGCCCGATAGGGCTGAGATACGGAGCCGCGGAGGGTTTAATGGATTTCCGGGGCTCTGGTTCGAAGTACAGGAGTAGGAACGGAGTGGTTTTTAGTTAGTAAAAGTCTGACTCTCTTTCTCGCATCACCGGGGTGGGAGAAGTAATTGGATCCAAAAAAACAGATCAAGGGCTTATAAGAAACTCACTTTTTTGGATAAATCAACATGTTTTTTTTTTATTTTAAGGGGGCAAAATCATCGAATGACTGCTCCCGCCTGGGTGAGGCGGGAGGGAGTGTCAGACTCTTACTGGCTAAAAACCACCCCGTTCCTTCTCCTGCACGTCGAGTCGGAGCCCCGGTTACCAGTTAGGTTCTCCGCGACAAATCAACATGTTTAGGTTTATAAATCACAACACTGTAACAAAAATAAAACATTAAATATTTGCGTTTCACAACAGAAAAACTAAGTACAATTTACCTACAATGTTATATAAAAGTCATTTATTTTCTCCATTCTGAAGCCCACGCATGTAAATAATTTTGTTATATGACTGGTACCCACACATATCAAGTTGCATAAAACCAGTATAAAGTGACCGTTGATTGTGCAGAAAGATGATACGAATCGAGGCCATGATAAGTTGGGTTTATAGCTTGATATGTAGTGTGTACCCACCGCCCACAATTCGCTCGGGTCTCTAATATTTTAGAACTAAACGTAGCTTGCGGCTATCACTTCCTGTGTTAAGGTAAGGAATTATTGTGAAGGTTGAAACTGGTTGAATTAAAAATATTTTTGAGGTTTAGTTTTTTGAAGGATGTGGTTTTACGAGTTTAAAGGTAACTAAGATACTTATTGAATTTATTATACATTTTCGTACGTGACTGTCTCGTGGATATCGTCTTTCAATTCAAATGTGTCCTACAGATTCGGACAAAAAATAAACAATGTAATAATGTATTAATCTTTTTACAATACCATAAGATAATAGTGATGATGACAGGGTATGAAAATTAAAAATGTAATTAGTCCGTAAGTTAGGTAATGAAAACATATTAGACACGTATTTTTTTTTATTTTGTCGTATTATAAAACAATACCTACTTAGATAAAACGAATCAAAGTTTAGGATTGGGGGCTTAAACGTCATTTCTACGTATAAAATGTACATAAAAGTAATGTCACGCGACATTTCAAATCAATATATCGTCGAAAGTATTCGTTTCTGTTAGAAAATAAAAAATACGTATCTATTGATTTAAAATAATCTACCAGACGGACATAAAAATAAAAATTAGGCATCTACCCTATTAAGAATATTCAAATATAAAAAATATAAACTGTTTTAGTTTATAACCTATGTATTTCAGTATTTGCTTATTTAATTAGTTGTACACCCGGCCAAAACAAACAACCAATCAGGACCATTAACTCGATATGTAAATGAACATTCTCATCAGTTGAACTTCACTTTGATCAGCCATTCAAATCAGAGTAGACCATCTCCACATTATATAGAGATATCACAAACCGATTAATCGATTCACGAGCACATTGAGTCGATTTTTCAGTACCGCGCCGAGTAATGAATCGTTAGGGAGAGTGCGAATGGCAGCCTTTGACAGGGTACAACATTAATCAGTGAGGCACTGGGAGGGCAAAGAGTGATACGGGTACTATCACTTTCGATACGTTTCCTACATAAATTCTTTAGGCACGAATTCGTATTCGTTAACGTGTACTTCCATTGTTTTTTGAAATAGACGTCTGTCTTGGGATGGTAATGGACACGAATTGCGAGTTGGACATCACTACTGCTTTGAAATCATTGTCGGTGTTAATGAAGTTATAGTGTAGTTCTTGATAACGTTTCAAGATATTCATTAACAGCCTATGTACTGCTGAGCAAAGCCTCTTCTCACACGGCGAAGGTTTGAGCATTAATCACCACGCTTGCTCAATGCAGGATGGCAATTACAAACTTATAATTAGAAATGATAAGCCCAGGTTTCCTCACATTGTTTTCCTTCACCATTTGTCAGTGGTGTCTAGATAATCTTAGAAAGTACATACATTTAACTCGGAAAAAGTCACATTGGTATTTGCCGTTTGTTGGTTTCGAACCCGCACCCTCATGAATGAGAGGTGGGCGTCTTAAACCTCCGGGCCACTACGACAATATATATTTCAAGATATAGTGCCGATTGATATCTATCAACAGCATTTTCTCGAGTCTCAGTTTATCGCTTAAAAGTTCTAACTCATTCACGTGATAATGTCCTGACTATTTCTCTTTCCTATGGTTCGGACCTTGAAATATAAATCATCAACCCAATTACTTTGCTTTATCTCACAATCGGAAACAAGATCATACACTTGACTGCCGCGATAGCAACCACAAGACAAAGAAGTCAAATCTTTTTATTGGGGTATAAATGTAAAAAGAGATTGAGAATACCCCTACAACGATCTCTTTGCTTTGTGAAGCACACAATAGGATTGCAGAAAAACCAAAAAAAGAAACGATTGACTTATCTTTATTACCATTTGCGGTAATAATGTCTTATTGAATATAATTCAGTCGGCTTTCGGATAAACCGGGATAGGACACGCCTACCTTTTTATATTCATGTCGGAATTATACGGGAATCACCCAAAGCCAGGTTTTTTCTAGTAACCAGGGTTGTATTTGAATTGCCTTTCTAAAATTACGACCTGGTATCGGTTGAATCGGTTTATTTTTCGGTGAGTAAGCTTAAATGATTTTTTAGGGTAACAAATGTGGTTTAGAGTTTGATCGGGTTTTTTTGTGGCTGCCATATTTCTTAAATGTTATGCTTACGTTACTGTATTTTTTTTTCGAAATGCCGTATTAGAGAAAAAGTAGGGCAGGATCACACAACTACATGCCAGCACATTCGTCAACATCTACAAAACGGGACAAAACGAAAAATAAACCTTAACTCGACATGTTTAGAGTTCATAAATAAACGTAAAGAAACTGTTTCAGGTGGACCCAGACCTCAATTGTTCTGTTTTATTGCCTACGCCTCTAGGAATGGGCTCGCAGATTATTTTCTCGAGACATAACATACAAATATTGTTAAAATAACACAAAATAATGTTTCAATCATACATTTTGTTTCGGTATATAATAATTTAGTACTTACATTAAGTACAACGTATAAGACTAAACTAATCAGTAACCAGTGCAATAAGGTCGGTGCATCTCTTTGATTTATAATTTAACAATACGGATACACATCGACCTAGGTAAAACTAATATAAACTGACCTTTGAATGTGCCAAAAGATCATATAAATCGAGACCATGACGAACTGGTTTCGTGTACCTCGATGTGGACCCGTGTATCAAGCATTTTTCACGCGCTCACCTTCGCCCTTCGTAGCCGTAGCATGTGCTACGTCGTAGCCAGCACTACTACGGCGTAGCATAGCTACGTCAAAACGCGACATTTTGCCTACTACAGCGCACACACAAAAGCGCTCTTTGTATGACAAAATCAAACACGTTGCTTTTCATGTCTTTGTGTACAAACCTCTATTTACTTATGAGAAAATCGGTTCGTTTTCCTTGAAACATGTGTGCAAATATTGTACAGGAATATACTTTTAACGAGAATTTAAAAGGACGTCGATTTTCGGTACGATTTTTTTTTATTCAGTTTATTTTGGACGGGGGTTTTTATCCTAGGTATAGGACATGACAACCCCATTGTATCCATCATTAGCATAGCATAACTACAACTCTAATAAAATTTATAAAAATTAGAGGATAATAGGGCGACGTCAAGAACCAAGCTACTGTGGGAGCACTGAAAGTAAACTGCAAAACATCTTTGCTTTCTTTGTGGTACGATTTTTCTTTTAACTTGTATTTGTGTACGTAATATAGAAATATACATATACATACTCAGAGTACAGCACAATTTTATAATTTTATGATGATGATTATGAATTTTTAGTTATATATATAAACGTTTAACTTCTTCACTTAACTCAATTATTTATTTTTACATAACATACCATCACGCCTTTTTATCCCCGAAAGGGTAGGCACTGTACAGTGTAACACAAACTTTTCACTATTTATGTTATGAGTCCCGTGTAATAGGGGGTGAGCCTATCGCCATATACCGGGCACAATTCCAGACTCCGTGCTACTACTGAGAATTTTTTTTTAACACCCAGTTATACTTTGCCCAATCCGGGAATCGAACCCGAGACCCCTTGCCCGGCAGCCGCACTTGCGACCACTGAGCCGGCCAACGAGGCAGTCTTTATTTTTAATATTATACGTATACCAACATCTTTTGTATACATAGTTTAAAAATATATGGATAACAATAAGTATTGGGCGTATACAGTCGCAAAATATATACCTCTATTACGTTGACCAACTCTACAATTAAGTGGTAAAGACTAGAAAGGAACATGTAAAACGAATATTAGTTAACAAAAAAAAATATTATGAAATTAACTTTATCTATACAGTTAAAAAACGCTGTGTCTTATTTATTAAAATAATCGCTTTTTATGTTTGGTTTTATATAAAAATACCAAAGTAATGTTTTTTCACAATATTTGTCTGTCTGTCTGTTTGTTTCTACTGGCTAATCTCAGTAATAGCTGGACTAATCTTGCAACACTTTTATTCGCAGGTAGCTGATGTAATAAGGAGTAATATAGGCTACTTTTATTTCGGAAAATTAAAACAAAAAAAGTTCTATAATACATATTCTACGCAGACGAAGACGCGAGCAACAGCTAGTTTTTTGTATAAAAATAAGCTTTATTATTATCTGTATTTAAATCTATTCATCAGTCAGTCAAGTAAAACTTACTGTCGGTATTAATTTTGTTATTGGAAAATAAATTGCCAAGTTCGTCCGCTATTGGTTGGTTTCAAAAGAAAGGTGGCGGCTGATTGAGTGGCTTAACCCAGTTCTCTTATAATTCTTAGTTAAAAATTATTTAATATTTTTATTTCAGTTAAGTCTGTTATGCTAGGTCAGTTGCTTTTATTTTCTAAGTTTTTGTTTTATTTTATACCTTCTAACTTACAACAATGCTGATTTATATTTGTTGAAATCAGATTTTTTTTGGTTGCAAGTGCAACTGCCGGGCTCGAATTCGATATCCGGGTCAGGCAAAGTAATACAGGGATTTTTCAAAAAATCTCAGCCACTCAGCACGGAGTCTGGTATTGTGCCCGGTATATGGCAATAAGCTTAACCCCTATTAAATGGGACTCTAACATACATAATGAAAACTGGGTTACATTGTACAGTGGCATTGAGTACCGTAATGTGTACCTCTGCCTACTCCTTCGGGGATGAAAGGTGTGATGTTATTTTACTTTTCATAAATTATATTATAAATCTTGTATTTATTACGATACGCCAGGCACAAATACATTTGTGCTATCACTAAAAATTTTCCAAAAATGGCTAAGACTTAAAATAATGAAGCAAATCGGAGGAGGTCGATGTGAC
Source organism: Spodoptera picta (assembly GCA_038387885.1). Taxonomy (NCBI): domain Eukaryota; kingdom Metazoa; phylum Arthropoda; class Insecta; order Lepidoptera; family Noctuidae; genus Spodoptera; species Spodoptera picta. Next base: position 839,535 of record JAZHFQ010000137.1, read on the forward strand.
AGCCAATACATAATGATGTCATATTGGTTTATGATAAACGATATATTCAACCTTTTCTTACCCTATTTATAGAACGATGACGTCACAATTCACACTCTAATATAATATCACAACTTATAACTTATCAGCTGCCCATAGCTTTACTATAGGAGTTTTCTCCCATAAAATTGGTAATATTTGATTTAGTGAAGTGGAAATATGGGGAGCCATTGTAGAACGGAATTTATGACTTAACTTTATTACAATTTGATGCCAATTTTGTGCAATGGAAACCCTACTGAAGAAGAACAACACCAGGCTTAAACCAGCTTTAGAAAGGAATTAGGCTGACCAATTAAATGTACTTTGTTAACCTGCAAGACCAATTTTTACTAATAACAATATGGATTCAAAAACTTTATCTTTGAATTTGATCAAGGAGATAACTGTTAAAAATGACTTTAATAATATTTACATACATACATACATAGTTTTATTTATTTATTTTTTTACTATAGAGGTAGATTAAACCGGTAAATGAGCAGACGGATCATCTACTGGTAAGCAAACGCCACCGTCCAAGGACACCCGAAACACCAAGGTGTTACAAGTGCGTTACAGGCCTTTTATTTATTTATTTAACACTTTATGTACAACTGTATACAATGGCGGACTTAATGCCGAATGGCATTCTCTACCAGCCAACCATAGGGTGATGCAGAGAAGTGTTACAGTAGGTTTTAAAAGAAGTTTGCATCTATCGAAAAAAATTAAAAACGAGGGTGATAAATGTACGTACATATGTATAAAGGTATCCTAGTACATAAACTACATACTAATATGAAACATAAATATAATATGTAAATAATTAAATATATATATATGTAATATAAAATATAATATAATATAAAAATAAATATATAATGGGTTTATATATTTTATATAATTATATATATAAAGTTTCTGAGGAGGGTGTTAATTGAGACTTGATTGTATCAGTTTGTTCTGAAGATGTTCTTTGACTTTAAATTTAAAGGATAGCCGACTGGAGGCCTTCCTGATATCCGTGGGCAGCGCATTCCACAGTAAGACTGACTGAATGAAAAATGACGAGTGGAGAAAGTCGGTTCGGTGTGTGGGACCTTGGAGGAGGAGATTGTTTGTGGAACGGAGATACTTATTGTGGTTGGTGCTCACATATTGAAAGTAGGAGGCTAAATAACTTGGAGAATTGGGGGAATTAAGCAGGGAGTATAAAGTGGTTAGTGGCCTTTTGGGGATTATGAATTCATGGATTGTTGGGAATTCGTGGTTTGGAGAGATTTGTTACTGGGCCTCCGGCGACGAAACACAACACAAGTGTTGTTATATGTCGGTTTTCTGTTAGGCCGTGGTATCACTCCGGAGCTGGCCCATTCGTGTCGAAGCATGACTACCCGACACTCAACCTTTTTTACACTTAAGGCCTAAGATTACTTAGTCCTACAACCTTTATTATGTAAAAAATGTTCTCGGTACAAACACAATTCAACACGATAATCTACTCATAACTTACCTTTTACCTACTTAAAACAAACTCTTAGTATAATCCTATTATACAGAGAACAGGCTAAGCAGATTAAGGTATTACATTTAAAACCACAGCGCATGAGTTTCGTGGTTGCAACCTTTATTCTTATGGTTTACCAATATCTGCTGTATGTAAATTGTTATAGAATCTATATTTAAAAAACAGAAGTTGGGTTAGTTACTCTATTTATTATTTAGGTCAATTATTCTTAGTTTTCTACTTTCAGAATTCGTTGTCACTACAAAGTTAAATACGAAAATGTTTTGCAACTAATTTACTATCACTACTGCAATATTTTTGTTACGGTACTTGAAATTTAATCACTGTCATGGAATAAAATTTTGTTTAATTAAATAGTATTTATTAAATAAACGCAGTGAGCCAAGAGCTCACAGAAAACCGACGTGAAGTAACGCTTGCGTTGTGTTTCGGCGTGTGATCCCTGAATCTCCAACAATCCTCTAATTCCTAAAAAGGCCGGCAACGCACTCGAAACGCCCCGGTGTGGTGTTCCAGGTGTTAATGGGCAACGCCGATTGCTTGTCATCAGGTGATCCGTCTGCTCGTTTACCGGCCTATTCCACAAGAAAAAAACATTGAAACATCGCAAGGAGCTGCTGGATGTAGATCACTTCTGTCCGTCTGATCTGAAAGTTATTGACAGAGACCTACTTCGTTCAACGTCTTATGAGTATGACTGATGTGTTATATGATTATAGTCGACCTCAACGTTCGCTTGATAAAATTGACGTGTAAAAGTGCTGCCTTGTAGCTTTTGTAGAAATAAATTCACTTGTTTCACTTGATATTCATTTTACTCCAATTATAATATATGTTACCAAAATCGAAATACCTAAACGTTAAATTAAATAATCCGGTCTATAAATCAGAAGGGTCTATGATTAGCTTAATATGGAAATTACTTTGACGACGAAAGGGCATTTAAACCCTTTTAATCAGGTTCTCGTTACATCTCCTGTCAATCCTAAAAATATACCGGGCTTACAATATTTAACATACCATCACGCTGTTCATATTCCTTGGAGTAGGTTCAAATGCATTTTTTAAGACAATCGTTGCCTTACACTAGGATTTTTCGCCTGTATCGTCGTTGCAACAAACAATTTTACATGCAAACGACACCCAAACCCGAAACAGTAATTTATGGATCACACAAAGAGTTGTTCCGTGCGGTGTTACCTCAATTTTTCAGTCATAATACGTTCATAACATGATAATTGACACATTTCCAGATTCTGTACTATTACAGAAAAAGTAAAATTCCAAAAATAAAACAAAAACAACCAATACCACGGACTAGCAACTTCGACGAACCAAGTTAAACACAAAAAATACTTACATTATAAAAGCAGTGGTTATGCTCGTCTATTTACGTAAAGCCTCGTTTACCACAAATTAAAATGGCGTCGCAACCCACTTTATACCAGGTACAGAGCCGAACTGGACTTGATATCAGAGTAGCATTTGTCAACCGGGACCCTGCATGCTCTGGGTACTTACTCTTGAAACCAATCTTAATGTCAATGCAATTTCAATCCAATAAAATCTCAATAATTATCCAATGTCAAAACTATACAACTCCTATCGTAGCTGCTAAAGTAGCATTTAGAGTATGGAATATAAAACCAAACTCAATACCATTATTATAGTTCATGAAATATCCACGCAATACCATCCGTATGTCAAAAGGCGTTAGTGTTACAACTCAAGAGTATGAAACATAATGTCAATGTCGATCGATCGGAATTGGATTTAAGAGTAAGCACCCTGGTCTGATTGTGTTACGTTTTGCTGCAATACTATACGAACACGTATCAACACTTTGTAAAATTTCAAAAAAACAAATTAACCAATCCAAAATTAATGTGATGGGTGTGATGCGAATGCCTTGCATTTGTATACCCACCCACAGCACAGAAAAGAAAGTACTACTAGTATTAGGAAACTCAAAAAAAGGAGACTAAGTTTGTAAGTGAAAAAAGACAACCAAAGCGTCCTCAGCTAATGCTACTCGTGCGCATTTATCTCAATGCGGCCCTGGAAGAATAAAGCTGTTTGTTGTTTGTTGTCATTTTAAATTGTCGGATAAAATAAAGTATCAACGCTTACGTCAGCATTTCTATCTGGACTTTGACAACGGACAATGACGTCATTAAGATGACGAAACACGTACAGACATTTTTTAATTTGCTTTAATTACTTTTATAATTACACATCTCTGTTTTATAGCATTTTTATTTTGTTGTTCGTAGTGCCTATGTTTCTTTTTTATTCTGCTTAGTTACGGCTCAACGTGAATGATGAACAACGAAGTCTTCGGTTCAAACTCGGAATCAAACAATCTCGTAGTTTAGATTTTCGTTAATCTCTAGTTTTCCTGTGTGACAATGTTCTAATAAGATAATTTCGTTGTTACAGGCAGAATGGGAGTGATGGCGCGGTATCGTCGTCGTACAAATATCCACTGACAAGAATGGGACACTTCCATCGACCACCTTCCTTGCACATCACTTTCTCCCAGGTTAGTATTATTTTATATACTTATGCTCCATTTATTCATTACTGAGGTTTGGTATCATTTTTTGGGGTAACTGTAGTGAGAGAGAAAGAATATTTAGGGCCCAGAAGCGTTGTCTTCGATCAATGATAGGACTGATACCGATAGAAAGTTGTAAACCTATTTTTAAATCATTAAGGATTTTAACATTAACTTCTCTGTATATACTTGAAGTTGCCCTATTCATTAAGATGAACGGTCAATTGTTTTCAACAATGATGGATCTAAGAATGCGCAAAGGACCAATGAGATCTCAATATAAAAGCCAACTTTATACAGGTGGTTATAAAACATCTTTACTTAAAAAGAGTATTTTTTCTATGGGTCCTCTTATATATAATAGATTATCTGTACATTTAAAAGAATTACCCATTACAGTATTTAAAAAGCAGCTGACAAAGTTATTATTAGACAAGTGTTACTACTCGCTTAAAGATTTTTTGATGATGAAAGTTTCTGTTAATCTAAATTTCTGATGTTCTATTATAAGTATTATTGTATAATTTTTGTTGTGCCTAATTATGAATGATTTGATTGTTATTAATTAATTTTGTTTTGTTTAAATTTAAAAATTGTATTTCATAATTTTATTTAACTAATTCAATAATTTTGCATGCCGTAAGGCAAAATGTACTGGGATTCTCCATAAGTTATAAAACAACATATTTGTTACCTACATTTTTGGCAAATAAATTATTTCTTATTTCTTATTTCTTATTTCCTTAAATTTAAAAAAACTCATAAGCTGTAAAAGGTATTTAACAAGATCCTGGCTTTCACCAACCTATAAGTGACGCATAGAGATAAAGATAAGGGTTTAGTTTGGATACTTCCTTGCGCTAAGTAAATCGTAGTTGAGGAACGATTTAGCGGTGGTTGGTAAAAATGGCCACTAGTCAAACTGAGCACAGAAACAGTCTATGATTATGTTAGCAACTGGCAAAGCTTTACTTCACTGATTAATGCTCAAACCTTCTCCGTGTGAGAAGAGCCCTTTGGTTAACAGTAGCCACTTATAGGCTGTTGATGATGATGATGATTCTCCATTGTCAATTCTTTCTGTCTGAACTTAGGGTGAGGACAAAAAAAGGGACAGTGACTCCGCTTTACGTATGAATCTATTAAAAAACCCAGAGCCGGAATCAGGCTGTAAGCGAAAACCGATGACTTCACACAATAACTTATAAGTTAATCTAAAAAGAAACCAAATAAATCATACTTATTTCATACTACCTAGTCGGTTTATCATACGTCCGTATTCATGTGAAATAAATAGAAAAAAAAATTATTTTTCAAATTTATTTTCGACCACCTCTCCTCTCTCCAGTTTTTGTTTCGTTGTTCGAATGAAATCGGATCCACGGACCATTGGGAAATGCAAAAAAAGTAAAATGTTTTCGGTCGTGCACTGAGCATGTCCTTTTAATTATTTTTTGTGTGTTTTGTTTTTATTATCAGATTAGTCAATGGTTTGACTGTTTTCTTGGCTTTGTAAACAAATCACTGTTCAATACTCGCTCATACGAATTACGATCTCTTGCATTTGCTACCCGGATCACATGGATGGCATTAGTTACTATTGCGACTACCAAAATAAATCGTAATAAAACAAACATTCTAACAAACTACACCAAACATCCTGTATACCTTAAAAATGACGCTTTGGAGTATGTAGACACATTTATCTATTTAGGCAAACAAATTTTGGTTTAAAGTACAAAAAAATTAACACGAAATCGATTGAAGAGTTACGAATGCGTGGAAAACATTTTGTAGCATTAAAAATGTGATAAAAACTGGTATGCCAATTCTAATCAAACAAAAGGTTTTTATAGCATAAGCCGGTAAACGAGCAGATGGATCACCTGATGGTAAGCAATCGGCGCCGCCCATGGAGACTCGAAACACCAAGGCGTTACAAGTGCGTGCCTTTTGGAAATTGAGAATTTGAGGATTGTGGAGGATTCGGGGATTCGAGAGACGGGGACTAGGGTAATTGGGCATCCGGTAACGTCACCCACACGACGAAACACAACGCAAGCGTTGTTTCACGTCGATTTTCTGTTAAGCCGTGGTATCACTCTGGTTTAGCCGGCCCATTCGTGCCGAAGCATGGCTCTCCCACACTTAAATTATTGACTCCTGCATATTACCAAACAATATCGATTCATATTTGTAAAGTTGAACCAAAATGAACATAAAACATTCCCATTTTTAATAAGATTCTTTATTGGGGAGAAACATACTTTATGGTGACCGGGCGCTAGCAACAGTAAAAAGGTAAAAAACAAAGAAAAATAAATGACATTTGACTTGCAAAGGAAATGTCATATAAAACCTTCGCGACATAAAATAACATTATGTTTACATTAAATTTATTTAACAATGTCGATAGACGGTAGGGTGAGACTTTGAATTAGATGTATGTGTCTTGGAATACCTCATATTCCTCTACAGCATATGAGTAACTTACATTCCGGTTTTTTCATTAACCAGAACACGTCCACTGTTAAACAAAGGTTTTCAAGGTTGGCCTTGATTCCCACGGTTGGCAGGCGAATGAAGGATTGCAATTAGGTCACCGAATATGCCAATAATGTTTTATTCGGTGGCAAGACGCATTGCAAGGGAGTACATGTATCCCTGCGCGGTCATAAGGAAATTTAAGAAAGTTATATTGAAAGGTAACCTGAGACTTTGGAGGTATATAATGTGGCAATATTATTATTATTACGTGAACCTATTGTTTCTTAAATGTAGAGCTGGAATGCGGAAAATCAAAACGTTGCATTGGCTTATTTTGGGCTCGCTGGTATCGTTGTTGTATCCCCTCTTTGAGGAGTGGCTTGAGAGACGCTGCTGCGTCCTCATCTACCGCCTGACGCTGGTACTTACCGGCCACGGAAGTTTCGGGAGGTACTTGTTTCGTGTTTTGTGGGAGGATACGCCCGAATGTCATCATGCTATCCCTCGGTGGAGCACCCATGGATGCTCAGGGAAGTGATCGGTTTGCTAGATCCTAACCAATAAATAAACGGGGTAAGCTAAACAAAACCGTTTCATAATAGTAATAAAACCATCGTTTAAAATAAATAAAGTGTAGATACGTTTCAAGTATAAAAAAATAACAAAATATACTTTTCACGGGCAAGTGGACCGATTTCAAGCGTATCAGATTTGCCACGATAAATCCGGATTCCGTTAAAAAATGGCTACCAGAACCCTTTTCCGGGGAATTGCGCTTGTGTAAAAAATGTATCATAGCGGTATCGAAACTCTTTGGATTCTGGCCACAATATGTGTGGTGACATGCGTCGGATGCATGTCGGATGTCATACTTCTTTTTTCCATAGTTTGTTGTTACACATTTTGATGATGACGTAATCTTTGTCAAATTACTAAATTGCATAATGTATAACGTGTCCCAAAGCCGTTTCTTTGGATCCTGACCAACCACGTCTACAGTATCTATTACGTCATCCGATAGATGTCGCTACCTGCTGTTCTCAGGTAAACTAGGTGAATATAATATACAACCCTTCCCTGACTTGGCATGGCTGATTTTACCGCTCGAAATGAAATGTGTTTGTGTGTTCTTCTTTTAAGGTGAAACAGCGCTACGCATTACAAGCACCAGCATTATCTTATAACTTACGCGTAGAATTCTAACGATAGGTTTATGGGTTAAAATAATGCAAATCACTATGCGTACTATTCCTTAAAGTGCTTTAGGCGTGAGTCGGTAAACAACTTATCTGATTTTTTTATTGTTTTCGTGAAGAACATTTTTGGGTATTTAACCATGTATGGGCTGCCGATTGAGGCGAAATTCTCCTCCTGATTTTGGACAATTGTACAACTCAATCACTGTTAGCTTATTTTAAAAATTGTTTTGGAATAAATGTTGTTTGTTCGCAGCGTTCAGTGTGTGCGCGCGCGCCCTGCATGCCTTGATGGGCAGCACCGGGAGCGCAGGAGGCGGGCGCGCGTCTCGCGTCCTGCGCCTCCTACTACTCTTCGTGCTGGCTCTTGCAGCAGTAGAGTATCTCTTCGGGTCCATACTGGACGCCTCCCCGCTCAGAACCTACTTGTACGTACTTTTTCTCTTACATATTTTCGTAAACTAAGTCTGTATACATTATTCTGAATAGCTTATCTTTTTAGTCTAACCCCACTTGAGACTATATTCTTATTCTCTTCTTAATTTCTATTCCAGTACTGGTTATATCATCGTAGACACTTCTAGAATAGGAGTATTTTCATTGTAGACATTCGAGTTTGAGAATTAGTTTAGTTCCAATTCACGGCTCCTAGAAAGTGTTATTGATTGGGCTTTTCATCCTAGACTCCCTGATTTATGGCAAAAGTTCTTTCCCTATAGTCTCATAACTTACCTTATCCAAGGGGTTTGGCAGACAACGTCAGAATAATCTCAATTTAATTCCAGAAACTCCGACAAAACACAACTGTTAACTAGTAATCGTGGAGCAACGTTGAATGTGATAAAACCTCCTTCGGTTAATACAACAAATGCAGTACCAGTGAACAAGAAACAAAATATGGCAGTAACACATTACAACCAAACTATGGCAACCAAAGTGATATCTGAGCCACCACAGGTGTCACAGACCTCCATCCTTCTAACGAGGTTGATGGAGACTCTTAACAATGAAACCACAGATATGACAAGTAGTAATAAAAATGATTCGAGTAGTCTACCTCTTTGTGAACTTCCTGCTGACTTGGGTAAGCTTAATATTTTTTTTAAACTTGATAGGTCGACGTTTGGCCCCATCTAGCCTAGTGATAAGCGATGATGTGGCCGACAATGGAGCATGCCTACCTATGAGCAACCCGTTCACTCAGGACTTGATGACACCCAAGTTATATTTGTAGGAAAACACAGGTTCCGGCAAGGAGTTCCATTCCTTATCGGTGCACAAGGAAGCTTGTAATAAAAACGGATGGAGTTTCTTGCTCATTCTTCTCCATTAGAATCTACATTTTGAAACGAGCACCTAGCTTCACCTAACTTCACTGACGGACTGACTGACTGACAGACTATTATTTATATTGTATTTGTTGACGTTTCAAAAGTACCAAATTATGGTTTAATTGAAATAAATGCTTTGACTTTAAACATTTAACAACAATAATAAATATTTTTTAAATATAGAGTTAAATAAGGCTCAGTTATTAACAGGCTGTCGCCCGAATACTGAAAGGTAACTCAATTTTTTAAAGTAAATATTGTTCCATCTCTGTGATTTTACAAGGAATTTTTAATGACAGAACTATATGTACATGTAACAGCGCCTTACAATTGCGTGGCGTTGGCGACACGTATCTCATAAACCGTGATATTTAAAAGACAAATTGATATTTTTATGATTATACGCCAACGTTATAAATTCGAATCTGAGAGGAGTCTGGACATGTGCCTGGTATATGGCAATAGGCTCACCCCCTATTACATAGGACTCATAACATAAAATAGTGAAAAGTGCGTGTTACAGTCTACAGTTGCATTAAGTGATAAAAGGCGTGAAATTATGTTATGCATTTGAAACTATCTACATATATATGTTCCAAATGTAACAGGTTAAGGTAGGATAGAAACTAGAGAGATAAAAATCACTTTGACTACGTCCGTCAAAATAAAATTAACTAAATATCAATAAATTATTTTTCAGGTCCCATAAAAGCTAATAAAACTGATATGGATTTAGCGACGATAGAAAAGAAGTTTCCAGAAGTACAGTTCGGTGGTAGATATAGTCCCCCCAACTGCACCGCAAGACATAAAGTCGCTATCATTGTGCCATTCAGGTAAATGTTGTTATAATTACAAATAACACTCAATAGATGGCGCTGTATATAAATGATACCGGAATTTACCACCAAAGGCGCTAGTGGAGTCTTAACTATGTGCCTGATTATTATCACTATTTATTTTAAGTCATTTTCAGCTATCGAGTTTTGGTTTGATGCACACTAGTTTGGATAGATAGATTAGATTAAATAATTAAAATAAAAACCAAGTCTTGTTTTCTATAATTCAAATTGTTTATTTGTTTTTTACAGAGATCGACAACAACATTTAGCTGTATTTGTAAACCACATGCATCCCTTCTTGATGAAGCAACAAATTGAATATGGAATATTCATCGTTGAACAAGAAGGTACATCATTTTGATTACCTATATGATTTTAATGAATACCAGCTGCATGAGTATAAAGGAAGCTGAAGAATGTATGTGAAAGTTGTAGTAGGTTGGTGCCGTGTAGTTTTGTTTAGATACTCCTAGGCAAAGGCGTGAGCTTTGTATTAATCTTAAAGCTTGACAGGCGGATAGGAGACCGAAATTTTAAAGGTTTAGGTTTATCAAAGACAGCTACATAAGCTGTCAAATATGTGGTATTTTCCGTTAGCTCTTACGGCACCCACGGTTAGGGAAGGTGTAGTGACATGCCATCACCACACGGTAGTATCCCCATATATCCCCTTATATCCCCTTAGTATTCCCTAATTTATTAAAACAATGCAATCGTCTACCTTGAATATAGAACCGTTGTTCAGGAGAGCGACAGCTCATATAAACTACGCTGCAACCAAGTGGTATTCCTTTCTGTCGAATCGACGGAGAAAGCGTAAGTTGTTCTCCATTAAAACACACATCTTGCGTTTAGTTTCGTAGTTGAATGAAAGGATTTTAGATTATTTAGACTTACGCTCGAATACTGAAAGGCTACTCAATTATAATTATACTCAAATATCGTGCCGTCTCTGTCATTTTACAATGAATTTATAGAGACATGAATAGTCCTGTCTCTAATTTTAAGTCGCGCTAAGTATAGACTTAGCGCGACTTAAAATTGAGGGCGATTGAGTATTTCGACATTAGTCATATGTGGTAAATGAGAGTATTTGTGTATTAGCTCATAGTATTGTAAAGAGGGTAAATAGTTTTTGTGGATAAACTGTGGCATTATCTGCCATTTTTTAAGCGAAAAATATTTACATATTTGTAGTTACAGTCCGGAGTGTTTATCCGGTAGTTAGTTAATAAAACTTATAGATACTCATTTCTGTGCCTTTAGCCAAACGCTACATTAGCGCTTGTCTACAGAGAGAGTAGAAAACTAAATGTATGGAGGACGTATATAATTCCATATAATTTGATTTTCTATTCTACATGTCGACCAGCGCTAAATGACATTTGGCTACAGCTGCAGTATTGATAGATTAGTCGCAATAATAGTTTTTAAAGTGATTGTAGTAAAAAATGTAGCGAGGTGTGACGTTATATTCAAATTAAAAAATAATTTTAAATATGTAGTTTCGTAAAAATCTAGGTATTTGTTGTAACCATTGTTTAATGTAATTCGTTTATATAAGAATTATTGTTGGTTTGTACTAAAACCGACAACAATTCCCTTTCTTTTTGAAGTCGGTTAAAAAAATGCTTTGTAATTAAAGCAACCACTGTGTTCGACCCAAACAAGCGATGTTTGATCCATCCTCAACATGTCATGACAGTCCACTGGAAGAAGAAGACTATGAAGTTTTATTTTTAACCTTTTTCCAGTGAAACTAAAGAAGAGTTAAAATATTAAAATTCTAAAGTAAAAACTAAAATCACTGCAAAATGTTTCCAGGTGAGAAACCGTTCAACCGTGCCAAGCTGATGAACGTGGGGTACATGGAGAGTCAGAGACTGGAGCCAAACTTCACTTGTTTCATCTTCCACGACATCGACCTGCTACCCACTGACACTCGGAACGTCTACTCCTGCACGACACAGCCGCGCCATCTCTCGGCAGCTGTTGACGTTTTTAGATATAAGTAAGCATACCTTTTTAAATAAGTGTGAACTCTATTTCAAATTAAGTAGGGTTGATTTTAAACTAAAATACATGAACCTCTTCCTCTATACGACACAACTGTGCCATCTACCGGCAACTGTCGATGTTTTTAAATATTAGAACTAAGCATGTTTTACCTTTTTAAATGAATGTCAACTCTGTTTCTAATACAGTAAGATTGATTTTAGAATAACAAAAAAAATAGATATTATTACTATTTATTTTATTACGCCTTAGCTTAAAACGCTGTTGTTTAAACCTCTGGCATCGCAAGTTGAAATTTGAACTTTACGTTCTCGAAAATAAACGCCATTTTTCCTTTTCCAGGTTACCGTATAAGACCTTGTTCGGTGGTGTGTCAGCAATGACCAATGAGCAGCTGCGCAAAGTGAACGGCTACTCAAATAAGTACTGGGGGTGGGGGGGCGAGGATGACGATATGGCGGATAGGTAACCAGTTTGTTCATTCAATGCCTACCATGCCGAAATATAACCAACTAGCGGCCCGTCCCGGCTTCGCACGGGGGGACTTAAGATTTTTTACATAGTTTTACGTTTTATTTATATTTATTCTCAGTTTTTTTTTATTTAGGAAGTATTTACCTTTTGAAAATATTTTTCCGGACTTCATTTACTTATTTCATTTATTTATGAACAATTCATCTATAGAGCATTTTTGTATAACTTTAACTATATGCTCAGCGCACGCCATGGAAGGCCTCAGAAACGATACTTTTCCCCCGTTTTTAAAACATTTTTGGTTACTGCTCCACAACTATAGGACCTAGCGTGATATTATATAGCCTATGTTACTTCTGAATAATGCAGCTTTCTAATGGTGAAAAAATTATTGCAATCGGTCCAGTAGTTTTTGAGTTTATTCATTACAAACATACAAAAATACAAAAATACAAATCTTTCCTCTTTATAATATTAGTATAGATATTAATCTAAAACTGGATAGATTTACGTTTTAGATTAAAACCTAATAGAAATAATTTCAAAATTATATGTATGTGAACAGTGGGCAGCAAGCCAACTTACACTTTTATGTCAAATTTCTTTCTACGATTTTCAACTGTGTCGCTTATAAAGTTAAAAATCCAATGATAAAAATTGACACATTGAAGTAGGTTAGTGTACTGGCCACTGTACCTGAAACTCTTTTGATAGACTAACAACAGCTTCGACCTTCTTTACATACGATTTATTTATTTATTTTAAAACAGTCACAACGGTAGAAAACCCAAATACAATAACTGATATTGTATCGGAAGCGTATCCTTACGACGGTTCATAGTAAGCGTATTGTCACGCCGTTGTATCATAAGCGTACTCATCATCTACAGCTGAAAGACGTCCACTGCTGGACAAAGCATCCCCCTTAGCCCTCCACGTCGAACGACAACTCGCCACCTGCATCCACTGGCTCCCCGCAACTCTGGCGATGTCGTCGGTCCACCTTGCGTGAGGCCTGCCCATGCTTTGTCTCATACTGCTAAATCTTAATTTCACCATTTTGTTGTTTCAGGTTAAAAATAAATAATTACCACATAGCAAGGTATCCGATGTCTATAGCGCGGTACGAGATGCTAACTCACAAGAAACAACGACCTAATCCTAAAAGGTAAATTCAAAATTTTATCATTTTATTCAGTGGTGAAATAATGTGCGTGTATTTTTTGAAATATCAATGTTTGTTTGTATCTTGTATCTATAAACTCTCTTTGGGGATACTAAACTAATCATTATGCTTACGGCTTACTTACGTAACTGTTTCACGATGAACACGACTAGTTTTAAGCCATGCTAGATGCTCATGTTCATGAGCAGCATTCCGCGACCTGCGTAGCGGCGACTGTCGCGACTGCTGTCAGCAGTCGCGGCAGTTTAAACTAGTCGAGTTGCTCGTCAAACAGTTACGTCCGAAAACATAATAATTAATGTAAATGTTTGTTTTCAACATTCCAGGTACCAGCTACTGTCGCAAAGTAAATCGTTCGTCAAAGACGGCCTGTCTAACCTCGACTACAAAGTGAAACAAATCATAAACTATCATCTCTATACTCATATATTAGCCAATATAGACGAGCATAGCTGATGGACATATTTCGCCAAGCTATTGTTTGGCGATGATCGGTAACATACGCTCAGTGCACTGACACTACGACAATGACAGGTATCTAGTGTTGCCTGACAAAAAATACCTTTCTACGGTAGAAAACGAAACTTGGAAACTACCAAATTCGTGAAAACTCAAAAGGACTGTTATAAAACGTCTTGTCACTAAAGTCAATTGTGATTGTGCGACAATTATGATTACGATGTTATGTAATATTATATATATAAAATAAAGTAATTAATTGTAAGTAGATACGACTGTTGTTTCAAAATTTTCTAATCATTCCATGTTTTTCTACGTTATAACTTTACTAATAAGTTACTCAATCTAATAAATGGCAACACTAGGAATTTGTCTTCTGTTTATAAAAATAGTTGCTTAAGAAAAAATAGGCGTTTGTATTAATTTAGAATGTAAATTTTAAGTTACAATTTGAGATATTTTTTTACTTTCGTTGGACTAAAATCATCCAAATCTATTCTAAGGAAATATGTATGTGTTGTACGTGTTAATTATTTTATTTGTAACTTATTAGGTATACGATATCTATATAAATCTTTTATACCATTTAATTGTGATCTTATTTCGTGCTTTTTTTAAAGTTTGACAAATGGCTGAGCAAAAATAAAATATTTAAGACTAATTCGATTGGTTACAAAGGAAAATTTTATGTAAAAATTGTATATATGAAGAATATAGTGTAGATACGAGAGGAGGGCATTTTATTATATGAAGTACAGAGTGACAATATAGTACATAAAACGATTCTACTTAGAATTATGATTACGCTCAGAGCGTAGGAAGTACATTTACTACTGAATATTTACTTGTTAACTAAAATATATACTTAATATATAATTCATCACAGCATCTGGTAGAAAAAATATAATTTCTAAATATTCATAGACAGATAGATATACAGCGTGTTTTGTTACTAGAGTATAATATTGTAAGGGGATTGCAGTACAATAGGTAATTTTTAATTTGTTTTTGATGACAACACTGATAGGCTGATTGAACAATATTTACATGGCAATAACAAAAAAAAAACTAAGTGTGATTATTTTTGGGTATTGTTTATCTACCCATTTAATGTAGGCACTTGGCAGTCGCTGGTGATCACAATGACTATTGTCAATGACTATTGAGGTAATTAAAGTAACTATTGAGGTAATTAAAATAAAAAAGTACTTAACTCTTATTATATGCTCTATTTCAATGGAATATAATTCAATTCAGTATCAAAATAAAAACCGATCAGTACCAGGGATTTTCTTATTTTTTTCTATCTAATTTTTCTCTTTCTATCATAAATCTAATTTTTTTTCCCAAACGATTTTTCTTACACCATCTACCTCTACAATTTTATACTCTAGTAACTAATCACACTGTATAAAGTTTGGCTATTTCACGGCCTAATTATTCAATTTTAGCGGCACCTTATTTAAAATTTATTTACTTCTATTTTCATTAATTTACCTTACCTACAAAGCAAATAACAAAAACAATATTGTTTCCAATATTCTAGTACTAGAACCGCTCTGACGCCCTAAAAGGATGTATTCGGAGCAAATGAATTTCCTTGAGAGAAAAAAATAATCAAAAAATATGTATTATATATATATATATATATAATGCAATAATAGATAACTTTATTTCGTGATAAATTAAATTAATATTTTTATTTATGTGTTTTAATAATAATTACCGATTAAGTTTATCAGGTAGGTAGTAGGTAGTCATTTTATCAGGAAACAAAGGCCTAAATGGAAATAATAATACAAAACGTTCACTTATGGTGCTCCTAAGCAGTTTCGGAATATTCTAAAAAAATCTACTGTACTACGAAGCCTAAGTCAGTCCAAAGTTAATAATAAATAAATAAAATTGACAACAAGTAAAATTAGGAAAATCCCAATCAAAAATTTATTTGCCGTGTCTGCAGACAAAAAAAATTAAGATAAAATCTTATTTGTCTATTTCCGCAAAAAAACATTTTTTCTTCTATAATGGCAACCAGAAAAAATATACATGACAGATATTATAGACAGATGACACAATATGCCATCTCACTCAAGCATAAAACTTCTGTCAACATAACATAAATGTATAATCTACACTGGCGCCATTTTTATACCTCTATTTATAATATACGTAATTGCTAGGTACTCCTGTGGATAGATACCAGTAAATGAAAGATTCGCTGCTTATTCCAGAAAGAGATATTCATGAAATGTTTTACGAATCGTATATTGTTGATTGATAAAGGATTCTATTAATACACTTCATGAAAAGGCCATTTGCATTTCCAGAAAATAATATTTCCATTAGTTTGGCTGCCATAAATTGGTATTTGATTAGTGCTCTATAAGAATATTGCTGTCCTTATCACTCACTAAAGTTCGAACTTACCTCTCAATCATTTAGTCGCATGATAAAGAGGCCAAGACTCATTGAACTAACTATGTAATACTGTATTAGCTGGTTCGTGTATTAAATAAATGCTGTACCAATATTCCATACGACGTAAAATGTTTTATACTAAATCAATGTACTTATTAATTAAATAAATGAAATTGTAAATAGCTTTTGTAGTTAGATAGACAAACTTATTTAGTAAAATACAATTTAATATAGAAATTATATCCTTACTGTTCAAAGCTTTATGTTTAAATAATTATAAGGGTTAGTTTAGACGACGGCGCAATGCGGTGTAAACAAGCCCTAATGTATACCTACTTAAGTTACTTTTAAACAGTCTTCATACCAATTTCTTTAAGTATAGAGTTTATTTTTGTGTATTTTTCCATATTGTAAGGTTTTTATGACTGTTCTTATGAAGTTGAAGATTGCTTTATTTATTCAAGATAAATCAATATCAGTTAATACTAATGTGCCAATGTAAAGCCCACGCATATTGACCATAGAGAAAACTTTAATCTGTAATGGTAAAAAACTACGCGAGGATGAATAATAATAAATAATCGACCAGATAATAGCCCTAACTTAAGGTTGAATATTGCTTGCGCTTATTTCAGTTGGCAGTATGTCTACGTAAAAATATGTTCTTGAATTTTTATGTTAAGTGCTTTTTTATTGTATTAATACAATTCTAGATCCGAGATCTACCATTGTCGTGAAGTGAATTCCTTTGTTATATTAATTTAAACCTTATTCACTTAATTTTAAGGGATACAATGTGATACATCTGTTTATGAGCGAAAGATGCACGCCATTGCTCAGATAAAATTAACATTTATAATAATTGTAGGCAAATACATTTGCAGTTCTTTCAACCGATTATGATTCTTATAGCTGTCGTAAAAAAGTTATTTTAACAGCACCACATTTTTGGTATTGCTATTACAATATTTGCATGTAATAATCATTCATAAGTTTTTTTTATGGCATGAGCCGGTAAATGAGCAGACGCATCATCTGATGGTAAGCAATCGGCGCCGCGGACACTTGGAACGTCAGTTACAAGTGTGTTACCGGCCTTTTGAGAATTTTGGGGATTAGGAGTTTGAGGATTGTTGGGGATTCATGGCTTGGAGAGAATGGGGAAGTGGGGGGAGGGGGGTAATTGGGCCTTCGGTAACCCCACTCACATGACGAAATACAATGCAAGCGTTGCTTCACGTCTGTTTTCTGCGAGGCCGTGATATCACTCTGGTCGAGCCGGCCCATTCGTGCTAAAGCATGGCTCTCCCACACTTCTAGTACAGTAGTTCAGATAAATAGAACACATTATTGTTTGAATTGAATACTGAGAAGTTTGTATATGGAACTATTTATTTTTATGAAATCTAGTTACTGGGCAATGGTGTGTACTTTGTTAGGCCTAATAGCTATATTAGATTGAGCTAGAAACTTGGAATGGAATGGACAACGTAATTGTAAACCCCACAACGTCAATTTCTTTTTAAAGCAGTAATTTCTATATTTCAATTATTATTTAACAAAATGGGTCAATGCTGTCCTTTTCACTCAGTAATAAGCGTAGTAAATTTTTAGTTTTTTATTTTATTTTTATAAGTCTATTCAATGTTTTAACTATGTAGTTGAAGCCTAGCCTACAAACTTTGAAGTATACGTAATGCTCAAAATTATTGTCAACTCTATGCGACCTTACTAATGTTGCCATATTAAAATTACTCCTAGTCATGGGTACGAATTTAGGAAAAAATCTACCTATAAATATATTATTGTCACACCATTTTAAAGTTTGTAGGATATCTAAAGTCTTCTATAAAATGAACTATTCGATTAATTTTATATTTACATATTTTTATAATGATATTAATCCTTATTTCTGTAATTAATTTTAGCCAAATACCTAAATATAGTAATAACCAAATGTATTTATTATTTTAAACGTTGCTTTCCATTAGTACATAGCTCTTTACTTGTGTACTTGTACTAATGTATGATAATAAATGAATTATAATAAAACCAAGTTACCTATGTAGGTGGCAAAAAATAGTACTATTTGAAATCGCTACAAAATGACAATATTTAAACTGTATTACGAAGAAACTAGCGACGTTGTCAGCTGCATAGTTAACTTGGTTTTTGGTACTGTAGTAAAGGATTTGTACTTGTTTTTACTGAAGGTATATGCGAAAAATTTAATGGCCTATTCGACATCACAATATTAGGTAATTATTTGAAATAACTATATATCTAAATTACTGATTACGAATTCCTGTACTCGCGATTATAAATACAATGGGGCCTGTTTTTGCTCACCAAATGGTGCCAGTGTGAACGTCTCGTTCTTCATCCAATAGTGAATTAGTTAGTGTCATATTGTTGGACGTTCAACATTTGACAGCTGCTGTAATTGGATAAAAAATACCTTCTTACATTTGCGCCGTCTGGTGAGGAAAAAAATGTTAGCCCCATTGCATAGTTTTAGTGTTACCCCGCTTAGACGAATTCTTTATAAATAAACCTATACCCTATATTAGAACTATAGCTTAGACCATGAGTTACTTAAAGAAAAGTGATATAAATAATAGTTTTCATTTCAGAAAAATGTTTTAAGTAAATAAAATGGTTTGTTTTTATTTAATTTCTCGTTTTATTTTTAACTACAGCATTAAGACATTTTGTTGCATTTCTCAAATATTTTTGTAGAAGTGTTTTTTGAAGTGGCCCTATCCTCCCGTCCTATGTGAAGCAGGAGAGCAGAGAGGAGTGACAGACTCTTACAGGTTAAAAGCTACCCCAGTTCAACTCCTGCTTGGAGCCGGGTCCGTAGGTATGTGTAGACGACCTTGCTCTCAACCCCGGTTCCCGAGTGACTTGAAAGTAGGTCCTCAATTTGGTACCTACATAGAAAGGAAGGATAATATAAATAATACAAAATAGAGTTTTAAGTCAATGTAATACCATCGCAAAACATTGAAGTTTAGGCACTGTCACACGAAAAAAAAATAAGAGCACGCTACTCAGAATCACATTGGCCAAAATGAAAAAAAAAGTACACAAATCACAGTTGGTTTAAACTTTAAAAATAACGCTATATAATTTTACACTTAACATTTTTACAATTTAAAATGGCCGCATGACGTCTTGGGAGCGAACGGCTGGAATTTTAAATACAAAGATAGGTCTATTGCTGAGTTGCAGTGAGGCTCGGAGGCCGGCAGCCAGTTGTCGCGGCAAGCCCATTAATGGCGGGCTTTCGCGCCATGATGTGCGTCGCAAATACCAAGATGGCGCCGGCGTGCAAGCTAGTGTCAAATCCAGCCAACTTCTTTCCGCTTCAAACTTAGTTCTAAATCATTAGAATTATATTGTATTAGATACCTACTTCTAATGTGTCATCTATCTTTAGGTTTTTTTTTTAAGGGGGGAAAATCATCGAAGACTGCTCCCGCCTGGGTGAGGCGGAAGGGAGTGTCAGACTCTGACTGACTAAAAACCACCCCGTTCCTTCTCCTGCACGTCGAGCCGGAGCCCCAGTTACCCATTAATACCTGTATAACATTTACAGATACCCCTAGTACTTTACAAAAAAACTTCAACTGTTTATTTGATTTCTGACTAAATTCTACCTAATATTCTGTTCCTACAGAATAATATATTACTAAGATTAGAAACTATTTAATATTCTGTAATGTAAGGATGCACTTATCTAAAATATAATAGATATTTATGTAATGAAATAATATTAGTGATTAGCACTTGACTAGGTGCACCTCTAATAACAGACGTAGGTCTGGATTACCTAAGATAACTTAAGGTGTCCAATAACTTCCTATTTAATACAGGAAACAGAATACATAGGTCAAACCTAAACACACCAAGTGTGTCACAGTTTTATAGTTTATTCAAAGCACTCACTTCTCTAGTTCTCTCTCCTTTTCTTTGTCCTTGCTACGTTTCGGTTTCCGAGTGGGCGTCGTCGCTCTAAACCTATAGTATTTCGGCATCTTTCAATATAAATTTTGCAAAAAATGTTACGCGAACATACATACACAATGATCCCAAAATGACATTACAAATCTGACATACCAAGTTAGTGGCTTTTTTATTGGTTTACCTCTGGCCAGGATGAATGAAAACCTTTTTGCAATTATTTTATCTGTGCCAACCTACTCAAAATGAGAGTATTGAAAAAAAATTTAATGTCACACCTACAGTTATGGCGTAGGAGTTTTGTTTTTATATATTTTTTGAAATATCTTTTTACATTTACATATTTTACATATCTTTTTAGATACTTTACGTTACAAGCCTAGTGAAAAATATGGCTAGCTTTTCACTCCGTCTACTGACTATATTCTTATTCGCTGCACTCGTGCTGAACATTTCCAATTATTATTTTATAAAAAGGTATAACCCTCGCCCGGATTTATTCCGATATGTCTACACCAAGTTGCCAAAGAATGCTAGGTATGTACGTACGTACGTGCGTTTATCTTTATTTTTAATTGTGGTTTAACAAATTATTCATTTATTTGGTCATTCAGATTTTCCATGATTCCTTTTTTTGAGGGGAGAAAGTCATCTAATGACTTCTCCCACCCTGGGTGAGATGGGAGCGGGAGGGAGGACTCTTAAATGAGTAAAAACCACCCCATTCCTACTCCTGCTTCGAGCAGGAGCCCCGGCAACAGCTCCACTGGGCCCCATCTGTGGTGGTCTGATGGCTATTTAAGGCGCGCGCAGAATACGACGCGCCGTACCTACTACGGCGGTTTACGGGAATAAAAAGTACATAGTAGAAACACATACTTATTGCGAATCTACATGTTGCACAATATTGGGTTGGCTTTACCTGTCTGTTACCCCATTTCCTGGGTTGTCTAACTATCATCAAGTGCTTACCCAAATTTTCTTATACTCTTACAGTGGAATTTTAGCCCGTCGTTCCATCAATGTAAGTCGCTGGGCCCCGCAATTGGAATGCGATGATACGGCTTCCTCTTCAAAAACGCAAAACCCCAAAGTTTATGACACAGAAAATTCAGATGCGAGCCCGAGTGCAGCCCCGAGCTCTGTTTATTCTATGACGTTCGAAAAAACTTTGCAAACCGCTTCTGAAGCAGTTATGCAGAACTGTCCTGAAATGCCTCCTGATCTTGGTGAGGATTTTCAAATATTACCCGCATTACATCGAGACGCGCGGCCGCGCTTCAGCCAAGTTCAGCAAACATTATAATATCATTAGTTACTTAACCTCACCTATAACTTATTACGTAGCTTTAAAGTTTAATGTTGCTATATCTTCATATTCGACGAGTTTTTATAGTTATGAAAGACAGGCCGCCGTTTCACGCAATAAAATACTGACATCCAGTCACTCTGTTCCAACCCCAAAAATAATGAAGAACGGGCCAAAAGAAATGGTGCTACAATCCCCACGCTTGGCGGATGGTTAGGGAATCGCTGTTGCGGCAGCCCGCACTTGTGTGGCTGGTACAGTGTAGCCAGCACAGAAATATTAAAAACAGCACATCTCTTCTTATTCTGTAAGATGAGGCAAAATGTTCAGAACGTTGCAATTATAACAATATATGCCTTTTTTAATTTAACAACTAGGTATTATCAATCCCCAGGTCCTGAACTAGGTCGATCGCTTGATGCTAAACGCTTTATTGAAGACATAATTAATGATGTGCGACCAGGCGGTATCTATCAGCCGGAAAACTGCAAGTCTTTGCAAAGTGTGGCTGTGATTATACCTTACAGGTAAAGGCAGTTCTCTTAGACACCTGTTGATGAAATTTGAACCTGACGTTGTCAATTATCACTACATGTATAAAACAAAGTCGCTATCCGTTGTCTGTCTGTCCCTATGTAGGTATGTTTTGGTGCGGTTTTTTTTTAATAAACGGAGTAATTCTTAAGGAAGGTTTATATGTGTAATACATGCATATTGTACCCGTGCGAAGCCGGGGCGGGTCGCTAGAGTTTTTAATAAATTTTAACTAGGTACGTAACCGGTAGCGACTTAATTTATTCGCTGCTTGATTAAAGCACAAATTGACTTTCGAACCGAACCGTCACCGTAGTTCTGCCGTCGTCCAGTGGTATCCATTGAAAATGTGCGATGGACCGCTGTACACATTATCGAATATGGTCCGAAGCGGACAAAAATAACGGTTCGGTTCGATCGTCTATTCGTGCCTTTATAAGGGCTCACTGTAACATATTATGTAGGTATCTACATCGGCAACACCAGAGGCATTAAAGTAAAGGTGCGATTTTCTGCCTTTGTGGATATGGTTGAAAGTAATTTTCGATCAGACTGATATTTATTTTTGCTTTTTAACAGAGGCTGCAAAGGTTACCTCAATGTATTTATGAATGTTTTACATCCGTTTCTAATAAAACAACAACTGGATTACCGAATATTTGTGGTTGAGCAAAGTGAGTAGACTTTTCTTTATCTTTTTTTTTAGTTATTACAAGATCTACCTACATAACATTACATCACGCCTTTTATCTCCGAAAGGGTAGACAGAGGTACGGTACGTGCTACCGTAAGACTACTATCGGTTGCGCAGGTTGCGCTGCAGCGCTTATACACACATGCACACGCACATTTTTATCCGTGTGCGTACGTGTGTGTGTGTTTATGCGTAAGCACGCGCGTTTTTATGCACATTAATATGAAATTACTTACGCATTGCCGTGTGAACATCACACGCGGTGGCAGTGGACTTTTGATCGTTGACTATGTATTTTGCCACTTAATGCCACTGTAATTACAGTGAAACTTGGTTAAGTGGGACCTGGATAAGTGAGAAACCTACATAACTGGAACTCATGCTGAGGTCCCAACACTTTGGCACTGAATTACCTCTGTTAGTGGGACGAGATAAACCTCTATATCTGGGATTTGTTCTTTCGATTTATCATCATAGTTACCTCTATAACTGAGACAGCAAGTAAATTTTGTATGCATAAACCTCTGTAACTGAGATAACATTGTTTGTTTACTCATTCATATTCTACCCACAAATTCCATACGTAATTCTAAGTTCACCTCTATTAATGGAACCCTCTGTAAATGAGACAGATATTTATTTATACCTGTATATCTGAGACACTGGGTAAGTGGAATACCTCTATAAGTGAAACGACATTGCAGGTCCCTTGATGACTCACTTAACCAGGTTTCACTGTGTAATGTAACACCCACTTTTCACTATTTACGTTATAAGTCGCATGAAATTGGGGATAAACCTATTGCTACCGGGCACTATTTGCGACTCCGTGCTACAGCTGTGATTTGATTTTTTTAAAACACAGTTATACCTACTTTACCTGACCTGGCAACTTGCGAATAATCGGCCAACGAGGCAGTCAAGATCTACCTATTTAAGAATTCTTATATTATTAGTATTATTAAAGAGATGAATGAAAGAAACCCAAAGAGAATAATCACTACGTTTTATACCTACCTACCTAGCTATAACATTTTCTTTTTCGCTAGTTTTGTATACTACAAAACTCTTATAGGGACATAATAGAAGCTGGGCCAATGCACAATTTAGGATTATGGGCACACTGTAAGTACCTACTGAGTACTAAGCACGAATAACTATCGCATTCGTAATGTGTAAATAAAAAAAAAAAAAAATCAGTGCAGTGCGAAGCACGCTCATATACGGTCGTGTTTACATTTACAATACTCGCGAAACGCGCGGCACTCGCCGCTGCTTGATTAAGTATGAGTACCCAACCACTCATAGCCAACGAGTTGCTGGTATTTATTCAGCATGCCATCGACACGATGGTTGAGGTTAGCATCTTGCAAATCTGCAAATGTAACTTCAAGGAGGAAGACATATGTAGCGGCAAAAGGTTGCTATTCCAATGTCTTGGAAAACTGGACGAGATGCCAGCTCGCCGAAGAGACGGAACGGAGAAAAGCGTGCAAGACATTATCACCTTGCTGAAGGTGACAGATCCTGACGACGTGCCTGCATTCGTGGCATAGGACTTGCACAAGTTGCCCCCTGTCACCTTTGATCACGTCGATGTTACCAGGTTACTCAAGGACATCATATCCTTGAAAACAAGCCTGGCCGAGGTACAGTCCAAGCTAATGTCATCAGAGAACACCATCGGAGAACTTCGGGCGGAATTAATAGCATTACGCAACACTGTTGCTGGAAGTGGCTCACCGACACCGAGCACCGACAGTGCTAACATGTGCCGCGGTGCAGCTAATGCATCGGTCGGCAGTTTTGAGTCGGCGACGGCGCATGCATCGCCACGTGCACGCGCTGCAGTGAGTCATCCCGCCGAACGGCTAGCGCCTCCGGCACAGGCTACGACACGTGTGAGTACTTCAACCCCCAATCGTGTTTACGCTGCCATAGCTGCAAAAGGGGATAAGCAGGTCCAACAAAGCAAAAATCCTCACGCGGATCTGCATCAGGAGGTTCCTAAAAAGAACCAGAACGACAAGGAAGGCTTTACCCTAGTCGAAAGAAAGAAGAAGAGGCAGCCTACTTGCCGCAATCAGTGCGGTACCGCATTGACAGGACACAATTATCTACTGCGACCTGCTGTACCAGCCACGCTGCTCTACGTGTCCCGCCTACATGACTCCACAAAGGTTGATTGAGATTGTGGAGTTCATCAAGATCAAGGCAAAGCTTCATCTGAAGGTTGAGCAACTGCACTCGCTACACAGAGTGGACTTCAAGTCTTTTGTAGTCAGGGTGCCGACTGAACATCTGCCAACCTTAATGAAAGAGGAGTTTTGGCCGCGAGGAATAGTCTTCCGACGGTTCCGAGGTCGGCTACCGGACTCTGTGCGACACACGACGCCGTCTATTCGTGTGACCTAGTTATTAAGTACTTATTGAGTAATTATTTTGTTTGTAATGTATGTATAGTTTTTATAAATCTTTAATGTATTAGTTTATAGTATTCGATATATCCCCCGCGCGGCGGTCGGGGGTGATGTACCCCCGACCGCCGCGCGGGTTGGACGTCTCGACCGTGTACTAAACAAACAAAAACCGTCTTATCTTGAAATTTTATGTTTTGAAACGCGTCAACGTTACCCGTGGTAGTGTAATAAAAAATAGCGATAAGCTGCAGCACAGGATTGTCAAGTGTTTGTTATATGATAAAGTGGTACGCTTTCAAAAGAGTACCTTGAAATTAAAGCGTACCTTCACGAAATATTCACGATGACAAAGTGTGGTGGTTGTGGACAGTTTATGTCGGGTGAAGTGGCAAAGTGCCATAGGTGCAGTGGTGTGTACCACCGGCGGTGTGTTGCTTTGCCTCGGACTGGGGTCATAGCTGCTACATGGCAATGCCCGGAGTGCAAGAAAAATTTGGCGACGGATAACAAGGCCGAAACACCCGTGAGGGGCCGTCCCATGGATCTCCCTGCGCCTGAGCACCCAAGTAGTGGAGACCTTACTAGCGCCGGCCGATTTCTCCCTGAAACCACCGAGGACTTGACAAGGGATATTATGGCAGAATTGAGGACCTTCAGGGACAATCTAAGGTCGATAAATAAAGACATGCAGCTGTTTAGGGCTGACATTGCCGATATCCGTTCGACCCTGAGGGACTGCCAGGAGAATGTGGTCAGGCTTGAGGATCGAATGGTCGTCCTGGAAGGTCGACAATCTCCTGCACCACAGGACTTGGGTGTGAATGACGTCATCATACAACTAAAACAGGACCTAAATGACCGTGACCAGGATCTTTTGTGTAATGACGTCGAAATCGCTAATCTGCCTGAAACCAACGGCGAGAATCCTGTGCACCTCACTGTGCAGATCGGCCTAAAGTTGGGTGTAAAGCTGGATGAGCGTGATATCGTCAGCGCCGAACGCGTCGGGGCGCGCCGTCTGGTTGCGACGGATGCCGCGGGACCGGCTCCTCGCCCTCGACTACTCGCTGTGCGCCTCGCGCGCCGAGATCTGCGTGAAGGGGTGCTAGGCAGTGCGAGGGCCCGCCGCGGTGTTACGACGGAGGGTCTAGGCCTACCTGCCCCCTCACAGCCGTTTTATGTTAACGAGCGTCTTACCACACAAAACCGTTTGTTATTTCGGAAGGCGCGTGAAGCTGGTCAGCATTATGGCTGGAAGTTCGTGTGGACCAGGCGGGGTCGTATTCTCGCGCGTAACAAACCCGGCGACAAGGCGCATGTTATTCGGTACGAGACGGATGTCGATCGTGTCTTTGGCCCTCAACAACAACAGAAACAGTAGTGAAGATTGTCTGAGTTTTAGTTTAGATTGGTATACAACTTGTTTATATTACCTTAGTGGCTACTTATTTTTTGTGCCAATTCTGTTTTATTTCCTATCCTGTTGCAACATATATTTCTATACATTTGCACTTTGTCGGGTACTCATTAAAAATGTTTCTTTGTTTACCTCTGACTGTATAAAATTTTTGTTACTGACGTTGTCGGGTATTTATTGCTGTGTCTGTGGTGTAAGAGTGTGGGTCATCGGAGCTGGCGATCATTGTTCATTGAACATTATTTATGTCCGGTACATATACAACCATTTTCACTGCACAAATTATATTTACATAAACTTGCTATCACCCATATTATACTTATATACTTGTATTTTAAGAAGAGTACATATATGCGAAACTATCACATCTGCCGAATTGCGATCACATATCTTCCATGTTAGCACTCCACTCAATAATGAAATAAAAGTAAACATAATTATCGTGATGTGTGTGGCCGGTGGTGTGTGTTTTGTTTACATCCATATTAAAATTATTTTTAAATAAATGTCTCCGCATTTAAGTGATTTTAGCGTAGGATTCCTGAACGCGGGCTCCTTGGGTACGAACCATGATGATTTTATTGCAGTAGTGGAGAAGTACTGTTTTGATATAATGGCAATTAACGAAACTTGGTTGCGTCCAGGGGAGGATGGCCGTGCGCCGTCTGTGCCCGGCTATCGACTGCGTCATGTGCCGCGACCGGCGAGTGTGCGCTCGGGTCGGGGTGGGGGGGTTGGCTTCTACATTAAACGAGGTTTAAATGTGCGTACGCTGACCTGCCCTGTTGATCCTGCTTATGGCGCGGTCGAGCAGATGTGGCTCTCATTGTCTGTTGGTGGCAAGAGAGTCGCGATTGGTACGGCATATCGGCCGCCGTGGCTGGATCTGAACCTGTTTCTCGATGCTTTGACTGATAGCATAACAACGTTGAGAACAATTGATTGCGTTTTACTACTGGGGGATTTTAACGTTAACCTTCTCAATCACAATGATGCGAAAACACAGAGGCTGTCGGAATTCCTGCATAGTCTGGGATTGTCGCAGCTGGTTGTCGATCCTACACATTTCACGGATACTAGCGAATCATTAATCGATCTCGTTTGTACTAACATGCAGGCAAAGCGCGTAGCGGTAGACGCTTTTAAATCTATCTGCGGTCACGCCGTCATTTCGTGCACATTTCAAGTCAAGCGGGAGAAGTTCAAGCCTTATGTAATCAAATATAGGCCCATTCGGGATATCTCTTTGGAAACATTTCAGAGAGATTTATCTGCTTTGGACTGGAATTATGTGAGTAATTTAAACACTGTAAACGACAAAGTTAACGCATTGTGTACAAATATTACCGCAGTATTCGACGTCCATGCACCGATTAAATTGTGTACTATCAGGGAAGCATCATACCCTTGGGTAACAGACAATATAAAACTTATGATGCGTTTGCGGGACCAAGTGTTAGCTAACTATCTGAAAACGAGGTTAGAGTGTAAAAAAATATATTATAAACAATTAAAGTCCCTTGTAACAACCTCCTTATACTACGAAAAGGCCGCCTATTTCAAATATAATATTAACAGTCAAAAACATAACCCTAAAGCTCTGTGGAAAAACATTAAGGCTTCACTTCTACCACGCAAACAACCACAAGACTTGCCATTTTATTTTAATGATCCTCACAAAATTAACTGCCACTTTCTCGATGTACCTGGTAACCCAAGAAGTGATATTTCAACCTTGACATTCTACGAATTTCATAGGTATGGCGACGCTGTTTTTTCATTGTTGCCGGTGGGACGGGAGGTTATTTCTAAGATAGTTCTTAGTTTAAAATCCAATGCGGAAGGCAGTGACAACATAAATTTAAACATGCTTAATTTGACTTTACCTCATATATTAAATAATCTTACTGATATTGTAAACACATCCATTCAGGCCTCAACATTTCCTAATATATGGAAGATAGCAACTGTTAGACCGCTACCTAAGATACCTAACCCAACCGTTCTAAAGGATCTGCGACCTATCAGCATTCTTCCGTGTCTGTCAAAGGTTATGGAGAGAGTGGCCTGTGATCAAATGACGGATTTCCTTGAGAGGAACGGTATACTCCCTGCTCTGCAGTCTGGCTTCAGGAAGCAGCGTAGTACTGCTACCGCCTTGCTTGACGTAACGGACAGTATTTTGTTTGCTCAAGACCAGGGTATGTGCACAGTGCTCGTGCTATTGGACTTCTCCCGCGCGTTTGACTGTATCAGTGTCCCCCTATTGCTGTCTAAGTTGACATACTATGGATTCGACCATAAAACCGTCTTGTGGTTCCACAGCTATCTGAATGACCGGCGGCAGCGTGTAGTTTTGCAGTCGAATAGCGGAAATACTCTCTCATCTGATCTTGCCTCGGTGAGAAGGGGTGTGCCCCAGGGATCCATTTTGGGGCCCGTATTGTTTACATTATACTGTGCGGATTTAACTAAATGCCTAAAGAATAGTGGATATCACATTTATGCAGACGATGTGCAATTATATGTCTCTTTTCGGACGAACGAATATCACACCGCAATTAACGGCTTAAATCAAGACCTTAATAGAATTGTGAAATGGTCAGAAGAGAACTCGCTGGTATTAAACCCTGCAAAAACCAAATATATGTTGTTTGGTAGCCGGGTCAGCCTGAGTTCTTTGCCTGACTTAAATGTAAAATTAATGGGGGAGTCGATTGAGAGGGTTGAAGGGGCGCGAAACCTGGGATTATATATGGATAGTGGTCTTAGGTACGAGAAACACATTGCTGAATCGGTCCGTAACTGTTTCTACCGCTTGTCTATTCTATACAAGATACGACCGTATTTGTCTGAGGAACTGCGGATACAACTTGTAGAGTCCCTAGTTTTATCAAAGTTGAATTATGCCGATACCGTTTATGGCCCTCGTCTACTGTCACGTACGGAGAGGCTCATTCAAAGGGTCCAAAACGCCTGTGCTCGCTTTTGCTTTGCGATTCCGAGGAGAAGTCATGTCACTCCGTATCTAAACCAGCATTTGATTTTAAAAATTAAATCAAGACGGAAATTACATCTGGCATGTCTTATGTTCGGAGTCGTGAAGCGGAGGGAACCTTTGTACTTGTATGACAGGCTTAACTGGGTGTCAAGTGGAAGAGATTGCAAACTTAGGCAGTGCACCCGCCCACTGTCCATACCGAAGCATAGAACATCAGGCTTTCGGGGTAGCTTCCGATATGCCGCATCGAAAGTGTGGAATAACCTGCCTCCACCTGTCAGGTCTCTCAACGCCATTGGTACTTTTAGAACACACGTACGTCGATATTTGATGGACGCACAGAGAAAGATAGGAATGGCGATTGCCAACATATCATTAATATAACTGTTTGGCTGGGAAGTGTGTCTACTTCAATGTCACTGGTTCCATCTCGACTGGGCGCCGCAGCTGTGCTCGGTCTCGTGTGTGCTCGATATTACTCACTGGTGCCTGTCACATCACATCACATCACATCACAACACAATTGGTTACATTCACATGTGTTCAGTGGTGGCCGGCGTATGGCGTGGTTTCGCAGTTTTGCCTGCTTGCTATCGCCATCCCATGGCATGACTATGCGTTCGTTGGGGTGGCGGGGGCAGCAGGTTGCTCTAATTCACTTTGTTTTTTATTTTATTATTTTAACCTTTTTTTTTTTTTTTGGATATTGGTAGGTTGCATTTAACTCCACGTTTTTTAAATTTGCTTTATTGTTTTTACCTCTATATATTTGTTTTGTTTTGTGCATTTTATTTTGTATTTTTGGGGAAAATTGTTTTATGTTTATCGTTGTCTGATTGGTGACTTGTTCGTCCGCGAGTCACTTCGTCGTCGGGGCCAGTAGAATACCAGCGCAAGGCCCTGTCTTGCACATGCTGAACTGGTCCCATTTCACCGCAGACTTGGGACCCATGACTGGGACATTAGTAGATATATTTTGTAAATTCATTACTTATTAAACTTATGTGTAAAATCTGTATGTGTCACCTGTTTTTTAGCGTGTGAAATAAAGTCTTTCTTTCTTTCTTTCTTTCTTTCTTTATATGGGTCTGTGATGCCTGAAATAAATAAATAAATAAATAAATAAATAAATAAATAAAAAAAAAATGCAATAAAATCGAGCGCATTCGGCAGCTGGTGGCTTATTCTTGAATCCAATTCCGATCGATCGACATTGGTATTGTGAAATTTCGTACTCTCGAGTCGCAACACTAGCGCCCATTGCATCCGTATTGCGTGGATAAATAATGAAGATAAAGATAAAGATAAAGATAATTTATTTGCATAAACATGTGTCATTCATACAAAAGCATGCAAGATGTTAATTGTTTAAAATCAGTGTCCAATACATGTTTTGCCCTTAGGGGCGTACAAATTCAATTTATAATAATTACAATTCATATTAAAATGTCAAAAAAGTATTATTAAGTATTATTACGGTCTACATTTATTAATACAGTGTCAAAAAGTAGTGTCAGCCAGAAAGTCATTCAAACAGTAGTAACACTTTTCTGCTAGTAAGCGTCTCATTTTTATCTTAAACATATTGGTGTTTAAACATTTATAATCCTGTGGAATTTTATTATAAATTATTGGCGCCATACAAAAAACGTTTTTGTGCATAAGAGTAGCCCTAGCGGATTTCAGGCGAAGTCTGCTGTTATCCCGTCTATTCCGAGGCACAGTGTCAGACAGACGTGGGAAAAGATCAGGATTCGTTTTTACGAAAGTCGCAGTTTCAAGAATATAAAGAGATGGTAGAGTTAGTATTTTATATTTTTTAAAGATAGGCATACAGCTCTCTGTTGACTTTAGGTTAAACATGGCCCTAAGGCATCTTTTTTGGGACTTGAATGCAATTTCTTTGTCTGTAGAATTACCCCAGAAAATTACACTGTAACGCAACACTGATGCAGCCAATCCATAATACGCTGTCACTAGAGCGTCTGGATTAAGCATTGGTGCAAGTTTGTATAGTGCATACGCAGATGAGTTTAGTCTCTTGCTTAAATTCTCAATGTGATGTTTCCAATTCAATTTCTTGTCAATTATTATACCGAGAAATTTTGTGGATTCAACTTCATTGATTATTGTGTCATTGTAGGCAACATTTACATTTGATTTAGATTGGTCTCGTTGGCTGAAATGGATAATGTTTGTCTTATTCAAATTAATTTTTAAATTGTTTCTATCTAACCAAGTGATTATTGATGTCAAGGAGTTATTAATGTCAGATTCATATGTCAAAATATTTTTACATTCTATGGTCATTGTACTGTCATCGGCAAATAGAGTTATAGGGTAGTCAATAATTTTAGGCAGGTCATTTATGTATAAAATAAATAACAATGGCCCTAATACACTGCCCTGTGGAACACCGTATAGAGGAGAGAGTTCGTCTGATACGAAAATTTCCTCTTTTTTTGTTTTTACATTAATCCTAGTAATTTCTGTGTATTGTTTTCTATTGCTTACATACGATTGAATAAGATTCAAAATATTTCCGCGTATTCCGTAAGCCTCCAGTTTCTGCAATAGGATTCTGTGATCAACGTAGTCAAAAGCTTGTGTCATATCACAAAACACAGCCGATACCGGGATTTTCTTGTCGACGCTAACCATTATTTTGCTTAAAAAATCATAGATGGCCATATTTATAGTCTTATTTTCCCTGAAACCCTTCTGTTCGTTGCATAGGATTTGTTTTTTTTCTATAAAGGAATAAAGTTCTTTATATATGTATTTTTCGACTATTTTGGATATGATAGGAATAAGGGATATTGGTCTATAGTTCTCCCTATCTTCTCTGCTATTTTTCCTTTTAAATATTGGTTTTACCACTGATATCTTCAAGGCATCTGGGTATATACCTGAGCTTATACACAAGTTGATAAAGTAGCTTAGGTGGACATCTATGGTTTCTGAGACATATTTTATGACTTTTGTAGAGATTTCATCATAACCTACACTATTTGATGATTTTGAGTATTTTATAATCTTATTTACATCTATCGGTGTAGATGGTGCGACAAAGATTGAATCTTTACTGCTTTTGATGAGAGATTTTACATTTTGCCCGGACCCTTGAATGGGTTTGATCTTTTCCACAAAATAACTATTAAATGCGTTGGCTATATCAAGGGGGTCACTAATTGTTACATTATTTACATTAATTTTATTAATGGTTTCTTTAGGGATGTTACATTTTGTATTATTTATTATACTCCAAGTGGTTTTAGATTTATTAGTTGAGGTTCTAATGGAATGATTATGTTGAACACGTCTAGTTAATGTGACAATTTTTTTAAGTTTCTTTGAGTAGGTTTTGAAAATTTCCCTGTTGCAATATGTAGGGTTTAGTCTGTAGCGCCATAATAGCTGTCGTTTTCTCTTACTGCACAATTTAATGCCTCGCGACATCCATCTTGGCTTTTTTGTTAAGTTAACATTAATTATTTTGTGTGGAAAACACAAATCATAAAATAATTTAAAGTAGTCAATAAAAATGTCATATGCTTTGTTTGGATCACTTGTGTCGTATAGATCAGAGAAAGTCAGTTGTTTCAGATATTCATTAAACTTTGTCATATTTTCAATGTTGTAGTCCCGTCGTTTTATACGCCAGTATTTTAAAATACATGTTTTTTTCACGGGAATTTTTAGTATTTGGGCCGTATGGTCAGATAATGCGAACTCCACAACATCTGCTTCGCACGAAGATTTAAAATTATGTGCTACATTGTCTATGCATGTTTGTTTTTGGGTCCTTGTGGGTTGTTTAAAAGCTAATTTTAAGTCAAAGTTTAGTAGCATGTTTTCAAATTCTAGGGTAATTCTATTTTGTTGCAGAACGTTAATGTTAAAGTCACCTGCTAGTATAACATTTTTATATTTTTTTTACATATACTTTGTAATGCTTTTTCTAAAATTTCAAAAAATAACTCGAATCCAATTCGGTTGCTTCATTGGCACCGGCCAATCAGAGTACCGAACGCATACTCGTTTCGAATACTTTAAACGTAAATCAAACTCGTACTAAGGCCTCTGAGCGCCGAACGCGCTCGATTCTATTACGTTACGAATTCGATAGTTATTCGAAATTCGAAAAGTTGCTGTGTTGTTGAGATCTTTGCACAGCCCGAGAACTCAGTCAGATGGCTCGTTAATGAAATAGAGCTGCCTCAAGTCCTATTTAATAAGTAACATAAGTTGTATAAGCTGTAGAACTCCTTTTTAAGTCTAGTAAGTAAAAATCCTCTCTTTACTTTTTTCAAGGTAACAAAACCCAGCTGTTTAACAGAGGGAAGCTAATAAACGTTGGTTTCTTTGAAGCAATCCGGTATAGAAAAGATGGGTACCAATGCATCATCCTTCATGACCCATATATTATACCCACAGATACTAGAAACCTCTATAGATGCAGCTGGTATCCCAGACAGCTTGCTACCTTCGTTGAAAGACCTCAGAAGTAAAGCTCACTCAATATTTTTATTTTTCTCGCCCAAAAGCACATACAGTGTTGCCATATTGTGGATTTTATTAGAAAACTATTTTTGGTAGAAATTAGTGTTTTTAGTGTAACTTTTTAAAGTAAAATAAGTAACGTTTCTTTAGTAAGATTACTACACAAGTTTAATAATTTTGTTAGATTACCTAAATGTCTTTCGAGAACTACCTCTAAATATAGGAATAGTAATGTTTTGAGTGTGGGAGAGCCATGCTTCGGCACGAATGGACCGACTCGACCGAAGCGATACCACAGCCTCATAGAAAACCGACGTGAAGCAACGCTTGCGTTGTGTTTCGTCGTGTGAGTGAGGTTACCGGAGGCCCAATTACCCTCCCCTTCCACAATCTACCCAATCCCTGAAACCCCAACGATACTCAAACTCCTAATCCCCCAAAAGGCCGGTAACGCACTTGTAACGCCTCTGGTGTTCCGGGTGTCCATGGGCGGCGCCGATTGCGCTTACCATCAGGTGATCCATCTGCCGTCTGCCATAAAAAAACAAAATGTGTGTCAGGCGCCGATCTGCCAGTATCTCACCTAGACAAAGTAGCTAAGTAATATTCTGTTTATTCTAACATTTATATTATATACCACGACAGTGGCAAAAAAAGAACATAGCCCACCAGATGGTGAGCGGTTACCATGGCCTATGTACGCTTGCAATACTTAGGGCATTACATGCACCTTGCCGACCCTTGAAAAACCTATTTAGGGAGTAAATAGGTTTTCTTCAAGAACCTCATGTTGTAGCCTACTAAGAAAACCAAGGCAGGGAGTTCACAATCGGAGGGTCCGATACCCTTATCTTATTCATATTTTCACTTCCCAGGCCTCCTTATATGCCAGTACTTGGAGGCGCAGTTGCAATAACTCCGCAGCAATTTGTTAAGTTAAATGGATTTTCGAATAACTACTGGGGTAATGATGCAGACTATTACGATTTGCACTACAGGTAACCCAATTTTCAGATAAGTACATACTAATATTTCATTGTCCGCATACCTCATCATTATTTTTATATTCGTAAAAGTACTAATCATCAATAGATTGTGTCTATGACAGTTCAGTGCTGGACGAAGAACCTTCGTAATTATGAGGGTTGGTCATAATCTATCTTCTATCTATATATATATAATTCAAAGTTGATTGACTGACTTACTGACATAGTGTCAGTCAGTGACATAAAATTTGGCATACGGACGAAGAACCTTCATAATTATGAGGGTTGGTCATAATCTATCTTCTATCTATAGCCATAAATCCCCAAGCGGTCACCGGTGACCGCTTGGGGGGGATTTATGACACTAACATTACATTATAGACCTTATTTCTAATGTTTAGAGAATACTTTTGTATGACCAAATTTAGGGGATGGATATCAACGGGATAATTCAAAGGTTGACTGACTGACTGACATATTGTCAGTCAATCTGACATAGTGTCAGTCAGTGACATAAAATTTAGCATACAGATAGATGTTATGACGTAAGCATCCGCTGTGAAAGGATTTTGATAATTTCCACCCCAAGGGCGTAAAATAGGGGATGAAAGTTTGTATGAGTCTTTGTCAGCTTTAAACCGATCGGGTTGAAATTTGGCATGCAGATAGATGTTATGACGTAAGCATCCGCTGTGAAAGGATTTTGATAATTTCCACCCCAAGGGCGTAAAATAGGGGATGAAAGTTTGTATGAGTCTTTGTCAGCTTTAAACCGATCGGGTTGAAATTTGGCATGCAGATAGATGTTATAACGTAGGCATCCGCTGTGAAAGGATTTTGATAATTCCCACCCCCAAGTGGGTAAAATAGGGGATGAAAGTTTGTATGAGACTTTGTCAGTTTTAAACCGATCAGGTTGAAATTTGGCATGCAGATAGATGTTAAAACGTAAGCATCTTCTAAGAAAGAATTTTGATCATTTTCACTCCCAAGAGGGTAAAATAGGGGGTGAAAGTTCGTATGGAACTTTGTCAATTATAAAACGATCTGGTTGAAATTCGGCGTGCCGATAGATATTTTGACGTAAACATCCTCTAAGAAAGGATTTTGATCATTTCCACCCCCCAAGGGGGTAAAATAGGGGTGAAAGTTTGTATGAAACTTTGTCAATTTTACACCGATGGGGATGAAATTCTGCATGAAAGTAGATGTTAAACTCAAACTCAAACTCAAAAGCATTTATTTCAATTAAACCATAATTTATGACGTAGGCATCTCCAAGTAAGGATTTTGATCATTTCCACCTCCAATGGGATAATGTAGGGGATGAAAGTTTGTATGAGGCTTTGTCAGTTTTACACAGATCGGGTTGAAATTCGGCGTTGATCGGGCTGAGACTTTGCATGCATAAAGTTACTATGACATAGGTATCTCCTTAGAAAGGATTTTGATAAATTCCACCCCTAAGGGGATAAAATAGGGAATGATAGTTGGTGTGAAATTGGGAATGAATATTGAATCTAGAATCATTGAATCTTTTTGAAACACATTCGGTAAAACGATGATTTAGGACCTGAGTAACGTATGATAGTTTTTATCACAGAAGTCCCTCGGGAACGGGAACTATGCGTCAATGCTCCAGGACTCTCTATCTTTTAACCACTGAACTTATTTCATAGAGATTCTGTACAACAATAGTCGAAGTTTTTATTACTCAAAACTTACATGGTCGGGCCGGGACTGGTAAGAACCCTGCGGGATTTTTAATTTATTGAAATGACGATAAATCATTTCACAATAGGTAAATCTTAATTGGGCACTGAATTGATTCTGATGAATTCTGTCAGAAGTCATTAATCTACGCGGACGAAGTCGCGGGCAACAGCTAGTATATTATAATCTCCACGCGGACAAGGCTAAAAAGTTTCAGAGGCCTTAGTACGAATTTTTTTACGTTAAAAGTAAACGAAACGAGTAAGCGTTCGGCGCTCTGATTGGCTGGCTCCAATGAACCAACCAATCAGAGCGGCGAATGCAGTCTCGTTTCGATTACTTTTAACGTAAAACAAACTGGTACTAAGGCCTCAGGTTTGACAAAAAGCGCTACGTTCCGGCAGGTCTTAATTAAATGTGTATTCTGACTTCTGAGTGTTGTAGTTCCCTACAACACTCAGAATAGGAAACGTGACTAATTTATTCTAATCTCCTGTCACCACGACACACGTACCTACGCTATATTAACTTATCAACACATATGTAGTATAATTCGATCGCATTTCAGGATAAACACTTCGAACTATCACGTCGAAAATAGTGTCCCGTTGTTTGGTAAATACAAGACTTTACGAAAAGGTTTAGCTTTGTGGCAAAAGTAAGTTCTTTATTGGTGGAAGTAATTTTTTATAATAACTATCGTGAGACATACTTTATTAACTAAAATCGCGGGTTACTCACGTGAATATACTGAGCGACCTAATATACAAGTGAGCTGCGCGACGTCGCCGCGACCGCGCACGCTGCTCATGAGGAAGAACCCCTCTGTGGTTCGAAACTAGTAGAGCTTTTCTCAATATATTCACGTGAGTAACCCGCGATTTTAGTTATGGTGGAAGTAATTTATTATAAATAATAAGGCTTTTCAGATATAACGACTTGTTGTATAAATTAAATGATCGAATTTCTCCTCAGGTCTACTCTTCTAGCAAGGACGCTATCAGAATACTTACAGGATGGACTAACATCTTTGAAATATACAGTAGACAGTGTGGAACTCAAACGGTTATTTACATATTTCCAAGTAAACATCGATGCTGGAGCTAACGGTATTACAGAAAGGATGACCAAAGAATACGATAAACGCTTGAATTTAAGCACCATGAAAGTCTCATCGATGAAGTAGTTCGGATGTAAATAAACGAAATGCCTAAAAATTAGAATGTTTTAATTTAGTGTAGTTAAAGGAAGAAACTTATAATCAAGGTATTTTCGACTGACTTGTTGATCGAGTGGTCGCAAGTGCGACTGCCGGGCAAAAGGTTTCGGGTTCGATTCCCGGGTCGGGCAAAGTATTACTGGGTTTTTTAAACATTCTCAGTAGTAGCACGGAGCCTGGAACTGTGCCTGTTATATGGCAATAGGCTCACCCCCTATTACATAGGACTCATAACATACATAAATAGTGAAAAGTGGGTGTTACATTGTACAGTGGCATAATGTGCACGTCTGCCTACGTTATGTTATTGGTATTTTTTAGAGTAAGAGTATTTTGTAAGAGTGAGATAAACCGGCTGACGGATAACCTGATGGCAAGCAATCGGCGTCGCCGATGGGTACCCGAATCCCTGAGGCATTACGAGTGCGTTGCCAGTATTTTAGGGGTTAGGAGTCTGAGGATTGTTGAGGATTCAGGGATTGAAAAGATTGGGGAGGGGTGATTGGGCCTAAGTGAAATATAGATATGTATGAAATAGTTTTGGAAGCAGCCGTGAGTGATATTTTTAGTACAATCTTCAGAGATCTAAGGAGTAGGAACTGAGTAGATATATTATAAGTACTAACGGTTAACCACCAAGTCAGTTACAAGTGGCACAGTAGCACCAAATGAGGCAAACGTTGAACTTATTATACAGGGTATCCGGTAATTAATGGATAACCTTGAAATGTCTTACATTACAACTTTATGCGAAAAGATTTTTCTATAGTCAGAGTTTCGAACTTTGCTTAAAAAATGTTTTCTGCATATTTTTCAAAAATATATTAGTTTGCGTATACGGTTTTTTAGATATTCATACTATTTATTCTCTACCTATCAGCACAGTTAGTGTATAATAATAAAACCACAAAAAACCTATACAATTCATTCATATTTAGTCATAGTGATCAGGATAGTAAGTAGGAAATAGTAGTAAATAAATAGACATTTCCATAAAAAGATATTATCAGTGTACTATGTAGGTACTTATTATGTTTTGTATTTTTTTCAGGACGGCCATAAGTTGTACTGTAAGACATTTTAACGTTCTCTATTAATTACCGGACTTTTTTTTATATTTGATGATCAGACGTTTTGAATAGGGCTCAATCAATCAATCATTTAATAATTGTTGTTGTAACGGAACTTCGCCTTCGACCAAAAAGTGCCTATAATAAGTATAGGGGAACCTTCGACATATTTTTGACACGTAAGTTTCATGCCAATGGATGATTAACTTTTTTTATTGTCATGATATAAAATTAAAGTAGTATGCAAAGAGGCTGAATACTAATTATTAGCCTATTTGATTAAGGTTCAACGAGAGTTTGAGACTGGCACTGGGAAGGACGTATAATTGTTCTAACCCGGAAATCAACTCGTCCTCGACAGTCGGTGGAACTTCGTGGAGCACTTCCGACGTTTGGCTCCAAAGTTGGCGAGGGCGGGGGCTGCGTTTAAACGCATCCTCCCCAACCTCGGGGGGCCAAACGCCTGCTGCCGGAGGTTGTACGCCGGGGTCGTGCGGTCCATGGCCCTCTACGGCGCCCCTGTTTGGGCGCCGAACTTGTTGCGGCGTCCTGCTCGGACGCTGCTCATGTCACAGAGGGTCATGGCGATCCGAATGATCCGCGGATACCGCACGATCTCTGGGGAGTCGGCGAACCTCCTTGCCGGATTACCGCCGTGGGATCTGGAGGCGAAGGTGCTCGCGCGCGTGTATAACATGCGCGCGGAGGCACGTCGCCGGGGCGAAACTCCGCTGCCGCGCCAAATAAGTGCGTGGCGGGATGAGCTCCGGCGCGATCTCATGGCGGAGTGGCAGCAGCGACTGTCGCAACCGGGGGCTGGGCTCGCTGCCATTGCAGCGGTAAGTCCCCTCTTTGAGGAGTGGCTTGAGAGACGCTACGGCGTCCTCACCTACCGCCTGACGCAGGTCCTCACCGGACATGGAAGTTTCGGGAGGTACCTGTGTCTGATGGGGCGGGAGGAAACGCCCGGGTGTCATCACTGCGAGGACCGCCCTGAGGACACGGTGGAACACACAGTGGGAGAATGCCCTGCGTGGGCTGAGCACCGCCGTGCCCTCAGGGAAGTGATCGGCGATGGCGACCTCTCGCGTCCGGGCCTAGTGCAGGCCATGATGCGGAGCGAGAGGGATTGGGATGCCGTCTCCTCCTTTTGCGAAGCAGTCATGCTAGCTAAGGAGGAGGCGGGACGCGTGAGGCAGCGAAGCGCTGCCTCCTCACGGCCCAGCCATCGCGAAGGACACACTGGGCGTCGGGGATCGCGAGACGATCTCCGGCCACCGTGAGCGCGGGCCTGCGGACGGCGAGCATGGGTGGCTCCCCGTCCGACCAGAAACAGACCCGAGCGTACGGCGCGTCTCGTTCCGCGCGCGCCTCAAAGAGCCATCAGACCACCACAGATGGGGCCCAATAGGGCCGATGCCGATTCGGAGTCGCGGAGAACCTAACGGGTAACCGGGGCTCCGGCTCGACGTGCAGGAGAAGGAACGGGGTGGTTTTTAGTCAGTATGAGTCTGACACTCCCTTCCGCCTCACCCAGGCGGGAGCAGTCATTCGATGATTTTCCCCCCTTAAAAAAAAAAAAACCCGGAAATCAGGGACAGGAACTACGTTAATCTTCTGGGGTCTCTCTGTTTTTTAAACCATTGAACTTATTTGAGTGATATTCGGTACAACAACGCAATGATAGTTTGAGCTCGGAAAATGACGCCTGAGAGCCAACCGCTGTACCTATTTGATTGGAATTCAAACGGAGTTTTAATCTCTATTTCGCCTGGTGGTAAGCGATGATGCGGCCTACGATGGCGCACGTCGTCCCATAAAAGCAACCTATTCACTCGGGCCTTGAAGATACCCAGGTTATCCCTTACCCTTACGGAAAACCCTTCAGGATATACAGACTCTGGTAAAGAATTAACGTGCTACAAAATGTGGCACGCTGTGACGTCACACGATATTTAAAATTAATATATCGTCGAAAGTATTAAATTTTGTAAGAAAAGAAAAAATACGTGTAATTTTAAATTAATCTACCAGACGGACATTAAAACAAAATTTAGGAAATTGCCCTACAATCGGCAAACTTTACACCACTGTGCCTACTCAGTCTGTGTACTGTACTGCGAGTCACTCAATATTCTTTATTTAAGTAGTTTAATAGGCGAACGTTATGATTTAACGTTTATTGCTTATTAAAAACACTGATTGACAAATAAGATGCGTATACAGACTTTAATCAACACAAGAAACTTCTAGAAAGAAAAAAGATGGCGTCGCGACTTAGAGCCGCGGAGGATTTTACAATACGTCCGTACACGTCAGTGGTCGGGGGCTCTCTCTTAGGCTTGAGTAACTCCGGAGCGATTCGTTCCGATGAACTGCTCAAACGCAGTGAACGAACTGAACTATTTCAGTACTGTGCGGAATTATCGTTCCACAGTTCACCCCTCCAGCTCCTGTATAGGTACATTATTTTACTCTGTCGTTCACCGGCTCATTATAATATACGTAGTATCTCTAAGTAGTCTGTGATTATAATCCCGATTCCCGCGATTGTGTGTTTAGGTAGGAACGAGAGCAGCGTTGCCACAAGGTTACTTTTGTAACCTGTTAGGTGATTTTTGAACTGCTTTGGTTACTTTTAGGTTACACGAATGAAAAGGTTACTTTTAATCTTTGACGTTTTTTTCAGAATTTTTAGAATTAAAATTAAAAAAAACGAAGTTGTAAATAGGGTCGATTTTTAAATACTTACGCCTTTTAACATTAAAAATGGGTTTAATAATTCATACATGTGATTAGAGAAAACAAAAAAAAGAAACATAAAAAAATTTTTGTAAATAGAGTCGATTTTTAAAGTGAAAAGTACTTAGGTTTATTAATTCATATGAGTCACTTTAATTGTCAGTCCTAAGCCTGAAAAAAGTATGAAGGGAAATCGAATCTATTTTATAACTTAATTTCATACGTGACGTATCTTATTGTTATAGTTCACAGTTTATGAACGAATAGCTAAACAAGTTCCAAATCCGGACTCGGTCGAAAACATGTCTATTCTACAGTTCATTTCGCTCCAGTAGTACTGACTGACCAGCCTACCAAATCAACTCCGAAGCGAAATGAACTGTGGAACGAGTTCACTTCACGGAACGAGATTTGATGGACTAGATCCATTAAGTTAACGACAATGCCCAAGTCTACTCTCTCTTTCTTCCGCTCGCACCCCCTGCGCTGGCGCGCGGGGTAGCGGGTGGTGGGAAGGGGTGGCCACGAGCGCGCGCCTATTGGCGTCCTGCGTTAAGTTGCCACCACAGATAATAAAACCATAGACTAATCATAGGCTAGATTGTATTTATTTTTTAAAACCCGCGTTACAGTAGTTACATTCCAATAGTCTATTGGGTCAATCTTATTTATACCTTCTTATTACAATGTTATTAGAGAAACCAGTTTCAAGCTAGTTCTTATGTTTGGTTTGTAGGTCACAAGGCACACCTAATAAGTAGGCACGACTCGGGCTCAAGCACTGCTCCGGCACAGCATTTTCTGCTTTGCAACAATACAAATAGGCTGTAAGCGCACCGCCCGCGCTCTGGCATCGCTTCTTTCACTGCTTAATAGTATGCACACGTTGAAATCTGGTTTATTTTTTTTTTAACGAATGATAAACGTGTCTTTTTTTAGTAGCTTTTTATGTGCTGTCCACATTATTTTTGACAGTAACATGTACTTACATGACAGAACCATGGGTGATTTTCGAATTCATGACTCTGCTACACGACAAATGTTATAAATACAAATTTTGCTGTCTCTTTCGCACTACAGATTTACTGCTATATTTACTCTAGTCTCTCACGAACAATATCCTAAAATTTAAACGGGTAACAGAGTGAAATATTACGTCATCTCGTCAGCCGTCATTTCAAATGATAGATGAAAATAAAAAAAATACTATGGCATGTATTGTCTAATTTTGTATTGTGATAAAAGGAAAACGCTGAAAATTATTATTTTTAATGATTTCAATGATATCATGATAAGTGTTTTAACTAAATAAAACGATAACGATGGCTTTTTTGGAGGTAATTATGGAATATTAATTAATATGGGCTACATAATTAATAAAATGAGTAGTGCCAATGTTGTTGCTGTACTTTTTGTTTGTAATGTACATTTAGTACAGCACATATCTCTCGTTATTTTGCGTTTAACGACACCAGAGACTTAAAAATCCACAATGAATTTTAACATGATGCCTATAAACCGTATATTTACATCTAAAAATGTGCTTGATTTGCAGTGGAGGAAATTTTCATTTTTCGACATTCATAAGAACGTTGACAACGGGAAAGTAGCTGAGTGCTTGCAAGTAAGTGATTTTGTGTTATATTCTACTAACCATAACGTATATGAACACTTATTTTAATTACCAATAAGTACTTGTTTTTGTTTGTTAAATACATTAGTACGTAGAAACCTCTCCCTTATAGACCAATATCCTTTGCTCTTGCCAATATTAAACTAGCATTCTAATACTGAAACATCTAACAAAACTTAATGGTTTATTTACCTACACTGTTATATTGTAAATTTATATGACACCTTTTTTCAATTTAATTAGATTAAAAAAAGGTGTAATATCTAACTAGATGGAATACCAAATAATAATGAAACAACTCCCATTTTTCTGTTCTAATAACAAATTTGAAATAAATAGTTTTCAATGTTAGTCAGATAATAAACAATATTTACAGTCAACATGTTTACCTACTTATTAAGTTATTTACAATTATTATTTACAAATTGACTAAGTAGTATATAACATAATGAAGTCATTACACTATCATTATTATTCATGATTGAAATAAAAGCAGGTAAATTAAATACACAAATAATTTTCCAACAACAAGTATGTCATAATGTAGTTAATGTAAGACACTAAATGTCATCTTACTCCTGGCAAG
Organism: Spodoptera picta; assembly: GCA_038387885.1. Taxonomy (NCBI): domain Eukaryota; kingdom Metazoa; phylum Arthropoda; class Insecta; order Lepidoptera; family Noctuidae; genus Spodoptera; species Spodoptera picta. The sequence continues at coordinate 883,846 of JAZHFQ010000137.1, forward strand.
CACAGCTTCGGCACGGCTCCGACACAGCATATGAACTTTAAATCTCACATAGACATAATTTCATAACGTCAATATAAAGAGGTGATGCTGGAGCGCAGGCGGCACACTTACAACCTATTTGTATAAAATTAGATTAAAATTCTGTGCTGAAAAATCTGAGTGGAGCTTATTAGGTGTGCCTTGTGATCCACCAACCAAACATAAGAACTAGCTTGAAAGTGGCTTCTCTAATAACATTCTAATAAGAAGGTATTAGAAAGATTGACTCATTAGACTACTGGAATGTGACTATAAACATAAATATGATAAAGAATATTGGGTGACTCACAGTATGCACAGTGGTGTAAACTTTGCTGATTGAATTCCTACATAGAACAATTTGGTTGTGTATTCTACAATTTGGTTACTATAGTACAGAAGTACATAAAACACAATCATTACTCTCGTCATGGGTAAATCCATATTAAGGTTTTGACTTTGACTTTGACTTTAAGCAATCCAGAACACAGAAAAAAAATTACTGAGCACTTTGAAAAATATAATATACCTGTCATTATTAGTTACTCCTATGCGATTTCTATTGCTTCTTGTATCTGTTGCGAGAGAGAGTAGAGTGCGAGTTAGAGTATGTGTTGAGTATGATAGACGTAGACAACCACCGCTTACCACCAGCCGATATAGTGGTCAAACATCGGCCCATCAAACATAAAAAAAATGTCCAACAAAATAATTATTAAATTCAAACCACTACTTTCGGAGATAAGCGCATTCAAAGAAACAAATACTTCAACTGTATTTATTAGGTGTATCTTATTCTTTTCTTTTATTTCCAGGACACGCATGTAACAGCTACAACGAGTGGTAACGGGCATGTGGTCCTGTGTGATGTTACGGGCTGGGCCCATCTCATCTCTCGGTCTTGGGAGATCACCTCGTTCAAAGCGTATGAGTTGACTGTGACATTAGCTCAGCAATTACCTCATGATCCTTATCTTGTTACCATTGGGGTGAGTTTGCTTTAATTGTTAAATACTAAACTTGAGTTTTTTTCCAAATGTTGAATGATTTATTTAGTAGTAGTATAGTATAGGCAACAAATTAAACTTTTTAGAACTGGCATACATAATGAAACGAAATATTGATGAAGGATTGTAAGTGTGGGAGAGCCATGCTTCGGCACGAATGGGCCGGCTCGACCGGAGTGATACCACGGCCTCACAGAAAACCGACGTGAAGCAACGCTTGCGTTGTGTTTCGTCGTGTGAGTGAGGTTACCGGAGGCCCAATTACTATCCCCTCCTCTCCCCCAATGTCCCCAATCCCTGAATCTCCAACGATCCTCAAACTCCTAATCCCCAAAAGGCCGGTAACGCATTTGTAACGCCTCTGGTGTACCGGGTGTCCATGGGCGACGCCGATTACTTACCATCAGGTGACCCGTCAGCTCGTTTACCAGCATATGCCATAAAAAAAAATTAAATTAATGGCATACCATGAGTTTCTGAGTTATACGAAAACTAGGGAAATTATATTTATATGTACTTCAGTTTTCGTAATAATTACTGTAATTCCAGGATGATGAGACTGGAGTGCTACCACTGATCAAGGTTTGGGACTGGTCGCGCAGGGACCGGCACGGGAACCCAACCTGCACGCGAGTATCTCGGGCTGTACCATCACACATGAAGCCGACACCTGCCACAGCTCTTGCTGTCCATGAAAACAAGGTATTATATGTTTAGGTACTGGTTTATGTACCATCTTCCAATGACATCTTCCGCCTTGGCTGAGGAAAGAGTTGCCGGAATACTGAAACGTTACTCAATTTTAAGTCGTGCTTAAATATCGTGCCATCTCTGTCATTTTACAAAGAATTAGTGGAGACAGAACTATTAAGCGCGACTTAAAATTGAGAAGCGTTTCAGTATTCCGACAAGTGTCAGTCATTTATTGACCAAGATCTACCTCGTTACTAATCTTGCTTCGAGCTTCGTAAATGCGGAAACCCGCTAGATCTTCTGCGGGCTGCAACTAAATATGAAACAGATATCTTCAACCGATAGAGTTGAAAAATTGTATACACGTTTAGTCTGCAATACCAAGAATAGTGAGCTGCATAAATATTTATTAATGTCATATTCTGTTGGTTTTGTTTTCAGAATCTATTAGCAGTTGGTTTTCTAGACGGGTCGGTGTCACTGTTCCGTGGCGACATCGCGCGACAACGTAGCGGTAAAATGAGGACTTTGCCTGATACGGGCACCAGTCCTATCACAGCACTCGCGTTTAAGTATGTATAACGATGCTTATTATTGATTTAATACGATCTCCGGTCACCGTAAGCGCGGGCCTGCGGACGGCGAGCATGGGTGGCTCTCCGTCCGACCAGAAACAGACCCTAGCGTACAAAGAGCGTACTCAAAGAGCCATCAAACCACCATGGATGGGGCCCAAAAGAGTTGATGCCGATTCTGAGTCGCAGAGAACCTAACAAGTTACCGGGACTCCGGCTCGAAGCGCAGGAGAAGGAACGGGGTGGTTTTTAGTCAGTAAGAGTCTGACACTCCCTTCCGCCTCACCCAGGCGGGAGCAGTCATTCGATGATTTTGATTTGAAAAAGCATTGATTAGTGATAACGACTATTGTCTTAGTGACAATATTTCTATATCTTTTGTTTCAATTCACCAAGGGAAATGGGAACTATTTAGTTTTTCTTCGCCTCTAATAATTTCTTCTGATTTATTTTGTTATTTATGTCCGTAGAACGCACCGGACTTTAGTGTTCCGGTGTTTTCATGGTTGTATCAACTGTAGACAGGACAGGAGTCTGTGGTGGGTCTGTATGGAGACATATTAAGCATATCTAGTGAAGTAAACGTTTGCATGTCCAGAGGCGCGGACAAGCTGTACGTGGTGTCCCGCGCGGCGGTGAGCGTGGTGTGGCTGGGCGTGGAGCGCTGCGCGGCGCTGGACTGTATGGGCGCCGCGCCCGCCTGCGCCGTGCTCGCCGACAGCCAGCGACTCACCATCGCCAACAACGAGGTACCGCATACGCATCACTATTTATTAAAGCTTAAAAGCTTATCATATATAGCCAAATAAAATTCAAGTTAGGGCTAACAATTTAGCTATGAGAATGTTTGTCCAATCATTGTAGCTGACAAGAATAATTAAAGCAAATTAATAATCAAATTAGTCCGTCAGTTAGATTATGAAATATGAGACACGTATTTTTTATTTTCTACCTTTTTTCTTACTACCAGACGGATATTAAAGTAAATGTTAGGAAATTAACCTATTTATAAAAAATGTTGCCCACCCTAGGATTTTCTCCTGTGTCGTGGGTGCGTTTACAAACATACAACTTCAATCCGCGACACGCTACGCACGTTGTCAAAATTATTATTTAAATTATTATTTTGACAACGTGCATGCTAATATTGGACAAATGGAATCTAGTACTACATTAGCACCATCTAGTGACCAATAAAATGAAATCCTTAGTTAAAATAAGCATGTGACGAAAATGGCTGTTGAATAGATTAGTACCTGTTAGGTGGCAAATAAGTGACTGCTCATCGATTACACGGATTATATTAAATACTAGAGAGAAAGAAAGTAAGAAAAAACATTTATTCGACAGTAGGCACGCACACATGTACAAAAAAAAATACAATATTAAAAAAGAAAAGAACAAATAAATACATATATAATATATATAATAATGATAAAAAACAAAGTACGACAGAGTATAACTATTTACAATTGAAATGGACTATTTACTATGTATGTTCTTTGTGTAATTTATTATTTTGATTATTTGATGTATGAACGAATTGATTATTATTTTTAATTTATTATGATACTTGCTATAGAGACAATTTTTTAATTTTCTAATTTATTTATAAAATTTTGAACCTGAATTCGTTTTTCATGTAATTTTATGGATTTTATTATCTGAAATAAATTGGTATTATTATTATTATAAAAACACAGTGACAAAGTATTACTGGGTTGTCTAAAATAAATCTAAGTAGTAGCACGGAGTCTGGAAATGTGCCCGATATATGGCTATTGGCTCATCCCCTATTACGTGGGACTCATAACATAAATAGAGAAAAGTGGGTGTTACATTGTACAGTGGCTGTACGAGCTACGCTGTACATTGACTTTGTCGTCATACGCGCGAATAATTAAATCATCGTAATCAGCATTTCTGAACATTGTAAACTACATAATTAATTTAATTCAGTAGCAATAAAACTATCTAAGAGATTGGTCGTCTACTCATTTAACATTAACAACATTCAACATTGCAACATAAACTTATAATCAACACTGTAGGGAGTTACAACCCCTACATATGTGGTCTTGAGGTCTACCACGCGAACGTATCCATCTTCTCCCGGGTAAATGTTGGTTACTTTACCCATTAACCATTTCCCTGTAGGCATATTATCGTCATGAATGACGACTACGTCTCCGATTTGTATGTTTCGTTGGGGCCTCTGCCACTTGGTTCTGACCAACAGCTGACTCAAATATTCTTCTTTCCATTTTTTCCAAATGTCAGCGAAAATTGTTGTTGAGTCCGCAAGGCCGAGGAAACCAACATTCAACATTGCAACATAAACTTATAATCAACACTGTAGGGAGTTACAACCCCTACATATGGTCCTTCGAGCAACGGTGTGATTCACTATTTATTTACGTTAGCGAATCGGTTGCACTGGCCTCCCAGAAGCGGGTCTCACCAGTGATCAATTGAGAAGTCGCAAAATATCGTAAGTAAAGGTGGTCATACAATAGCAAGAACCGAGACAGTGGAGCGATAGTCTGCATTGATAAAATCGAAATTTCGTTTGTATTTAACGGAAGTATAACAGTGAATGATGGAGTCCTCAGCAGACATGTATCAAAACCAGAGGGAACTGTCTGACAACATACAGAGGGTTGGAATCAACATCAAGAAAGACGGTTGGGCGAGGAAGAATGCTGACTATTTCAAGCGGCGAATGCAGATGTTAGAAACTTTATGGGGTGAGTTTCAATTTAACCATGACCGTTTCACAACAGAAGAAAGCGGTAAACACCCATACTTTACATCTGCTTTGTACACCAAGACACGTCAGATTTATCAAGATGTGAAAGATCTAATCATTTCCCAACACCAACAGTCTTCAAAACAGTTACAGCCCTCAACTGGGAAATTAGTAACACCAACACCGAGCACCTCTCAGCAAGTTCAAGAGAGAGTTGCCGGAGAAAAAGAGAATCAATCGAGTGGGGAGGAGGGTGACACGAACAATCCATCTGAAACACATGATGACAGCGACACAGATAGATCTCCTTCTCGCCAACAACAACATATCCCCGCGAAGAGAGACATAGGATCCAACAGCAAGCTGGATGACCTGCTTCGTAAACAAACAGCGAACTTCAAGGCTTTTATGAGAGCTGTAGCTAACATTCAAGTGGAATTTATAACAGAGAAGTGGGAGTTTGAGGATGCTCTCCAAATACTACAAGCGCGTTGGTCAGCTGTTGATAAGCTACACTGGGAAATAGAGTGCGAGCTTAACGGCGACAAGATTGTTACCTATGACGAACGCTACACGAGGTATGAGGTGCAATTCAACAGCGTGAAAAGAGCTCTAAACACCAAGATGTGGGCAAATACTCACCAACAGAAAACAACGCCTAAGTTAGAAATACCAGTATTTCACGGAAAATATAATCAATGGATGTCCTTCAAAGACCTCTTTACTGAAGCGATACACAATAATATATCGTTGTCGCCGGCACAAAAGATGCAGTTTTTAAAGAGCAAGGTGCATGGAGAAGCTGAAAGGCTAATACAGCATTTACAGATTAGCTCAGAAAACTATTCGGTGTGTTGGGAAATTCTCAACCGCCGTTTCAATAACAAGAAACATATATTTGCCACACATTTCAATATGCTGCTCAATATGCCGATCATGCAACAACAGTCCCTAACAGCACTCAAGAGAATGCATGATGTCACTGTTGAGTGCCTACACGCTATAAAAAACTTGGAGGTTGATATCACATCTTGGGATCCTATGCTAGTGCACATGTTGTCACTGAAGTTGGACTCAGTAACACTTTCAGACTATAATGACTCATTGAAAAATTCCCGTGAGCTGCCTGTATTGCAAGAGTTCCTAGACTACATAGAAGCAAAGTTTACCTCATTGGAATCATCTCAGCGTAAACAAGATGTTATCCAGAAAACTAATGGATCCAACTCACAGAGCCAAGGAAACTCATACTCAAAGAAACAGTACCACAATAATTACAAATACAACCAGTCGGATAGCAACAAGGTGGTTACGAAATCATTTCATACATTAACACTGAAATGTCCACTTTGCAATAACGAACATGGCATATATCGTTGTGCTAAGTTTTTAGAAATGAATAATGACGCAAAACTAAGCACAGTGAACAAATTGCAGTTATGCGTTAATTGTCTATTTAGTCATAATGGGCGCAAATGTACATCGATTTACCGATGTCGTAAGTGCAAAGGTCAACACAACACGCTATTACACGATGCATGCAACAAGAGCACTGAAGAAAGAGAGCCTACTTCTGCGAATGTCTCTCGAGATAACAATGACTATTAGCAACCGCGGTAGTCAAGGTACAAGGTGCTGATGGAACTTTACATAATATGCGAGCCCTTATAGATCAAGGGTCACAGATATCATTGATTACCGAACATGCCGCGCAAATTATTGGTGCGAAACGTCAAAAATGCAAAGGCGTTATCTTTGGAGTTGGACAAAAGGAATCAAACTGTAAAGGGCTAATAACAATCTTATGCCAATCGTCATATAATGAGTTTAAGTTTGAAACATCTGTACTCATTATGAAAAACCTAATCAAAAACCTTCCAAACAGATCCTTTACAAAACCATCATGGACTCACTTGCAAAACATTAATCTAGCAGATCCAGACTTCAACAAAAGTAGCTCCGTGGATCTTTTATTTGGAGCTGACATTTACTCTCAAATAATGCTGGGAGGAATGATCAAAGGTGATGACGTCACTCAACCTATAGCGCAGCAAACGCAACTAGGATGGCTTCTGTGCGGAAGTGCTAAAACATTTCAGTGCAATGTAGTATTGAATAATGTGGAAGATATGAAACAATTCTGGGATGCGGAGGACATTATCGATCAATCTAATATCTCACAGGAAGATCAAACATGCATTGAATATTACACCAACACAACACAGCGCTCAAATGATGGGAGATATGAAGTCAGATTGCCAATGAAACCTGACATGGCAAACAAAATAGGTGTATCCAAACCGATGGCCATAGCTCAGTTAAAAAAACTGGAAAGAAAGCTACAAAAACAAGAGCAATTAGCTAAATCCTACAGAGAGTTTATGTCAGAATATATTGAACTGGGTCACATGAAACTATCAACAAGTATTACAGCACCGGAGTGCTATTTACCACATCATGGCGTCCACAAGGCCGAATCAACCACAACAAAGTACAGGGTGGTGTTTAATGCATCCGCAAAAACATCAACTGGATGTAGTTTAAACGATCTTATGTACCGGGGCCCAAACCTACAACAGAATCTGCAGACATTACTAATTCAGTGGAGACAGTACAAATATGCTTACACCGCCGACATAGAAAAAATGTATCGACAGATTTTAGTAGCTCAATGTGACCAACCATTGCAAAGGATTGTATGGCGAGACTCACCGAATCAACCCTTACAGTCTTACCAGCTAACAACAGTCACATATGGTACCAAGGCAGCGCCCTTCTTAGCTATGATGACGTTAAGACAATTAGCAGCAGATGAAAGAAAACAGTTTCCAGAGGCTTCAAAGGTACTAGAAGAAGCATTCTATATGGATGACCTAGTTCATGGATCGCATTCAACAGAACAAGGAAAGAAAATAATTTCCGACTTGGAACAGTTGCTTAAAAGTGGAGGGTTCAATCTTAGGAAATGGACAACAAACAATGCGACGCTACTAGATCAAGTTTCATCTCAACAGGTCAATGAAGACTTTTTCAAATTCAGAACAGAACAAACGTCCAAAACTCTTGGTCTGTGTTGGAACCCAAAGGAAGACAAATTCACTTTCCAATGCTCTATTTCAAACGAGAACCAAAAACATACAAAACGCAGTCTACTGGCTGAGATATCGAAATTATTCGATCCATTAGGATGGCTCGCTCCTTTATCAACAAAACTGAAATTATTGTTCCAAAAATTATGGGAAACAAAATTAGAATGGGACGACGAAGTATCAGATAACATAAACAGTGAGTGGTACAAGATACAAGCGGATATAAAAGCGATAAATACTTGTGAAATACCTAGATGGCTCATGAGTAACGAAAACTCAACAATAGAATTATTCGGGTTCAGCGATTCTTCGCTGACCGCCTTCGCTGCCGTAATTTACGCACGAGTCCATGCGTCAACAAAAATCACACTTGTCGCTGCTAAGTCTAAAATTGTACCACAGAAAAAACTAACAACATTGCCCAGGCTAGAATTAAATGGAGCCTATCTATTAGCTAAACTAATGCTTAAGATAAAAGAAGCCTTAAATCAACATGAACTGCGAATCTACGGGTGGACTGACTCCATGGTCGTACTGGGTTGGCTACAAGGAGACCCATCAAGATGGAAAGTATATGTGGAAAACAGAGTCAGAAAAATACATGAAGTGATGCCAGGCTCCCAGTGGGGATACGTCAAAACAACAGAAAACCCTGCTGATGCCGCTAGCCGAGGCCAATTTGCTGGTCAATTGAAAGACAATCAGCTGTGGTGGCAAGGTCCGGAATGGCTATCATCCTTTAGAACAAGTGACATAGGAAAACAAACATATACTACAGACCAAGAAATGAGAAAAAAACTCCGAAACAAGCAAATGCGACCCAAATAAACATAGCAACAACAAATATAACAGAACAATTATTACACAAACATAGCTCTTTTAATCACATCGTTCGCATAATTGCTTGGATACTCAGAGCCTTGAACCCAAAGCGACGTCAATTACCGAAGTATCTTACACTGCAGGAATTGAATAATGCAACAAAGGTAATTGTGAAACAAACACAACATAAAATATTTGACACAGATATTAGTCACTTACGCAAGAAATCAACTGTGCAAGCAAACAGCAAACTAAGGGCTCTCAATCCTTACATTGATCAAGAAGATTTGCTACGTGTCGGAGGACGATTAAATAACACGATATTAAACGAAGAAATGAAGCATCCGATGATCATCCCGCACGAGAGCCGTCTGACACAGTTACTTATTGATCAAGCTCATCGTACAACATTCCACGGTGGGCCCCGTCTTACCTTATCGTATCTTCGACAAAGGTACTGGATTATTGGGGGTATTCGAGCAACAAAGAAACAAATTCGAAACTGTGTTACATGCCGTAAAATAAACCCGGTAAAACAACATCAACTGATGGGTGAGCTACCAAGTGCAAGAACGAACCCCGCTCCACCTTTCTACCATACAGAAGTGGACTACACAGGCTTCGTTGACATCAAAATGAACAAGGGAAGAGGAGCCAAAACAACCAAAGGATATATTGCCGTATTCATCTGCATGGTGACGAAAGCAGTACACCTGGAATTGGTCTCCGATCTAACCAGTTCAGCATTTTTGGCAGCTCTAAACAGAATGGCGGCAAGAAAGGGTCCACGGCACTTATATAGTGATAACGGTACGAATTTCATCGGCGCACATAGACAACTTCGAGAACAATATGAGGAAATCGAAATTACTTACAAGAATGAAGGATTACTAAGGGATTTAGTTGAGATGAACATAGAATGGCACTTTAATGCACCTGCGTGGCCATCTGCAGGGGGATTGTGGGAAAGAGCAATAAGAAGCTTGAAACACCACCTGAAAAGAGTTGTAGGAGAACAAGGGCTTACGTTTGAGGAGTACTACACAATCCTATCTAAACTGGAAGCCTGCTTAAACTCTAGACCTTTGTGCCCGCTAACTGAAAACATCGAAGATTTAGATTGTCTGACGCCAGCCCACTTTTTAACAGGAAGGTCAGGTTTGACCGTCATTGAAACAAAGGAAGATGCTCGCACAAGATGGGAATTAACTAGAAAAATTTTCGCTGACATTTGGAAAAAATGGAAAGAAGAATATTTGAGTCAGCTGTTGGTCAGAACCAAGTGGCAGAGGCCCCAACGAAACATACAAATCGGAGACGTGGTCGTCATTCATGACGATAACATGCCTACAGGGAAATGGTTAATGGGTAAAGTAACCAACATTTACCCGGGAGAAGATGGATACGTTCTCGTGGTAGACCTCAAGACCAAAAATGGTTACATGAAGAGACCCATAACAAAAATATCTATCTTGCCATTAGAAAACAATGAACAACAAAAACAACAAATTACATCCAATCATTGTGAAAGCGCGACTCATCCATCAACAAACAGAGGCACAGAACGGTCACAACACGTCAAAAATAAAACAACAAGCAACGTAAACTTATTTAGCCTAGTTATGACTTTGCTATATTTTCTGAATCCAGTCACAGCAAACAATAATGTCAACACTGCAGAGATCCAACAAGGCCTCTATTTCGACAAAGTGACAAATTTGAAGGTAATTCGCGACGAATGGAAAATAGTAGTATATTATGACCTTTCACCATATTGGACCAGCTTAACAATAATAGAAAAATTCAACGAACATTTGGAAGATGTATGTGAAAGGATCAAACCAAAAACACAATGTAAAATAATTTCACTACAAATGCGACACGCGCTCGCTGAACTTGAACACTACAACAACATGTTGCTGAGTCCGCAAGGCCGAGGAAACATAAGAAGCAAACGCGGGCTTATCAACGGTGTCGGTTCCATCGCACGTTCCTTGTTCGGTGTATTGGATGACCAATTTGCAGAACAATACACACGGGACATTCACCTTATCAGAGAAAATGAGAAACATCTGACACTGTTAGCCAAAAATCAGACGTCTGTCATAGAAGCTGAATACAATGTACTAAGACGATCTGAAGAAAGAATAGAAATGCAACACAAGCTATTCAACCAACACTTACTCAATTTGGATAAAGTAACCAACGAGTTACAACAAGAAATGAAGTCCCAAGAATTAGCCATTGAGTTTACTATGTCCGCCATCTCCGCAAACATCTTAATAGAACATCTCAAGGACGTCCAGGAGACACTGTTAGACACTGTGAAGAATATTTACAACGGCGACATCAACACGCATCTCATTTCACCAGACCAATTACGGTACGAATTGAACATTATTTCTGGCCAACTATCAAAGGATCTGGCCCTGCCTATCACCAATATGCAAACAGATTTCTTTCGCTTATATCACCTTCTTCAAGTGAAAGCGAAAATAACAGCAAAATACCTGTTGGTTGAGATGAAGGTGCCCTTAACAACCAGAGATAATTATGAGGTCTATCGAGTTATACCTGTACCTAAAAGGAGTGGTGGAGATATGGTCACCCTACTGCCAATCGCTGACTTAATGGCGATAAACCTACAAAAAGACTCCTATCTACCTATTACTGCTCCTGACCTATACGAGTGCATACATTATGATACTACCACTCGATTATGCCAACTACAAACACCCATTTATCGCATAAAATCAGATGAGAGGAGTCTATGTAAAAGGAACAACGACACTGCTAATTGTCAAACAAAACAGGAACGCTGTCAAGACATATGGACGGAACTTAGAAATATGAATCATTATTTATATTTCTGTTGCGAACAATGCAAAATCCGGATCATATGTGGGCATCAAATATCAACACAAACATTGCAAAAGGCTGGAGTAATGACACTTGGCGACGATTGCGTCATCAACAGCGATACATTTACTGCCTACTCAAGAAAACTACAGATGAGTGAAATTCGATCTCGAGTAGACATAGTTCCGGTAGAAATTCCACCGATAAACAATTTAATTAATCTGTCTGTTCCAATTATACAAGAGGTACACAATGGAAGTCTGACCAAGGAAGCGAATATGTTATTGCTGGATGATCTCGGTAACCAAATAAAACAGATAAAGGAGGCCGGATCCGAAGACATTATACCCGACCAAATAACATATCACGACATACATCAATATATCGTACTATACCTATTTATGGCGACCATGGCAATAGCAGCTGCAATATATGGGTATTACAAGTTTAGGAAACAACCTATACCTCAAGCGATTCCTGGGCCGTTACGCGTTCCTGACCCTGCACCACGGAGGAGATCAACAGTCAGCATGGAAGATAATGCTATGCTCGAATCCAGGGAGCCACCACCATCATCGAGCATAAATAACTTGGATAAAGCAACGTCCCCTACTTCACGTTGCCACACATATAAAATGACATGACATATTTAAGGATTAATTATAATGCTTATGTACTTTTATATTTTAACTTTATTGTATTCAGTTTATGTTACATTAATTTTACTATTTGTTCACTTAACCTAATTTTATACTTAACATTCTAGTTGATCATAATTATACCCATCTTTTTGAGAGGGCAAGATGTACGAGCTACGCTGTACATTGACTTTGTCGTCATACGCGCGAATAATTAAATCATCGTAATCAGCATTTCTGAACATTGTAAACTACATAATTAATTTAATTCAGTAGCAATAAAACTATCTAAGAGATTGGTCGTCTACTCATTTAACATTAACAACATTCAACATTGCAACATAAACTTATAATCAACACTGTAGGGAGTTACAACCCCTACAGTGGCATTAAGTGCCGTAATTGTGCACCTACCCCTTCGGAGATAAAAGCCGTTATGTTATGTTACTATTAGAGTATTTTTTGCATCTAACACTGCATATATATACCTCATTTATAGCCTATATTAAAACTATATCCGTTTCCCTAGGCTCTCTACGTGTACACAACTGAAGGCCGAGGTCCTTGTTACGCCCTCGAAGGGGAGAAGGTCCGGCTCGACTGGTTTCGAAGCTACCTCGTTATTACCAGAAATGAGAGTCCAAGCAAGTCTACAGCATCCACAAGCACCGCACCAATCCCAAAGTCCCACAATATCACCATACTTGACATACAAAACAAATTCATTGTCTTCTCAAAAGCCTTCGAAGAAATCGACGCCGTGTTAACAGAATGGGGTTCATTTTATATTCTGACGAAGAATAAAGAAATCATATATTTAGAGGAGAAGGATTTGCAATCGAAATTGACGTTGTTGTTCAAAAAGAACCTTTATGATGTTGCTATTAGGATCGCTAGTAGCCAGCATTATGATGAGGCTGGGCTCACTGAGATCTACAAGCAGTATGGTGATCATTTGTATAGTAAGGTGAGTCATTATGTTGCTTGATTTATTGTCTTACTTGGCTACAAGCGGGATAAAGCCGAGAATCTCCCATTTCCACCAACCTCTTCTAAAGAAACTTAAACTGCACTGCCCCTGAGTGATCACCGGTGACTACTCTCCACTTATTCCATTATAGACCTTATTTCCGATGTTTAGAGACTACTTTTGTATGAACAAATGTTGTGTTTTTCATAATCGGGGATTAAGAAGTTTAGCTAGATAGGTGACATTTAACGATATTTTGCATTTAACATACTATCAATGCCATCTATTTATTTATTTCAAAAACAATTTACATTGTGTGTGAATTAAAACTAATAACAAAAGTAGTACAAAAAGAAAAAAACATCACATTTCTTAAATCGAATTAAAAAATTTATGTGACACAACTACATTAATACATTGATACACTGTTCAATAAGTATACCCAGTACAATACAATTTTTTTTTTTGGCAACGGAGTCTCCAATAGTGTTGTCGACTAAACGACACCACTCGACACTGCCAGTGTCGAGTGGTGACGGCAGATTATTGGGCCGTCGAACTGAACTTTGTGGTAGTTTTAGTTGTTAGTAACTGTAAAGGACAAAACACTTGGGTTAGTAAACATAAATCACCAATACATTACATTGTCTAACATATAATATATAATTAGATAATAATATATAAAAGAGAAATAATTATAACACACAATATTTACATTATTACACACCGTTATATTTTAATATTATTTTCATTTATAAATTTGGACAAACACTTAATTAATTTATTAGAAAAATTACTTAGGAGGGAATGGAAGTTGGTTGGATACAATACAATATAATACATGTCATAAAATCAAATCTACTGTCAATGTCAAAAAAAAAGATCAATATTAATACAAAGTAGGTAATTATAATGTCAACAGAGAATCATCATCAACAATGTCAAAGAAAAAACAAAAAGGTACCCAAAAACAACGCAGAACCAAATCAATCATTAAATAACAATTCACATTACAAAATTAACATTAAAAAAATAAATAAAAAAGCAATATTCAAAATTAAAAAATTCAGTCCTGTGTTTTACAAGTTATTTACACAGTAGAGGCATTTCTCCAACAGGAATGCCTTGAGCCTAGTTTTGAACGAGCTTGTGTATAGAATACTTTTTAATTCAAGTGGCAGTTTATTAAATATTTTAACTGCCTGGTACAGTGGACTATGCCCAACAATGTTAAGTGTTGGGATGTGTTTACTTTCTAAATCCTTCCTACTTGTTTTTTCTCTTAATGATCTTTCCTCAGCACTTTCAAAGCAATAAATGTATTTCTTTAAGGTTGACATGAGTACCAGTACGTATAGCCCAGGCACTGTGAGGATACCAAGCTCCCTATAATAGGGTTGACAGCTTTCTTGTTGGGGAATACGGACAATCATCTAACACTACAAGGGCCGATTTTTCAATGACCAGTAAAATTTTATCAGAGGTCTTCTTTAATACTAAAAACTGTCAAATGACAATTTTATTCTACAGTTAAGAATCATCTGTTCATTGAAAAATCGACCGTAAGTAAGTTAGTTTAGATGCTACGTCATTCACCATAAATGAATCCATGAATTTGTTAAGAACATTGTTTAACGATTACAGGGAGACTTGAAAGGCGCAATAGAGCAATATGTCAAAACTATAGGTTGGTTGGAAACCTCGTACGTCATCCGCAAGTATCTGGAGTCTCGACACTTGGAGCCCCTCGTGCAATACTTGGAGGAACTACACAAGAAGAAAGGATGTGCCACTGAAGACCACACCACCTTACTCCTCACTTGTTATATGAAGATAGACCAGCACGACCACCAAGGGAAACTCAAGGAGTTCATCAATTCCAAGGATAAAGCCATCGATTTTGATGTCGACGTTGCTATAAAGGTATGTTTTAAAAAAAAAGGTTTACTGGGACTTCGTTGCCGTGTCGAACAATGCATTACTGAGAAATAGGCTTAAACTTTATTACATTGGACTCAGAATATGATTACCTTTACTGTCAAATAGATTATCAACCTTAACTTTTTACACTTAATTAAGTTAAAAATGAACTATGAAATATGTTAAAAATTACTGCCTCGTTGGCCAAGTGCGAATGCCGGGCAATGGGTCTCGGGTTCGGTTCCCGGGTCGGCCAAATTATTACTGGGGTTTTTTTTAATTCTTAGAGTAGCATCTAGCGTAGCGTCTGGAACTGTGCCCGGTATATGGCAATAGACTCACCCCCTATTACATGGGACTCGTAACTTAAATAGTGAAAAGTAGGTGTTACATTACAATGGTATTAAGTGCCGTTATGTGAACCTCTGCCTACCCCTTCGGGGATAAAAGGCGTGAGGTTATGTTATGTGTTAAGTTAAAAATCGAACTATCCTACTAAGTAATATTATAATAGAAGCTAGTTTATAAACTAGCTTCTGCCCGCGACTTCGTACGCGCAATCCCGTTTCTCCCGTTCCCGTAAGATTTTCAGGATTTTTTTCTGTCATAAGAACTTTCACCTGACAATAAAAAACACAACAAAAAAAAATCTGCCAAATCAGTCCAGCCGTTCTCAAGTTATGGCGTGACAACGGGAAACGGGTTTCATTTATATATATATATATATATATATATATATATATATATATATATATAGATTCGAGTTTGTGAGAGTATGTTTGGTACCCTTTACGCTAAAGCTACTGGACGCACTTGGATAAAATTTGGCACAGAGAATAGATACATAGGTAAATTTTTGACCTGGGAACACGGGCGAAGCTAGTTCTTAGCACATACTTGTTTTTCCAGGTGATGCGTCAAGTAAGCGTAGACGACGCGTTATCTCTAGCAGCGAACTACAAGCGTCACGACTGGTACCTAAAGATGATGTTGGAGGACAAGAAGGATTACCGCCAGGCGTTGGACTATATAGTCGAACTGGAGTTTGAGGACGCAGACATGTATATGAAGAAATATGGACATAGACTCATACAACATGAGCCGGAGGAGAGTACCAACTTCTTGAAATGTGAGTGACGCTAAGTAGATGGTTATTCTTAAGTTAAAGTGACCTAAGTTACTGCTTAGTACGTCAGCTGGCTGCCAATAAAATTCCCGTCAAAATCGGTCCAACTATATCAGAGATTTTGTTTAAGGTTTAGTGTTTTTTTTAACATTCAAATCTGCAGCTGTAGCCAAATGCCATTTAGCGCTTCTCTAATATGTGTAGAATAGAAAACATAGAATATGGAATTGACGTAAATTTTGACATTTGTCAGTGTCATTCCCATACATTTAGTTTTCTACTCTCTCTGTAGACAAGCGCTAAAGTGGCGTTTGACTAAAAGCACTGGTGTGCTCAAATCACTATTACTATCAAAGTCAAAGCATTCATTTCAAATAATCCTTAATTAGGCACGTTTGAAACGTCAAAAACTTATAAGTACCCACTGCTGAGCAAACGCCTCATATGAAGATGAAAATTGCATTAATCACCAAGCTTGCTAAATGCGGGTTGGCGATTTCAAACTTATATTAATTAGAAATTATAAGCCTAGGTTTGCTTACGATGTTTACCTTCACCGCTTGTCAGTGCTGTTTAATTGACTTTTTTGATTGATTGATTGAAAGACTGCACGGTTGGTGCGGTGGCTGGGCAACCGGCTGCCGTGCATCGTGTCGCGGGTTCGATTCCCGCACGGAACAATACTTTGTGTGATCCACAAATTGTTGTTTCGGGTCTGGGTGTCATTGTGTATGTGAACTTGTATGTTTGTAAACGCACCCACGACACAGGAGATAATCCTAGTGTGGGGCAACGTTTTCTTTAAAAAAAAAATACTTTTATAGAAATTACGTATAATTCGGAATAAAATCACATTGGTACTTGAATAAGTGATAAAATAATAGTTATTACAACTGTCATGGAATAAAACTAAAGGGTCTACTGTAATACATTTAATTTTGAAATTAATATACAACAAACATGGCTGAAAAAACATATAATCTTCTTCCTTTCCCACAGTACTATGCACAGACTACAAGCCCCGCAGCAAGCCGCTGGTGGACGAGGCCTCACTATCGGGGGGCGGCGTCCGAGCCCCGGCCTTCGCCCTCCCAGACGAATACATACATATGTTCCTCGCTAACTCGGAGCGCCTCATCGACTTCCTCGAACACATGATCAAGACACAAGATGATTGCTCCAAGCTTGTCTACGATGCTTTAATCGAACATTATATACATGTTTGGTGAGTTTTTCTTTAATAAAATCACTACATAGTATAAAACAAAGTCGCTGTCCGCAGTCTGTCTGTCCCTATGTATGCTTAGATCTTTAAAACTACGCAACGGATTTTGATACGGTTTTTGTTTAATAGATAGAGTGATTGTTACGGAGGGTTTAAATGTATAATACATGCATATTGTACCCGTGCGAAGCCGGGGCGGGTCGCTAGTACATAATATAATTATTTTCATGAATAACCCTGTTAGATTCATTATGTTCTACAGCTTGTTCTTGTAACTGGACGACGACGAGGTCACTCGATTATCGGCCCTGGACTGCCTTGACACTAATGTCAAGGCAGTCCAGGGCCTATAATGGAAATAAGAAGTATTATTTGATAAAAATATCATAAACAAAAAGTATTTGGAAACTAAAATTTGTTTAAATATCGTTTACAAGTTTATTTCATGGCATGAAAAGTCGTTTTAAATCAACGTTTTCAACCGCCAACTGCGCGGCTTATCACATTTTCAGTCTAATATACAACCGCGTCAGGAGATTCGAACCGCCTAAACGGTCAACCGTTCGCGCATGGGGGCTTACTATAATACTCCTTTCGATCCAGGGCAAAATCTCCAGAGAGTGAAAAGAAGGAATATGAAGAGAAGATACTGGGAGTGCTGAAGAATCCGGAGGCCAACTACGACAAGGACCAGACGCTCATCATATGTCAGATGCTCGGCTTCCAGGCCGGAGTGTTGTACCTCTACGAGGAGAATAAACTGTAAGTCACTTCTGCTGTTAACAAGTTTCTATTTAACTTACAATGTAGGTGTTTTGTGGAATGGAATCTACAAATAAAATGTTGGAGTTATGCGTAACTTACTGTTTTTGCTATGGTGGTAAGCAATCGGCGTTGTAGAGAGTGATCCTTTTATTATGATGCCAATATATATATACAAGGTGTTGTTTTAAAGCCGCGTCATGTTCTAGGAGGTAACTCGGCCAACGATTCTGAGTCCGAATCAATAAAAAAAATTGTAGGTAAATATATATATTTTTTTTTTGTAGATTACGGAAATCCGTATGTGCGAACTACACGCCGCCGTCTTGTAACTAGCTTTATAACGCGGCTTAACACACACAAACTCAAACACGTAATTGATATTATTTCTAATTCCATAAAACTCCAATAAGAAACATTGCTGTCACAATTCTGAATTAATTTTGATCTTGATATTATGTATATTTTTCACAATATGTCTCCTGGGTGTGCGAACTTAATCAAATTGATTAGTTACTTAATATTATCTGTACTTTCGGTAATTTTATCATAATTTTTAAGTACGAGGATTATGTTTAATAAGTTGTAATAAAAAAAATAAAAACTCATTTAAAAACCGACTTTAAAAAACTTAAAACTAAAAACAAACAAAAAATATAAACTAAATATCAAAAAGTAACTATTATTAGTACTCATAGGTTAGAAGTCGGCGCTATAAGTTCTATACAAAATTATTCATTAATGTCGGAATACTCAAACGCTATTCAATTTTAAGTAGTGCTTAAGTATAGTTCTGTCTCTACAAAGTATTTGTAAAATGACAGAGATGGCACGATATTGAAGCACGACTTAAAATTGAGTAACGTTTCAGTATTCCGGCATAAAACCTTAATAGATACCTAATATTAAGTTGTTTACAATTTTGTGACCATTAAGTTATATCATTTTGATATGAAAATGGGATCCTCTCTGGAGCCTTTCGAACAAAACAAGAATTTTGGAAATCGGTTCACAGCCGCATTGCCTTCGCCGATGGCGGAGTAATCGGTGAACAAAAAAAAAAAACAATCCGAACCTCTTCCTTTTTTGAAGTCGGTAAAAAGCCCTTTATTTAGGAATATAGTTACATATACCTAGTAACCACAATGGACAATGATCCCCCGTCAGTTGGCGAGCCCAGGTAGGCCTGCACCTGCGCGGCGCGGACGCTGCGGGCGCGCTGGCCGTGTGCCGGCGGCGCGGCGCGCTGTGTCCGCGCCTGTGGCTCGACGTCCTCGGGGCCTCGCCGCCCGCCTCAGCCCTTCCCGAGCTACTCAATGTTATAGGTACATTACTGCAAATGTAGTTATTATTATTATTTTTTATGAAATATCCCGGTAAACGAGCAGATGGATTCACCTGATGGTAAGTAGTCTGCGTCGCCCATGGACACCTAGAACACCAGAGCCGTTGTCAGTGCGTTACCGGCCTTTTGGGGATTAGGAGCTTGAGGATTGTTGGGGATTCAGGGAGATTGGGGCGGAGGGGGGAGGTGTAATTAGGCCTGTTATAGTTAAAAATTATGTTCCCTTATGTTTTAGCTATGAATTTCGCAGAAATAAAAATACACACACAAACATAATACATATTCAGAAAATTTATTAATTTATTTTGGTAAATTCTCAAGGGCAGATGTAAAAAACACATCTTCTCTAGTATATACGCCAAGACAAAAGATCAATTGAAGCCTATCTATGAAAGTTCATTCGATGTTGAACTTTATAAGTTTGATATATAAAGTATACCATGCAAAATTACAAATTGGTGTTTAATCTCCTGGCAGTTAGTACAAGAGAAGTATTCCAATGAAAGTCTGTCATACGGAAAATTGGGTACTTGCCAACTAGTCAAATTCAATACTTTTTTCTAACTGTCAAAAACGACAGTTTTCTACGAATTTTGTACAATATTGTGTATTGAGACGTCATGTTTTTTAGCGTCAAACAGTATACATATTTCTTAAAAAAATACTAAAATTAAGTTGGTCATAAAATCAATTAATGAAAGTGATTATTTTTCAATATTTTATTGTATTGAACTGCCGAAGTAATTTATTTTTGATTAAGGAAAATACCCAAGTGGTAATCAAACTCAAAAATCTTAAGATAGATAGCATTAAACTACGATTTAAAATAAAAATAAGTCACAATATTTTTTTAAGAAACCATTTTTCTTGTTGGCCTATTCGCCATTTCAATAAATAGTAATTCTTATTATTATTTTGTCTGCAGCCAACGAGAAGTTACTGTCGCCTATTCTAGTGGTGGACTGTCTCGCTAGCACGCCCACATACACATTAGGAGACGTCAGGAAGTAAGTAACTTTTGGACAACCATATTTAGTATTGTGATAGACCTTTGATGTATCAATGAATAAGGTAATATTATTTTATTCTCCTGTAAATAATTACTGGATGAAGGTTGCTCCCGACCGACCGATCTGATAGTCAGTAGGGGAGGCGTATGTTCAGCAGTGGAACGTCTTTATTGTATTAAATAAATACCAGCAGTTTGCTTCAATTTCGTTTGGTTCTCGGATGCCGAAGTTAAATCTTAGATCTTAAGTAATAAAGCTCAAATTACATTGAAAGCTAATTGTAATATATACAAAGTCATCAAACATATGTGTATTAATGAAATATCAACCCTAGGTACTTGACAGACGTGTTAAAGTCGGAGGCGGACGTGATATCCCGCGAGCAGGAGCTGTCGGCGAAGTACCGCGTGGAGAGCGCGCGCATGAAGGAGCAGGCGCGCGCGCTGCAGGCGCGGCCCGTGGTGCTGCAGGCCAGTCGCTGCGCCGTCTGCAACAAGCCGCTCGAACTGCCCGCCATGCACTTCTTGTGTCAGCACTCCTTCCACCACAGGTACACCTTCGACATACATACATAACTTCACGCCTGTCTCCCATGCAGAGACTAGGGAACGCCAATTACTACGATTCCTACATTCCTCTTTCGCTTCATCAATCTTTTCATGCATGCTCGTCGGGTAAGGGTACTTTTAATTTGGCCCTTTAATATATCGCCAATCTGGTCACTATATGTCCGTCTAAGGCGCCCTCTACCGACGGCCCCATTCATATCCGCTCTGTATACTTCTTTCGTTACTCTATTTTCATCTATCTTTTCTACATGTTCAAACCAGCGTAACATTCCCTTTTCAATGACAACCTTCAAACCCTACTTATATCCTCAAATATACTTACAAACCCATTTATATTTCTAATGTATCCTCCAAATTGGCGTTCCTTAGTCTCTGCCTACCCCCATGGGAGACAGGCGTGAAGTTATGTATGTATCCTCCAACCATACTTATATGAATTTAAATAATGTTTATGGGTTTCAAAGTGTTGACGGAAGTAAGGGGTTTATTTTGATTAGTAATCGCAGATTTAAATAAAGAGAGTTGTTAATCTACAGTAAAGTAATTAAAATAGTTTGCTGCAATTTTATATAAAATCAAATAGTCTTAAGTCGTGTTTATTTGCGAAAATTTTTTGAAAGCAAATTTGTTAATATAATTTATGTCTTCGTTGGAAACCATAAGCAAAAAATGCTTAAAACCGATATAAGTCAATTTTGGAAATGTATTTGTAATGCTTTCATAACTAAATTGCTTAATTACGGTCTTTAAACGTTACGAAATATCTCTACTTTGACCAGAAAAACGTTTATCTTTTTTTGTTGTCTATACTATCTATACTAATATTATAAAGAGGAAAGATTTGTACCTATTTATGTATGTTTGTAATGAATAGGCTCAAAAAGTACTGGGTCGATTTAAAAAATTATTTCAACAATAGGATGCTACATTCTTCCAATTTGACAAAGGCTACAATTCATTTTGAAAAAAATTAGGGACCTTGGTAAAAATTGAACAATGTAACCGAAGGTGTAGAAAAATGAGTCTTAAAATGTCTTTCGTCGAATGCGCTGCCGAAACTATTAGCGATAGAACAAAATAATGTGCAACAATATTGAAAAACATCATAATGTCTACAAAAAACTCCGCGGTAGCATATTTACAACTATTGTAGTTATGTCACTACAACAATCCAAATTTCCAAAGATAAATAATTGTCTACCCCGTGCGAAGCCGGGACGGGCTGCTAGTATATAAATAAAGCACTTTAGAGTACTTTAACTGTTTATTATATGCAAATAAGTATTTAACAAATATGATAAAAATGATACGCATCACAGACCGAGACGGTGAGAGGGAGAGAGAGAGAGAGCCTACTTGGAGTAATAAACAAGATGCACTTCGTGATGGTGCTGTAGTTAATTTGCTAGGCGTTAGCATATACTACGTTCGAACCAACACTTTTTACTAACGTTATGTTTACTCCCACCATCACTAAATAAGTATACTGTTCCAGCTGCTTCACGACGTACGCGGAGTCCGAGAGCGAGTGTCTGGTGTGTGCGGCGGGACGGCGCCGGCCCGACGCCGCGCCACACGCCGCCGAGGCCCTGCACGCGCGGATACATAACGAACACGACCCGTGAGTACACTACGTTCATATAATGCGCCACACGCCGCCGAGGCCCTGCACGCGCGGATACATAACGAACACGACCCGTGAGTACACTACGTTCATATAATGCGCCACACGCCGCCGAGGCCCTGCACGCGCGGATACATAACGAACACGACCCGTGAGTACACTACGTTCATATAATGCGCCACACGCCGCCGAGGCCCTGCACGCGCGGATACATAACGAACACGACCCGTGAGTACACTACGTTCATATAATGCGCCACACGCCGCCGAGGCCCTGCACGCGCGGATACATAACGAACACGACCCGTGAGTACACTACGTTCATATAATGCGCCACACGCCGCCGAGGCCCTGCACGCGCGGATACATAACGAACACGACCCGTGAGTACACTACGTTCATATAATGCGCCACACGCCGCCGAGGCCCTGCACGCGCGGATACATAACGAACACGACCCGTGAGTACACTACGTTCATATAATGCGCCACACGCCGCCGAGGCCCTGCACGCGCGGATACATAACGAACACGACCCGTGAGTACACTACGTTCATATAATGCGCCACACGCCGCCACATTTTTTGAAAAAGTCCAATAATACTTTGCCCAACCCGGGAAGCGAACCCAAGACGTTTGCCGGCAGTCGCACTTTCGACCATTCGGCCAACGAGGCAACGTTTATATGTTTATATATCAAACGTTTAAATTCAAAAGCTTTGAATCCGCTTGGATTTTCTCCTATACTGAAGGGACCAGGAAGGTACTCTTCAACGTCAACACAAAAAATATTTATATACGTTAATAGAAACAATTGTTGGGTTACACAAATATTGGTTCAGTGTTCAAGACCAAACTTATTGTTGAAGTCAAAAAATATTATTGTTCAAAAGTTATCTCATAGCTCGATAGATGGCGTTGTCGCAATTAAAAGCGAGCTATGGTTTCGTTACCAATGAAACTATAAGGTAAAATTGATTTGTAAGACCGAAATATTTAATGTAAAATATATAGAACATATACCAGCTTAGATCAGTACACAGGCCTCTGTGTTTTTATTTATATTCACCTCATCTTGTGTGCTAGTAGGTCAGCAGATCACCTAGTAGCTTAGCTAGGAAACATTCAGGAATGGAAAGTTACACATAGTTGCTGTTGCATGTTACGTGGCATGATGTCAACGTTTTGTGATAACAACAAATAGGAATTAATTAGGACTGATGATTGTCCTATGTTGTTATGTTAAGAAGATGTATCATAGATCACATACAGCCTATAGAGGTAAATGCCCACTGCTAAGCAAAGCTTCTCACACGCAGAAAGTTTGAGTATTAATCACCACGTGTACTCCTGTGTCCTGTAATCTTCTGGTAGCAGGTGAAGTTCAAGGAAGGCATTCTGCTGATGCTCCACCACATACAACTGGTCATTTCATTCTCCTTAAAATGGAACTCTAATTGATGAATAGAATGTGCCTATGTACAGTCCTTAAAAATAATTATTCAATACATACAATTGTTTTAAAACAAAAACATACTTCGACATAACTATACTATGAGTACAATTTTGTTATTATAATATTCCTACAATAAACAAACAAAATATTATTTACTTTTAAAAGTAAATAACACTAGTTTACACAGTTTTCTTACCCCAGCTGAAAGTTGTTATTTTATTTTGTGTTCAGGTAGAACTATCCAGAAAAAATAATAAAAAAATCTGTCACGTCTGGTTTGAAAAATATTTATTTTCTTGAAGGAAATATTAATTATCATATTGACATACATTCGGTTCGGGGTATAAATAAAAAGTAAAATTTTGTAAACTAGTGTAATTGTATGAGTTTTCTACCGTTTTTCTATCACACTATCTGTCTATGAGCAGCTTTACTCGCACAAAATGTATATATCTCTTCAATAAATCACGAGTCTGTAAGAATTACAGGATAAAAAGTAAATTATTATAGTTCTTGAAAAATGAGGTCCAATTTCAGTGGCGGAATAATTTAAAATCGGTCTATTACGAAAGTATTCAACACAAACAAACAAATATTTACACTTAATAATATTAGTAAATAGATTCCTAAACAATTTCTATTATAGCATTGTGTTCCCTAGTTTAATAGTCCATATAAATCGACGGTCATAAATAATTCACTTATTTATACTCAACTGACAGTATTGAGAAGTGGTTTATACTCGAAAAATATAAAAAAAAACACATTTAGAATCTGAAAAATGGATCTCTTATCCATCATCTCCCTCGGTCTTAAAATAGCAGTTTTTTTCCTTGTATAAAATAAAACTTATAATTATATGCCAAAATGTAAAATATATAAGTTTATAATTAATATATAGTATCTATAAGTTTATAATCTATAAAAGTACAGATTAAAAGTGGTTGTAGCTGACGTAACGCTTCGCGACAATTCGTCGCAGTCGGTTGACGGCGCGCGCGCAATCATGTGCTCTTATCGAAATCGTGTATAATTTTCAATTATTTTTCGTGATTAAATGTAGTTTAGAATACAATACTAAATATGTATTTATCGCTTCTAAAATCTATAACCGTGCCGCCATTTTCGTGGTGTTTCCCTAATACAGTGGATGACAGGTATGGGTGAGTGATATTGTTTTTATTTATTAAATCTGTGTAATTAGTTTTTGGTGTACCATAGTGTTGTTTGTTTTTCTTTATATTTTATGTCACGTGTGTTTATTTTTAGTATTTACCTAGATGCTTGCATTTACCTATAATAGTCTTACTTGTTTAAATAGATAGGCATTCTAGAACTGAATATCAAATAATTTTTTTTAAAGTTTATAGTAACATTGGCTGTTTTATAAAATTTTTCTCGAAAAAAACTGAATTTTAATGTGTCATTGCCTGGTCGCTTGTATGTAGGTTTCCGTATATGCCTGAGAATTGGAATAGAAATTGAGTAAATTGGATAAATGGATCTCAGTTAGCCGACTTACTGACAGGCAAGATTCTGTAACCGTAGAGTTCAAATTTACGATTTGAACTCTACGGTCATGATGAATTTAAATAAGTATGAAATACTAGCTTCTGCCAGCGGCGACCGCGTTCTCTTTGTAGTATTCTAGACTATAATCTACCCCTGTTCCAAATTTTATCTCGATCGCGTCTGCCGTTTTAAAATGACAAAATGAAAACGCACACGAACATCCTCTCAAACGTTCGCAACTATTATATTAGTAAGATAATAGTAATAAGTATTATAATTCTCTATAAATTTAATAAGAATTGATTGAAAAAAAATAGATATTTGCAAATATTAAAAATTACCACCTTTTTTTATGGCATAAGCCGGTAAACGAGCAGACGAATTACCTGATGAAACAAGTGAAGGCCTTTTGGAGATTAAGAGGATCGTTGAGGATTCAGGAATTGGGCAGATTGAGATGGGGAGACTCTGTAGTTATTATATCGTATCTTGTTATAAATCTGAAAACATTGGTATACCTAAAAACCATACTGGAGACATCTTAAATACTCTGTACTTTTATGCACCGCTAGACCAATAACAGTGTTCTACAAAATGATACAAAGCATTTAAAGTCAAATTGCAATAATAGTTACTTTCACGTAATAAAAAAGGTGTGTTATGGTTAGCAACATCGATAACTTATCAGAGAGATTTACGATCGTATCGCCACGTTTATATAGAGGTATTAGTCGTGTTTGTAGTATTGTTAATTGATTTGTAACGATAATACTTGAATCTGCGACCTTTACATTAATACTAATAGTATGAATGACTTTGCCGCTGAAATATTAATGAAAAAATTGGTGAAAATTTGGTACACCTGTGCCTATCCCTTGGGGGACATACGGGGGTTATGTTAAAAACATTATAGTTTTTGTTTTATTTTTATTTTTTTGTTTATTCCTTAACACGGTATACACCAATTACATTAATCAAATTAAATTACTAAAAATATTAAAATGAAAACTAAATAAACTTAAAATACGTAATATTATAAAAGCGTTAAAATGAAGTAACAAAATAATTGGGATTTTTTTTACGTTTAAAGTAATCGTAACGAGTATGCGTTTGGCGCTGTGATTGGTTGCTTCATTGGCGCCGGCCAATCAGCACGCTGAACGCGTACTCGTTTTGAATACTTTAAAAGTAAATCAAACCCGTACTAAGGCCTCAGAGAGATTGTTCGTAATATAACCGCGATGAAACTAAATCTTATGATTATAATTAAACGCCAGAATTGATTAATATTCAATAAAATATATTTGAATTTATTCCGTAATAAAAATAGAAGCGAATCGTCCTTCAACCAAATAGCTATTATTACAACCGTTTCATAATATAATTTTTCACTTATAATAATAAATTATTCGTTTAAAAACAATATAAAATATCTACTATTCCTCGCAGTAGGCATCATAGGTGACCTACATTAAGAAAGTAACCTAATTATCTAAATCTAAACGACTAGTGTGACTGTGAAGAAGTGTCTGCCTCGATGGCCGAGTGGTCGCAAGTCCGAATGCCAGGGGGTCTCCGTTCGATTCCCGGGTCGGGCATATTATTACTGGGTTTTAAAAAAATCTCAGTCGTAGTAGGGAGTCTGAAATTGTGCCCGGTATATGGCAATAGGCTCACTTCCTAATACATGAGACTCAACATAAATAGTGAGAAGTAGATGTTACATTACGGCCATCGTAATGTTAAGTGCAGTAATGTGCACCTCTGCACCCTTCGGGGAGCGTACGGCGCGTCGCGTTCCGCGCTCGCCTCAAAGAGCCATCAGACCACCACAGATGGGGCCCAATAGGGCTGTTGCCGATTCGGAGTCGCGGAGAACCTAACGGGTAACCGGGGCTCCGGTTCGAGTTCGACGTGCGGGAGAAGGAACGGGGTGGTTTTTAGTCAGTAGGAGTCTGACACTCCCTTCCGCCTCACCCAGGCGGGAGCAGTCATTGGATGATTTTCCTAAGGCGCGCTGTTATATTATTTTATCTATAAATGTTCCTTACGCCCGAATACTCAAAGGCTAGGTACTTAATATTAAACTGTACTTAAATATCGTGCCATCTCTTTCATTTTACAATGAATTTATAGAGACAAATTTATACTTAATCGTGACTTAAAATTGAGTAGCCTTTCAGTATTCAGGTATTAATTTGCTATTATTTTCTAATAAAATATAATTATAGCCGTCATAACATCAGCTTTACTCGCCACGAATGAACGGCTGTGCAAACAACTAAAACAATACTATATTAACAGATACTCAAATAACTTTACCTCTACAATATAATAGAATGCTTTGTAAACCGTTTCTATACAAGAAGAATAATGTTACTTGTAAACAATATGATAGAAATGTGAAATGTGTGATGTAATGACGTCGATATTCTCAACCGTGATTGTATAATAATTTAATACACAAAAAGTTAGATTATCCAATTTGGTGCAGTCGTTTTCAAGATATAGTTGGATATATGTATAATCAAAGGAAATAAATACTTATTAGTACATATTCTGGTGTATGGCAATAGTGATTATAAGAGACTCAAAACATAACTTGTAAAAAGTGAAGGTATATTTTACTATCTGCAGTGAAAAGTAAACTTCAGGCCAGTGCTGAAAATCAGCGCCGCGTTTCGAGCTATCGCACTCGGGCCACGGCAATTTAGCTGAGCAATAGGTTTTTTTGCACTGTTTTTAACTATTATTTTTTGAGTTTTTTGTATTTTGTAATAGTGCAAATAAAGATCCTGCCCGTCTATTAATACCGACCTCATTATACAAAATCTGTGAAACATTCATCAATGAACAGTCCTACGAGACAATGCATGCAGTTTCCGTGGCGTCGTGTTTTGGTATGCGCCACTATGTACCTCATTCCAATGTTATTGTGTATACCCATGTTTTATAAACGTGTCTCCAATACAATGGTAGTTGTTATAACCCACTGTCAATATACGTCTTTCAATGTATCTTCCTACTGTTTACATCGACTGTTATTGGGTTTTTAGTAGCTTAAATGCAATTTAAGCCTCTTTTCTTAAAAGGTAGAAAATTCACAGAAATTCATTATTGAGATGAATGAATGTGATGGAACCTAGAGATGTATGAAAGAATCGTACATGATACTTAATTAATTCTGTTTAAGGTTAAAGCACACTTATCCGCGATAAACACGTCGATCGAGTCGGACGAAATGAATTTTAGAATTCTCTATATGAAATCTCATGAAACCTCGCGCACTTCTGATTCGATGCGGATAAGTATGCGTTCACCTTTATCATTCAAACAGTGAATGTCTTCTTATTTGACTAGGCGCCCATCTAATATAGGGCGCCCTTCAACTAGGTGGAAAGATGTCTACAAAATGACTGGTAGTGGTTGCGCGCTATTGAGATCACCCGTCTGTCAGTCCGTAATGAAAATGATTTTTGTAGGAAAATATAACATATTCTCTATCTCCTTTTCCAGTTATGCGGTAGTATCAGAATACTACGGGCGTGGTTTGTTCAACAAGGTGACGGTGGTGACTGAGAATGAGACGGTGGAGCCGCCTGCCCCGGCCGGCCCCGCGCAGCCGACCCCGCCGGCCCCTACACCTGCCCCTGCCGCCCAGCCGTATGGACTCGGCGCTGAGGCCAAACTAAGGCTACAAGAAGGACAGAGCAAGCAAAGTAAGACTTTTGATGCATTTTTTCAGGTTTCAACAGAAAAATCTTCTCAACAAATGGCCCAAATTAATAACACATCTCAATATAAATCTTATGCGGGCGGATTACGCACATTTTCGCAAAAATCCTAAATTGATTCAACTATTTCTGCCAGTGACTTCACGCGCGTTCGCTTGAAATAAAAAGTGGTCTATGTGTTATTCCAGACCATATTCTACCCGCGGAGAACCTAATGGGTTGCCCGGGCACCAGCTCGAAGTGCAGGAGAAGGAACAGGGTGATTTTAAGTCAGTACGAGTCTGACACTCACCCAGGCGGGAGAAGTCATTCGATGATTTCCCCTCTTATTAAAAATATCATATTCTACCCCCCATTCCAAATTACATCCAAACTCTTACTAACTAAAAACCACTTCGTTCCTACTCCTGCACTTCGAGCCGGAGCCCCGATAACCCGTTAATTTTTCCGCGGCTACGTATCGGCATTAGCCCTATTGGGCCCCATCCGTGGTGGTATCATGGGACGTTGAGGCGCGCGCGGAACACGACGCGCCGTACGCTCAGGTTGGTACTGGTCGGGCAGCGAGCCACCCATGCTCGCCGTGCACAGGCCCGCGCTTACAGTGGCCGCTAGGATAGTTTTTATACCGATTCTATGCTCCCATGGGTTTAACAGGAATACGTGGGCAAAGCCGCGGGTAAAATTGTAGTCAATAATATTACTAACTTGATCACGACCGTTCGTAACTTGATTATACGCTTCCTACATATACTATAATATAAACGTAGTGTCATATAATCTAACTAAATGTCACCAGCCAGTATAATATGTTCGTTGAATAATTTACTTTGCGATAACGCATTGTTTTACATTTCCAACTAGTTCTTCCAAATCCACCATTAATTAATATGCGCTTATCAATGTAACGAACTCGCTATCGATACCATTATTTTAATTTCAAATATTGTAATTATGATCATTTAGAAAACTTGTATAATATGGACAAATTATTCCCTCGCTGTTACTCGTTCGTACGTTCTCATTTATTTACAATACTCGCTTTACCCGCATTACCGTGGGATATGGAGTAACTTATCCCGATCCCTTCAGCCGTTACGACATGATTGAGTGACAAACACACACAAAGTCACTCAAACTATCGCATTTTTATATATAATAAATATAACATAGGATAACCATTAACCATCTCTTTTCTATTTTCCAGTATTCATATCAAATGCAACGAAGCAAGTGGCACCAAAAGGCACAACAGTAGTTCCAATGCCAGAAGGTAGAATGAGGGTCATAGAGCAACAACGCTACAGCTCGAGCTTAGAAGCTAACTTGAACAAACTCGAGCCAGTACACAAACCATCCCCCTACTCCTCTCCTATCACAGCCAAAAAGAGAATAGAAGAGAACCAGAGAAGTCTAGGAGTATCTCCTGTAGTCCAGAATAATATATCTTCTGCTATCAGCAATGGAGCAGGTAAAAATCCCTTCGAAGAAGATACTTATGATGAAACAAAGAATCCCTTTGCAGAAGAAGCCACGGAACCCACAAATCCTTTCAGTGAGGACGATGATTATGACAGTAACTACAATCCCTTCTCATGAAGCTTGGAATGACGTCACACGGGCGTTACAAGCAAAAAGACGAGGCTAGTTACATTTACACGAAATTCTACCCCAATTCTCATAAATATGGTTGAGTTTTGAATGGCAATGTTATGAATTTTAATTTGAACTCTAACGCATTGTGTTAAAGTTCGAAATTTAGTTTGAATCGTCTCGTGCCTCTGAATTTCGTGTGGTTTCATTCTTAATACACGTTTGTGAAACGTCATATGAACGGTTATGCTAAAAAGCGTCTTTATTATGTAAGAATAAGGTCGTTTTTCCAAATACAAGTGCTACTTTTTACGTCTTGAAAAAATACAGCCGTTTTGTAAATAAATCAAGAAAATTCAAGTATTCAGAAGATTTATGTTGTTACTGGGCTAATCAATAAATAGATGTTGCAAAGAGGTAATGTAATACCTAGTTATATATGAAATTCTAAAGTAATTACGCTTTACATTGCAATCATCATCATCATCATCATCATCATCAGCCTGTATTCGTCCACTGCTGGATATAGGCCTCTCCTATGGCACGCCACTGAGCTCGGTCTTCAGCTCTTCTCATCCAACCGAGGAGTATAATCGGCCTCTATGCTTGGCGTTCGTGGACTATGAGAAGGCCTATGACTCTATCGAGATCTGGTCTGTTCTGGAGTCCTTACAACGGTGCCAAGTCGACTGGCGATATATCCAAGTGCTGAGAGAACTGTACGAAGCTGCGACTATGGCCGTCCAAGTACAAAATCAGCAGTCTGAACCTATTCACCTGCATCGAGGAGTGAGACAAGGGGATGTTATATCCCCCAAATTGTTCACAAATGCTATGGAGGATATGTTCAAGACACTGCATTGGAAAGGACGGGGCATAAACATAAACGGCAAGTATCTCTCACACTTGAGATTTGCAGATGATATCGTCATCGTGGCTGAAACCGTTCAGGACTTGCAATATATGCTGTGCAGCCTGGCTGATGCTTCCGCGCGCATTGGGCTCCGGATGAATTTGGACAAAACAAAAATAATGTTCAATGAACATGTCATTCCCGAGCCAATTGTTCTCAACGGGTCGCCTCTCGAAGTCGTTCAGGAATACATCTACCTAGGACAAACCCTGCAGTTTGGTAGGAACAACTTCGAAAAGGAGGCCCGTAGAAGGATACAGCTTGGCTGGGCAGCATATAGAAAACTTAATCAAGTCTTCTCGTCTCAGATACCGCAAAGCCTGAAGACAAAAGTCTTCAACGAGTGCGTCCTTCCAGTAATGACATGCGGAGCCGAGACGTGGACACTGACAGTGCGACTGGTCCACCAATTTAAGGTCGCGCAGCGAGCTATGGAGAGGCCTATGCTCGGAGTCTCTTTGAAGGATCGAATCCGAAACGAAGTGATCCGACAGAGAACCAAAGTTATCGACATAGCCCAAAGGATCAGTAAGCTGAAGTGGCAGTGGGCCGGTCACATTTGTCGAAGAACCGATAACCGTTGGGGTAAACGTGTTCTAGAGTGGAGACCGCGTCTGGGCAAACGCAGTGTAGGGCGCCCTCCAGCTAGGTGGAGTGACGACATCTGCAAGGTGGCTGGCAGTGGTACATTGCAATATTTGTCATAATATATAGGTATTCTCAAATTGACATAGGCTTATACTGGTTCATAGATTTGTATAAAATTTTGTATTAAAATCGAACCGGGCATCAGCGCCCTTAGATAAATCTGAACCGTTTATATTGTAATTCTCCAACCCACCTGTCACCCATGGAGATTATGGGATCTTATGTAGACGAGACCCATAGTCCATCAGTGGACTATTACGAACTGATGTTGAATACAATATTTAACTCTTTGAGTACCGTCACTATAGACACAATTAAAGAAGAATAGGTTGCGGTCACCGGTGTCCTCGCGGTGTTTGACAGTTTAAGTATGTATTGTATATTATTCTATACAGGCCTATATAAAACGGGCATAACTTTCATTACTAGTGATTATAAAACTTATATTGCCTTTATTCACCAACCATGCTTGTCGGAGAGCCTTCCTCGGCACGAATGAGCCGTCTCAACCGGAGTGATACTACAGCCTCACAGAAAAAAGACGTGAAACAACGCTTGCGTTTTATCGTTGTGTGAGTAAGATTACTGGAGGCCCTCCCCAATCTCCCCAGTCCCCGAAACAGTGCTCAAATTCTTAATCCCCAAACAGCCAGTTACGCACTTGTAACGCCTCTGGTGTCCATGTATCCATGGGCGGCGCCAATTGCTTACCATCACGTGATCCCTATGTCCGTTTACCGGCTAATCCCATCAAAAACCTTATAAGTTACTTAGAATGAGGTAGCACCTAAACTAACCCCTTACTTGTATTGTCACTGTGTGAATGTCACAACGAAAATGTAACCTAATTTCACGGTTTTATCTCCTCAAGATTCTGGCTTACAGTAGTCGCACCGGTTATGGGAGGATATAGCGGGCATATATGTCACTTGTCTTGTTTCTTAGTATAGGAGAGTTTGGTGAAAAGGGACAATGAAGTCTTAAATATATTGTTGAAATTAAAGTTATAATATCCAATAAGTTTCGCTATCTCCTACATAAATATGCAATGAAAGAAACGCGAAAGACTGCCACGGATTTTTAACATTTTATTGTACTCGTATGTCAAGTAACTATGCTGAGCTGATAACGACAATATTCAACTGTGAGTTAGTTTCTTGAATGGATTTTCAACCTTATGTTCTTTAGTAATAAACTTGAAAATGCATTCAATGAAATTTATTTACGATTTTTTTTTATTTTAATATGCACACTGCACAGTCATTAGTGTTCATTGATTTTTTTTAATAAGTATTAGTTAATCAAAGAACAATAAGCTTGATAGAGAAATTGTCATATAATGTAATTATACGAGTATATATATATATATATATATATATATATATATATATATATATATATATATATATATATATCTTTTTATATATCTTTTTCTATATATATATATATAGAAAAAGATATATAAAAAGATAGATAGATATATGTATATTGCTGTAATAAAATAATGTAATATTTATACAATCTTATAGGTCTGATTATGTTCGTGTGTAAGTTGCGAAAATATAAGAACCAATATATTTTTCCTATATTGTTATTATTGCCATTGTTTTGTTATTTCAGTTATACGAATTCATATAACTGTAGTAGAAACTAGTCATATTTCACGATATATTATATTATTGGAGATCGGAGTATGTAAAATTGACGGGTGAGGACGCCAGGCAGCGGTCGGTCCTCACGTCGGCCCCAACTTCAAATGAACGCGCGGCTTCACGCATTCATCTGAAATTAACCTTACTGTTTTCAATTATTCCAAGCCTGAAATTGTGCTTAATACATAGGATTTGAAACAACAGAAGTGCTGGTAATGAGATTGAGTAATGTTGACATTACTATTCTGGGCTAAAAAATATAAAGCTTTATCTAAAATTGATGAAATGATTACTTATTTATTTATATTCATTACTTATTCCGATCTTCTACACAAAACATATTGTAACTAGCGTCTCAAAATGTACTTGTTTAAAGCATTCCTCATTTAGAACTCAAATTGTATTTGTCTACTGTCTATATATAATGTCTACTATAATAGAAGCTATGTAATGTATCGTTTTGTAAGCTGTATCCAATCTGTATCGTAAATATGTGATAATAAATATTTAATAAGTTATTTCGTTTGTTTACTTTTTTATTTTAGGGCAATTTTTCCAAATGCCTCGATGGCCGAGTGGTGGCAAGTGCGACTGCCGGGCACGGGGTCTCGGGTTAGATTCCCGGGTCGGCAAAGTATACCTGGGTTTTAAAAAAAAATCTCAGTAGTAGCACGGAGTCTGGAAATGTGCCCGGTATATGGCAATAGGCTCACCCCCTATTACATGGGACTCATAACATAAATAGTAAAAAGTGGGTGTTACGTTGTAGAGTGGTATAATGTGCTTACACCTCTGCCTACCCCTTCGAGGATAAAACGCGTGATGTTATGATATGTTTTCCAAACGCCAGATAATTTAATCGGATATTATTTTAAACTAGCTTTTACCCACGATTTCGTCCTTGTAGAATATGATACCTTTTTATCCTATGGGTCCTATCCTATTAGTATTTAATCGGGATAAAAAGTATCCTATCATCTAAGTCAGCCCATACCCTGCCTGTATACCTCTACCTAAATTTCATCAAATTCCGTTCAGTAGTTCCAGTGTGATTGACGGACAAACATCCAAACAAAGAAACTTAAAATATCAATTATTTTTCCTGGCATTAAATTGCAAAGATTCCTTGAGTCTTACTGTAATTTAATGTATCATCCGGTTATTATTTGCTTTCTAATCCCCATTTATCCAAATTGATTGTATCAAGTACATAATCATTATAGCTTTCATGTATTGTCGCGGCATTCTACGCTTAAACTATAGAAAATAGAATAACGACCACCGCCGCGCGACCTGCGAGGGGCATTTAGTCAAACAGACCGAACCCCATGTCCCCATCTTCTGATTCAGACTCCTCCTTGGTCTCCTACTCTTCCTTCTTCTCCTCGGCGGCAGCAGCAGTGGGCGCATTAATTGCGGGAACATTCACAAGTTCTTCCCAATCGTTTTGAACTAAATTCGGGTGGCAAACTCGTGCAAGTTCTGGTATGTATAAATTGTGATTGTGCAACAGATAGAACTTGGCGTAGGTTCGAAATAACTAAAATAGACACGCCTTGCTGTACCTACGTCCGTGAACTGTCTAATCTGTCTAACTCAGTGGAGAAATAAAATCGATTTTTATTCTACAAAAGCGGTCTATCAGAGCAACATAACTTACGTCGTTGCGAATCGCAGAGAGAATTGTTTAAAACGATAAATATTTCTCGGTGCCCTATATGAAAAAAATTATGTATGTAAGGAAAAATAGGCAATTGTTTGAGAAAAGATACGATAGACACAATTTTAATACTAGAGGCTAAAATAAGTTAGCTATACCGCAATTCAGACTGTCCAAGATACAGAAATCCTTCATGGGGTTAAGTATTTAATAAAATACCAAGTAGCATACAGTGATCTTAAACTGTCAAACACCAAGCGGTCACCGGTGACCGCAACCTATTGTTCTAGAGGTATAATTGTGTCTACAAAACCGGTACTCGACGAGTTAATGAAGGTAACTTTAAAACATTAGGCGCGAATTATGTAATCAAGCTTACTACACACACACTGACAGATTATCTTGAAGATAAGAATGCTTGGCAGCATGTTGGTTCGGCTCCGCTGAACGATACTCAAATGTAGTCAGTAGTTACTCAGGTTCCAATAGTAGGTAATTTAGGTAAGTCCCCTCTTTGAGGAGTGGCTTGACAGACGCTACGGCGTCCTCACCTACCACCTGACGCAGGTGCTTACCGGACACGAAAGTTTCGGTAGGTTCCTGTTTCGGATTGGGCGGGAGGAAACGCCCGGGTGTCATCGCTGCGAGGATCGCCCGGAGAACACGGTGGAGCATACGGTGGCGGTGTGTCCTGCGTGTACTGAGCACTGCCGTGTCCTCAGGAATGTGATCGGCGCCGGCGACCTCTCGCGTCCGGCTCTGGTACGGAGCGAAGGGGACCGGGATGCCGTCTCCTCCTTCTGCGAAGCAGTCGTGCTAGCTAAGGAGGAGGCGGAGCGAGTGAGGGAACGAACCTCCACACGACCCGGCCGTCGCGAGAGATACTCCGGGCGTCGGGGATCGCGACACGATCTCCGGCCACCGTAAGCACGGGCCTGCGGACGACCAGAACCAGGCCCGAGCGTACGGCGCGTCGCGTTCCGCGCGCGCCTCAAGGAGCCATCAGACCACCACAGATGGGGCCTAACAGGGCTGATGCCGATACGGAGCGGCGGAAGACTTAACGGGTTGCCGGGGCTCCGGCTCGAAGTGCAGGAGTAGGAACGGGGTGGTTTTAGTCAGAAATAGTCTGACACTCCCTCCCGCCTCACCCGGGCGGGAGAAGTCATTGGATGATTTTAACCCTCTCAAAAAAAAAGGTAATTTAATACTTTTATTCTAATAGTCTAGTTTCCTTATGGCATCGAGCATTTCTCTCTTTATTAAAACAAAGAGTTTCCTTTTTCTTGTATAGAAGCACTAGTTTATGCGTATGTGAGCACCATGTTGGACTATAAGATAAGCTTTTTTTTGTTTGTTTTGTTTTTTTATAAATAAGTAAGTTTTGTAATTAGTGTGATGCGTCAAGCGTGTCTTTGCATTGTTCTCACATATACGTACAATATTGGAAAATGTATCAGAGACATAGCATAATTTTTTTTAAAGAGACGTTACTTTACACATTAATTAATGAATGGAGTTTCTTGCTTGTTCTTCTCCATTCGAATTTACATCTTGGAATGAGCACCTAGCTTCACTGACGGACTAACTGACAGACTATTGTTTATTTTGTATTTGTTGACGTTTCAAAAGTACCACATTATGGTTTAAATGAAATAAATGCTTTGACTTTGACTTTGACCGCCGTAAGTACTACCACTATCAGTGGTGCCTTAAATTCGAAGACAATCGAGCGTTCTTGAAAGCTATCGAGAGCTCTTGATCACTGTTGAGAGTTTCTCGAAATCCATCGACCGTTCTAGACCACTTTCGAGGGTTCTTCGAAATCTGTCGAGCGGCCTCGATAACTTTCGAGAGTTGCTCGAAATCTATCGAGCGTCCTCGATCACTTTCGAGAGTTACTCGAAATCTATCGAGCGTCCTCGATCACTTTCGAGAGTTCCTCGAAATCCATCGAGCGTCCTCGATCACTTTCGAGTGTTCCTCGAAATCTATCGGGCGCCCTCGATCACTTTCGAGAGTTCCTCGAAATCTATCGAGCGTCCTCGATCACTTTCGAGAGTTGCTCCAAATCTATCGAGCTTCCTCGATCACTTTCGAGAGTTCCTCGAAATCTATCGAGCGTCCTCGATCACTTTCGAGAGTTGCTCGAAATCTATCGAGCTCACTCGATCACTTTCGAGAGCTGCTCGAAATCTATCGAGGGTCCTCGATCACTTTCGAGAGTTCCTCGAAATCTATCGAGCGTCCTCGATCACTTTCGAGAGTTCCTCGAAATCTATCGAGCGTCCTCGATCACTTTCGAGAGTTCCTCGAAATCTATCGAGCGTCCTCGATCACTTTCGAGAGTTCCTCGAAAACTATCCAGCGTCCTCGATCACTTTCGAGCGTTCCTCGAAAACTATCGAGCATCCTCGATCACTTTCGAGAGTTCCTCGAAATCTATCGGGCGTCCTCGATCACTTTCGAGAGCTGCTCGAAATCTATCGAGCGTCCTCGATCACTTTCGAGAGTTCCTCGAAAACTATTGAGCGTCCTCGATCACTTTCGAGAGTTGCTCGAAATCTATCGGGCATCCTCGACCACTTTCGAGAGTTCCTCGAAAACTATCGGGCTTCCTCGATCACTTTCGAGAGTTCCTCGAAATCCATCGAGCGTCCTCGATCACTTTCGAGAGTTCCTCTGAATCTATCGAGCGTCCTCGATCACTTTCGAGAGTTCCTCGAAATCTATCGAGCATCCTCGATCACTTTCGAGAGTTGCTCGAAATCTATCGGGCGTCCTCGATCACTTTCGAGAGTTCCTCTGAATCTATCGAGCGTCCTCGATCACTTTCGAGAGTTCCTCGAAAACTATCGAGCGTCCTCGACCACTTTCGAGAGTTCCTCGAAATCTATCGAGCGTCCTCGATCACTTTCGAGCGTTCCTCGAAATCTATCGGGCGTCCTCGATCACTTTCGAGAGTTCCTCGAAATCTATCGAGCGTCCTCGATCACTTTCGAGCGTTCCTCGAAATCTATCAGGCGTCCTCGATCACTTTCGAGAGTTCCTCGAAATCTATCGAGCGTCCTCGATCACTTTCGAGAGTTGCTCGAAATCTATCGAGCTTCCTCGATCACTTTCGAGAGTTCCTCGAAATCTATCGAGCTTCCTCGATCACTTTCGAGTGTTGCTCGAAATCTATCGAGATTCCTCGATAACTTTCGAGAGTTGCTCGAAATCTATCGAGCTTCCTCGATCACTTTCGAGAGCTGCTCGAAATCTATCGAGGGTCCTCGATCACTTTCGAGAGTTGCTTGAAATCTATCGAACTTCCTCGATCACTTTCGAGAGCTGCTCGAAATCTATCGAGCGTCCTCGATCACTTTCGAGAGTTCCTCGAAATCTATCGAGCGTCCTCGATCACTTTCGAGCGTTCCTCGAAATCTATCGAGCGTCCTCGATCACTTTCGAGAGTTACTCGAAATCTATCGGGCGTCCTCGATCACTTTCGAGAGCTGCTCGAAATCGATCGAGCGTCCTCGATCACTTTCGAGAGCTGCTCGAAATCGATCGAGCGTCCTCGATCACTTTCGAGAATTCCTCGAAATCTATCGAGATTCCTCGATAACTTTCGAGAGTTGCTCGAAATCTATCGAGCTTCCTCGATCACTTTCGAGTGTTGCTCGAAATCTATCGAGATTCCTCGATAACTTTCGAGAGTTGCTCGAAATATATCGAGCTTCCTCGATCACTTTCGAGAGCTGCTCGAAATCTATCGAGGGTCCTCGATCACTTTCGAGAGTTGCTCGAAATCTATCGAACTTCCTCGATCACTTTCGTGAGCTGCTTGAAATCTATCGAGCTTCCTCGATCACTTTCGAGAGCTGCTCGAAATCTGTCGAGCGTCCTCGATCACTTTCGAGAGTTCCTCGAAATCTATCGAGCGTCCTCGATCACTTTCGAGAGCTGCTCGAAATCGATCGAGCGTCCTCGATCACTTTCGAGAGTTACTAGAAATCTATCGGGCGTCCTCGATCACTTTCGAGAGCTGCTCGAAATCGATCGAGCGTCCTCGATCACTTTCGAGAGTTCCTCGAAATCTATCGGGCGTCCTCGATCACTTTTGAGAGCTGCTCGAAATCGATCGAGCATCCTCGACCACATTCGAGTGTTGCTCGAAATCTATCGAGCGTCTTCGATCACATTCGAGTGTTGCTCGAAATCTATCGAGCGTCTTCGATCACTTTCGAGTGTTGCTCGAAATCTATCGAGCGTCTTCGATCACTTTCGGGACTTACTCGAAATCTATAGTGTCCTCGATCATTTTCGAGAGCTCGTAGAAATCTATAGAGTAGCCTCTATCATTTTCGAGAGGAGACCCTTTGGGTGTATCGCTAGTCGATAGCTCACCACCTGACAAGTTCTAGACCTTGTTGCCTTGCTGGAGGGTAGGTTGTCATATGTGGGAACTTCATTAGGAAACTTTTCAAATTTATTATTAGGGAACATTATTGTTTTCATAAATTGTTTCTAAATTGTTGTCTAATATAATTAGAAAATACATAAATACTAAAATATATTGTAAGTATTTGTAAGACTGATGGCCACACTATCGTATAGGATTATTCTGTAATAGTAGTATAAATATATTATATGTATGTGTGTATGGATACTGAAGCCCTGGCTTTGAGCAATTGTTGGAAGGTATGGGGTGGTATTTAGTTAGTTGTAAGAATCACTTACTCAAGAGACATTTGATGACTTTTTACCGGGGCGGCATAGTCGGTATTTACAAGCGGGCGCTCGAATCGAATATCACCTTTATATGCGGACCCCATTGTAGCCTACTGCCTAACGTAATGTCTAAAAACACTGTCTCGTCGACAAATACTAACTTATACCCGTTCAAAACAACATCACAATCATTACTACGGACGTTTGGTAAATAATGTAACATAATATCACGCCTACTCGTATTAAGTACAATGTAACACCCACTTTTTACTATTTATGTTATGAGTCCTATGTAATAGGGGGTGAGCCTATCGCCATAATACCGGGCATAATTTCAGACACCGTGCTACTACTGAGATTTTTTAAAAAACCCCGTCTTAGTTTTCCTACCCCGAATCGAACCCGAGCCTTGCCTGGCAGTCGCACTTTCGACCAACGAGGCCAACTTGGCCAACGTTTGGTAAACTAATAATATATTTGATTTTTTCTCATTTAGCACTAGGTTACGGTAAACCAATTATACACTAGAAGAATGCAGGTGTTTACGTCGTCAAAATTATTTGCACGCCGATCTATTTTTTTAAAATGTATGATGTATCTGCAAAAAGCACCATTCTTAGTTCATTCTTGAATATAAATGGCAAATCATTTATATAGACTAAAAAAATAAAAGGGACCTAATATTGAACCTTGAGGAACGCCCATATTCATCCCAGAGCTCTGTGAGTTGATACCATTAACATGAACTTTTACCTGTCTTTCTTTTAAATAAGATTTCATTAGACGGAGCTCGGAGTTTCTAATCCCGTAGTGATATAATTTCAGCAAAAGTGTCTCGTGGTCAACGCAATCAAATGCTTTTGAGAGTTCACAAAAGACACCAATAGCATCCTATGCTTCCTTTCAAGCACCAAATATTTTCTTCATTAAAGTGACACCGGCGTCAGTTGTGCAACGAACAACCTTTGGTGAAACCATATTGTTGTTGGTAAAAGATAGACCGTCTTATTACAAAAGTTCGACTGGTTTAAGCCCGGACTATAAGATCTAGGTTTGTTACAGTATTAAAGCTAGTACCAGGACAAAAATTTGTTCCAATTATAGAGGTAAAACTAAGACTATTCGGGGATCAGATAGTACCAAAGAAAGTCCATAGTCCCACAGATAAAAAACATAAATAGCATTCTTTCATTCGTTCACTCAGGATCCACTTGAGGCAACGTTCCGTTCGTCTAAATATTGTTATTACAATAACACCTGAAATGCTTAAATAATTATGTATCAACACAAAATTATATCATAAATTGTTTTTTGTTTGTGTTAAAATATAGTGAACAAGCACAACTTGTATTTTGACGAGCTTTTTATATAGTTGTCATATTTTTTAACACCTCTAGCGTGAAATGGAGCGACTTAGAAGAAGGCGGCAGACCACGAATCACGAAACAAATATTGAGTCTTTTTTATTACCTATATAAATATTATTGTTTATTGTGACTGACTGGAAATGGAACAACAACTGTAGGTACTTATATCGAAAGTCTTCGTCACTCAAGTCAAAGGGATTTTCACGATGGCGATGTCTGTACGATCGCCGAGACGTCTCTAACATGTCAATCGGTTCAATATCCATTTTACAATTATAATAATATAGAAGATACACATAAATATTTCTGATAGCTAACCTCAAATAACTTTAGTACCGAAGTTAAACTAGGGGTCTCGGCGGTTTAACTTTAGTACCATAGATAGTTCCGGTACTAGTGATAAACTTTGTTTTATAATAACGTTTTATTTAGTCATGGTTTAAACCTAGTATTAATCCTGGTACTAAAAATAGATCGGGTTTAGAATGTTTATAATGATGGACCATTTGAGACAGCATCAACTTTTCAAACACTTTTGGTTCTTTAGTGTCACCACTTTTAAATAGTGGGATAACTTTACTATATTTCATTAGGTCAGGGAAAACACCGTCATCTATAGTTTTATTGAAAATCTCAGGCAGATACGGCGCAACAGCTTGAATGATTGACTTGCAAACTTTTACCGATAGTCCCTAAAGATCATCAGTTGATTTGATCTTAATTTCTTTAAAAACTTTTATAATTTCTAGAGGATTCATATGGTTCTTAAGCAAAGTTACTAGAAATTTTCGAAAATCTCAATAAATAACACTGCCTTAACCGGGAATCGAACCCAAGACCTCTTGTTCAGCAGACTAGCGATCACTTGAACAACGTGGCAGCTAGTAATGTCTAACTTAAAATATCGATTTTTCCCCATCCCGGGAATTTGTACACATCTCTCGCTCGGTGATCCACGATACCCAAGTTTTCTACAACCAGTAGTAGCGTAGTAGTTTTTGGTCACGCTGGATTTAACCATTCTGTAATTACAGCTTTAAGTAAATTGGTACTGATGTGTAGGGTAATAAGCAGATAAAGAAAACAACGATTTGGAAATTTTCAAAGCATTTTATTTATGACCTTTAACACTGTGTATAATATATTTTGATAGTACATTTAGAGCAATGAGTAATATTACCAATCATTACATTGTTCTTATTTTCATAAATTGAATGAAATTCATAAATTATATATAGAATATATAATTTGTTCTCAATACATTCTCGCCCAACAATCAACAATCACTATCGTAATCACAAGGGCGGCGCGTGCGCACCGGTAGTGACGTCACAGCGACGCGCGCGCCGCCGCGGCACAACGACGCATACCAAATAAATTAGTCGATAAACAAACAAACGTAATCAAAACAACAGCTAGTCCTATAAAAATAGCAGTATAGCTTAAACAGTATACTCTATAAAAAAATATAATCCAGCGTCTGCTGTACATATCTCTAATTTAAAATGTCTTGTTTCCATATAATTACGATAACAACTAAAACGCGAAATAGCAAACGAAACGTCAACGTAATAAAAAGCTTTAAATTAAAGTGTTACAGCCGCCTCGACACACCCGTGTGTATGTTCCTGCTCTCTATTCGATTACACTACTACACCATTTTGCTATGCAAAATACTTTACCCTATTATTTCGAAATAAAGGAAACGAGTAATATACAAACTTTGGAATGTAAATACAAAATAAAATGACTAGAAAAGAAAGGTATTAACGATCATGTCATTCAACTTGAGATCTCGTTCATCCGTTACAATAGACACACCTATTGAACAATAGTTATACACAAATATCAATTTCGGTGAAGAAGTAATAAACTTGGACATAGTATTCTGTAAAGATCCTTACACAATAATAGCGTCTCGTGTTAAATAAAGCACATCGCCAAACACGAACCGGTTCGCGAAGGAAAAATAATTTTGCAACATTTGGCGTTGTGCTGTACAAACTGAAACGTAATTAATGAATAATCTCGACGACAATATTGTTATAGTTTCAAGAAATATTACCTAACACACAGCATGTCTAAATTTTGATTAATACTTTTTTTGTTCTTATAGCTACGTTTATTATACGCTAAATTATTATCTGGATACTCTCTAGGTTAGCCGAATATGTCTACAGTCGTGTGTAAGCTGCTGTGACTGGACTTTTAACAGGAGAAAGCTATTTTTTTTTAATTTTCTGTAACCCATGTAAGTACCAAACGAAGTAAAATATTTACAAAGACTAACGAGTCTTAAGCTTACATGTTTATATAACTATGTATGCTCGATTTCGAATGAAAAATAGTCACCTAGAAGCGATAGTATAG
Organism: Spodoptera picta; assembly: GCA_038387885.1. Taxonomy (NCBI): domain Eukaryota; kingdom Metazoa; phylum Arthropoda; class Insecta; order Lepidoptera; family Noctuidae; genus Spodoptera; species Spodoptera picta. Next base: position 928,466 of record JAZHFQ010000137.1, read on the forward strand.
TGACAATGATTATATTTTTATTTCACATTTATCAAAGCGGTAACAAGAGTAAACAATTGCTCGGACTTACGACGGTGTAACGGCTATAAAGGATCATCCATATAAAACTACAGTCACATTCATTATCTACCTAGGACATCGACGTCGTGTCTGTACGGTACGTGGTGTATCAGGGGAGGGAGGGACAACGGAACACAACACGTATTAACACACTAATTTGTGATTGTTCGCAGCACAGCATCGAGCTACTCTATCACATACATGTACCTACACGGTATATGACTAGAACGTACGGAATGCTCCGAACGGAATCGTCTGTAATCGAGAAATAATCGAGACGTTTCACCTGAGTAACATCACGTTAACCTACTTTATACATCCATATAAAGAATTTTGAAAGAAAACATCGTTACACAAAACAATATCAAGTTAAACGATATTACCGACTACATACTGTAGCGTAAATGATTTATAATGCATAGTCTACATTAACTACAAATATTTAATGTATTTACAATCGATACTAGAATGTGAAACGTTTACGTATGACGTCATACGAGTCCGGACTGCCGCCACCACGGGCCTTTTGAGCCACAAAATATAATTTATTCTACCGTTCGGGTCATACGTATATACAAGGTAAATTACATTAATAATGTATCCAACATTAGAAGAAAATTTATATAGTTCAGTAATTTGTCTTTTCACAAGTACAATGGTAATATTTTCTTTTAAATTCTTAGTTATATAGTCATGTTACATGATGGAGTCTATCACACATCGCCGATATTTTGTGCGCAACATATTATTGTTTTTATTGCACATGAGTTGTACGTAGACATACGCATTAACATTTGCTACGGGCTGGCCGATGGACCACGACACTTGGTTGCAATAAATGCTGTTATATTCATATTGAAGTTCATTATTGTTTGTCGTGGTCCAAGGTTGCCATTACATACAGATAAAAACAAGATGTAGTAGGCCTTGTAGACATTGAAACGGCTCTCACCTTACAGTACACAGCACGTATGTATATCAGTATATATATAGTTTACCCCGTTCCTGTTATAATCAGTGCACCGGTTTGGTCCCCTCTCATTCGACCCCGCACTAAACTGTAAACTTCTAAATTAATTCATCAATTTATCAGTTTTGGCACTCGAATATTTTTGGTTAAAATAAAATATCCCCACGTGTATAATATTACTTTGTAATATAAATATGAATTAAGCTACATCAAATACATTATTGTATAATTTATTAAGACACTTTTTTGTTTTAATCAAAAATATATAAGACCAATGTCAGTGCCAAAAACTAGTTCTTGTACCCAATTAGCGAATATAAATTAAATATATAATACATATATATTATATTTACGTATTATATCGTATATTGCATTAAATGCAGCTGCTTTTATAATACTGATGATATAATTATAATAAAACTTAGATATGCTAAAATAATTGATTCATTTGCATTGTCTTTCGACTTCTATGCATATTATAGTGTGGTCCCGAAATTGACGAAACAAAATTAATAATTTATAGAAATAGTTAATTACGTATAAAAAGTGTGTAAAATCTTACAAAAATAGTGATGGCCGTTTTAGAATAGTTGTTTATCGATACTATGTTAAATTAGGCGCATCACTATACAACCTTGGTATCGATTTTGGCAACTTTGAATACGGAAGAAACTATCTCGGTATATATTAATGGACCACAGTAAATAAAAGCTCTTCCTGAGCGCTCAGTGACTATAGAATGTCTATGCCTCACCAAACCAGTCACAGATAACTTTTTCGTTAGACGTTTTACTCATTTTGTTGGAATTAAACTTTACAACCATACAATTTACATCAAGATAAGTATATGTTAAACTAGCACATGATTATATTGCTGTCACTGTCACACAATTCCGTTTTACAAGCGTAAGACAGAGACAGAAACAAACGTAAATATACATTTATCTTGACCAGTCAATCTTTCTACATGTCGTATAATATTCTTCTTAGTAAATATATTGTTCGCAATTGTCAATACATTGCGACGATGTAGTATTATTGTTACAATCAGTCTAAAAGTACATGTTTAGTACTTTCTTTGAACTGCACTAGTTACGGGGCTAGTGTAGTCAGTCTGACTTAACATTACAATATACGATATGTAGAAAAATCAGAAACTTCTGAATCGATGTGATTAAAATAGCACTTTAATAGATACAACTTGTACATTTGCTTATTGAAAAGCACTTTAAACTTGCTTATCTTACTATAGGCTGATATTAATTAACTATATCAATCTAAAATCTTTAAATAGTGATTTTTGACATAACTTCCATCAAAAACCTAGTTTTACCCAGAGATTTTGGATTACCATTGATTATTAATTTCGGCCGTATAATCACATCGATTCGAAAGCCATAACAGTCGACAATTCATACAAAGATGTAATAACAATACCTATTTGTGCAGTTTAATTCCAATCATAGAAGTATCGAGCCGTTTCAATGGGCGTGCAAGGCGCGATGAGCGAGTGCGGCGTGGGAGACGCACTTAAACAACGAGGATAGACTCCATGGTGAGGTCTCAGGGCGCGGCCCCCGCCGGCGCCCGGTCCCCGCGCCGCGCCGACCTGGACCTGGCGGGGCACTTCAAGCGTGTATATTGACGAAGCCGACATTACCAGCTCGCCAGACATATGATATAAAGAGTAGGTGAATACAATAGAATAGTTTTACATGTATTCTTATAGAGAAAATTTTGTAGCTGCGAAATACGCAACTTTACAGAAGGCACAAAAACTGTAAACATTACGAGACGCTTTTGCTCCTACAGAAAACTAAATTAGATTTTATTTACACGAAAATAAAGGTCTAATTTAGTTTTCTGCTAGAATAAAATTTTACAGAGTGTGAACTTTTTTGTGCCTTTTGGACAGTTACGTATTTTGTAGTTACCGAGGTTTTCACTATAAGTCATCGATATTTACCTCTATAGATTAACATGAGCTGACAACAAGTTTACTGTCTATATTATAGTGTTATGGGATTGAAATTTTTGTTATGTCAATTCCAGAATTATGACATGTACCAAACTTGGTGTATGCTCATGTCGATCCCATTTGTTGACAACTATTCAATTATATTCAATGAGTTTATACCATTTGTCTAGTGAGGTGGTTACTCATACAACTAAGGGAACATGCTGCTGGTTGAATAGTGTTTAAATATAGAACTGGCAGTTGGGGACCTATGCCATAAAGTTGACAGTAAAGGTTTTTACCTTTGGCTGTAGGGGTTGGTGCTTTTGCCTCAGTGGCAGAATGGCTTGGAGTCTTAGGCCAAAAATGGAGAGATAAGCAAAATGTGATTATTTTGTTATGGTAAGGCAATATAATTAAATACATACTAGTTTGTTTCATGCATAGATTCACTACGTTGTTCATGGAGCGGGTAGTAAAGTGTAAACGGATGGACTCACCTGATCTGGCCAGCTAGCAGGGGATTGATGGCGTACAGCCAGTCGTGAACTTCCTTGTCGCCCAGGGTCTGGAGCAAGTAGCCGCGCTCCTTGCTGACCACGCTGCAATGATAAGACATTATTAAACTAACAATCCAGAAAGTTTGCACTAGTGCTAGCCATGAATTTTAAAGAGCCGACTTAGTAATTAAATCAGACGTATCTTACTAGGTAGTAAGGACAATGATAAACAATGCCCACCCTATAAAACCATTTGCCCTCCCTCCTATACCATCACATCATCATATCAAGCAACTCCAGTCATTTTCATTTCTAACAGGACCTTATTATTTTGTAAATAAAGTTGGCATTATGTACCTGAACGTGTTGGGCATGCGCACCATCTGTTCCTGGTCCTCCGAGTACTCGACGTGTGCGTTGGCGAGGTTAATGACCGCGCGCTCGATGGGGTCGCGCTCGTCGCGGTATATAAACACGTATGGTCGTCTCACCACCTATGTAAAGTAAATAATTTTATATTATCTATTAATAATGGCTTTGGTTCTTCAGTCAACCGAATGGTAGTTTTTTTTTTAAGAAAAACTTTGCCCCACATTAGGATTTTCTCCTGTGTCGTGGGTGCGTTTACAGACATACAAGTTCACACACACAATGACACCCAGACCCGAAAGAACAATTTGTGGATCACACAAAGTGTTGTTCCGTGCGGGAATCGAACCCGCGACACGTTGCACGGCAGCCGGTTGCCCAGCCACCGCACCAATCGAGCAGTTTAAGATTGGTATGCTTTTCTCTGCGTATTTTTTGAAACATACCTTCATGTATGGACAAGGTGTTTATTGTACATGCTATCTCATTGCAACAATGTGTAAAATGCATAATTAGAATGTTTGTAACATCTGAAATTATAATAACACAGGAATAACTTGATAAACGTTCACAAGAGACAGTTTTTCCAGAACAAATTTACAAAATAACCATTTTCTCTAGAAAAAATACTATTTTGAGATTCAAAATCAGATACAACATCAAGTATGACGTACCAGCCAGCGCTTCTTCCACCCATGCGTGCCATGTTGCAGTACGTTGAGATGTCCGCGCCGGGCCACGGCCGCCGACACCCTCACCTCCTCGCAGTCCGGCACGTACAGGGCTCCGGGCGCCGGCAGGGCTCCAAGAGCGCCTAGGGCTCCCAATTGGCCCCCGGGTCCTCCGGCCCCCGCCCACCCGGACATTGACTTCTCCAGTAAACCACGCTCTGGTGAGCATAGTCTGCTGACAACATAGTTATTTGTTAGTACAGTTGAATTCATCATTTTAAATCTGATGTTACGGTGATACAGCCTACCTGATTTCTGCAACTACATGTGTGGGAGAGCCATGCTTCGGCACGAATGGGCCTGCTCGACCGGAGTGATACCACGACCTCACAGAAAAGCGACGTGAAGCAACGCTTGCTTTGTGGTTAAGTGTTACCGGAGGCCCAATTACCCTCCCCTTCCCCAATCTCCCCAATCCCTGAATCCCCAACGATCCTCTAACTCCTTATCCCCAAAAAGCCGATAACGCACTTGTAACGCCTCTGGTGTTCCAGGTGTCCATGGGCGACGCCAATTGCTTACCATCAGGTGATCCGTATGCCCGTTTACCGACTTATGCCATAAAAAAATTGATATTCTTTTTCCGAAAATAAAGGCCTTCAAACAGTGCATTAAGCATTCGGTAATCTGACTTCGTGAAAAGGAACACAATAGCATTTACGTTACTCTCACACAGAGTCCATGTGACTTATGCCCAGTTTCCACTACACTAGTATTTTAATCAAGTAACGTATATTTAGTAGTTCTATTTGTCTTTAGTATACTCGCAACTCAACTAAAATATTAGCGTAATGCACACAAGGCAAGCCGGTTATTCAAGTTGCGTAACGCACGTTGGCTCCATCATCCTAAAATTTCCTCAGTAGCCGGAGTAAACAGTTGTTATACCAATACAATATAAGTGAGGTAAGGCTCGTATGGTACTGTATACTGACTCGAAGCTGCTGGCGCTGTGTATGGAGGAGAGCAGACTGGGCGTGGAGATGTCGGCGGACACGCCCTCGTCCACGGGCGTCGCGGGGGACGCCGCCGGCTCCACCTCCTTGGCGGGCGACCCTATCCGGCCTGCGACAACAAACACGATCATTTAGAATTCACTCATTTTTTAAAGTTGGTTTAAATATATGTATAATGTTTCTACTAACTACTTTAGTAGGCCGATGTGCATACCATATAAAAGTACTGTGTGCTTTTCTGGTTATAATATTCAGAAACTGAAGAATTTTTCAGATCACAAGGACCACAAATGGATGAAGATAAATTATTTGAAAACCAACAGCGTACGAGTAGAAGACACAGAAAAAAGGTAAATAAATGTTAATTCTTTATTAATAATAATGATTAATTATACCTTACCTTGTATAAGTTTAATGTATTTAGTGGCGAGTTCCTTCTCCCGGGACGACATGTCCCACGGCTCGTACACGGACTCGTCGCGGGCGCATTCTGCCGCTGCCTTAGCCGCCATATTATTTACCTCCTGAAATAACATATAGCTTAAACAATCACAAACCCATAAAATACTATGAAAGAAACATATCACATGTTACGACCCACATCATATAGTATGAAATTTGCTCGAGTCTCAAAAGGACCCAATTACTTTATACACTCGGCACAAATTCCAGACTCATTGTATTCTAGATGCAAGTGTATTTGGTTTCCGTTAGATTTTGGACTTAATTTCACAACAATAGAGTACAAATCTATTAAACAGTTAATTAGTCTTACCTTCTCCGTCTTAGTGAAGTCGTTGGGTGCGACCGTGTTCTCGTGTCCGTGGCGCAGTCTCTCGCGCAGCGCCAGCAGGTGGCGCGTGCGACCTACTTGCTCCAGGCGGGTCATCTTCTCCAACTCCCACTGCGGACGAAATTTAAGATATAGGAAAATAGATTTTATAATCAGGAGGTTAAGGTTGTAAATTAATTTTACTTTTCATCAAGATTCTGATGTTATCTTTCAACATTTTTTAGCAACAAAATTTTGTCTGAAAATCAGATTTAGGTGTTTGATATTCACTCAAATCTAATTAAGAGTCTGTACCATCCCCAAATTAATTAGGTAAAGCAATCAGAAGATCTATCTAAGGTCACTCAATTTATTATTTAGCATCTGTTTTATAAACCTTCGTAATCTTCCTATTACAATCTCATGGTAATCATGGTAACCACACGACATAATTAAGTTACCTTCTTCATCCACGATTATGAAAAATATATAACATTTGTTCATACAAAAGTAGTCTCTAAACATTAGATATAAGGTATATAATGGAGCAAGTGGACAGCGGGCACCGGTGACTGCTTGGGCAGTTAAACCCTAATGTAAATTAAGGAGTGCCATACTGAAGACAAATAAATTATTTTTTTTTCTATATAAAAGTTACCTGATGGTCGAAGATGAGTGAGTCCCCGCGCGGCCTCCAGCCGTGCAGATTTTCTTCTCCCCGCACGTACGTTCCGCTCGTGTCCAACACTCGGCGCTGGCGACGTTGGACGCCTGCATATAACAATATTATCGTACACAATCTCGCTTACTACGAACTAACGGAGATATAGACAAGGAGGTGTTCACATCCTAATAGAGTATTAATTTTCGTAAAATTCAGGACTTGAAACTCTAACTTACTAATCATAAGTATGGTTTTAAATTAAATACGCTATTATCTGTCATAGATATGAAAAATAAAGTAGAAAATGCTTGACAATTTGTCTATGTAAAGTTGCAGAGAAATATTTGAAATCGTTATTTCAAATAAGAACTATTCGAATTTTATTATATCAGAATTTGCTCCGAAGTTAACAGAAACGATAAATTTATTCCAAAATATTCCCATACCTGGCTCAAGAGCTCTGTGTAGGCTAAGTTCATAGACTCCAGTGATGTGGTCAGCTCTTGCGGCCCGGGAACCGAACAGTGCACGTCGCAGTGACCTGCCCGTGCGAGCCTCGCGCCCCACTACTACCAGGGACAGGTCCTTCGTGATTATTGCTGGCCTGCTGCAGTTATCCACCTAAGTAGACAAATGGATGAAGGTTTTATTGAAATGTTATTTAACTGTACAATATAACATTTGTTTACTTCAGATCACGCTCTGTTCATATTAAGTTAATGTTTCATGAGTGTTTTTGATATAAAAATGTTTGCGCATGTTGCGCAACTGTTGCGCTTAGCAATAAAACTTTGCGCAATTATAAGAATTGTATTATTTTGACTTTTCTTCTTCTTTTATGTGTATCTTAGTTGTAAGTAATCGGTAAAATGAGCTTATTATGCAGTTTTGTAAAATAAATATTATTATTTTAAAAGATTTCAGTTTTAAATAAATATTTCAAACGGATATGAGTGTTTTATTCAAAAATATTGACTTTGAATGACAAAGTATTTTATACAATTAGTATTAACTTGTTTACAGACCTCCAAGTAAGCGCTGAGCGTGATGTAGACGACCTCTCCGTTAGCGCTGACCCTGTTCAACAGGGGAGATCCGTGCAAGCTACTGTCCCAGGCGGCTTCGAACCTGTTACATACAAAATTATACTTTAAATAAACATATCTCGGAAAATAATATAAATATATAGGAGAAGCTAATAAGGACATTTCAAAATATAGTGAAACTACCACCCCGGTTTCGCACTATGCATGTATTATACATATAAACCTTCCTTAAGAATCACTCTATCTATTAAAAAAAACCGCATCAAAATCCGTTGCGTAGTTCTAAAGATCTAAGCATACATAGGGACAGACAGATGGCTGAAAGCGACTTTGTTTTATACTATGTAGTAATTTACAATATCAGGTATAATAGGTGTACGAGCTACGCTGTACATTGACTTTGTCGTCATACGCGCGAATAATTAAATCATCGTAATCAGCATTTCTGAACATTGTAAACTACATAATTAATTTAATTCAGTAGCAATAAAACTATCTAAGAGATTGGTCGTCTACTCATTTAACATTAACAACATTCAACATTGCAACATAAACTTATAATCAACACTGTAGGGAGTTACAACCACCCCTACATTTGGTCCTTCGAGCAACGGTGTGATTCACTATTTATTTACGTTAGCGAATTGGTTGCACTGGCCTCCCAGAAGCGGGTCTCACCAGTGATCAATTGAGAAGTCGCAAAGTATCGTAAGTAAAGGTGGTCACACAATAGCAAGAACCGAGACAGTGGAGCGATAGTCTGCATTGATAAAATCGAAGTTTCGTTTGTATTTAACGGAAGTATAACAGTGAATGATGGAGTCCTCAGCAGACATGTATGAAAACCAGAGGGAACTGTCTGACAACATACAGAGGGTTGGAATCAACATCAAGAAAGACGGTTGGGCGAGGAAGAATGCTGACTATTTCAAGCGGCGAATGCAGATGTTAGAAACTTTATGGGGTGAGTTTCAATTTAACCATGACCGTTTCACAATAGAAGAAAGCGGTAAACACCCATACTTTACATCTGCTTTGTACACCAAGACACGTCAGATTTATCAAGATGTGAAAGATCTAATCATTTCCCAACACCAACAGTCTTCAAAACAGTTACAGCCCTCAACTGGGAAATCAGTAACACCAACACCGAGCACCTCTCAGCAAGTTCAAGAGAGTGTTGCCAGAGAATCAATCGAGTGGGGAGGAGGGTGACACGAACAATCCATCTGAAACACATGATGACAGCGACACAGATAGATCTCCTTCTCGCCAACAACAACATATCCCCGCGAAGAGAGACATAGGATCCAACAGCAAGCTGGATGACCTGCTTCGTAAACAAACAGCGAACTTCAAGGCTTTTATGAGAGCTGTAGCTAACATTCAAGTGGAATTTATAACAGAGAAGTGGGAGTTTGAGGATGCTCTCCAAATACTACAAGCGCGTTGGTCAGCTGTTGATAAGCTACACTGGGAAATAGAGTGCGAGCTTAACGGCGACAAGATTGTTACCTATGACGAACGCTACACGAGGTATGAGGTGCAATTCAACAGCGTGAAAAGAGCTCTAAACACCAAGATGTGGGCAAATACTCACCAACAGAAAACAACGCCTAAGTTAGAAATACCAGTATTTCACGGAAAATATAATCAATGGATGTCCTTCAAAGACCTCTTTACTGAAGCGATACACAATAATATATCGTTGTCGCCGGCACAAAAGATGCAGTTTTTAAAGAGCATTTACAGATTAGCTCAGAAAACTATTCGGTGTGTTGGGAAATTCTCAACCGCCGTTTCAATAACAAGAAACATATATTTGCCACACATTTCAATATGCTGCTCAATATGCCGATCATGCAACAACAGTCCCTAACAGCACTCAAGAGAATGCATGATGTCACTGTTGAGTGCCTACACGCTATAAAAAACTTGGAGGTTGATATCACATCTTGGGATCCTATGCTAGTGCACATGTTGTCACTGAAGTTGGACTCAGTAACACTTTCAGACTATAATGACTCATTGAAAAATTCCCGTGAGCTGCCTGTATTGCAAGAGTTCCTAGACTACATAGAAGCAAAGTTTACCTCATTGGAATCATCTCAGCGTAAACAAGATGTTATCCAGAAAACTAATGGATCCAACTCACAGAGCCAAGGAAACTCATACTCAAAGAAACAGTACCACAATAATTACAAATACAACCAGTCGGATAGCAACAAGGTGGTTACGAAATCATTTCATACATTAACACTGAAATGTCCACTTTGCAATAACGAACATGGCATATATCGTTGTGCTAAGTTTTTAGAAATGAATAATGACGCAAAACTAAGCACAGTGAACAAATTGCAGTTATGCGTTAATTGTCTATTTAGTCATAATGGGCGCAAATGTACATCGATTTACCGATGTCGAAAGTGCAAAGGTCAACACAACACGCTATTACACGATGCATGCAACAAGAGCACTGAAGAAAGAGAGTCTACTTCTGCGAATGTCTCTCGAGATAACAATGACTATGAGATTCTATTAGCAACCGCGGTAGTCAAGGTACAAGGTGCTGATGGAACTTTACATAATATGCGAGCCCTTATAGATCAAGGGTCACAGATATCATTGATTACCGAACATGCCGCGCAAATTATTGGTGCGAAACGTCAAAAATGCAAAGGCGTTATCTTTGGAGTTGGACAAAAGGAATCAAACTGTAAAGGGCTAATAACAATCTTATGCCAATCGTCATATAATGAGTTTAAGTTTGAAACATCTGTACTCATTATGAAAAACCTAATCAAAAACCTTCCAAACAGATCCTTTACAAAACCATCATGGACTCACTTGCAAAACATTAATCTAGCAGATCCAGACTTCAACAAAAGTAGCTCCGTGGATCTTTTATTTGGAGCTGACATTTACTCTCAAATAATGCTGGGAGGAATGATCAAAGGTGATGACGTCACTCAACCTATAGCGCAGCAAACGCAACTAGGATGGCTTCTGTGCGGAAGTGCTAAAACATTTCAGTGCAATGTAGTATTGAATAATGTGGAAGATATGAAACAATTCTGGGATGCGGAGGACATTATCGATCAATCTAATATCTCACAGGAAGATCAAACATGCATTGAATATTACACCAACACAACACAGCGCTCAAATGATGGGAGATATGAAGTCAGATTGCCAATGAAACCTGACATGGCAAACAAAATAGGTGTATCCAAACCGATGGCCATAGCTCAGTTCAAAAATCTGGAAAGAAAGCTACAAAAACAAGAGCAATTAGCTAAATCCTACAGAGAGTTTATGTCAGAATATATTGAACTGGGTCACATGAAACTATCAACAAGTATTACAGCACCGGAGTGCTATTTACCACATCATGGCGTCCACAAGGCCGAATCAACCACAACAAAGTACAGGGTGGTGTTTAATGCATCCGCAAAAACATCAACTGGATGTAGTTTAATCGATCTTATGTACCGGGGCCCAAACCTACAACAGAATTTGCAGACACTACTAATTCAGTGGAGACAGTACAAATATGCTTACACCGCTGACATAGAAAAAATGTATCGACAGATTTTAGTAGCTCAATGTGACCAACCATTGCAAAGGATTGTATGGCGAGACTCACCGAATCAACCCTTACAGTCTTACCAGCTAACAACAGTCACATATGGTACCAAGGCAGCGCCCTTCTTAGCTATGATGACGTTAAGACAATTAGCAGCAGATGAAAGAAAACAGTTTCCAGAGGCTTCAAAGGTACTAGAAGAAGCATTCTATATGGATGACCTAGTTCATGGATCGCATTCAACAGAACAAGGAAAGAAAATAATTTCCGACTTGGAACAGTTGCTTAAAAGTGGAGGGTTCAATCTTAGGAAATGGACAACAAACAACGCGACGCTACTAGATCAAGTTTCATCTCAACAGGTCAATGAAGACTTCTTCAAATTCAGAACAGAACAAACGTCCAAAACTCTTGGTCTGTGTTGGAACCCAAAGGAAGACAAATTCACTTTCCAATGCTCTATTTCAAACGAGAACCAAAAACATACAAAACGCAGTCTACTGGCTGAGATATCGAAATTATTCGATCCACTAGGATGGCTCGCTCCTTTATCAACAAAACTGAAATTATTGTTCCAAAAATTATGGGAAACAAAATTAGAATGGGACGACGAAGTATCAGATAACATAAACAGTGAGTGGTACAAGATACAAGCGGATATAAAAGCGGTAAATACTTGTGAAATACCTAGATGGCTCATGAGTAACGAAAACTCAACAATAGAATTATTCGGGTTCAGCGATTCTTCGCTGACCGCCTTCGCTGCCGTAATTTACGCACGAGTCCATGCGTCAACAAAAATCACACTTGTCGCTGCTAAGTCTAAAATTGTACCACAGAAAAAACTAACAACATTGCCCAGGCTAGAATTAAATGGAGCCTATCTATTAGCTAAACTAATGCTTAAGATAAAAGAAGCCTTAAATCAACATGAACTGCGAATCTACGGGTGGACTGACTCCATGGTCGTACTGGGTTGGCTACAAGGAGACCCATCAAGATGGAAAGTATATGTGGAAAACAGAGTCAGAAAAATACATGAAGTGATGCCAGGCTCCCAGTGGGGATACGTCAAAACAACAGAAAACCCTGCTGATGCCGCTAGCCGAGGCCAATTTGCTGGTCAATTGAAAGACAATCAGCTGTGGTGGCAAGGTCCGGAATGGCTATCATCCTTTAGAACAAGTGACATAGGAAAACAAACATATACTACAGACCAAGAAATGAGAAAAAAAAACTCCGAAACAAGCAAATGCGACCCAAATAAACATAGCAACAACAAATATAACAGAACAATTATTACACAAACATAGCTCTTTTAATCACATCGTTCGCATAATTGCTTGGATACTCAGAGCCTTGAACCCAAAGCGACGTCAATTACCGAAGTATCTTACACTGCAGGAATTGAATAATGCAACAAAGGTAATTGTGAAACAAACACAACATAAAATATTTGACACAGATATTAGTCACTTACGCAAGAAATCAACTGTGCAAGCAAACAGCAAACTAAGGGCTCTCAATCCTTACATTGATCAAGAAGATTTGCTACGTGTCGGAGGACGATTAAATAACACGATATTAAACGAAGAAATGAAGCATCCGATGATCATCCCGCACGAGAGCCGTCTGACACAGTTACTTATTGATCAAGCTCATCGTACAACATTCCACGGTGGGCCCCGTCTTACCTTATCGTATCTTCGACAAAGGTACTGGATTATTGGGGGTATTCGAGCAACAAAGAAACAAATTCGAAACTGTGTTACATGCCGTAAAATAAACCCGGTAAAACAACATCAACTGATGGGTGAGCTACCAAGTGCAAGAACAAACCCCGCTCCACCTTTCTACCATACAGGAGTGGACTACACAGGCTTCGTTGACATCAAAATGAACAAGGGAAGAGGAGCCAAGACAACCAAAGGATATATTGCCGTATTCATCTGCATGGTGACGAAAGCAGTACACCTGGAATTGGTCTCCGATCTAACCAGTTCAGCATTTTTGGCAGCTCTAAACAGAATGGCGGCAAGAAAGGGTGCTCCACGGCACTTATATAGTGATAACGGTACGAATTTCATCGGCGCACATAGACAACTTCGAGAACAATATGAGGAAATAGAAATTACTTACAAGAATGAAGGATTACTAAGGGATTTAGTGGAGATGAACATAGAATGGCACTTTAATGCACCTGCGTGGCCATCTGCAGGGGGATTGTGGGAAAGAGCAATAAGAAGCTTGAAACACCACCTGAAAAGAGTTGTAGGAGAACAAAGGCTTACGTTTGAGGAGTACTACACAATCCTATCTAAACTGGAAGCCTGCTTAAACTCTAGACCTTTGTGCCCGCTAACTGAAACCATCGAAGATTTAGATTGTCTGACGCCAGCCCACTTTTTAACAGGAAGGTCAGGTTTGACCGTCATTGAAACAAAGGAAGATGCTCGCACAAGATGGGAATTAACTAGAAAAATTTTCGCTGACATTTGGAAAAAATGGAAAGAAGAATATTTGAGTCAGCTGTTGGTCAGAACCAAGTGGCAGAGGCCCCAACGAAACATACAAATCGGAGACGTGGTCGTCATTCATGACGATAACATGCCTACAGGGAAATGGTTAATGGGTAAAGTAACCAACATTTACCCGGGAGAAGATGGATACGTTCGCGTGGTAGACCTCAAGACCAAAAATGGTTACATGAAGAGACCCATAACAAAAATATCTATCTTGCCATTAGAAAACAATGAACAACAAAAACAACAAATTACATCCAATCATTGTGAAAGCGCGACTCATCCATCAACAAACAGAGGCACAGAACGGTCACAACACGTCAAAAATAAAACAACAAGCAACGTAAACTTATTTAGCCTAGTTATGACTTTGCTATATTTTCTGAATCCAGTCACAGCAAACAATAATTTCAACACTGCAGAGATCCAACAAGGCCTCTATTTCGACAAAGTGACAAATTTGAAGGTAATTCGCGACGAATGGAAAATAGTAGTATATTATGACCTTTCACCATATTGGACCAGCTTAACAATAATAGAAAAATTCAACGAACATTTGGAAGATGTATGTGAAAGGATCAAACCAAAAACACAATGTAAAATAATTTCACTACAAATGCGACACGCGCTCGCTGAACTTGAACACTACAACAACATGTTGCTGAGTCCGCAAGGCCGAGGAAACATAAGAAGCAAACGCGGGCTTATCAACGGTGTCGGTTCCATCGCACGTTCCTTGTTCGGTGTATTGGATGACCAATTTGCAGAACAATACACACGGGACATTCACCTTATCAGAGAAAATGAGAAACATCTGGCACTGTTAGCCAAAAATCAGACGTCTGTCATAGAAGCTGAATACAATGTACTAAGACGATCTGAAGAAAGAATAGAAATGCAACACGCTTGTGTTGCATTTCAACCAACACTTACTCAATTTGGATAAAGTAACCAACGAGTTACAACAAGAAATGAAGTCCCAAGAATTAGCCATTGAGTTTACTATGTCCGCCATCTCCGCAAACATCATAATAGAACATCTCAAGGACGTCCAGGAGACACTGTTAGACACTGTGAAGAATATTTACAACGGCGACATCAACACGCATCTCATTTCACCAGACCAATTACGGTACGAATTGAACATTATTTCTGGCCAACTATCAAAGGATCTGGCCCTGCCTATCACCAATATGCAAACAGATTTCTTTCGCTTATATCACCTTCTTCAAGTGAAAGCGAAAATAACAGCAAAATACCTGTTGGTTGAGATGAAGGTGCCCTTAACAACCAGAGATAATTACGAGGTCTATCGAGTTATACCTGTACCTAAAAGGAGTGGTGGAGATATGGTCACCCTACTGCCAATCGCTGACTTAATGGCGATAAACCTACAAAAAGACTCCTATCTACCTATTACTGCTCCTGACCTATACGAGTGCATACATTATGATACTACCACTCGATTATGCCAACTACAAACACCCATTTATCGCATGAAATCAGATGAGAGGAGTCTATGTAAAAGGAACAACGACACTGCTAATTGTCAAACAAAACAGGAACGCTGTCAAGACATATGGACGGAACTTAGAAATATGAATCATTATTTATATTTCTGTTGCGAACAATGCAAAATCCGGATCATATGTGGGCATCAAATATCAACACAAACATTGCAAAAGGCTGGAGTAATGACACTTGGCGACGATTGCGTCATCAACAGCGATACATTTACTGCCTACTCAAGAAAACTACAGATGAGTGAAATTCGATCTCGAGTAGACATAGTTCCGGTAGAAATTCCACCGATAAACAATTTAATTAATCTGTCTGTTCCAATTATACAAGAGGTACACAATGGAAGTCTGACCAAGGAAGCGAATATGTTATTGCTGGATGATCTCGGTAACCAAATAAAACAGATAAAGGAGGCCGGATCCGAAGACATTATACCCGACCAAATAACATATCACGACATACATCAATATATCGTACTATACCTATTTATGGCGACCGTGGCAATAGCAGCTGCAATATATGGGTATTACAAGTTTAGGAAACAACCTATACCTCAAGCGATTCCTGGGCCGTTACGCGTTCCTGACCCTGCACCACGGAGGAGATCAACAGTCAGCATGGAAGATAATGCTATGCTCGAATCCAGGGAGCCACCACCATCATCGAGCATAAATAACTTGGACAAAGCAACGTCCCCTACTTCACGTTGCCACACATATAAGATGACATGACATATTTAACTCGTCGAGTACCGGTTTTGTAGACACAATTATAGAACAATAGGTTGCGGTCACCGGTGACCGCTTGGTGTTTGACAGTTTAAGGATTAATTATAATGCTTATGTACTTTTATATTTTAACTTTATTGTATTCAGTTTATGTTACATTAATTTTACTATTTGTTCACTTAACCTAATTTTATACTTAACATTCTAGTTGATCATAATTATACCCATCTTTTTGAGAGGGCAAGATGTACGAGCTACGCTGTACATTGACTTTGTCGTCATACGCGCGAATAATTAAATCATCGTAATCAGCATTTCTGAACATTGTAAACTACATAATTAATTTAATTCAGTAGCAATAAAACTATCTAAGAGATTGGTCGTCTACTCATTTAACATTAACAACATTCAACATTGCAACATAAACTTATAATCAACACTGTAGGGAGTTACAACCACCCCTACAATAGGGTAAATGCCTTTTGCCTAAATTTTTATTTTAATGTCCGTCTGGTAGATTATTTAAAAACATGAGACACGTATTTTTTATTTTTTTGCGAATAGTTTCGAAGATATATTGATTTGAAATATCGTATGACGTCACTTCTATGTACATTTTATACACATAACGTTTTAGCTCCCACTTCTACACTTTGATTCGTTTTCGTTTTTTAAGTATCGTTTTATTATACGACAAAATACGTGTCCAATATTTTTTATTTACCTAACTTACGGACTAATTAGATTTTTTAATTTTCATACCCTGTCATCATCCCAATTCACATTAAAAATGTGATTCAGTTCATTCAATATTTCTAATTATTTTTTAAATATGAATAGAACAAATCATTATAGCCGATTTGATCACAAAAAGCCTGTACCATCCATAAAAGACAGCCAAAGTAATCAATCCACAAGCTATATAAAAATATCA
Source organism: Spodoptera picta (assembly GCA_038387885.1). Classification (NCBI taxonomy): domain Eukaryota; kingdom Metazoa; phylum Arthropoda; class Insecta; order Lepidoptera; family Noctuidae; genus Spodoptera; species Spodoptera picta. The sequence continues at coordinate 945,782 of JAZHFQ010000137.1, forward strand.
AGGTATTTCCAAATTATCTTACCTGAATACAGCCCTGTCATCAAGCGTAGGCCTCTCTCCAGGGAATAGTCCGAGAGACAGAGCGCCGTCCTCGTCACCATCTGTCGTGTCTTCATTCGCCTCGGGGGAGTTGCGGATACGACCTGCGATATATCACATCATATTATAAAATCTTAATTAAGTAAATTAGAAAAGTTTTGCAGATTCAATTTGCTATCTCATCAACTTCAAGGGCCCCGTTTGTTATTCAGGCCAGGACAAGAGCTACGGAGCGGGGCTTATTTTCCTTTTTTTTCATGGCGTAGGGCGATTGAATAAACGGATCACCTCATGTTAAGCAATCCACGCCGCCCATGGACACTCGCAGTATTAGAGTAAGTTATAAGTGCGTTGCCGACCTTAATTTTCATTGCAATGTCAAAATTACGGAGAAAAAATTGTTACAAAAACCCAGAAAGATATACAAACAGATACATACCGACGACAAGTTCCCTGACATCAGTCCACTGCAGGTCTTGCGAGGGTTCGTGTAGAATAGTGATACGGATGCGGCGCTGGATGCCCTGGTGCAGCAGGAACAGGCCGCGACATGGGAGCTCGTCTGAGTGCTCCACCACCTGTAGCAATATAAATAGGTTAATGAGGTTAGGTTATAAAATGTTCGTTGTAAGAAAATACATATCAATAATAATAAAGTAATAGAATAAGATGTGAATACATGTTATGTACTGCAATAGAAATTTAACTTCGAACTAAAAATTGTAATAATGTATTGTTGCAACCCCGGGTCACAGAATAAAAAAGTCCAGAAGGTGTATTCTTTTTAAGTAAACATACGAATTTGAACCTAATAACAACAGTGGTAATATTTATAATGACGTTCACCTTGTCAGTTGTTGCATAATGAATATGAGCCCCTAGCGTGTCTTACAACTAATCGATTGATCTCGTCAAACAGAGAGAACAAACTCGCCAAAACGAGTACGTGGTCGCCGCTCCGATTGGTTAGTTCATTGGAGCCGGCCAATCAGAGCGCCGCATACGTACTCGTTTCGATTACTTTAAACGTGAAACAAACCCTACTAAGGCCTCAGTTACTAGTGCGTAAGTCATTAAATAGAAGAATATGAGACTCACAGCGGGCACGTACTCCCCGTTGGGCGCGAGCTCGCAGATCTCGAACCAGACGAGCAGGTCGTGCTTGGAGTGCAGGTGCGAGCTGCAGCAGGGCGCCGCCACGGCGGCCGCGCCCCACTTGGGGCTCCGCACCGGCGCAGAGATCGGGATCGACGGCGGCAGCATGCGCCGCGGGGGCGTGCGCCCGCCCACGCCGCCCACGCCGCCCACGCCGCCGTCTTGCTTCGCGTCCTGGGAAATGGTTGTTGATAGAAAGATAGACTTGGGAAAAAGCTTGGCGAAAAGTTGTTTAGATCTTAGCGACATTTCGAAGGAACTGTCATGAAGATATTCTCAAGACTGTTACTTTTTAGTTAAGTCAACACAGTTAATTGTTAAACTAATACTAGTTATGTTATTTGCCAAAAAGTTACATAAAACATCTAAGTTATAGGGAGACTGCAAAGCTGTTACATATCTTGTTGAATGCAGTATATTAACATCTATAACTTTCTATTAATCTTAAACTTGGTCCTTCTTCACAAAAATCCGACTTGAAGGACCAAAAAAATTATTTTAAATAACGAACATTCTTAGATAATATACAAACATGAAACACCACAATTCAGTTTTTAAAGCAAATACTTTTAAATAGTATATTACCACAACATTATAAATGAGAATGTTACGTACAATAGAGCTTACCTTGTGCAGCGGGTGTTGTTGGTAGTGTCCGAATACTTCGAACACGATCGGCTGCGTCTTTATGTACTCCACGAACGACTTCGTCACTGGTACTGTGATCTGTGTTGAAATAAAATGTTTGGTAAATAATTATACGAGGAATATATAACAATTTTATCTCTTTTTTCTGCACGGTTGGCGCTGTGGTAGGGCAACTGGCTGCCGCGCAACATGGTTCGATTTCGGTTTGATTCGATTCGGTTCGATGTGGTTTCGGGTTCGATACCCGCACGGAACAACTCTTTGTGTGATTGTTGTTATGGGTCTAGGTGTCATGTGTATGTGAACTTGTATGTTTGTAAACGCACCCACGACACTGGAGAAAATCTTAGTGGGGACAACGTTTTTTTTAAATATTATTGAAGTTAAAAATATCAGTATAGAATAATTCTATGCTGTTAATAAAAAATGCTTTGATTTTCGGTATCTCCTCCTTTTTATTTGCTTACTTCCTGTACCAAGACGAACAGAACTATTTACATCCCTGTGATTATGAACTATGTCACAGGTAACTTACATTTTGCACATGGTAGAATCCTAGCGGTGTGTTCTTGCCCGCATTTTTGACGGGCTCTGTCGAGAATGCGTCTTCATTGCGATGTAGGAAGCTGTAAAAATAACAATCATGTAACTATGGGTAGTTATCATATAGTTCGAAAAAGATATTGTAAGAAAATTGAATGCAAATTTGTGCTAGAAGTTAGGTTCAAAGCTTTTACAAAAAATAGTCTATAGTAAATAGACAATACACGATTGTTATTGCCCTATCACATATTTTTTTAAATATTCTATAACACAAAATAACTCACTTGAATTGGCAGAACACATCAGCGTAGTCAGTGGACACACTGTGCGCCTGCAGTACGGTGACTCGGAAGGTGAACTCCTTGCCCAGCGTCAGGTGCTCGGGCAGGTCCTCCTCCTTCAGCTCCGAGGCCAGGGAGCTGTCTCCGCGACCACTGTCCGCGTCACACTCACCCATTGCCAGTTCTGTACGGGAAAAGATTATAACAAGAAAAAAAGAGCAGTTTATTAGCTATCTTTATGCCTTGTCGTGTTTTAATGTGTACGTTAGGTTTAAAAAAAAAGATAATTTTGACTAAAATCAATCAAATACTTTGTTCCTTTGATTTTCAAAATACGTTTCAGTCGATATTTTAATGACGAGACCAGGTTTCATATCTTCAAAATCGGTTTCTAGATTTGTGGAAACTAAATTTTTTAACATTAAATACTGTTACGCCCCTCTAAAATTGGAGTAGACAGAGACAATGAAGCTACACGAATTTTACATATACCATTATTTACACACACATCACAATACATCTTCGTGTAACTTACCTTCAATTTTAATATTGGAATCAGGCACATCGTTAATGCGCTCGTCGAGGTTAATCGCGTTGTTCTTGTCGACAGCAGAGAGCTTGGTGCGACGGGCCGGGGCCACGTCGTCGTCGAACGATATCTTCGCAGACTGCTTCACGCCGGCTGCGAATTCTGCATTGTCTACAAAATCGTTTGCCATACTTCAGAATAGAGAAAGAGTGAGATAGAGATAGAGTAGAAGTTTAGACAGTATAGATGAAGCAATTGTTCTAGATTAGATAGTTTAGAAAGAGGAATAGAGGTATGTGAGAAAGAATTGATAAGAAGAGATTAAACGATTCAACATCATTCATTTTTCAATTTTGTAAGATTGCGTTGTTGGTATATTTTCTTGCATAGTAACAAAAATAAACTAAGCGGAACCATATACGTATGTATTACAAGATATTTTTTTAAACTTAAAACTCTTTTGTCTGTTGAAAAAAGAAAGACAGAAAAATAATTTATTCGACAGTAGATACAAAGATAATTAAAAAACTACTGATACTTACATAATAAAATAATAATAATAAATTTAAAAGAGCAACGAGAAGAACAAAGTGTAACAAAAAAAGTGACAAAATTAAAATATAAAACAGAAATTAAATAATAACAAAAACCAAATAGAAATAATATTTGATTGCGCGTGCCCATACCAAAAGGACCTCCATCTCAGCATTGAATTTGTTAAAGATAACATAGTGAGTATGAAGCTGACCATTCAGTGGTATATGTAGATAAAGCAACATAATTTTTCATATAAAATGAATATACCTCTAATTGCTCAAAATCTTAGACTCAAATACTCACTCTTTTCAGCGTCGATAACAGCCTGCACGGCCACTCGAAGGTAGCCCTTGACGTCTCCTTTCTCATTCACGATGGCCACTTTGTGAATGAGAGGAACCGGGTACAGCAGGTTCGATAGGTATACGAAGCTCCTGTTATTTAGACAAGACAATAGAATTAGTTAAGGTTTTAATTTCAATTTCAAAAGTTAGTCAGTAGGACAGATATGACTGAAGGACTACAATAACAAAATAGGTCACAGAAAAGAGTTTCTTAAGGCCGAATACTGAAAAGCGCAATCAATTTTAAGTTGTATTTAAATATCGTGCCATCTCTGTCATTTTATAAAGAATTTGTAGCGACAGAACTATACTTAGGCGCGACTTAAAATGGCGTTCGAGTATTTGAACATTAATTTATTATTTTGACAAGACATAACCTCTTTATGTGGTTCGAAGGACCAGATTTATAAATTAAGTGTTCTAACATTCACTTTGTTATTTGTTATTGAAAATTGTCCATTTAGGTAACTGCTATCATTGGCAATCAAAATAAAACCATTTTGTTTACAATTAAACAACTAAACATGGATCATTTAATTTCTAGGTGTATTAAAAAAAACTCGTGTTTATTAACTCTCTGAATTGAATCCTATTTAATGGCTAACGCTATTTTATTTACCAATAACAACTTTATTTACCAATAACAACAATAACTCACCGTCCCACTAGACGGAACCACGGGAATCTGTCGTAGAAGGGATCTCCACCAGTAACCGACTCAATGTTATGGTCAGGTGAGGTCGGAGACAGCTCGGCTTCATTGTGGTACATCTCACGCATCAGCTCCAGACGTTGCCTGGTAAATTAATGAGAGAAATTAGACTTTAATACTATTGTATTAAGTTTGCAATTTACATGAGTGCTTGGAGGTAATTATTACCTTTTTGGAAAGGTTTAATAGCAGTTTTTAGCCATACATAAGCTACGAAGCAAATATTGTTCAACGAAGTTGTTGTCAAAAAGTACCTATTTTGACAAAGAAATATCAGCACAATTAAAAATTAAAGAGTATTTGCTTTCATTAATAGCAATGCTAGTTCGATGCTGTTAAAATAAGAATTGCGAAGGATACAATAGGATTCTAAATTATAAAATACCATCTGTAAAATGCACATAGAACACTTTCGACCAATGTAGACTTCAAAAAGCGTTATGTCTGTGGCCTGCTTGTACAGTACAATATTATTGATAGAAGTTAAGAACTTGTAGCTTTATAAATAGAAATAACACTTTATGAAGCCAATAAGATTAATCTGCTTTCCTATATGCCATTATAATAACTATCTTAATATAATACATGCAACATCTTACATCTACATACAAATAAAGCACTATCGGAAATATAACAATGCCAAGTCGCGGAATCTAAGAGGACTATTATTTTAGCAACACATATTGTGCCACTATCGACTACAGCGCCACCACAGCTTGATACAATTTGACTATTTTACAGCATATTGCAAGCTTAACGTTAAATGCTCAATAATAATTAGATTTAGTCCTTTGAGGAAAAAAGGACCAAATTTTTTTCTTGGGCTAATTTGTATCATTAAATTGTGGTCATGTTTTACGAGGCTTTCTTTGAGGGGGGAAACCATCGAATGACTTCTCCTGCCCGGGTGACGCGAGAGGGAGTGTCAGACCTTTACTGACTAAACACCCCGTTCCTACTTCGAGCCGGAGCCCCGGCAACCCATTAAGGCCTCCGCGGCTCCGTATCGGCATCAGCCCTATTGGGCCCCATCCGTGGTGGTCTGATAGCTGGTCTGATAGGTGGTTACGAGGCTTAACTAGAGCTTTTTTACAAACTATCTGCAAATACGTAAATTTACAGATTTTCCTAAAAAAATTGTTAATGTTCTACGTTGGTGCGCTCGTAAAATAATCCCATAACTTTCTTTGATTAAGTACTGCATATAGGGGTACTACAGCAACTTACATGATTAAAAATATGCCATGCGATTAAAATATCTATTAAAATAATTGAAAACAGACAAATTGTTCGGTGATAATTATAGCCATAAAAGCCTTATTTTAATCGTAGGTATAGTTTTCTTTCGATATACAATTCTGAAGCTAACTTACAGTTACTATTCAGGGAAAAGAGGTTTAAGAGGTAAAACATCGTATTTTTTACATTATATGAAAAAAAAAACAGTGTAATTAAACATTTAATATTTTTGTAACAATATAATATATTTTACTTTGAACTTAATTTTTTCATTAAATTTGTAGAACGTCTTCGTTTTCTAATAAGTCACGTGTCGCTCAAAATAATATAAGCTTTTATACTTTTGGGTATTCCAATGCGTGTCAGCCTTAACAATTGTCTAAAACTATTTCGGTGCGTCCTCATTACTTGCGCATTAGGAGAAAAATAATCGACATGAAATACTTTTCCGCAACAATATTGTACAAGTAAGTGCCCACGTTACAATGATAGTTTCTTATTACTGAAGGTAAACAGCATTCTATCTACTCCAATCTCAAAAATTTCTCTCCTAGACTTGCAACTTTGATACTTTTGAAATAAGGTCGAAAATCAATTAGATTGGAGTAAATAGATTTCCTAGCTTATTTGAACAACACATGAATAAAAGGCAACATTTTGGATACTAAGCCTTAAGCTTATACATATGGATTCTAATACGTGCATTGATCTGTTCGTGTATAATACATTGCAAGCTAAATAGTGCGCATGATACACTGTCTTCTGTGATCGCCCGTGCGCCACCTACTGTCCTAAGCTTGTGTCTGCGTCTCTGGACTGTCTGTCCTTATAAGCACATCTTGATAAAGTATAGCGATATATGAAATGCTGTAGGTAGTAGGATAATAAACATTATTTTACAGTCAGTCATTTCCATGTTTCGTTTCACAGTTTTACTACGAAATTTACAATACACTTAGTACGATAAAGAGATCGCTATAATAAATCTGGACGTGGGGCCTGTGCGTGTCGCCGGTCACAAACCTGGAGGGCAGCAGGTTGGCTAGCGACAGGCGCGTCTGTTGCGCGCACGCAGAGATACAGTGCAGTATGTCGGGGGGCGGCGCCCCGGCCACGCCCCCGGCCGCGCCCCCGGCCGCGCCCCCGACGTGCGGCGGCGGCGCCAGCACTAGCGGGGGCGCCTCGTCCTCGGCACAAGCGCTCTCGTTCATGTTGTATATCTGTCGCATGAGCTCCAGCCGATGGCTACGGACAATACACCCATGTAGCCCGCTGCCCTACCGACCCTACGTACTTAACTCACTGCGACCTATTCGCAAACTGAGAGGTAATGCCCTCTGTGTCTCCATTCAACATCAGCTCCCTGTATCGACGTCTAAATTGTAAAAACGAGACAAAATCTAAGAGAATATCTCTAGGTATATAAATATATATAAAAAATTGGTCCTTCTACACTAATCTCGTAAGGAGTAGGCATGCGGGCATGCCCTCTCATTTTGATCGAGCAAATGATCAGATCTTCATTATCATAATTAGAAAAATGTGAAAAAATACTACTACCCCTTCGGGGATAAAAAAAGGCGTGATGTTATGTTATGAAAAAATATTGTAGTAAGGTGTAATTAATAAAGAGAAAAGTGTATAGTGTATTCCGTAATGAATTCCTTTCATTTGCTTAAGTTATAATTTTGTAAAAAAATGAGGGAATCTATTATAACATTATATATAAATAGCACGTCAGAATGTAAAATAAAATAAAAAAGCAGCAAATAAAACAAGCTCTATTATAAATAGAATAGACATTGCAACTATACATTTAGACCTATTATAAGAAAGTGTACTTACCGCCCACTATATGTACAATGTCTATGGTACAGAGTATATAATCGATCATATTCTCGAAATATAAGATATATAATAACATATATAAGGTTATCTTCAATACGGCACCAGCAAAATACATATTTTTTGACGATAAACAAATACGGACGAAAGGACCAAAAAACAAAATGCAACAAAATTAACGAAATAATGAATGTGTTTTCATAACATACATATTTTTGGTAATAGAACATAAATAAAAGAGAACTAAAATAATAACATCGAGAAGAATGGTTGTAAGAAAGACTTTAATAATATATATATTTCAAATTGAAAAAATAATTGTGTCAACTTAAATTATAGAATCTATAATAAAACTGTGCCTACAACCGCCTGTAAAATTATATATAACGTAAAATAAACCCTAATACATAAAAAAGACGGTACATTTCATGTTGAGACTATCCTATAACCTTCACCTATCATCTCACACATAGGTGCCAAAGAAATATAGGTCTTATTACACAAAAAATACATCCCAACATCTCTAAAATCACTTACCGTAGCTTTTCAAGTGTCCAATAATGAGTGGCGCCATTCTTGGTGTCAGTGACCTCGACGGCTACAACAGTAGGTGCCGAGGGTCTGTACTCGTCATCGGCATCGTCGCGGGGAGCCAGCTCGGCCGGCAGGGGAGAGTACGGAGTGTCCGTCAGCAATGTGAACTGGAACTGAACTTTCTTGCGAAGCTCCACTGAGATCGCGTTCGCTTCCTGTAGAGAGGAGTTTTGGTTTGAGTGGCGCTGGTGTCGCTTTTAGTCTGTAGGGGGTTATTTTTTTCTTGTTTATGAATATTTGTCAGTTACAGTTAAAAAAAGTAAAAGTAAAAGATTGTTGTCCGTCCTATTTTTTATTGCGAATCCAAACCAAATCGATCCGGCCTTCCTAATAATCTTAATCATCATAACGATCCTTTTTACTAATATTTCAAAGGCCTTTAAAATATATTACTTACCTTGAGGAAGATAGCATTTCCCCACAAATCGTCACGTAGGGATGTGAACTGATGATATTTCCACTTGCGGAATGCCCAGGCGGCCAGGCCGACCTCGCGCGCCGACCAGCACTCCGTCTCGAATAACGGGTTCACTACACAATATAAATAGAACATGTAAAATATGCGATTAATTCTTTGACTGCCAATAGAAAACTGTTGAAGGTAAATCCTCCGCTAACCTCGGTTACCGGTGACCCCCATGGCGTTTAATGTATTTAATGTGGATGGTTTTGTATTTTATTGAAAATGTAAATAATAATATGAACTATGTCTACGACTTATTTTAATCGATTTCAAATTCACGTTTTGTTAACGAAGAAGGTTAATTCGTAGGAAAATTATTATTATTTATTTTGTTTTTGGATGCTCATATTGACAATCAATATCATTTCTTTTGCAACTTTTAAGCACGTAGTATTGAATTTTCATAATATTTATATAAACAGTTAGTAGTCAAGTTACATTCTAGTATTATGTGGTATTCTACTTAAGACCATTGTTAGTTACAAGCTTTACTTGACTTACCAAATATATCTTCATCATTATGGAAGTCCTCAGGAGTGTAGGAGCTGTACATGGACATGGTGACGCTCTGCTCCTCCACCTGACGCTGCAGAGCGTCGATACGGGCTTCGTAGTTCTAGAACAATCCAGAATATTGAATAAAGAAAACTTACTCATTTTGAAATAAATACGATAAGTATGAAATTATATCTGGCTATGGGTGGTGTAATGATACGTTGTCGGTATTATTTTAATAAGATTGATAAAAATTGACAATCAAAAACCTCTGGTAACGGAAATAGACAAGTCATATTTCACTTTTATTAGTACAAAATCACATTTCCCTTTAAAGAATGAATATTAAAGCTATAGAAAATGTCCTCAATAATTTGTATTATATTCACTGGCGCTAGTGTAGCTTAAAACCTCCTACAAAATACACCATACCTTGCGCTGTTCTTCAAACTGCTGGTCAGCGTGTTCCTTCTCTCTACGGAACTGTTCCTCGAGTGCCAGCAGACGTTTTTGCATCTCTGCCTTCAGGTCTATGCCTTGCTTCTCCAGCAACTCGCACTGCGCATAGTCCCAGTCCACGTTCTTACCGTCCGCGTCTGTACTCCCGGCTGGATGAGGAAAATATAAGTTTTGTTTTATTATTGGTACGGAGCAAATTTTTGTGTGCAGATAAAGAGCAGGATAATATTTTGTTGTTTTGCCGTGAGTAAGGTTTATCAAATCAAAACAAATCAAATATCTTTATTGCTGAACACAGTACATTTTGATGCATTTCAAGATGATATATGAATGCGCAGTTCATCATGTTCCACCAATCAAGGCATGCAACTATTATTCGTAAATTACAATTGACGAGTTCCAGATTACAGCAATTTTATTAGTTATGAGTTCAGTCAACACTTTACAAGTTATTACTAAAGCACAACAATATACTTAAAAATTAATAAAGACAAATTCAAATATCAAATAGGTAAGTCATAATTATACAATATTAATCAATGTCAAGAAGTAAAAGTACAATAAAATTAACAATATGTCAATATTTCTGTAGTCATATTATGACGTTTGTTAAATATTCTTTTATCGAATAGTATGCCTTTTTTATTAGAAATTTATTCAGTTCTACTTTAAACACATTGATTTCCCTGGTTTCGAGTAAATGTTTAGGTAGTCTGTTATATATCGATGGTGCCATCCCTAAAAAGCTCTTGTGGAAGATTGCTTTCTTGTGTTGTCTATAACGGATTTTATTTTTGTTTCGCACGCTTTTTAATGTTTCAAATAGTCTAGGGTTCCCTTTCACAAACATTGCTACCTCATATATGTACAGACATGGTAATGTTAATAAACGTAATTTTTCAAAATACGGTTTACAACTGTCTGTTGTTTGAATACCGCATATTGCCCTAACACATCTCTTTTGTGCTATAAATACTATGTCTGTAGCACCTTAAACTGTCAGACACCGCGAGGACACCGGTGACCGCAACCTATTGTTCTATAATTGTGTCCATAATGACCGGTACTCGACGAGTTAAAGTGGTACTTACAGACCTTACTTTTTTTATTACAACCCATAAATCGTAAGTGGTTAAAATCCCCGCTTCTCATGCATGAGAGTGCAGGTTCGAAACCTACTAACAGCAAGTACCAATGTGACTTTTCACGAGTTATATTATAATATACTTTCTAAGGTTATTTAGAAACCACTGACAAAAGGTGAAGGCAACCATAGTGAAACAACCTGGGCTTATATACTAATTATAAGTTTGAAAGCGCCAACCTGCACTGGGCAAGCGCGGTGATTAATGCTTAAACCTTCTCCGTGTAAGAAGAGGCTTAGCTCAGCAGCGGGCAATTATAGACTGTTGATGATAAGTCATCGTAACCCATTAAAAATGGTCTAAAATTACAACCAAGTTTTTTAAGTAACATTGTCGAAGTTCTGTAAGAAGTAATTTAAACCCATATAAAACTCATATATCCCCCCAAGCGGTCACCGGTGACCGCTCTACACTAACTACATTATAGACCTTATTGCCACTGATTAGAGACTACTTTTGTATGAACAAATTTATGGGATCATTTTCAACAATTTTCAACGAGTTAATAGTGTTATGGCTTCATTATCTTATACCAAACTATGTATCACATCATTAGGTTAGTGTACTCACAGTCGCTCTCGGTGCAGCTGGTAGTGAGTTCCTTGTTCTCCTTGTTGACTGGGTCCTCGCGCGGCTGTCCAGGGTGCGTGAACCGGAACACGTGGTTCTTGCCCAGGATCACGCGGGATCCGGACTTCAGGATCACTGGCTCCGTTAACTGGGAAATACGTTGTATTAATATATTGTATTACCTCTACATTAATATTATATTGTTTTATTATATTTATTGTATAGGTTTTCATGTGTGTAGTATGCATATTATTTAATAACAATTATTTCATTTTTTTTATTGTGTTCAGGCTTCGCATCAACCGCTTCATTTCTTTGCACTTCCCTATGGTTGACTGTAAGAGAATGCCTTAAGGCATTAAGTTCGCCATTCACTGTTATCTTTGATGAAGAAGTAATAATTAATAAATAAATAAAATATTTACATTTGTGTGTTCTTGGGTAAGTGACTATAGCTCTTGGTATAATGACAATCAGGATCTCTGCATTAAATTAATAATCAAATAACTAGAAATATTTACAAAATTGCAAAATATGTACCAACTAAAATCTACCTTTTTTTTTTTTTTTTTTTTAATATTATAGATTATTTCTCCACGGACTCTAGGTCCGTGCCCTTGTCATACAGTTTTTTAATTATAATACATCTAGTCGATTTTTATAATGTAAAGAGGGAACCTAGTTACACACTACAATTAACTACATCTATAATTATTACCAAAAGTATAGGTTACATAATAATTAGGCACTATTTATTTATTTCTATTTCAAAGGCTTTATGAAACCAGCCCACCAACAAGATGGGAGAGCCGACCTGACCCAGCAGAAGGCACCCGTTCACGAGTATGACGTGTGTGTCAGCAATTGGTCCGGTCAACCTTTTTATTGGGAACAGAACAACCCAACACACAGCGCCACCGACTGTAGGACATTTATGTGTGCATGACGCCTCAACCCTTGCCACATGGGCCGATTCCAATAAAGCGTACAATAGTCCAAAGTCAATTGGTTATACTCTATTTCTACATGTTTCTGCACACACATTTCCTCATGTTGCATTCGTTTCATCACAAGCAACACTCCCCGCCCAAGAGAGCACCCATGACTGCCGCGTCCCTGTGCTTGATAGCCATTTTCAGGTTGTAGTCCTTAATACCTTGCTCACCCTCATCAGCCGCCTTCCTGATTAGTTTGCTTATCGCGTCTTCACTGTTGTCTGTGTAATAGATGCAACCATGCGTGTGACGCGATATTGCTACTACCGCGTGTGGTACGCTGTCATGTATTTGATGTTTCTTTGTTGCTGTGTTGACAACAATCACATTCGCACACGAAAGTCCCTGTGCCTCGTGTATCGTGAGCACGCGTGATCCCACGGTCGACCCGTATCCCTGGTTCTTAAGGGATTCCTTCTCTACCTGAGTGTGTACCAGGTATAAAGTGTCGGGGAGTGACTTTGGAATCATCGCCCCCGAGAACCTTTTTATCTCGAGGGATCTCACGAACGACCTGGACGAGTATATGCCACTGTAAACTGTGCTGAGGGCATACGCCACATCCATTGGATTTCTGTGGGTACACATCAATTCCTGGCTTATGGGCGTGATATATGTAGGGCGGCTGTAGAGTAGAGGGAAGAGGTTATCACGATCTATAAACGGAAGCTGATTTATGTCACCAATTAGAAGGACTTCCTTGGCTCGAGTTATTCGGGCGGTCATCACAACGGCTCCAAAGTGGTTCATGAGAGCCTCATCTACCATTAGTCGATGGCAGCTCTCTCGCTCCCCCAAGCCGTTTACTAGGATGGACGCCATTGTTCGAACCCTAGATTTGATGAGTCCTCCGATTCGGCAGGATAGTTTGCCTCTGAGGTCATTTGCTGCTTCGGTTGTCGTGGTGACAATTAGATCTTTGCCCGCTTCAAATTGATCTACTATCCATGTCGTTTTTCCGCAACCAGGGACGCCATTTGTCCAGCGAAACGTCGGAGTATGCCAGTCTCCAAAAACTTCGCCGTCTGATCCAGAATCAGAAATGGATCCTGCCATCTCTAATATTCTATCGTCCAGCATAATTCTGGTGCATTTGGCAACCACTACTAGGGAATCCCCTGGAGGAGTTTTAAACTTTAACACTCCGCATCGATCGGATTCCCTCTCGTCCAGAGACACAAATCCTGCAGTTGCGTTATAAGCAGCCATACTTCGAGTTATAGAGGTTCCTCTCAGTACCCTCGAGGTGTTGTTGTCGTATATGACTGCTTCTGCTGCTTCGAGTCTATCGTTCAGTATTAGCTCGTTTCCTTGCAGGTAAGTCTGCAGAATGGATTCGCATTTCCGCATGTTGACCTGCCTGGTTGCCTCCACCACTGCGGTAAACTCGAGAAAAGCATTTACGACATGGTCTCTGGTAGTGGACGCTTGTCGAAGCCTCGGCGGACAAACGTGACCCATAGCTGCTCTTGTTGGTGATGACCTGGGGGGAGGAGACTGTATTTGTGCGCCTCCTGATCCTTGAGCAGATTTAACCACATTTTTTCTGAAGGGTGACGAAATCAGTCCGGTTACTGAGCATATGGCCGCTGTTATTGCCCACACTCTACCTCAAAATCTACCTTTAAAATGATCATGAACTTCTTACCTCGCGTCCATTAACATAGATGAGCGCATCTCGATGTGGGATGAGTAGTATGACTCCGTCAGTGTTCTCGAAGATACAATGCTCGCTCAGTATGTGGGAGCCGGACAACTGGATGTCTTGCGGGACGTTAGCTTCTGATGTACCCACGCGGGTCACACCTAGGGTGAAAGAAAGATGGTTAATTTATTTTTCCAGAAATAGGTCTTCTTTTTAAGGGGGAAAATCATCGAATGGCTGCTCCCGCCTGAGTGAGGCGGGAGGGAGTGTCAGACTCTTATTGACTAAAAACCACCCCGTTCCTTCTCCTGCACGTCGAGCCGGAGCCCCGGTTACCTGTTAGGTTCTCCGCGACATTCCAGAAATGGGTTCGGATTCATTTTCGTAGTCTTTTTAAGTGGTTTCTGGAGCTATACGGTTCATTAGGACAGACTCGGTACCCTTTGATCCCTCTAAGTGAAAATATTGGACAAACAAACAGAGTAGTACCAATAAAATGAGGATTGATTCGTCTCAGAGATATGAGCAAACTGTTTTCATTTTCATGTACAGAAAAATATTTCGTTAATAAAATATAAAACTCTCAAATTTCTCAATTTAGAATCCAACTAAAGTAAACATGGCTTAACTATCAACACAGCGGGTTCTACTGGTAACTAAACCTCTGATTTGTTCTCTAATCCAATAAATGACTATGTGGGAGAGCCATGTTTCGCCACGAATTGGCCGGCTCGACCGGAGTGATACCACAGCCTCACAGAAACCCGACGTGAAACACTCTTGCAATGTTTCGTCGTGTGAGTGAGGTTACCGGAGGCCCAATTATCCCCCCTTCCTCAATCTCGCCAATCCCTAAATCCCTGACAATCCTCAAATTCCTAATCCCCAAAACGTCGGTATCGCACTTGTAACAGCTCTGGTGTTCCGGGTGTCGCCGCCGATTGCTTACCATCAGGTGATCCGTCTGCTCGGTTCTTTACCGGCTTATCCCTTAAAAAATCTAATAGTTATGATGTCAATACTATTGACATCTTAGTCATCGCGATACAAGTCAATAGAAACTACATTGTCTTGCTTAGATTTATATTCTAGCAAACAACCAGTTAAACTAGAACTCACCATCCTTAATATAATAAATGAGACACTCAGACAGATTGGGGTCTTCGTTCAGGTTGACGAGATGCGGTGTCCTCTTAGGCGAGTAGATGCCGACGGTGATGCCTCCCTCCTTCACTGCCAGTCCCATCTCCGCGAACACAGCTTCACGTTGCACCCGGATTTGTTCGGTACGTTTCAGTTTTTCCTCCCAAGTCTCGTTCAGTTCTGTTGAAGAAGTAATATGATAAAATTGTATAATATCTCAATTTCTTTATACGGCACTAGATTCCAATTAAAGAGTTTTAATACGGTAGTTGACAGGTAGTCAAATTCAATACTTTTATTGAAATGTCAAAAACGATACTTTTCTATGAATTTTATATTGGATCGCAACTTATGATGTCATCATATTTCTGCGTCAAATAATATAGCATACCTACTTATTTCCTTAAAATTATCGAGAAAAAATCCAAAAGTAGGTAAATTGTCAAATCAAAGAGAGTATGATTATTTTTTAATTATTTATTGCATTGAAATGTTGAAACAATTTATTTTAAGCCTAGGAAACTAGCCAATTGGATTTTTTGCAATGAAACGTCTCATATGTATACCCGACTTCAAAAAGAAAACGGAAGGTTCATTCTTCGTTTGACTTAAAAAAAAGAAGGATCTTAGTTTGACTTAGTTAGTAATATGTGTGTATGTTTGTGCGCAATTATCTCACGCTTGACTAAACTGATGTTGATGCGGTTTTCGGAAAAGTGTTTGTTACACTTAGGAGAAGCTTTAATAATATTAATTAGCCGACTTCAAAAAAGATGGTGTTGAAGTCGGATTTTTATTAAACGTAGTTTATAAAAGATTGCCAATTAAAACCCATTCCGCTATTTTAAACTCATTGACAATCCCTTTTGGACAATATAACTGTATGATAAGTCATCACATTTATACAGTACGGTTGTAAGTTATCCGTCATTTGGTATAAAATGCTGCTTATGACTATAAGTCCCAGGCGTGGCTTGAAACTAATCGAGTTATCTCGTCAAACAATTGGCCATGAAGGTTGTATGTTATTATAAATTTATGTAAAACTTACCAGCAATAAGTTTCTCAGAAGCTTGCAGCTGGTCGACGGCCTCTTCGGCAATAGTCGTGGCCGCTCGGGACAATTTCGGCGACAGCACCTCTGCCTCGCTCTTCTTACGTTGCGGGGACGCATTGTTCTCTTCTCCTAGTAAATTGAATGTACAATTATGTGTTAATAATTTATAAATAAATTCTGTAAAATGTTGTAAGATTTTTTTGTAATACGGTTTTTTTTGTAGTAGGTCGCATGCTATTGTTTTTTACTTACGAAAGAACTAATTAAAGTTCAATCAATAATATTACGTTTAACTGCAGTTCCATTTAATGCTTTAAAAAATCCAACAACCTTCATATGTTGTAAATGTTATTTTTAATTACTTGGAATCCTTTTTAACCAATTGCCTTTGAAGGACTTGTTTCTATTTTCGAATGTTGATTTTGGAATAAGATCATCAATTTGAATATTTGTTTGATTAAACTTACAATATTGTAATTCAAAGCATGCTTGGTTATATACGGTTAAATATTTCTTAAAACAATCTACGTAATATCTAATATATGTTTAAGATTACGTTGATTATATACTTCATATAATTATAATATACTTTATCTATTGCACTAGTGTGGTGTAGTGCAATTTGTGCAACCTTTTTTGTGCAAACTATTGCACGGAGGCACCAAAATCTTTATTTTACTTTAGTGGTTTTATAGATCACTACATAATAATAAATATTTGACACCAATACTATATTTTGACACAAATATAATGGGAAAACATGCAAGGCTTCTGAAGCTAGAAAGCTTTTATTGTAGCAATGCAATTCGTTATAAAGTAACTGCCAATTGGCGGCCAATTAAATTTTGGACCAATATTTGTGACTCTTCGAATGCCAATGTTTGTGAAATGGCCGCCAACGGATTTTCACCCGGACTAACAATCGATTTTGATACTTAAAAACAAATTAATAGAATCCTTTTTAAAATAGAAATATGTTTAATAAACACAAACTGTGTATGGAATCAAAATCGATTATTTCAACAATACGGGCCTGAGCACTTTAGAATATTAAAATCGACGGACACATACAAGATATAAGGATATATAAAATGCTCAGATATACATAACAGCACACCAAGTATTTACTACATACATATATACTATGTATAACCATCATATATAGTGTTCAGACCAACACCAATAGAATATAGTGATAAAGAAGCACAATATACTCATATTATATTCATGGTATGACCCACACCATACGTTTATATTCTGTATGTCTGTGAAGTACTATAATATTATAAAATATCGTATGCCTACAAACGCCACAAGCGCTGGACAAGGTGCAAAATAAATTGCTTTTTTTTCATCAGTGTCAGGTTGCCAGACTATAGACAAAAATGTATTTTTTATTATTATTATTTTTCGTGTCTGGCAACCCCGATTCAAAATGGAGGCCAAGCGTACAGGTGGGGTGTACATATGCAAAAATGCGCAAGCCTCTTTATTGTTGTTACTTACTGATGGGCTCTTGTTTCTTTTCATAAAGGACTTTACCATCTGGTCCTAGTTCGTGTGGATATTGGAAACAGAATTAAATTTTAGTATCAGGAATGAGACTAAATGGTTATGTTGCGCTAATCGTAACCGGCGTGCTTTGTTTGCTATGAAACAATCACACAAGACTGTCTATTAATCACAAGACATCTAAACATCCTAACTCACTCACAAGGCCGAGAATAAGCGTTCGCAGAGGTCGGTAGATAAACTGACATATACACCAATTTAGACAGACATTCAAACATCTCATTTAACACCATCAAATAGTAACAGCAACTTACATTGTCTTCCTTTTTTCTAAAGAAAATATCTTTCCATAATTACTAACCTAGACTGGAATCGTCGTAGTCATCAATTTAGTGGGTATCATTCAACAAAATACTCTATATACAAGTCGATAAAGTTCAAATTGCCAATTAGTCAGTTTATCTATCGGCCATCATGGAATTACAAGGCCGTATACATACAAGAGAGACCTACCTTCTTCGACTTCAATTCCCTCTGCCTTGAGTAGTTCCCGAAGTTTGAGTATTTCTTCCTTGAGCTCTCGGATAAGTTTGGCGTTGGCGTCCTCATTGACGACCGCCTTGCAAACAATCTGCTTGGCACGGTCCGCGTATCTGTTGAATAGTGATTGTTATAAAACGTGTACAGCTTTGTACGAATATTTGTTAGTTATAAAACAATGTTTGCTCTATTTGGGAATTTTGGGATAGTCAGGCGTTTGAAAGATATTCTCCAATTAAGAAACTGCTCTTCAATCTTTCTCAATCAGAATCTAGACTTCTATAATAAGAGGACGCTTACAATCTAGCAATTTACTGTCAAGGGTGGTTGGCAATGTTTCAATCGTTTTAGAATTTTAGAGGAAGTTAAATCATTTAGGAGGAATTGTACTCGGTTTATGGCCATAGGTTAGCCCTATTACATGGGACTCATAACATAAATAGTGAAAATTGGGTGTTACACTGTACAGTGGTATTAAGTGCCGTAATGTGCACCTCAACCTAACCCGTCGGGGGTAAAAGGCATGATGTTATTATTATGTGTTAAAGCATTTAGATTCAAAATAAATAAATAAATTTAGTAAAATCGTACTGAAATAAATCTTACCTCAATGTACTGAGAGTTTCATCAAAGTTAATATCAGCTGGTGAGATGGCAGCTATCATGGCGGTCTTGGAGTTCCCGCCGAGGTTCTCACGCAGGAGCCACGTCAACACCGAATCACGGTACGGGATGAAGTCTGCTTTCTTCGACTTCTTACTCTTTGAAGCCTGGTGGAAGAATTTAGTATTAAGAGTTGATACATAATATTGAGGGGAATATCGGAAATTGTCTGTGTTATTAGTCTGAAGGCTAATTGTGGATTTACTAATTACTTATGAGATTCTATTATTAAAATACAAAGTTTTAGTCGCTAATTACTTCTACTAATAATATCTTCCTACTAAGAAATCAAATACAATGTAAGTAATGTTTAAACTGTGAGGCTATTATCAAAAAAGGCGACATTATTAAGAATAATAACACAGATTTGTCGGACAACATGTATGCGCAAGATCTAAGTAAAAAACTTAGATCAAGCCTTCTTAAGCATTAGGCCACGTTGAGTGATATTAAGAATCAACTACACGCTTTGCGCTTTTACGCAAAATTACATAATAAACAGTACAAAACACACAACAAAACTACAATTAATTTCTTCTAGTAAGAATGTGCAAAGCTATCACTGCGCAATTATGCGCAAAACGTTTGCGCAAGTTAAAAGGTTAGCGCACTATAAAGCCTGTAGTCGAAACTTAATACAGGATTGGATATTTATGCGTATGCACATAATGCACAAAACTTACCGTCAACACGAACATTACAATCGGCACAAAAAGCCAATTATTGCAAGTGAATGAATTTAAAAAATTGGTTCTTAAAAAAAGGTTTTTAAAGTGAATTGTGAGAAGCGAATAACCGATTGGCTAACTTTAATTAGGCTTAAAAGGCCGATACTCGGTGCTCAAAGCGCCGATCTTTAGCTAAAGCATATTTAATTTTAGCCCAATTGTAAAGGGGTAATAATATTAGGTAATGTGCACACACTCCTGCAATCTCTATTATAAAACCAAACTCACCGACTATAATATATAATTTCCACGGAGGAACGGTGCGGTAAAACAAACGTGAACCTTTTGTTAGTATTTAGCATACATCTACGAATAAAGTGCTGTACACTTTAACGTTTAGTCATGATTATTTACTTGTACAACTAACTTGCTCTGTCCCATGTTTATGAGTTTAGAATTTTGACCTTTTGACCTCCATGGCAATTAAAATATGCCCAAATACACTGAAGTAGCAAAAACCAAGGTCTAATCCAGTGGCAAGTCCCGCAAAATGCCACGAGCCGGAAGGAGCCTCTGTTCATAGGTTCAACTGAACTTCTATCTTATTTTATGGAACGGAGGCCCATCGATGAATTTTCCACGAGCCCCGAACGATGTAGTTACGCCACTGGTCTAATCCATTACTCGTCAGTGCAAGTTAGTTGCAAAAAGTGAATCTTCTGACCGAAACGTCACTTGTACAGCTCTTGATTCAAGTATTTAGCAAATAGCAAGAAATAAAATACTGTTTAGGTTATTTAATAGCAGTCCGTTGGAAATTATTCTCTTAAAAGTATACACAGTATATGTTACCATTAGCTTAGGTATAACTAAATATATACAGACTAGGGAGAATATTAGAGGTAGTTGAATCCAGAGATGACTCTTTACATAGTTTAGCTATAGGAACACACATTCCTAAATAATAATAATAATTCACGAGTGTAGATTGTAGACCAGGGCTTCCCAACCTTTTCTTGGTCAAGTTCCACTTTTTAGAAAATTTTTTAGGTTAAGGACCATCAGTAAGTATTATTTTTTCATGTCTGTAGTTCGGATCAAGACTTTCTCCAGAGTCGTAAGGGTCATTCTCATAAAAATAGCAACATTTCCATTATTGAAATCAGTTGATCCTCTTAGTTGCCTTCTTCAACATATGTTTCATTCGAGCTTTAACTGTCGTATTTTTTGGAAACACAAGAAAACACCTCTGTCTTGTAATTTTTGTAAATTCGGGGACCATATTTCATCGTCTGCGGACAGCTAGTGGTGGACCAATTCAAATTATAAAAACTTGACCTTTACTTTATCAGTAAGAATCAGTTTTCGCAAACAAATATTAGAATTTCTGTGGTCACCATCACTATTTGTGAAATCCATTACGAATCTCGATATTTTTAATCGACTTCAAAAAAAAAGGAGGCTATTAATTTGGCCTGTATACATATATGTTTGTGCGCGATTTTCTCGCGATCGCGATGTCTGAACCGCTGATGTGGCTTCCAGAAAAGTGAGAACATTTAGGAGAAAGTTTTTTGTGTATTAATCAATCGAATAAATAAAAAGAGCGACTTGAAGTCGGTGTTTTCAATCGTGGTTTATAAAAGAATGAAACGATTTCTGACAACTTATCTGATAGTTATTAGAGGTATATCACCAATCCAATAATAAACTATAGATTCAACTAAACAAAAGGAGGTTCTAACACCAAGCTACTCTACCGTCATAAGGTAATTCTAAACCAATGACTTACAATTTCAGCGAGTGCCGAGATGACTTTTCCGAGTGTAGTCAGAGACTTGTTGATATTCGCGCCCTCCTTGAGACGGGTACCCTTAGCTCCAGTCGAGTCCGCTCGCTCGGACCCTGCCAAGTCCACCAGCGAGATTTTTGACACCTGAAATGGAGTTTGTGTTAAGATTATATTGTTCATGTAGTTGTAGCAATGAGTAAGCGTGGTTTAGTATTAGAAAATGTAGAAAACCGTTTAAACAGTAATACATACTCTAATATATAGAGAAGGCACACTACACACTTAAACAATTATAATTATTTACTTGCTTGGAATCCCTAATTCAGTTCATAATATGATATTCACGAAATTTCAAATTTCCATAAACAAAGAAACATTTTATTCAAATTCTGGAACCGAAAAGCAAAAGAAAAACCTGACTCTAATTGTTAAAAATAGTGAATTTAATATTTTAGCAATAGATTATGAACACAAAGGTTTGATCCATTGAGTTTTAATAATCTTTCGGTTCCTAATAATGATACCACCGAATACTGAAAGGCTACTCAATTTAAAATTGTACATAAATATCGTGCCATCTCTGTCTACCAAGAATATGCAGTGACAGAACACGTACGAGCAACTTAAAATTCAGTGACGTTTGAGTATTACGACATTAGTCTGACACCTTACCTTCTCAGACATGAGGTTGGTGGTCTGATCATGTCTCTGTTGCGTGAAGAATATGGTGAAGACAGCGTGTGAACGGGATGAGGTCTCGTTCATGTTCGTAGCTGCCACAGTCCTGTTTGATATGATTGTATTATTAGTTGTGTAATTAAGTGACAGATTAGAGAAAATCTTAACAAAACCAGTGATTTTTAACTCGTGAAGTACCGTCATTATAGACACAATTATAGAACAATAGGTTGCGGTCACCGGTAACCGCTCGGTGTTTGACAGTTTACAATCTGCTACACTGTGCAAAGTAACCATAAAATTACGCAGCAACTCTGCAGTAACCAATACCGAAAGACAGAAGTAATAAGCAACTTTTCATGACGTCAAGTGAAACAAGTGAATTTATTTCTGCAAATAGGCTACAAGGCAGCACTTTTACACGTCAATTTTATCAAGCGAACGATGAGGTCGAATGAAGCGAAGCGAACGAGAGGTCATATTTCAACGTACTTAAGTTAGTTAAAAGTATCTCAAACACTTTATAATACAATAGGAAATTCTACCACCAATCTTGAAATCTAAGTTATCAAATGCAAATAAATATTTTTCACACCATTCTTTTAGTTCTAAAAAATTTGACTACAAGCTGTTCATCATATATCTGTTTAAGAAAAAATAAAAAGCGGTTTTTCTCACCTGGCCTTGTTTCCCTCATCAATGAGGTCGTATATGTCCTGGTATGACGTCACGGCGAGCTTGCTAAGGTCCTCCACGTAGGGGCCGAGGGCAGGGTGCTCACGGACCCTCAGGTTCCCCTTATTTTTGGGGTTCAGGAGATCACGAACTCGCTCGCAGTATATCTCCATGTAGGACACTTCCACCTGATTCATTATGAGGAAATTGAATAATTGGGAATGAGTAAAAAGTGTTTTGACGAGAATGTAACTAAAATGTACTTTGACGTGAATGGCATCACTATAGAATAACCGTATACCTATTATAGATTTATTTGTGTGACCACGATGCATTCTTTAAGTTGTATGAGTAAAACGAACTTGAAACAAATGTGTAATGCAAGCCATGCTTCGGCACAAAGGGGCTAGCTAAACCGGAGTAATACCACGGCCTCACAGAAAACCGACGTGAAACAACACTGTGTGTTTCGTAGTGAGAGTAAGGTTACTGGAGGCCCAATTACCACCCCCCCTGCCCCAATCTCCCCAAACCCTGAATCCCCAAATTCCTAAGGCCGGTAACGCACTTGTAATGCCTTTGGTGCTCCAGGTGTCCATGGGCGACGCCGATTGCTTACCGTCTTATCCCATAAAAAAACCCATAATAATTATATCCTAACTATTATTGTATAGCCATGTTTAACTTAATAAACTGTTATTGTTGGCAGTCAGATCAAAAAACCCAATCCGCTATAATTATAAGGCTACTACCTAGACAGTTGAACATAATCACCGCAGAAACTGTTAATTTCAAACAACGCAATCGCTAGCAATTTCTTGTAATCGCAATTAACCAAAAAGGATATTTCCTTCTCATATTTCGGAAGTGTTATTAACATTAAATAAACTGGATTTGAATTGCTAATAGCGTAATTAGATTCAACATGAATAATTCATGTAGATTCTCATTGCTTTACAGAGTGGAACTGCGCATTTCGAACCGTTTTGAACATCTGTGTTTGAACTAAAAATGGCCGTCGGATGGATAGGTAGACTTTACTAGACGTATTGACCACCGAAACTGTTTCATGTGAACTGTTAAAATATGATGACGTCATAAAATGGCGCTTGGAAGTCTATAAATCATTTTTGGTTATAAGAAAGTTATTTAGGAAGGTATTGGACGACTTTATTAAAAATAAAGTATCTGGAACAATAAACAATGTAGGTAGGTTTGAAACAATGTAGATAACTTTCATTTTGATTTACCTACGTCCCATTGATCCTACACACCTTTCTCTTTTTTTAGGTCCTTATGAATATCAGGTCAGGCCAGACCATTCAATACAGTATAAATGTTAAGCAATACGAATTCTTTACAAGTTTTACTAGAAACAATTTGAATATACTTTTCTGATAAATCACTAACATAGAGGAAGGAATATCACACTAACCGAATATTTAAGATCATCGGAGGTGGTCTGTCGTATGCGCCTGAAGAGATCCTTGCAGATCTGCGGGATGATGCCCTCTTGCCCATCCTTGCCGCTACCCATCATGGTGTACGACTTGCCCGCACCCGTCTGCCCGTACGCGAATATGCATATGTTGTAGCCTGTTGAAAAATATATTTTAGTAATTTCATGATAAGGTAGCAATTGCAATAAGAGATTAAAGTGGATGTATGACATTTCAAAGGACAGTATTTATTGTTCCTAACAAACATTAACATTATTAAATTTGATGTTATTGGAACACGACTCATACAAAGACATCAACAATAAACTTGACTTTACTTAAATAAAAGTGGATCACGAGAACATAGATCCAAAAATGTGAGTACGCTCCGACTTGAGCGTAGATATGGCAATTCGCGAAAAGAAAGCGCAATTTACTGCAAGTGAAAGTAAGAAAGTATAATATGTGATGATTACCGTCGAAAGCATGTTGCAACATCTCTTCTCCGATGTCTTTGTACACCATGACTTGGGATGAAAATTCTGGATCATTTGGCTGCAACAAAAATAGAAAGGTTCATATTCGATCGCAGCAACAATCCTCATCATTCAATACTGAATAAATGCCTACTTCTTAGGGCCTTTTTCATAGGATAAGCCGGTAAAAAAGAAAGAAAGCCATAAAATCACCAGATAATCACGTAATCGCCGCTGCCCATGCCCATAGGCCACACCAAAGGAATGAAAAGTGCGTCGCCGGCCTTTCGGTTGGTTAGGGATTTGAGAATTGGGGATTGGGGAGATCCCAATCTTCAACCTTGAAGAGGGGAGGAGTTAGGCCTCTTTTTTGCGATAATCCACAGAAAAAAGAACGGGGATCACAATATAAAAAAAAATAGGAATTGCCTGCTCGTCTCTTAGTAGCTAGTCAGTCCGATTCTCTGTTTCATAATTTTCACGTTAATATGCGTTTTTTTTTGCAAGTATTCATATATTAAAACATGTATATTGGAACTGTTTATTACTCTCTCGATAAATAAAATAAAAATTCCAAATTAGGAACGCATTGGTGTATTAATATAATATAACCTAACTAACATTTTTCTACAGTTCAACCACATTTTGTTAATTACGTTAAGCAGGTATTAGTCATGTTATATAGAGCATAGGTCAATGACACTGTGGCATAAATATAGCAGCAAGAGTTACACCACCAGTGCAAAAATATATAAAGTTAAACATAGGTGTAACCTACTTTTTTAACCGTAAAAAGTATAAGGCTGTATCCTTTATGGTCGTGATAACCTACCATAACAGGAAGAATTAAAAAAACGGTAACAAAAATAATAATGTAGAATTTAAATCGAATCATCATAAATTTAAGCGTGGGAGAGCCATGCTTAGGCACGAATGGGCCGGCTCGACCAGAGTGATACCACGGCCTCACAGAAAACCGACGTGAAGCAATGCTTGCGTTGTATTTCGTCGTGTGAGTGAGGTTACCGGAGGTCCAATTACCCTCCCCTTCCCCGTTCTCCCCAATTCCTGAATCCCCAACGATCGTCAAACTCCTAATCCCCAAAAGGCCGGTAACGCACTTGTAACACCTCTGGTGTTTCAGGTGTCCATGGGCGACGCCGATTGCTTACCATCAGGTGATCCCTCTGCTCGTTTACTGACTTATGCCATAAAAAATAATCGTTTTTAACACACTAAGGGCCAATTTTTAATCATCAGTTAATTTTTAACTGTAGAATTAAATTTACAGTCGATAGTTTTTAGTGTGAAAGCATTGTAAGATATTTACAATTATTCCTCAGTTTAAATTTAACTGAGCATTGGAAAATCGGCCCTCAACTAAGTATAAATAACCATTTTAAGTGAAATACCTTTCTTTCTTGAATTGCATATATAGACTAGACTAAGTAACATCTGACGGACTAATATCGCAGACGCATACATTTGTATGAATTACAGATACCCACGCTAATCTTCGTTACAATTGCAAATGAAGTAAAATGCTATTTGCTTTATGTATGAGAAAAAGCAGAGATTCATTTTGATTCTAAATTGGATTTTAGGTGACTTGACAGTGTTGGAGCTTAATAGCTGCAAACACGTCTACCACATGAAGTTATGGAAATAGATTATATCTTCAAGTCTCAAACGAATGAGAAAATGAAAGATGAAATAACACTAAAATGGCAGTTTTCACAAACCTCTCGTAATATTAAGAAACCCTTAAGTGTAGATAGGTGATACTCAACCAAATATTGGTTTTCACCAACCAAGTGACACCTTATAGTAAAGGGGTTTAGTTTAGGACTTTAGATGCTCACTAACGCCAAGGAACTCTTTTTTTGTAATCGTAAATGGTTAGTGAACCCAGGCATTATCAAGAGTCACAATCATTTATATCAGTTAGACAAGGAAGGCACTTTTGAACGTCAACCAAAAATTTAAAAGTGAAGCTATTTTCTCATTCCGAGGTATAGATTCCTATGTAGAAGAACGAGCAAGAAACTCCATAGGTTACTATTTTTTAATCAGGTTCACAATACAATTAGTTAGTTACATAATTTTGTTGGTTAAAATTGAATCTTTTAACTCGATAATAAGTAATAAATTAAAGAACAGAGATTGATATTATATGTTATTATCACTGGGTTTTAAAAAAATCTCAATAGAATCACGGAGTCTGGAATTGTGCCGGGTATATGGCAATAGGCTCACCTCTTACTACATGGGACTCATAACATAAATAGTGAAGTGGGTGTAACATTCTACAGTGGCATAATGTGCACATCTGCTTACCCCTTCGGAGATAAAACACGTAATGTTGTGATGATGTCTTTTTCTAAGTAGACATATTTATACCAACACTACATACAATAATCGTTCGGCATTCCATGTAATTCAAATTCATTTTTTTGCAAGAATACATGTTTACAAAGGAAGACCTAAAAGTCATTGTATTCTGCCTGCGAAAACGAAGCGTGCAAAGTCGATCGATATAAATACTTCCATAGAAGATTGCATGTCTGTTTGTCGAATATTTTACGCCAAAATATCAAATTACGCATGTTTCACGTGTAAATGTTATGCAAACTGAACATTGATGATAAGATAAACGTGCTTTCATCGTGAAAATAGTACCATTCATCATTTATATGCTCATGTGGATAGTATAGATTTCTCCTTATCTCCCTTTGCTGTCCAGCGCACAAATTAATCTAACTAACGGCACCCATTAAAGTACAAATAGACGGTCGAACCGAAGCGTTACCGTACCGTCAATTTCAATTCGGCGGTCCAGAGGTATCCATGGAAAATGTGCGATAAACCGCTGTACACACTATCAAATATGGTCCGGAGCAGTTAAAAGTGACGGTTCGGTTCGATCACCCATTCGTGCTTTTATGCTATTCTCACAGAGAATGTAAAAAAATATGCATCGAAAGTATGCATAATTCCAAATTAACAGACTAGGAAATGTCTCATAACGTCTACCAAACCACTGAGACATCTTCTAACCGCCGAAATCAATAACCAATTTCAATCTAAAATCTCTAGATCAAGAACCAAAAAAAATATTACTAAAACTGGGAAAATATTTAGTTTTTATTCCGCTGAGTAGTTTGTTATGTGTCGTGTGTTTTTTGTCGCATCTCTGCTGCATGAGTGTTTACCCACAGAATACTAGTTCATTTATGGGCGGGAGGGTACTTTTTATGGAATAGGAGGCAAACGAGCAGATGGATTATCTGATGGTAAGCGATCAGCGCCGCCCATGCATACCCGCAACACCAGAGGAGTCACAGGTAGGTTGCCGGCCTTTTAAAAAAGAATACGCTCTATTCTTGAAGGTTTGAAGGTCGTATCGGTTCGGAAATACCGCCGACGACAGATCATTTCACAGTTCACTGTGCGAGGCAAAAAGCTACGTAAGAAGCGCACAGTTTTGGCCTGCCAACCATCTATACGATTGGGATGGATATGCTGTCGTGAGGGTCGATGATGAAAAGATGCTGCATATAACACGCTGAATTTCAGTGCTTCAACGTAATAAAAACTAAATATTTTCCCAGTTGCTAATAAAGCATAGATTTTAACAAAGTATCGCCTGATCCAGATTTAAATAAAAAAGTTATTTGCAGAAATATTGTCAAATATCTATATCCAAAGATTTTGATTATTAAATTAGGCCCCAAAGTACTACGGATCCTACCTCTATATATCTATGAGCCCCTCTCTCACCTGCACTTTTGTTGACTACCAAGTCTTAAGTATTAGGCAACTCAATAAACACAAATAAAAATAACCATGTATATTGAACAGAAAACTATTATAACCAACACAGATACACATTTGGAATCCCCATAACCGCATAATTGCAAATACGGGCCACGCCGACATGAAATGGACCACAGAGCCAACAGCTTCGGCCTAGAATGGACGTAAATTAATCATCACAGAGCAATCTCCGTGTGATCAAATGGATGTGGTTGCTGCGGTCTATGGTCGATGCTATTGGCACACAAATTGTTTATGTGCATGTGTGTGACTCGTGTTCGTGATATTCGTTCGTGATGAGTGTTCGGGGTAATCAATGTGAAAACAGCAAATCTACTGTTAAAACAGTAGGGTTGGTAACGCTGGGTAAGTCTACTAATATAAGGACATCATCAAAACATCACATCTTTTATCGCCGAAGGGGTAAGCAGAGGTGCACATTATGGCACTGTACAATGTAACACCCACTTTTCAATATTTATGTTATGAGTCCCATGTGAATGAGGGGAGCCTATTGCCATATACCGGGCACATTTCCAGACTCCGTGCTGCTACTGAGAATTTTTTAAAAACCCAGTAATACTTTGCCCGACTCGGGAATCGAACCCGAGATCCCTTGCCCGAGTCGCACTTGCGACCACACGGCCAACGACGCATCAAAATACAAGACAGAAAAAATCATAATATTTTATAATGTACTCCCAAAATGCTAACCAATAGACTAAAATAATCCCATAACGATATCCATGTATCCAATATGGCCGCCGTCCAAACTCATACGAACTAATATCAACGGACAATAGCCCGCCATAATATCGAAACTGGCCGATTAGTGATGATGAGGGCAATACCTATAATAATAAATATTATAGTTGGTATTCAGGACACTATAGCAGCATCAGGGATAACGTTAAATACAAAATGTATGAATAGTATGTTACGTTTATTCAAATTATGAACGTATGTTGCCAAATCATAGACATGTTTTAAGGTATTAAAAGCGCTTTAGCATTTTAAGAAAAAAAAGAAAAAAAAATTTAGTTGACTTAAGTCATATCGAATTGAGTTCACCATAATATTTCGACAAAAGATCACTTTATCCTCATCAGTGACAACAAAACTGACGATCGATAAATCGGCTCCGTGGGGACCGTGGGTAATCGAATCCTTAACTACACCACTAATAGTAATTTGACGGCTTCCGAGATAGTAATCGAAAAGAAATCAAGGTTAATATCGATTCACAATCACATAATATTTCTGAAATATTTTACGGTACGGGTACGAATTGATTACTTGACGATTCGATTGTTAATGGCTTAGTAAAATTTGTATATGTCGTTGAGGGTAGGTTGACAATCGAATGAAAGTATTACTAGGGAGACGGTGGGTTAAGAACAACTTTAACCCTTTGAGTACCGTCATTATAGACACAATTAAAGAACAATAGGTTGCAGTCACCGGTGTCCTCGCGGTGTTTGACAGTTTAAATTAAATTCCTTCTTTATGTAATTCAGATATTTGTTGAATTGGAAACCATTACATTAGATAAACCAAAAATATCAAAGAATTTTACGATTTTAAAACACAATTTGTATTTAATTCATTGTAATTTATTGAACTCTAGAATATCTTTGATTCCCTTTAATTAAAAGTGCTTACTTTTACAAAATCAATAAAAAATGGCGGAAAGTAACTTGAGTTCTTCGACTTCATCACGATTACGTCAGTCATCGTATTAGATAAACAAACATATTTCCTCTATATACCTGTCCATTTAGTAAATAAAACTCCATCGGGTATAGCTTAGCTTCAGCTGTCAGACTTTGATAAAATGAGGCATCGTATCTCCTACTCCTATAGATGGATAAAGGGGATTGGGCCGAGGCTATCCACTTACTATCGATCCAACGCCAATAGCATCCATTTGTATGTGTTCCATGTAAATATTGTATGCTAGATCGATTTGATTTACCTATACTTGGTTTGTTAATCCTTTATTGGTTGAGTTTCGTCTTAGCGAGCTATAATGATGAATTGTGTTTGTACAGCTACTATGTAACGTTTTGTTTCTGAAATTTTATCATAAGCGCGTTCTGTCAAATCTAAACATCGTTTTATACTGTGATCTCTAACCGGCAAGTTTAAGAGATTATGGCAAACCACTACTATTTATTTAACGATCCTCTATTTAGAGGAGACCCGATATAGCCAATAGGTTACTTTCTTAGGCTTTTTATGCGATTAGAAGGACGTATTTGTGCAAAAGCGTTTGAGACGTTTAAGTGTGGGAGAGCCATGCTTCGGCACGAATGGCCCGCCTCACAGAAAACCGACGTGAAGCAACGCTTGCGTTGTGTTTCGTCGTGTAAAGGTTACCGGAGGCCCAATTACCCTCCCCTTCCCTAATCTTCCCAATTCCTGAATCCCTAACGATCCTCAAACTCCTAATCCCCAAAAGGCCGGTAACGCACTTGTAATCCCTCTGGTGTTCCAGGTGTCCATGGGCGACGCTGATTGCTTACCATCGGGTGATCCATCTGCTCGTTTACCGGTTACGCCATAAAAAAAATATAGAGGAGACCCCATATAGTCAATAGGTAGGTACTTTCTTAGGCTTTTTATGCGCTTAGAAGGACGTATTTATCATAGCAGGCAATTAACAACATGCTCGAGTATTACATAACATTATATATTATTATGTATTAGGTACTTACATTATGAGACCAGTATGAGAAATCAAAATTGAAGCTTTTCGCGCCATCTTTGCTGCCAGGAGGTGCCTTCGGATTTGTGATCACTGTAACAAAACAAAAACACATACTTCTTAATGGGTATCATTATAAAAATAAAACATGAGTATGTTAGAGAATATAAATTCAACATAATTCTTTTTTTAAACGTTGCTCTACTCTAGGATTCTCTCCTGTATCGTGGACGCGTTTACATAAAAATTCACATACACATGACACCCAGACCCGAAATAACAATTTTTGGATCACACAAAGTGTTGTTCCGTGCAGGAATCGAAACCCCGGCACGCTGCACGGAAGTCGGTTGTCCTAAGTAGACCCTTAAATTCATTCGTAGAATAACAAGATCATTAATTGCACAAGTTTGCAAAGTTGTCCTTCGAGCCCTCATTACGTAGCTCTATACAAAACTAGATGAGACACTCCAGTCTAGAACGTAATAACTACGTACAG
Organism: Spodoptera picta; assembly: GCA_038387885.1. Classification (NCBI taxonomy): domain Eukaryota; kingdom Metazoa; phylum Arthropoda; class Insecta; order Lepidoptera; family Noctuidae; genus Spodoptera; species Spodoptera picta. The sequence goes on from JAZHFQ010000137.1 coordinate 977,685, forward strand.
TCGTACATTGGGCGTCAGTATGCTTTGCGGGAATGTGAGTGGCCAAAGCGTCGCGACGTATCGACCGTCGACGTCGCCGCGGCGCCGTTCTTTGCAAGGAGTCGTACAAAGTCGGTTTGAAAATGTTACTACTCGAATTTATGGGTGTTAGTTTCAATGCTAGCTTTTTTGTATTTGTGGTTTTAGTTTTCTTCTTTGGCTCTGTCGTGCAGTCTAGTTAGTCTAGTTAATAGAGGTAGAAATATCAGTTTGAAAGTAGTCAAAACACTGGGTTCTTAACCACACATTATCACCTGATTGTTAGTATGCAGACAAATATACAAAATTATCTCTTAGCTTAGACATTTGATATAAATGTTACCGGCCAAACCCGATTTCAGGACAAACTAGTTTTGCCTAGGCTAAACTAGTTCTTCCTATACGCGTTAGGATTAACTAGTATAGCCTAGTTCAAACTAATTTGTCCTAAGCCCGATAGGATAAACCAGTTTAAGCTAGGACAAACTAGTTGATCCTAATATAAATTCGCATACTCTAGGATTAACTGGTATGACCTAGTCTAAACATTCTAATATATCTAGAAAGTCGAAATAAATAGATAAATTGAATAAAATACTCCGTAATTGAAAAAAATATCATTTTTATTAAACTATAATGATCCGTCTTTAAAACTTATGGTTAATTGGTTATGCGGACAATCATGCTATAACAAATAATAAGTGTTTTTTAAAAGAAGCAATAATGATTTAAATTGTTATTAATTTAAAATCATAATGATTCGTCACTACAAGTTATAGATAATAATTGGCAATACAAACAATCATAGGTACTATAACAAATAATACTGTTTTTTATCACATAACATCACGCCTCTTATCCCCGAAGGGGTAGGCAGCGGTGCACATTATGCCACTGTACAATGTAACACCCACTTTTCACTATTTATGTTACGAGTCCCATGTAATAAGGGGTGAGCCTATTGCCATATACCGGGCACAATTCCAGAGTCTAGTGCTACTACTGAGATTTAAAAAAAACGTGCGACGTGTCGCGGGATCGATTCCCGCACGGAACAACACTTTGTGCGATCCACAAGTTGTTGTTCCGGGTCTGGGTGTCATGTGTATGTGAACTTGTATGTTTGTAAACGGACCCACGACACAAGAGAAAATCCTAGTGTGGGGCAACGTTTAAAAAAAAATACCCAGTAATTTCACCTACTATTTACTCTTCTCTGCATCACCAGACTGGTAGAAAACACCTGCGGCATTAAGTATTTGTACATTTTGTGCATGAAGCATATTCAATAAATAAAATAACTAATACTTTGCCCGGGAATCGAACCCGAGACCCCTTGCCCGGCAGTCACACTGCGACCACTCAGCCAACGAGGTAGTCACATTGTTTTTTTTTAATAGACGCAATAATCATATTATGACTAGGTCATACCAGTTTATCCTAGAGTGTGCGTATTTATATCAGGATCAATTAGTTTGTCCTAGCCTAAACTGGTTTATCCTATCGGGCTTAGGACAAATTAGTTTGAACTAGGCTATACTAGTTAATCCTAACGCTTATAGGAAGAACTAGTTTAGCCTAGGCAAAACTAGTTTGTCCTGAAATCGGGTTTGGCCGGTAACATAAACATTCTATTCATTTTTGAAAATAAATTCTAATCCTAATTCTAGACATCAGAACTTCAGAATAAAATAGACGAAGAAGAACTTTGTTTTGTTGACTAAGTTTCAATAACTTAAACAATGTTAGGAATAGATTGAACGTAAATTACGAAGCTACTTAAAGTTGTGATACCGCCTATTTATTCACTTAGTCCTAACTTAGGATCACTTAAGTTGGATCCACTGACTCGTGAAGTTAAAGGGAAATGGCTTAGTCATTAACTTGATAGAGTTTGGATACTTACCTTATCTAAACCAAGTTACATGGCCTATAGATAAACTAAAATAATAGAATAGATTAGAATAGATAGCCTATAATAATACAGCACTAAAAGGACAGTTAAGAAGTCAACAAATATAGTCATAGCTGTTTGTACCGACCACCCCTAAACCATCTCTTAACTAAAAGTTACTTAGCGTGACGTAGCACCAAAACTAACACCCTACTTGTACTGTTATGAGTCACTTATAAATTTCTGAAAATCAAAATTCCGTTAAATGTCACCTACCTTAGCTTAGGGGTTCTTAAAATCTTAGGAGAGGCTGGTAAAAACGGTAATAGATACCTAAACTTTCAATAACGTATTGAATCATCACAATAACTATATTAAAGCCAATAAGATCTCATCTCTAATAAATAAATCAAGTACCCACTAAAATGCCCCAATAACAAATAACTGCAGCCACAATAGGGCATCAAACCCTCGTATGAAAGTCAGCCCCACAATGCTTAATTTAATATACTTCCCCTAGCATCATAAACCTCAGTCATAAAATCAAATATCGTATGAGTCAAGCTCGTTGGAGCGGTCTCCTGCAAAGAGATTACGTTACTCAAGCTGCAAGGCTTTGAAGGCATTCATATGAGTCACAGCTTGGCTGCAAGTATTGTGTGCCAAAATATAGTTTCTAGTTAAATTAATTTAGTGATGAGATGTTTGAAGTTGGTCTGTCATGGACATGAAGTTGGGTTATATAAGGTTCAAATTTTTAATGGAAAAATGGATAAGAAATTCCATCTTGATGTTCGAAACGGGTAGGTAAAAACTTGTCCTTATTTAAAATTCATGTAATCATTATTTTTGTATTCCAAATTGGATTTGGATTGGATTTTTCATTATGAATATTTTATACCTACATCTCAATTTCAACGATCACAAAGGTCATTAAAGTGAACTGAAATATACTTCCCTACAAACTTATCGATCTAATGTTTTCGCTTTGTTGCTTCCAGTCGCGCAGCGTCAAAACATGTTTGTGTAAAATTAAAGTGCAGTCACTCGGTACGTTTAGTAATTGCTTGTCTGTTCTAGCTTACATGATATCTATGAGTCATAGTTGCAACGTAGCAGACTCACTGCGCCAGGAAAAACTGTTTACATCTTAATGCCGAGCAAAGCAATTTTATAGAGAGCAAACGTATCTATTCTTTGTTCCTCGACGCAGTTTTATAAGAGAAAAAATAAAACTTTTATTCTTACTAAAATATTTGTATCTTTGTACTATACCTCGAGGTAGTATGCGTTTTATTTTGCGATCAAGTTGAATGCACAATGACAATTTTTAAATCCTCTCAATGCAAAGTACGTATTTACTTACGTCTAAGCTAAATAATATAGTATTTCAATCATCTACATATTTTATACAAGACATGGCTCAAAAGGCAACATTCCAACAATGGGTTGTTCACATTACAAAGATGTGAAATTCTAAACTCACACATCAATAAAAAATGACATTCTAAATTCAAAAAGCGCGCGCATTCATCTTCGGATTGTATGAGTCACAACTGCATCGTCGCAATGAAATATGGCGCCGGATACTGTTTGTTTTACTGTTCCTAGCTCCCTGGGGTAAGCAATCACACTGAGAGCAGTGTCGTTATTTATTTGATGCTATATCATGTAGCTTTACAGTTTATTCCTTTGTTTGAAACTGTTGCCAGGTTTCTGGTCAAAGGTTATTGAATTCTCACTTTTATTGTGTGTAAAATCCATTTGGGAATTCTACTGGGGATGTCGAGGAATTGGAAGATGGGCTGGTTTAATTGTCTAGTAGAAAATAATACGCTCTAACGGGTTGCACCGTTACAGTCTCAAATCATTACATCGACAATGTTTTATGAGTTGGTCACTTTTCTTAATTAACTAAATTAACTAAAAACTGCGGGTTGCTCACGAACCACAGAGGGGTTCTTCCTCATGAGCAGCGTGCGCGGTCCCTCTGTGGTTCGAAACTAGTAGAGCTTTTATCAGTATATTCACGTGAGTAATCCGCAGTTTTTAGTTAATTTAGTATGTCTCACGATAGTTATTATAATAACATTGTCACTTTTTCCAACTTCCAATGTATCCTCTACTAAACAAATAAAACCCATTAGAAAAATATACATTATATTTTTTATTAACTGCCTTTCATTGAAAGATAAACAACATTTGTGTTTGAATGCAACAACAAGGGTAAAGGCAGCCATTTTGTCGGAACATTCTTCCGGTATTGGAAGCCCGCATCGAACAACACAAGGTCGTGCAGACAAAGCATTATGACAGTCAGCGAGAAGGTTGATTGAATGTGTTACTGTGTGTAGAGGTATAGGACAACATGAGGACAAAAATGTCATACATAAGTCTTTTTTTTTTAAGGGGGGAAAATCATCGAATGACTGCTCCCGTCTGGGTGAGGCGGGAGGGGTCAGACTCTTACTGACTAAAAACCACCCCGTTCCTTCTCCTGCACGTCGAGCCGGAGCCCCGGTTACCCGTTAGGTTCTCCGCGACTCCGAATCGGCATCGGCCCTATTGGGCCCCATCTGTGGTGGTCTGATGGCTCTTTGAGGCGCGCGCGGAACGCGACGCGCCGTACGCTCGGGTCTGTTTCTGGTCGGACGGGGAGCCACCCATGCTCGCCGTCCGCAGGCCCGCGCTTACGGTGGCCTGAGATCGTCCCGCGATCCCCGACGCCCGGTGTGTCCTTCGCGATGGCTGGGTTGAGAGGAGGCAGCGCTTCGCTGCCTCACGCGTCCCGCCTCCTCCTTAGCTAGCATGACTGCTTCGCAAAAGGAGGAGACGGCATCCCAATCCCCCTCGCTCCGCATCATGGCCTGCACTAGGCCCGGACGCGAGAGGTCGCCATCGCCGATCACTTCCCTGAGGACACGGCGGTTCTCAGCCCACGCAGGGCATTCCGCTACAGTGTTCAGGGTGTACAGGGTGTTCCACCGTGTCCTCAGGGCGGTCCTCGCAGTGATGACACCCGGGCGTTTCCTCCCGCCCCATCAGACACAGGTACCTCCCGAAACTGCCATGTCCGGTGAGGACCTGCGTCAGGCGGTAGGTGAGGACGCCGTAGCGTCTCTCAAGCCACTCCTCAAAGAGGGGACTTACCGCTGCGATGGCAGCGAGCCCAGCCCTCGGTTGCGACAGTCGTTGCTGCCATTCCGCCATGAGATCGCGCCGGAGCTCATCCCGCCACGCACTAATCTGGCGCGGCAGCGGGGTTTCGCCCCGGCGACGTGCCTCCGCGCGCATGCTGTACATGCGCGCGAGCACCTTCGCCTCCAGATCCCACGGCGGTAATCCGGCAAGGAGGTTCGCCGACTCCCCAGAGATCGTGCGGTATCCGCGGATCATTCGGATCGCCATGACCCTCTGTGCCATGAGCAGCGTCCGAGCGGGACGCCGCAACAGGTTTGGCGCCCAAACAGGGGCGCCGTAGAGGGCCATGGACCGCACGACCCTGGCGTATAACCTCCGGCAGGAGGCGTTTGGCCCCCCGAGGTTGGGGAGGATGCGTTTAAACGCAGCCCCCGTCCTCTCCAACTTTGGAGCCAAACGTCGGAAGTGCTCTATGAAGTTCCACCGACTGTCGAGGACGAGTCCTAGGTACTTCATCGTCGTCTCGACGCCGATGGTAACTCCTCCCGCCGTTATTTGGGACTCACCCGGAGGTGGCGCGTTCCCGCGGCCATGAAAACACATGGCCTCGGACTTGTGCAGCGCCACCTCGAGTCCCAACTGCCGGATTCTCTATGAGTAAGTCTTATGATCTGCATAAGAAATAGAAACTTCTCAGTACCAAGGTTTCTCAGTGTAAAATTAAGGTTATTTACTTTTACGAACGTTTTTTTAGACAAACAAGCTCAATTGTAAATCGTTAAATGTTTTCGCTTTGATTTGTTTCCATCAATTGGATCCACCACAGATTCAAAAATGTCAACAACAGTAACTGAACAGTAATCAATTTACGCTAACAAAATACTTTGATAAATAACAAGAAGTAATTTATCAAAGCCAGGTAGATCAAAGAGAAACGATCAAAGAGAAACGATCAAAGAAACTAAAGAAACAGTTGAGGCGTAAAACAGCTCACCTATTTACATTAAAGGCAATGAACCGTATTAAAAAACTTGGGTGTTATGAACTTCAAGTAACGGCGGACATAATTTGTTAGACACGGCTCAAAATCAAGCTAAGCAAAACCAGTATGAATTGACCGTCGAACGTAGGAAAGATCATACAAAATGACATCATGATTTACTGGTTTGGTATACTGTGATGTGCACCCGTGTGAACCATTTCATTTTACGAGTTCTCCAACCAAATAATGGACGTTTCATTGCGAACGCTACTATGAAAAATGGTTGTAAAAGCGAATAGGGCATCAAAACCGTTCGTTAGGTCAAAGTAACAAATGATTTACGAATGATAAAACTGATTGTGGATGTATGGTGCGGAAAATGTCTATGAACTTTGAACTTAGTGATCTTGAATACGTTTTTGCTTAATTTTTGAGGTAATATCAATAGTGACTGCCCTTATTGGGTTAATTTTTGCTTTGTCAATATATTATTGAGATGGTATTATTTAGGTGTAGTTTCAAAATGGTAAGTTGCCTAGTTTTTTTTATGGCATAAGCCGGTAAACGAGCAGATGGATCACCTGATGGTAAGCAATCGGAGTCGCCCATGGACACCGGGAACACCAGTGGCGTTACAAGTGCGTCGCCGGCTTTTGGGGATTAGGAGTTTGTAGCAACTCACAGGTTAATATAGTTATTAACCTGTAATTCACACGTAACTGAACCAATCAACATGTGCCAGAAACCATTTAATATACTTTTTTTGGAATTCGCATTTCAATTTTTACTGGAAATCTTGTGATGAGGTTTCCATACCACATCATAAAAACTTCTCCAATTTTACAAACAAAAATAAGGGAAGCTTTTGTTTTCCCCATCAAAAAGATTCGCTTCACAAATGATGGTTCATTCTCGAGAATTTGAGATGGAACGTAATTAACGGTGACTAATTGCTTTGATGCTCTAGAGCTTTCAGAGACAATATTACGTCATAACCAAAGACAAAAATGACATTTGAAATATATTTCTTTTAAAAAATTTCGATGGGTTTTGTCGAGCCTTGATTAGATTTCACTAATGAATGAAATTTGTCTTTTATAAAGAAAAGAAATTAGTTTGTTGTTTTTCAATAAATGTTCTTGCAAATCAAATTTAAATTCTATACGTTACTTAGTAAAAGATATAAAAAAATTACCACTAGACATCAGTTTTAATAATAAAATAACAAATAAACAAGCAGATGAATAATAGTTTCAAGATACAAAGCACGGACCTTGATCAATATTCAACCTACATGTTCATTTCAGCATAAATGCTAACCGAGCACAGGGTTGCGTGTGGCCGCATGCCTAACATGGTCTACTGCAAACTATACCAGGCTATTTTACTACAATTTAGATTTTAAGAACATTTTAATGTATGTTAATAGGTCTAGTTTGCTTTGCAATGTCGAATTGTTGATAATTATTCGAATGGTACTGTTAAAAATGGCTTGCATTGTTTGGTAAAATGAGAGATTAGACTTGATTCCTTAGTTTTGAGAATTATTACTCACTACAAGACTATGTGTAACTAAAATAAGTAACGCTACTATCTGTCTGAAAGGTGAAGGTAGAACAGTACAAGTTAACAAATACATTATATTGTCAAACAATAAACAATTCGGTAACGGTATCCGACTGCAAAATAATCATTAAAAGTATGTAAATTCTTTATAATATTTTCATAGATTTATAAATCTATATAATGCAAATGTGTTTCTGATAGAAAATGAAACGCAACGCACTCGTACCACGTATTAAACGTAACTCGAACAAGCGGTAACACAATAAAACTTTATGCGACATTACGGTTTTATTTGCCCATGTAAACAAGGAACCGAACACGTCCCCGTTAAAATAATGAGATATTAAATCTATGAATGAATTGTGTCTTTATTTAAATTGAGAACGTTGAGACTGTAGGTATAAGGACACGCCCACTTGGATAGAAGACAGGAATCAATAAGACTAATGCGAACGTAGATAAACTTTACTAAACACAAAATAGAAAGGGTTAAAAAATAGACCAAAAGAAAAATCTAACTTAAAATGGCGACCCAATCAAACAACTTCGAAGTAAATGAAATGAAACCACGCGAATCATTTAAAAGGAGGAAGCGAAACTGCGGTGAATTTACGAGAGGTATGGAGCGTTCCATGGACAAGGTTTATGGGGCATTATGGGGTTTATAGGCCATTGAAACGCATGGGGGAGAGAATCCGGGGCGTAGGCGCGGAATGATTTTCGAATTCCAAACACCTGACCATGAAAATCAAATCAGGGGTGGTTTAAGGCTTTGGCTGCCAACAAATAATTGTTGAAGGCAATTCCTCCGCTAATGTCGGTCACCGGTGACTGCCATGGCGTTTAACGTGTTAAACAATGCAAGGGTCAATTTTGGAGAAACTATGAGTCACATGTTTACAGTGAAATTAGTACTAAATGGCTTCATCAGTTCGACTTTTGACTTTAGTGTAGTCATTAGTCATACTGACGAATCTATGTTGCATATAATGCTGAATATACTCATCAAATCTATAGCTAGATCCCCATAAACATTGTTGTAAAGTATAATAGGTGTGAAAGCATTTGCGTTAGCTTTTTTAAGTGTTCATGCTAATGCATATTAATGGTATCCAAGCTTTATATTATGTGTGACGCATGTTGTGACGTCATACCTAATCGTTTGCGACTCGTCGATTTAACACCCCCGCTATATGGAGACGTGACAATGAACTTGAAAGCTAATGCGGGATTATTGTATACGAATCAGACGTGGAATTTTATGGAGATCGATATATTTAAATTGAATTAAGGCATTGGCTGCCAATAAAAAACTATTGAAGGCAAATCCTCCGCTAATGTCGGTCACCGGTGACTGCCATGGCGTTTAACGTGTTAAAGAAGAAAATCGTTTTGAAGCTGCCAACGATATAACTGAACAGATAATATCAGATAATGTTAAAGAAAATACACAGTTAATTTGTAATCTACAAGCAAGTTTCAATAACAAGCAAGATGCAAAAGCCAAACATGTCAACACTACAGACACTCTTCAAAACATCTAAGCGTTAGCAAAAACACGTCCAAATGGGAAATGTACATGAAATATGCAAGTGACGTGGCAGTTTAACACTAACGAGGTCCTACCTCGTTAGGAGAGGCAGTGCACAGAAATGGGAGCTCCCTCAACTGTGACGCCACATTCAGACCAGTCGCCGAGCTGTTAATAGGCGTAATTGGTAGAAACGTTTTTAGTAAGATGTTTGAAATGAAATATAGAGGTAGAAGCGATGAAGTCGATATTGTGAGTGAAAATGTTCAGCTTACGGTTTTGGCATAGTTTGCAGTTCTTAAATAAGTATTTGGTTTTGATTATATCTGAAAAAGGGTTTAAGTCATTTTGATTTACCTTAAAAATTTAATGTTTGCCATATTCATACTTAAGTTCAATGATCTTTAGTCCAAAAGTTCGTGCCCCAATGTCTTTGAAAACAAACAACTCCCAAACTTCAAAGTACATTATCATATATCGTTATGTTCATTCCTCCGATTACATTCACTTACTTCATAAATCTCAAGTTTTTTGTTCAATTTGAAAATTTGTGAAACATAAATTGAATAAAATGTCAAAAATCCTTCTCAAATTTTTTCATACAATAGATGTAAACTTTTTGAAAGCAATGTTTTAGTAAATAGTAGGTACAGACAAGGGCTCTCATTAGAAAATTGGAAGCACTTTATTTGTTTCCATTGTTTGATATTCCAATTTCGATGTTTACATAAAAGCCCAAATTCTGCTAACAATTTTCAAAATGTTCTTTCCCTAAAGACCGTAAAAATGTAGGGTAGATTTATTTAAAAGTAGCATAAATTCATTAGCTTTGCTTCGATAAAAGTAAAATGACCTTTAGTGTCAAACTACAAAGTCGTATATCCTATGAAGAAAATATATTGTGTACGCCGTTGGTAATAAATTTAAAACTTGCCACAGTTGAAGTATGGAGCTCTTCACATGAGCGCGAGGCTCCCTCGAGGTATTTTTGTAGGACCCTTGAAAATTAGAGGTTATTCTTTGTAACAAAGAACTTTGTTAATAAGTTGAGGTTCTCCTTTAGTGAGGATGTTTTGGGAATGCTGCAGAATGTTGAAATTAAACACTTGTGGAAAAATTCTGACCTAATTTTGGACTTCAATATGAAAAATATGGCGGACATTCTGCTGACAGAAGATTAAAGGTCTTTTGGAATTTTGGGGATTCCTTTACATAAACGTTAAAGGTTTTTTGGTGTTACGTATATAGTATTAGCTTTGCCTAAGTTTAAACATCCCTATTAGTAAACAGCTCGATTGATTTCTGCTGACATTGTTCTCTTGTAAGGTTTCGTTCGCGACCTTCTAACTGTACGAGTACTTCGCGCCTACAATGTTAGTACTGTGCAAGTATTTTAATCACCGAATTCTTTTAGATATTTGTTGCGAAAAAGAATAACGTTATTAGTTTACTTATTGAAATTCTGCTTGCATTGTTGAAAATAATAATTGTATTCAGTTTAAAAATTTTGCAAAATTTTATCCACGAATTTATTTTTAAGACTTTTCAGAATGTAATTGAATAAACGTCTATCCGAAAAAAAGATGCACATAAACTCTTAAATGATGTTCACGATGAGAATTTCTAATACAATATCAATTCAACGACTTATTCCACAAGGAATTATTATTTAATCATAACAAATAATTCAAGAATAAATAACTGATATTAGATCGAAAAAGACCCTTTGGGACCAAAAGAATATTCAAGTGTTCTTCAGATCCAATTGGTCTTCATTAAGGTTCCTTTCTTTAGCTTTCATTTCTACTTCATAAGTAACGAAGGTCTAAAGGGCGTGGTTTTACTGAAATGTATAAGTCAATCTTCGTTATCTATGGCTGCGTGGACGGTAACTAAATTAATAGCCTTCCAAGGTGGCATGGCGAATAAAAACTAAAGATTAAACGAAAGATTAGAAAAGAAAGTAATTAGTAGGAATATAGAAAAGGCCAATGTCTCCTTGATTGATTATGGCCGTTTTATGTTCATATAGACCTTTGACTAGTAGTAGTATAGGAATATGCTCATGTGTATTCTCTGATTAGTTCCATGAAGTAAAGGTCAAACTCATTATCGTAACCAGACTATTATCGTTTAATGTAAATTTGTCTAAAGGCGATGACCGTAGAGCAAAAATTTTACTCAACTTAATAATAGGGGTACATACTCGGATATTCAATACAGTATAAGTCCCAAATGCCTAGATAGTTACTATAAAATGTAATAGTTATTGAGCCACCAAAACCTCGTTAAGCTATAGTTTATCTGGCCTTGAATATGTATGTTATATTGGATATAATACATCAAGATTATAGCACTCAAATATAATCGAACGAAAATGTGAAAAGATTGATGGTTTTATAGGTTCGTTGGACATTCAAGTGTTTTTATAGATCACTATATAATGGGTGATTTTTTTGAGGTTAGGATTTTCATGCATTAGTATTTGCTCAGATTTTTTGAGGTTATGATTTTCATGCATTATTATTTGCTCAGTATACTTTGACATTTCATCATGAATAGACTTACTAACGAGCAACGCTTGCAAATCATTGAATTTTATTACCAAAATCAGTGTTCGGTTCGAAATGTGTTTCGCGCTTTACGCCCGATTTATGGTCTACATAATCGACCAAGTGAGCAAACAATTAATGCGATTGTGACCAAGTTTCGCACTCAGTTTACTTTATTGGACATTAAACCAACCACACGAATGCGTACAGTGCGTACAGAAGAGAATATTGCGTCTGTTTCTGAGAGTGTTGCTGAAGACCGTGAAATGTCTATTCGTCGCCGTTCGCAGCAATTGGGTTTGTGTTATTCGACCACATGGAAGATTTTACGCAAAGATCTTGGTGTAAAACCGTATAAAATACAGCTCCTGCAAGAACTGAAGCCGAACGATCTGCCACAACGTCGAATTTTCAGTGAATGGGCCCTAGAAAAGTTGGCAGAAAATCCGCTTTTTTATCGACAAATTTTGTTCAGCGATGAGGCTCATTTCTGGTTGAATGGCTACGTAAATAAGCAAAATTGCCGCATTTGGAGTGAAGAGCAACCAGAAGCCGTTCAAGAACTGCCCATGCATCCCGAAAAATGCACTGTTTGGTGTGGTTTGTACGCTGGTGGAATCATTGGACCGTATTTTTTCAAAGATGCTGTTGGACGCAACGTTACAGTGAATGGCGATCGCTATCGTTCGATGCTAACAAACTTTTTGTTGCCAAAAATGGAAGAACTGAACTTGGTTGACATGTGGTTTCAACAAGATGGCGCTACATGCCACACAGCTCGCGATTCTATGGCCATTTTGAGGGAAAACTTCGGAGAACAATTCATCTCAAGAAATGGACCGGTAAGTTGGCCACCAAGATCATGCGATTTGACGCCTTTAGACTATTTTTTGTGGGGCTACGTCAAGTCTAAAGTCTACAGAAATAAGCCAGTAACTATTCCAGCTTTGGAAGACAACATTTCCGAAGAAATTCGGGCTATTCCGGCCGAAATGCTCGAAAAAGTTGTCCAAAATTGGACTTTCCGAATGGACCACCTAAGACGCAGCCGCGGTCAACACTTAAATGAAATTATCTTCAAAAAGTAAATGTCATGTACCAATCTAACGTTTAAAATAAAGAACCGATGAGATTTTGCAAATTTTATGCGTTTTATTGTTTAAAAAAGTTCTCAAGCTCTTAAAAAATCACCCGTTAGTATAAAACAAACTCGCTATCCACCGTCTGTCTGTCTCTATGTATGCTTAGGTCTTTAAAACTACGCAACGGATTTTGATGCAGTTTTTTTTTAATAGATAGAGTGATTCTTAAAGAAGGTTTATATGTGTAATACATGCATATTGCACCGGTGCAAAGCCGGGGCGGGTCGCTATTTATCGTTATAGATAAATATGTGTAAGTAAAATTGTTTGATCTGATCTCTCTTCAGTTTTGACTGATTTCTCTTCAATGGATCCACATTCGGATTCACATTCAATCGGATCCAATAAGAAGTAAAATCTCTCACAGGACAGAATATTCACATAGATTTGATGATTGCGAAAAACCCAATGTAATCATTTCAAAATTAACGCCACATTTCGACCATTATTCAATTTTTCCATCATCTCTTATTTTGAAACCACTTGCAAAGTTCGATGAAGCTACTGTGTTCTCTTTTAAGATCAATTTTAAAGCACAATTGTCAATCAAAAGTCAACATTCTTACCTGTTGTGTTCCCGGACATCTCAATGATGCATTTGCATTCCCGGGCAATCTCCCGGGAGTTGAAGGGGCGAACCCTCACTGCCACCTTTACCGACGACATGGCGGCTGTGGCTTTAGTTCGCTCGTCAACCACTAGTGCATCGGTACGGGGCCGGATTTACAACTGAAACAAAATTACAAAATTATTACATGAAACTAAAAATAACATAACATCACGCCTTTTTATCCCCGAAAGGATAGGAAAAGGAAGGAAGGAAAGTTATGAGTCCCATGTAATAGGGGGTGAGCCTATCGGATATACCAGGGACAATTCCAGACTCCGTGCTACTACTGAAATCCTTTTAAAAATCCGAACTAAAAATACATATATTGGTCTTAAGTTGGTCAAATATTTTGAAGTACTACTAGTTGAATATGAATATTACTATCTACGACGACGACACCGATCGAAACAAACTGTAGAAATAGAGTAAGTAAAATTCCATCCTTCTTGGATTGAATTAAAAGAAAAATATAATTTAAACTAACACCATTGATTCTTTCAAACACATTTTATAAAACATATAATGTAACACTAGTTTTGGCCTCTTCGTATAACCAATATCTTTCATACAAAGTAATCTTACACATTGTAGATACTTCATTTTTAAGCCACGTCAATACAGTTCATAATATTCTCCAAAAACATGACTCGACAACATTTATTTGCAGAGAAAAGAAACACTGCATTAATAAAATAAATACCCTTTCCAAAGAATGAATACAATACAAGTGAAACATTATCTAGATAAAACGATCCCAATTTTATTGCATTGAAATCCAAACATTAGGTTAAAGAGATTGAAAATATTTTCTAAAGAACATCTCTTAGGTCATTCGAGTATTGACCTGAGGTGTGACTAAGGTCAAAAGAAACTTAAACTTAGAATGACTTAGAAAACTTAAAATAAATTAGCCAAAACTATTTACAGCTATCATAGTGAGTGGTTAGCCATTGAATGCAAATGTTGCTATAATAAACGATCAACAACGTTGTGACAACAATAGACACCATTTTTTATTTTAATTAAAATCCCAATAAAGATTCTTCGCAATGATAAGCTAAGAGTTACTTTCAGCGGGTGGTGAAGACAAAAGACAAACAAGAATAGGTAAAGCACACTGATGATCATGGTAAACTAAGACTCCGTACCAATTCTACCAAAGAAGATCAAAGAAAAAAAAAATAAGTTCCAATCGAATACAAATTTCGATTTCAATAAAGATTACTAAGCAGGTTGCAATCGACACAACCTCATCGATTTCTTACTCAGTTACATTAAACCGACCAAACCCCTACTCTATGTCATCGACCGAGACTACTGCATTATTGAATTCAAATGAATTTGAAATTAATGTAAAAGAAGATAAAGCTCTAATTTCGTTTTCATTTCTTAAAGAAAAGGCTTTCAATGGGCACACGGTACAGTAAAAAACGATGACGTATGAAATACTTAAGATGCTAGTCGAATAGCGTAATTAAAAATGTATGCTGGCATAGCTCTGAACACAGTAGGTAATCATTTATACAAACTGGAACAAAGCAATAAAGCTAGATCATAATTTAAAGTGGTTTTATGATTTGAAGCGGATTCTTTCATACGTTTTATTCACATTCATCCCATTTATGCGAAGTCATTGCCTCTACCGTTTCCATTCAATAAGTCACCAAAAGTAAAGGAAGGACCGGAACTAATGTTTTCAGTCCAAAACTCGATTTTATTACCAGAAGGATCAATAGAAGACCAGATTTTAATAAATTCATACAGGAATCCAAGAATTACGCAATAACTGGTCGTTGGACACCCAAATCGTTGGAATTATAATAAAAAGTCGGCAATGGAACGAAATATTCGTTTAAAAGAGGAATAAAAAGGGGATAAAGTCGTAGAATTGTGGCATAATGAGGTTGTCGCGTGGGAGGGTTGGAAAGCAAATGCTAACTCCTCTAGGCGATTTCACAGGCAATAACAATTATCCAACGTTCTGGAATGTTTCCGTGACGTCATTGAGACGTTGTCGATGGCATTCGAGATTCTAAGACCTTTGAATTAAGGGGAGCTAGGATTTTTTTAATGAGGGGTCTGCTTCTTGAGTCACCGTTTAAGAGTTTTCTTTGTGTTGAGTCAAAGATTCTGTATTGGTAAGTTCATTAATACGAATATTAAGATCAATGCCAGAATATTTTTCTTTTATTCAATGTGCGGAGATAATGGAAATGAATATCAAGGGCTTTTGTGTATTTGTTGTGTTGATTCAAAGCTTCTGTATGGCCAAGTTCATTAGTGCGAATATTAAGAAAAATGGCAGAATATTTTTCATTCAATCCTTAAGCGAAGGTAATTAAAGTCAAGTTAACGGTTTGTAAGTCATCACAAATGCTTGTTTATTTACCTTAATGATAATGATTTCGGTCCCATCAAGCTATGTGCTTCTTGAAAACCTTTTAAAATTTATGTTGACCCTTTCCGTTAATTGCTATTTGATGACAAAGTAATCGATTTCGAAAACTTCCTAACACATTTTTTACCTACAAAGATGTTATTACGGTACATTTTTTGCGTCCAACGTTCGAATGTAACTGCCGTTCAATTTGAATTAAACGTCATGGCTCGCGCATGCGCCGTGACCGTTGCGCGTGCTTTCTCAGCTGATCCGTTTTTTGCCCTACAATGGATTTAAGTAGTTTATTGTGTTAGTATTACTAATGTCAAGTTACACAAATACAATTCATTCGAAATTATTGATTTTTTTTATTATTTCAAATATTTTTACATAACTATGCGTAATTTCGTAATTTGTGCGTAACGTTCGACACGCATAGTTGTAACATTACGTCTGCAATTAATTAACACCTTTGATTAAATTGTATAATACTTAACTTATTTATCTGATAAAGTTAATTAAACTAAAGATAGAGATAATTAATCTCTTTTATTAAAATGGATAATTATTAACATTTACTGAGATAATTTGTAAAATTATTGTTACAATTGTCTAAAATATAATTTTCATAAATTTATTCCCAATATTTATCAATTTAGTAAACAAATAGAAACGTTACCAGCTCTTTTGATGTCTCCGATTTATTATGTAATTATGAAACGCAGCACAAACAAATAGAGAATTCCGAATAAAGACAATCACTTGCACTATAGAACAATATCACTGGTATATCCCGGCGGTATACGAGGCACAGAGTAGTAGGGTGTCATGACGTAGATCACAATATTCACAGTGTGTCCCACGAGCCGCGCGTACAAAATGGTGAATGTTTTCCTGAAAACGATCCTCGCGTGCTGTAATTGGCCGCGGTCGAGTGCGCACCGAGCGTATCGAAAGCGTCGGCCACCACGGCCACTGCACTACCAACGCACTTACGTAACATCCACTGCAACCAACATCTTCCAAACCCTCCAGCTAGCCTAACATCGCAAACGAGATCGAAGGGGCGGCCATGAAAAAACGTGTCGCAGAGATGACTCACAGCGCTCACTAGCGCCACCTACAACCGTCGAGATCGCAGATCGGTATCCGGGAAAAGCACATCGGAAGCCTTTAACCTTGGGCACTGCACTCGGCACGATTACATGAGGCGTTAACGGATCCGCTACGGACTTACCCGAATCCCCGTGCGGTTGCGACCGATGGCGACGATCCGAAACGCGATTTCACAAGGTTTGTTTTCCAAAGAGCTGGTTGCTCCGTCAAGTAGCAGCGCCGGCCGACATGGCGCGTCGCGTGCGGTTCCGCGGTGCGACTGCGGCCCGCCGGCCGACTCGCCGGAGACCCCGCGGCGGAGCATGCGCGTGACGCTCCCCCTAGCCTTCGATCTAACGCCGCCGCCGCGCTGCGCGCACTGCTGACGCGCACCCTACACCGCAAATAACACAATCCTCACTAACCTGACCATTTCAACAACCCGATAGCTAACACAATCGTGTTCCAATTGACACTAATTACTATTTAAAATGTCAGCACCTCATACGCCATGCTCATTATTCCTAATAGCAAACGTCAATGCCGAAAAGAACCCTTTTGCGACGCAATCGTATTAGTGAAGGTTCGTCGCAGTCTCCGCCTCCCCTACACTCCCACATATGAAGCTATTTGCTCAAAAGCTTAGGGCGTGATGAATTATGGCGACGTCGTCTCTAAATAAACATTTCACATTGACAAAATATATTAAGGGTTGCCAGGTACTTGCCTAATTGAACATGCAAACCAGAGGAAAGGATCGGCCAAATCTGGAATGGAAGTCGATGCCATCATTCTAGGCACGTACACTTTGATTCCAGTACCTACTCTTGGTCAACTTGATCGATGAGCTGTCTTGAATTTTGATACATGTAATTAAGAAGAGGCAATATCGTAAATTGTGTGCCTACATATTGGAGACTAAGTAATTACAATCCACGCACATCACGTCGATAAAGGAACAAAAATATTGAAACTTATAAATTCAAGCTATACCGAACAACTTGGATACCAATCAATGTTCTGTACACGGAAACGGAGTGCTGGATACTAAGATATTTAAAGGCTAAGCCCCTTCGATACTGTTTGTCGACGCAAGCAGACACCGTCAAACATTTACTTGGTGAATCTTGGGTCAAAGGACCAGACGAATTACGCACTTACACCATGGAGCTGAACGGGCGGTGACGCAATTCAATGTATCGATTGAGCTTCACGCTACTATCTGGACCTGGGACCTGGCACGTAGACTGCTAACTTCATGACAACTGATATTTGTATCATATACACAGCAATATACAACTTATACGCAAATCACTTGCTAAACACACACGTCATTCCTGTAATTAGTGGTACCTACACCCATCGCAAATGTTGCAAGATTCCAATTTTTAGCATAGCTCAAGCATGGTACACTAACTACATGATATTTATTGGCATGTTTTTCTAAAACTTAAAAATATTGTACTAATATTCATTGTAACTGTAATTTAGACTCGTAATTAACCACAAGTAGGTCCATGTTTGTAGCATGGTAGCGTAGTATGCTTTCTAGAAAGATGACGTCTCGCTGAAGTCGCCCACATCGATTGCAACTCGCGTGGGCAGTAAGTTCTCGAAAATTTGCATCATACTAGAACGTACTTTATGTACAGTCGGAAAAGTGTCCTAGTAATTACTTACATACTCTACAAGTCGTTTTAATAATGTATGAACTTAACTAGTAGAACATTTTGTAAAAACTATACGAATAACGAATAAGACCGTACTGCATATAGACGATAATAATATTTCCAATAATTCTCATTGGCAAAGGACAAGAAAAGTGGATCAAGAAGATCAACTAATTATAAACAACTAGTGACAAGGATTAAGCTCAACATGTAAAACTCGTTACTAATAAAATTAAATAAATACAAACAGTATTGAAATTACCACCATCATATTTAACTGGAATGCCTTTTGGACACACATTACATGGTAACGCAGCCATAAAAGAGGACCCCAAACACGGATCACCTCCCTTTGACAACCTTTCGTTTTTATTTTTCATTTTATTGTTTCTATGTAATATCATTTCCGTGGATTTCTTAATTTAGAGGTCACAAGGATCTGTAAGCAAGAACTTTTTGGATTGAGACAAAATAGTTCTTTTGCGCAATAATCGTACCCTGAGAATTGCAAAGGTTTGCATTCTTTAATTAAATGGGGTACAGGATTATTTACATTTTTGCTTACGACTTACAGTTTGTCTAACTTTCATTCTTTATTTACTTGAAAGGCTCTCGCCCACGGCGACTTTTTATAGTGATACAGTCGCGAAGTCCATACAAAAGTAATACATGTTAGTAGTTGTGTTGTCGCGCTTTTAGTGAACGCGCGACTTCATCGCTACAAAAAGTCGCCGTGGGCGAGTACCCGAAGAGTCCTCTTAACACAGACACTGACATGAAAGTAAGTAAGTAGTAAAGATTAGTTTCTGTTTCACCGACCAAATCCGCATGATCTAAAATTAAGATGTTAGTTTTATCTCCAAGATTTTCTCCATAGAACTTAGTTAATATTAAGTTACTTTAGTTTAAAGTCCCGTACATGTTTTGTTTTATAGTGAAGAAGTACTACCACAGAATTCAGTTATTATTATTTAGAGTTTTGTAAAAGCTTATTTGCGTCTAATCAACACTTTTGGTACTTTCGGGACTTCAACAGACACTTAAATAACGCTGAATTCACCCTGTCCATTTCAATTTTAACTTAAAAGGTAACCGTTGATGTAGGTGATGTAAAAAAGTAGAAGTGGGTGTAGGTAATTCATCCGACAACGGATTATTCAGATCCAAAAGAGGAACAATTTAAAAAAACATATTTAGAAATGATGTAATCACATCAAAATCTCCACGCTTGCTCTTTCCGCCATCTCAATTTCACCTGTAACCAGTGACCTTTTCAGTAAGTAAACGATATGGTTAAACACAAATAGGTGAACTCAACAGCGCATGAGAGTATTTTATGAGTACATCAAACAAACCTTTGCAGGGCAGCCCACGGGTTTTCAATGTCACCGCACAGGAGGAAAGAATTTCACTCTGTGTTGGCTTAATGGAGCACAGAGTTAGGTGGTTTTATTCAAGGCTGTTTTTTAATTGTTATAGCATGTTGCATACTACTTTGTGTTCCTGACAATGTCAAATTTTTGCATACTGTCAGTTATTGCAGACAATGTTGAACTTATAGTATGGCACTTTTGCCTGTGACTTGTATAATACTAGCATTGTAATAGATAGGTTGATAGGATGTTAATTATATTTTCGAAGAGCTGCGACAAAACTAGACTCCATTTTTGAATTCTATAAAGCATAAAATCCAGTAGAACTTTCGATCAAACTCGAGGCGTGCGTCGTAATTATAATCGCAATGGCGACTAATAATCGTCGTGACATCTAAACGTTTTTCGCAATCCAATTTCTTCCTTTCTTTCTTTATACAGCTTAGTCAAAGCCATATTTATTCAATCTTGTCTCATCACAAAATAAATAAATCGTATTTGCCAATTGCGTTTTATAGAGGTATATTACAGTGTCCATTTAAGGTTTATAGGAATATTTTATTTCTAAGTATAATGTCATTACTTAACACAAATGAGGTTTTAGTAACACAATTAATGTTGTTAATGAAGGTAATAAAGAGGGCAGCACTGGATTACGCTTAAAAAAAGAGAACTATGCGTTAGAACGGGCCGTAGATGAGTGGGTTGCGAATGGGGTTAACGGGAGCCTTCAATCTTAATCCGACGTGGGCCAAACTGAGTAAGCTGTTGTATCACGCGAGACCTATTTACTAAAGAAAAGGACGTTCACAATAAAAATGGCCATTAATACACGTTGTGACGGTTTATTTTTTATTTATTTATTCTAGTATTTAAGATAGAATATATATTTTAGTAATGAGAATAAAACTTGGAGGGCTTCGAAGGTCTCATAAGATTATTTTATTAATAGAAGAAAATGCTTTATGATGTCAATTTAGGGATAAGGGAAATAGGGATTATAGCGCGTAGTATTTTACAAAAAAACAATTCAGATCATTACTCAAAATCTCACACGAAGTTTCATATTTAACGTAAACGTAACGTAAATAATTTGTTAAAAAATAAATATTTTGTTACAGAATTAACTAGAGTGAACATAAATATTCGTTACAATAAAAAAAATAGCCCTCCAAACGATGATTAAGGCCTTAATGTCTCTATTAAATAAAATTCAAGAGCTAAAACTCTTATTTACTTATTTAAAGTAATTTTATAAGTCACTTTGAAGTAACGATGCTATGTTAAAAACATCAAATATTCATTTTAAGCTTTTGCGAGATCATAATTATTTTACAAGCTATTATTTATGTTAAAAGATTATAATAATATATGTATTAATCTTACATAATTAGTTATTATATTTTCAGCTTACTGATATAACTGTTTGACGAGGAACTCGACTAGTTTCAAGCCATGCTAGAGGCTCATATTCATAAGCACCATTCCACGACACGACGCGGCGACTATCGCGCTGCTACTTGAGTAGCATGCCTCTAGCATGGCTTGAAACTAGTCGAGTTCCTCGTCAAACAGTTACCTACCCTACCTACCTACCCCAGTTATATTTAGTACGTCTCATGAAAGTTTTAACATAATCTTATACATTATACATAACATAATGTATGTTATTTTCCAAAAGAGCACTTAAAGGTGCATAGATTTATGGAATGTACCTAACTCCTACTTTTTCCCGTCGTGAAATAAGCCCTATGTAATTAGGGGACAAGATTTTTGGATAACCAAAAAAACTCCGTTTAAAAAAACGACTTCAAAAACCAAACAGAAGGTTAAATCTAAAAAAAGTAATTATTATTAGTCACTGATAGCCACTTCGAGAGTTCCTTCCTTCCTTTCCCTTCCAACAAAAAAAGAATCATCAAAATCCGTCCACAAAAGCCGGAGTAATCACGCCATATACCTATAATTCTACAAAAAAACATACAGACGAATTGAGAACCTCCTCCTTTTTAGGAAGTCGGTTAAAAATAAATATATACTTTTATATTACGTAAATTGGGCATAGCTATTCGTTTTCTCACCTTTTATTTAATTCAATTCATAATCTAGATTATTGTAACTACCTACACTGTGTCAATCCAAGTTCAAGCAAAGGAACTGGCTGGCCATAATGTTTTACATTCATGTTTTTGGGTACTTCCCAACTAGGTGAAATATGTGCGTGGATAGGTTCTAGCTAACTTCTTACTTTATTTGCGCTTTTGCTAAAAAAGTGCATCTGTGTGCGTAGACTCAAAACAGCAAATGCTATGATTGGCCTATGACACGATGCCCAGTCCCTTTCCTACAATTCTCTGTATTGCTTTCAAGCGTAGTTATGGGTATATAGGGTGTCTAACTTGATGTGTGGCCGTGTGTACAACATAACTAAGGGAAATAAAAGAGTAGGTAGAGAGCTTCCGTAGCATATTGAGAAGCGGTTCAGCTGTCAACGTCAACTAAAAATAAAAGAATGCGTGGTAGTACGTCCTATTTCGAATTATGCAAAATATGTTACTTTTTAAAGTTATTGTCATGGCAAAAGGACTTTGGTATCCTGGGTTTACACCATTGACGTCTTGTCGTGGGTGTTGTGACCATTTATCAATAAATCACCATGTAATTGAGCATTCAAGTAACAAGCAATTAATATTTATTTCTGGTTATAAACAGTATTTTAATTAAATGCATGACATGGTAACATCGATGATGTAACACTTCAACACTTCAGCTATCATAAACTGTATTTACACTATTTATAAACAAGAATCAGACCTGTCTTTCAGATTTTGGTAGAATAACAATTGTCCTTCCTTTTTACCTTCTTATGGAATATTACATAAATATAACAAAAAATATAACTTTTCATAGAAGAAATTAAAAGTTTAAAGTGTCTACAAGATTTAGCGGGCAGTAGATATCCAGATTTGGTTATTAGAGACAGAATATTGAATGAATCTATCTAGTCAAACTTATATCTCTGATGCCTATTGCCTGTACGCCATAGTAAGACACAGAAAAATAAAAATACGAACAATTTGTATCTGCAATCCTTGCGTAGATACCTATACTACAACAATACATCAGGAGATCAGATTTCCTCCGTCTGATTGCGTCGGTGCACCGCCCCGAGGGGTGCTCCAACAAATATTGCCATGGAATTGAAGTACACACGGTTGCACATCAAGGTGGACAAAACCAGTTCATCATGACCTCGCTTGGTATCTTATTTCAGCGCATTCAAGGGTCAGTTTATACTGGTCTTTTATGGTTTGATTTGTAGCTCTGTGTACACACAGAACCCTCTCCCTTGCAATCCTCAATGGGATTAGTCACCATGAAAGGGAAATATCTTCACAACTTTTACTGTAAAACACTGTGTGATTCATGAATTCTTGTTCCAGGTCTGAGTGTCATACTGTCATGTGTATGTGAAATTGTATTTTTGTAAACGCACCCACGACATGGCGCAGGACAAAATCCTAGTGTGGAACAGCCTTTTAAAAAAAGGTAAAATAAAAATAAGGTACATAAAACGATTCACAGAACTAAATATTTGATAATGTAAAATAAAAAAGGATTCGTTTTTGGAAACGGTTAAATTCTGGGTTTTACTGGGTGAGGAAATGTTTCATTAAAGTTTCCAATTAGGGAATTCTCAGTAGTACCATGGGTGTGGATGTGGGAGTCAGGCTCGATTTTACTCGCCTATTGAAAGATATTTCGGGTTAATTTAAAACAACAAATATATATATATAGTATTATCATTATAATATACGGTTTAAGATATTTATTTCTCAAAAACAATTTTACATTGACTTGACTGAGAAATACAAAATATACATAAGTAGGTACAGAATGCGAACCTGTGCCCGAAACAATATATCCGTATTTATGAACAATCAAAAAATTACATTGAGTACATACTTAAAACAAATCCAGTTACACAATAAAATTACTTTGAGTAGCCGAGGGTAATCTTAAAAATATTGGGTCGAGAATATCAAACATTGTCTTTTTACTAATAGGAATTTGCAATAGCAATGGTCTTATTACGTATCGAAGTTTCGAAACACATTAGTTGCTATCACAGATGTACAATAATAATTATGTTATGGACAACTATCAATACCGTGCCACACTTTTTTTATTTATTTACTTTTTTTTTTGCAGTCATCATAAAATAATAATTAACACTGTATGTATGTATTGTATGTGTGTGTATTTACGCAATGTATGCAAGAGGTTATGGAGTATTGTTTGTTTTATTTTTATAGTATAACTATGTACGCATGTTCTTTCCCTTTTGTTAATTAGATATATGAATTTAAATTATGTGGTTTAGTTATAAAGATAAAGATTATTTGCTTGGTAGTTTTAATATATAGTACTTTAACTTCTTTTTGAATAAAGGAAATGACTTTATTTCCTTTATATCATTTGGTAGTTTATTATATAGTTGAGCCCCTTCGTATTTGATGTTCTTACTTCCGTAATTGACAGTGCGTGGTGGTTGCAAGCATATATTGTTAGCATTTCTCAATAAACGTTGTTGGACTTGTGATTTTTTTGTGAAGGATATGTTTGTGTGTATGGACTTATTTAGTATTTTCCGTATGAGAATGCACATACTGTAAATGTATATTTGGTCTACGGTCATTAGAGCAGTTTTTTGAAATACTGTGTTTGTCGATGTAAGATAGGGAAAGCGGAAGAGCAATTTTACTATTTTATTTTGAGAAATTCGCAAGTGATTTAAGTTTGTTTTAGCAGCCGTACCCCAGAGCTCAATAAGATAGGAGAGGTGAGATTTTATTAGGGAATTATATATAATATAAGAAACTGATTTCGGAAAGCAGCCAACAGTGTGACGAATTCGGCCCATCAACGTCGCCAGCTTTGATATAATTTTTTCAATATGTGGCTTCCAAGTAATTTGGCTATCGAGTATAAGCCCAAGGTATTTTTCTGATTCTACTCGTGTTAGGGACTCATTATTGATGGATAATGTCGGGTAGTTAGTTATGTTCTTGTTTTTCGCCCTGAAAATCATGTAGTTTGTTTTAGATACATTTATAGTTAAGAGGTTATATTGGAACCATGTACTGAGAATATCCAAATCACCCTGAGCCTGGTGGGTCATAGCTTGTATATCAGTGCCAAAGTAAAAGAGACTTGTACCGTCGGCGTATAATTTTACATCGCCAGACAGACCCAGCTCATGAATGTTATTAATATATATGATAAATAGTAACGGCCCTAGAATGGATCCTTGTGGTACACCGTAGGTGATGAGCTGAGGTGAGCTTTGGGTATCAAGAATTTTTACAATCTGATACCTGTTGGTAAGGTAAGACCGAATCATATTGAGTGCAGTGCCTTTAATACCGATTTGTAGTAACTTATCTAGTAGTAGTTTATGGGATATCGTATCGAAGGCTTTTTTCAGGTCAATAAAGACTCCAAGAGCTATTTGTTTTTTATCCAGTTTACTTTTTAATTTGGTGATCAGATCTGCACATGCTGACAAAGTGTTAGATTTAGACCTAAAGCCATATTGATTGCTACTAAGAAAGTCAATTGAAGTCAAGTACTTATCTAAGCGATTATGAAGGATTTTTTCTATTATTTTGGACATTACTGGTAGAACAGAGATGGGTCGATAGTTTCCAGGATCTGTTTTACTTCCTGACTTAAAAATCGGGCTAACTTTTGCAACTTTTAAGGAATCTGGAAAGTAACCAGTTTCGAGACAAATATTTACTGTGCATGTAAGTTTTTCTAAAATATGGTGTTTTATAGATTTTAACACCTTGCAGGATAAGCCGTCAAGACCGGTGCTTGTATTAGAGTTTAAGTTTTCTATTATTTTATTAACTTCTTCTACCGTAGTAGGGGTATATTGGGTTAGTTCGTTAGATGCTGCGTTGATATACATGCCATTAGAGTGTATGTAATTGGTGATATCGTGATATTTTTGCGGAATTTTACTAGCAAGAGTGTAGCCTATCTGAGAAAAGAAAGTATTAAAATGTTCACATATATCTGTCAAATCTGTAATAGGTCCCAAATGCGTTTCGAGTTTCGACGGGGCATTGTTGTGCTGTAACTTATTTGAACATAGACAATTAATTAAGTTCCACATTTTAAGAGGTTTTTTATCACAGGCTCTAAAGGCCTTGTAATAATATTCATGTTTAGCAGTTCGAATTTTTGCTTTTACATTGTTTCTAATTGATAGTAGTTTCTCGTTGTTTGTTCCGTTAGGTGACGATTTCAAGCAAGAAGACCACATCTTGTTCCTTTCATTTATTGCATCTAATATATCCTTGTTGATCCAATCAGATCGTGGTCGGTTTTCAATTTTCGTTTTCTTTACTTTGTTGCATTCTATAGCATGAAGAAGTTTTGTTTCTAGATCCTCAAATTGGAGTTGCGTGTAATCGGTCATACACTGCTTTACGGCTTCGTTTAATTTATTGTAGTCTATAGCATCGTATGCGGTTTTTTTAATATTGTCTGGTTTGTATTTGTGGATTTCTAAGTAGATGTGCTTGTGATCTGACATAGCAGACTCGACGACCCCAAGATGGAAATTGTGGTATTTCAGATTTGAACTGACATGGTCCAGGATGGTTTGTGTCTCTGATGTTTCGCGCGTACAGTATTCCTTGTCTATATTGTTGAGTATTGCATAACCGTTTTCTTGTAGTGTTCGTTTGTATTGGGTAGTTATTCGGCTGCTGTTTAACAGGTTATAGTTATAGTCTCCAAAGACGATAGCTCTTCTTCTTCTTTGTAATTGCTGCGAGCAAATTTCAAGAAAATCTGAGTTATTAGTTCTTTCGGGTTTGTAGACGGCTCCGACATCAATAGAATACCTGTTTAAATGCACCCACAAAAAGTGATTGTCGCTATCGTGTAAATCTTCTATGAAGCTGTGTGCTAGGCTATTGTGTACGTACATGGATACACCTCCTCCTCTAGAGGTGGTTCTATAATTATAATAATGTGTATAACCTTGTAAAGTTAAGGTTTCTGCTTCCGAGTCACTTTTTATCCAGGTTTCTGATAAGACAATTACGTGCACCGTTTTAGGTATAGAATATACTATGCATTTCAGTTCATCCAATTTGCCAGGCTTGACTATGCTTCGTACATTCGCATATAAAAATTTGAGCGATTTCTTATCATTTACTACGTTGCTATGTGTGTTTGTGAGTTGGTAAGTAATGTTGCTGGTAGTTAGTTGTCTGATAGTCGTTTTTGCTCCGATAGGTTTTTTGAGAGATCCTGAACAATTTCTGGAGTACCTCGAATGTATTTGATGGTGAGAGCTTGCTCGCCTGCGTCGGTGCGACGTTTTAGCTCAGCTCGAACGTGGTCCATGTGTTTCTTCTGAAGGGGTGTCTGATCAGAATAGCATTTAATGCCATTTACGACACTGTATATGCTAGATTTGTTACGCAATATTGTTTTAGCAGTATCCGAAGAGGCGAAGAAAGCTTTAACTGGGCGAGGTTTATCATTGCTAAATTTACCAAGTCTTATGACTTTTGTAGGCGTAGGACAATCTGCTGATGCAAGCTTGATTAGTCTTTCTACTTCTTGTTTGTCATGGTTCAATCTCAAATTTGGATCTTTTGACTTGCTTTCAGCAATTCCACTCAGAATGACATTTTTCCCCTTCGGGAGCGTTCTTGCATTTCTGTAATTATATTTTCGCACAATGTAGGGTTTGTTGGGTGTTCGATTGAGGTGGAAATTATACCATTATTGTTCCTTTCAATCATTGTTCTGAGGTTACCAAGATCATTCGTAATACTTTCGATCTTTTGTTCTACATTGATTTTGAATTTATTCAGATTTAGAAGCTCTTTGTTAAGTCTATTCTGTTCCTTTACGAGTTGATTAGTACTAGATTGAAGTTGAGTAACCTCATTT
Organism: Spodoptera picta; assembly: GCA_038387885.1. NCBI lineage: Eukaryota > Metazoa > Arthropoda > Insecta > Lepidoptera > Noctuidae > Spodoptera > Spodoptera picta. Next base: position 1,005,622 of record JAZHFQ010000137.1, read on the forward strand.
CTTACTAGCGATACCTCCTGTGAGATTGAATCCAATTTATCAGAGTGAGATTTGGACACTGTTGATAGCATCAACATTATTTTATTTTCTAGCCTATCAAATTTTTCGGACAAGTCGTCATCAGGCTGTTTTCTCTTAGGTATCCTATAGGTGATCTGATTTGATTCCGAATCAGACATCGCTAACTGCCGTAAATCCGGTTGTGACTCACTACGATGTGTGTCGGTCTGATTGCAGTCCTTATTGCTATCACCATACTTAATAGGTCGTTCTGTTGGAGGCGTACGCCGGGTAGACATGACGAAGAGGTATGTATGCAGATGTGTGCGTGCGTACCTGCAATGTTGCTTACGTCGAGCTTGTGTGTGAGCGAGTCAAAAAATAGCGACTGCACTTCTTCCGCGGGGGTGAAGACCGCTTGCGGGTGACGCGCTTGTCAATGCAACAATTTAATCACTTTTAAAAGTTTAATACGGTTATGTTCCTAATTAACTAGAAGCAAAAGAAAGAAACTTGCGGAGCACGAATTAACTATTTATGCAAACATCGAACACACGTCCGCTCTGAACCAGTGCAATAATATCAGGTACAATATCAGACTTCGTGCGATCACTAAGAATTTTTTTGGTTATTAATTTCCTTATTTTAATAGAAAGTGCAACAAGACAATATAAATCTGTATTCATTAAACTTTTCGAAGCTTCGGTACAAAATTTAAATTCAAAAACAATAAAATAAGAATGCAAATAAAATTATGACGTCACGCCTTCGCATGTTGAAACTCCATTACGTGGGCAAAGGAATTAAAATAAACAGCCAACGCAATACTCGGGATTATTTCAAATTAAACTTTTCACCTACAAGTTATCTTATGAAGTGGATATAGAACCTTAAAATATTCTGATCGATAGTTGTGATTAGAAACTTTAGAATTTCTTTTCCTATTTGGCAACTGAGTCTTCAATACTTAGAATTTGTTACATTTAGGAACTGTCTATTAATATTTTTAATATCATTAACAATAACATGTTATTGTTTTAATTATTTTTTTAAACTAAGGGCAAAAGCTGTGTATATTCAACTAGAATATTCTAACGTTTTCAGCAATACATTTAGCAATACATTACCAACTGAATACCGGAAAAAAGTTCGAAAAGGGCAGGGCAAAGAAAACCGCGACCTAATGGACATCATCAGTTTATTCAAAGTCGTCGACAGTGATGTGATGCCAGTGTTTGTAGCCCGCGATTTGGAGAAACTGCCTCCAATAACTTTCGATCACCTAGATGTGTCCAAATTGCTAAAAGACCTTGTTAAAGTGCAATCTGAGATTAAAAATATAAAATCATCGTACGTTACGTTAACGCAATTAGAGGACGAAGTAAAAACCCAGTTGCAATATATGAAACAATCGGTACCTGCGTTTTCAATCGGAAATGTGAATATTAAAAGAGGTGGTACATGTGCCTATCAAGTGCAAGATAGCGGTTCTACGGAATTATCGTATATGAATAACTCCTCTATTCAGGATTCAAACGACATATTAAAATATGATTTATCACCAATTGATGATGATTTGAATAATCGAAGTATAATTTATGCGAGCAATTGTATAAAGGGTAGTCGGAACATTCCGGCAAATGTAACGACGTTGTCGGTAGATCGTGAACGGTTGAATATCGAAGGAGCGGGGCGCATGGAGACGTTTAACACGGCCGAGCAGGTCTGTGAGTCATCACCGGCCGCAGACAACTTTGTATGCAAACAGCTGATTGACACAAACAAATGCACGTTTGCAGATGTACCGTTGCATTCAAAAGATAGTAAAGGTGAAAACGAACAAGGATGGACATTAGTACAAAAACGTAAATCAAGGAGGAATAACCGTTTACAGGGAAAGATGGGAAGCAGTACGGTGGAAACGGAATACAATTTTCGAGCGGCCGACCGTAAAATACCCATATTCATTACTAACGTTCATAAACGAACGTTAGAATCTGATATATGCAAATATATTTACGGTAAAACTAGCGAAAATGTGACTTTAGAGAAAATTATGATGAAGAAACAAACTGACCATGACGCCTATAAATTTTTTGTATCTGCGTCCAAATTACAGATGTTCTTGGATGAAAGCTATGGCCGAGTGGCATCATTTTCAGACGCTTTGTACATTTTAAGAAGAGATCTTCGACAGAAACAGTTAAAGTTTCTCATAACGGTCTTTATAACAGATTAAATGAATAGTGAAGTTTACAAATTTGCTACTTTTAATTGTAAGAGTATCAAGCGATCTGTTGATGGAATACGCAACCTGTGTAAAAATTGTGACATAGTGGCGCTTCAGGAAACATGGTTGTTGGCCAGTGATTTATCATATCTGAGCACTATTGATGAAGAGTTTGGCTGCACGGGGACTTCGGCGGTGGATATGTCATCAGGCTTGTTACGAGGACGTCTGCACGGCGGTCTCGGTATCCTCTGGCGGAAAAACGTGTTTACGGATGTGAAGGTGGTGCAGTGCAATAATCGCGAATATGTGCGATACGCGTAGTGTTGCCAGAGCGGTCTATACTAGTGGTGAATGTTTACATGCCAGTGGACACAGTGGCGAATCTGGTGGAGTTTACAGACATCCTTGGGTCGGTAAGCGCTATTATAGACAGTTGTAGTATTGATTGTGTGCTGCGTTCTACTTACTGGGTGACTTTAATGCGCACCCTACTGAACAATTTTATATTGAACTATTATCGTTTTGTGAGGAACAGGAGTGGACTTGTATTGATGTAAAGATGTTAAAGGGAATGTCTGAGTCTTTTGATTGTTTTACCTTCGTGAGCGAGGCTCACGGTTCACAAAGATGGCTTGATCACTGTATAGTCTCTAGGGCAGCTGTGCCGACAGTGCGCCGAGTGTTTGTCAGGTATGATGTGATGTGGTCGGATCACTTTCAATTAATAATGGAGTGTGATTTGGGTATTGTTTCACCTAGGGTACGGCATTGTAAGCAGTCTGTCAATGATGTTGAATGGGGGGAGAGAAGTGTAGATCAAATAAATAAGTACATGACTTAATGTCATAGCCTCCTGAGACTTCTAGACTTTCCAGAAGAGTTTATAAAATGTGCAGATTATACTTGTAATGTTTTGCAACATAGGGAAATCATTGACGGTCTGTATAATGATATTGTTGAAGTATTGAAAGGGGCAGCATTGTGTAGCAAACAGAGGAAACTTATAAGACATACAAAAAAAAAAAGAAACTTGTTACAGGGTGGAACTTACATGTTGGCGAGGCACACAGGGAAGCTAAGCAGAAATTCTGTTTGTGGTGTTGGTATGGTAAACCAAACTCGGGTCCAATTTATAACGAGATGTGTGATGCCAGAAAAATCTTTAAGTATAGACTGAGATGGTGTCAAAACCATGAAGATCAGGTGAAAATGGATATTTTGGCCTCCCATCACTCAAAAAACGATTTTCGATCTTTTTGGAAAGCTACAAATAGACTTAATAACAAACCAGCTACTCCGGTGTGCGTCGACGGAGTGAGTGATGCGGGTGACATAGCAAATCTTTTTCAACAACAGTTTATTGTCAAATCACCATTGGGGTCCTCGCAATCGATGATTAATGTTAGAAACGGTGAAAAGATAGGTTTTAGGTGTACATCTGGGCAGGTGAAATTTATAATTAATTCAATGACTAGGGGTAAATCTCCCGGTCATGACGGGTTGAGCATTGAACACCTGCAACATGCTGGGCCTCACTTGCCTAGGGCGTTGGCTATGCTGTTTAACCTTTGTCTGAGCCACTCTTATCTGCCTCAAGGGATGATTAAAACAATTGTTGTACCCATCGTTAAAAATAAGACAGCCGATTTATCAGACAGAAACAACTACAGACCTATTTCTCTGGCAACAGTGGTTTCGAGGGTGTTTGATAGCATGTTGAACTCACAGCTAACCAAACACATTAAGCTGCATGATAATCAGTTCGGTTTCCGGGGTGGACTATCCACTGAAAGTGCGGTATTGTGTGTTAAGCATGCTGTCAAATACTACACGAGCCGTCAAACTGCAGTTCACGCATGCTTTCTTGATCTGTCGAGGGCTTTTGACCTGGTTTCTTACGATCTTCTATGGAAAAAGTTAGAAAACACTAGCCTACCAATGGAAATTATCAACATCTTTAAGTTCTGGTACGGAAGCCAGGTCAACTGCGTGCGATGGTCGGGAGCCATGTCGCAACCATACAGGTTGGAGTGCGGGGTGCGACAGGGGGGCATGTCCTCGCCAACCCTATTCAACCTGTATATGAATGATCTGACTGTGGCACTCTGTAGCACTCGGGTGGGTTGTCACATAGACGGAATTAACGTAAACAACATAAGCTATGCCGACGATATGGTGCTGCTGAGTGCCTCGGTGTGTGGCATTAAGAGACTGCTGACTGTCTGTGGGGCATATGCCCAGGAACACGGATTAAAATATAATCCAATAAAAAGTGAAGTCATGGTCTTCGAGGCCCGAGGAAACAGTACGGGTGGGGTGTTTCCTGGTATTATGCTTAATGGTACAGCTTTGCGTAGGGTGTCTAAAGTTAAATACTTGGGACATTTGCTGACCTCTGGCCTCGGGGACAATGATGACATTGAAAGAGAACGAAGGGCGCTGGCAGTGCGGGCGAACATGATAGCTCGCAGGTTTGCACGTTGTTCGACAGATGTCAAAATTACACTGTTTAGATCTTATTGCACTTCCTTCTATACGTGCAGCCTGTGGGCTGACTACACACAAAAGTCTTACGGTGCCCTTCGAGTTCAATTTAATAATGCGTTTAGGATGCTGATCGGGCTGGGACGATTCTGTAGTGCATCAGGGATGTTTGCTGAACATCGGGTGGACTGCTTCTACGCTACGATGCGTAAGAGATGCGCATCTCTGGTGCGTAGAGTGCGATGCAGCGCCAACAGCGTCCTCAACATGATCGCGAGTCGGCTGGACTGTGTCTACATCAGTCATTGTTCCGCCATTTCTCACGGAATGGCGCAATAGTGATTGTTGGGATGAATCATTTATTTTGTTTTGTTGTGGGTAATTTTAAGTATCACTAACACTAGTCTATAAGAACATTGTTACTAACAATTTGGACACAGTGGTCTGAAATAAAAGTATTATTATTATTATGTATGTCTTTACCATTCACGGGACCACAGGGTCCCGGTCATTTGGGAGGCGTACGAGGGGCCGAAGCCAACTGCGCAGAGGCCCTTTAGACAACTTTAATCTAAATGTCATGGGGACACAAACCGGCGACTATCCCTGTATGCACTATGGAAATGCACCCAAGGACAGTCCCCGGTTAGTGTAGGACTATTGTGAATAATGGAAAAAAAAGGTAGGGCTATGGATGGGTTGCTGTGGACTGGGAAATTGGGAACTATGGATGGCTATGGCACCTGCCGAAACAATGTAATTATTACACGTAAAAATGGCAGGCGGAGACTCGCCAACTCACCGACCGGGCCCCGGGAATGGTTGCTAGATATAGCAACATATGGGCAACGAGAATGTGAGTGGCTGAAGGGTTAAGAAACTACCACCGCTTTCTACTCAGATCATCTGCTCCAGCCGAAGCCTCCTGCATCCCTGGCCCACTCGCGACTTACGAATAGTTTCTTACCCTCCGAGCAGGATCACTGCTCTCGCGACTCCACTCTGGACGGCCAACGAAGGCAAGCCAGAGCTGGGAGACCTGTTCCTTGTCATCGTTCACTCCAGCCAGCCAATTAAGGCAAGCCGGAGAAGAAGGAACGGTGACTTCTCCCTGGAGCACTCGGGATGATGGTAGCCCGCGGGATCGCTAATGCCCGTCACCTCGCCTCAAGGTGCCCTGCGGGCTTATTATTATTATTATTTACGCGACATAAATGAATACTGTTAATACAATTTTATATTTCTACACCGGTAACGGTAGTATGTGTGGAACTCTGTTAATTTTAAGATCTGTCATCATCTGATCTGTGATCATTCATTCATTCATTCAATATTTATTAATGTTTCATAATATTTTTTTCTAAAATTAATTTAATTTCGTAACTATTGAATTATGAGACTTTAAAAATGATCCGATAAAGTTTATTATTACAATATTAAAACCCCAATAACACCAAACAAAACCACAACTTCTTAAAAACGACTCAAAATAAACTTTATAATATCTCCTCCTTACAGTGCTCTTTTAGTTTTGAATAGAAAAAGCTTTAATTAAACGTCAGTTTTGTATCCAAGAGCATGTACCCAGTGGCTGTTCACATCCAACGTGACGGCGACGTGGCGGCGACGTGACGTCGACGTATCGTAACCGACTGCCTCGGGCACCGCACCGCCCACGTTCACAATTTATTATTAAAGTACCGTTCTTCAAAATATTTTTCTTCGTCCAACTCAGTTGAAGAAAACTTCAAATTTGAAATATTCTTTCGCTATAAAGAAATCGTGAATTCTGTGACCCGAATTCGTTAAAAGGTATCGATTTAATTATGAATTTATATTTCTTTGATCTTTGAACATTACTTACCTACTACTTTTAAAATACTAATTCAAATTAAACTTGTACAAAAATAATACTGAACAAACGGTTGTTTGTTCAGTATTATTTTTTGTTTGAATTACATAGGGCACATAACCATGTGCCCTATGTAATTCACGCCAAACCAATCAAACTTTGTCGAACATAGAATCGACGGATACCATACTCAGCAAACGTCTCGACTAACGAACCAGTCGGCCATAATGAATTGATAGTCGGAAGAATTGAAACTGTACTCCTTCGAGACGGTTGTTACCTAAACGAAGAGCACAAACAGAGGATCTAATCAAACCATAGAAGCAGGCACTTGAAAACTTTGCGTCTACAGAGGATCGAGGTGTTTTCTAGAAGTTCTGCTAGTTGCCTAAAACTTCATCCTGTTTGTGGTCTCAACTTTGTAGTTCCCGAAGACAATTCCCCTTAGAGCAGAAAAGATCGATAAACTACTTGTAGTCTAACAAAGATATAAACAAAATTCTACGTTCTTTGTACAAAAATCCATATGAAACTTTGTCTACAATATTTAAACGTTTTCATATTCACCGAAAAATCCAGAAGACATCTTCATTTTGCAAGACGACAAAGGCAAAGTATAGTAAGTTCAAACTTGGTCTTTTGGAGCACAAGTTCCTTGCTTATGTTTAACCATGTCTAAAGAATAACGACGTATAACAAGAACCGCTTATACAAATCAGAAGAAATGACACAATATCTTAGTTACAACCAACGTCACACTTAGGACTATCTACAATAATCTACATAATCTACAATTTGCAAAGCCAAATGTTTCGCCCTTAAATTAGAAATTAATTCAGTAGTACCTCTTTATCTTTGCCAGTACGTCTTCATTTACGTACCGAAGGACCTTAGCAACTGTTGGGAGCAACATTTATAGACCTTGGCATTACGAACAGAGCTTAAAGTCTCCAAAGAGTATCAAGGATGTACATTAATTAGCAACCATTGTAGTCATAGTCTTGTACTGTTACTTATTAAAGTAATAATTTAATCCTGTGGTATATCGACGTTAAAGGTCACAAAGGAGATTAAACGCTACGAGCTTGTACAAGAACCAGGGTTTTAGAAATACAAGATAAGCGTTTCTAACATGGAATTCATTACCTTGGTTTGTATCATGCTTTTTATTCGTCTAGGTGGACAGAGAAGTGGAAATAAATTCAGTCTAATAGACAATTCATTAATATTTCTTTCATTATTACATATACCATAACATCAGCGCCATATTGCAGATCATTCTGATAACCTTTTCCTTTTTTGGCCATCATATAAAATAACGTATCCAAAATATAAGTAAACATTCATTCAATTTCATGGTCCTTTGATCCCAAGAGGACCACATATTAGCCAATCTACTGAATTTTTAAAAGAGCTGTACTTACAATATTTTATACGTTGCCTTATATTAAGGAGACATATTTTTAGCGTCTTTACTGGGATGTCTTGGGCGGCAGACATCTTCAGCCTACCTCATGAATATTTTAATATTTAACACAGTCGATGGTCCCGTCAAAGGGTGTCGGGTCGACGTCGACTTGTTTGTCTGTATATCACACATCAAAGACGATACTCGTTGACGTCACCGCAAAACCTGATTGATCTTTTGTCAATGCGTCAGATTATGTTTCGATACTTTGGTAACATTTGCAAGGTAAGGTTTTATGTAACATGTTTTATCTTTTTTCGTAACGAAACAGCAATCTTCGTATATTTTTTTTTAAGCTATTAATAAGTACTATTATATTTTATTCACCTACAAAGCTCTAAAAACAAAGAAGGTTACATTACCCATTGAAACCGAGTCTAAAACTAATTTCAGGAAAAAATAGTTGACAATTTTATAAAAATAAACAGTAATAAAACAGAAAAATTGCCGCCATCACTTCAAAATTGGAACACGAACGTAACGAATTACAGAAACAAGTTTCAAATGCAAATAACATAACCCTAGCGCCCTTAATATCAGAAAAATAAACGATAATATTTTACCCGACTTTTAAATAAAATCAGTGCAGCTTTATTTTTGTAATCTAACCTAATTCTACATTAGATCCGCGTTCCGTATCACGCTGAATCATGTCCCAGTTATTTTAACCACAAAAAACTACCAAACGGCTGTAAGTACTATACTTCGATCAAAAAATGCCAGGCAGAATTTTTCTTTTAAACTGTAACATGAACTTAATAGATTTTTGTCGTGACAATATTTTACTATGATATTTTTAAAAGCTGCTATGAAACGGTTAAACTCCTGCATTACTTGACTAGAGAGTTCATAACATAACATAACATCACGCCTTTTATCTCCGATGGGGTTAGCAGGGGTGCACATTATGCCACTGTACACAACACTCATTTTTCACTATTTATGTTATGAGTCCCATGTAATAGGGGGTGAGCCTATTGCCATATACTGGGCACAATTCCAGACTCCGTGCTTCTACTGAGATTTTTTTAAAAACCCAGTAATACTTTACCCGACCTGGGAATCGAACCCGAGACGCCTTGCCCGGCAGTCGCACTTGCGACCACTCGGCCAACGAGACAGTCTTTATTGTGCGATTTTAAAGATTTCGTATTTTCATCAGAAGTATTAGTAAGGTGTTGAATATCATTACAGATCATTCATTATACCTGAAAACACTACTTTTTACAAATAAATCTTGGTAAGCTGCATCTAAATCGACATTCATAATAATAGCTCAAGCGAACATAAATAAACGACCTACATTGACACGGTACATGTGACATCAAATAAATCCAATATATTTTGTACAAATATACATACAGTAGCATATATTTTATCGTCCAAAATAACCTTTAACCTTTTTTGTTAGCTGTCATTTCATTTCCAGAATTAGCAATCTGAGTGCCTATTCCAATTTTAGTTTTATCTTAACGCGACCGGAACGTTACCGCGCTTAAACCTCTGATTGGCTGTTCTAAGTTAACCAACCAATCAGAGGGCTAACATTTCCATAGCGTTTACTTTAAAAACTCGCACTAGGCCCTCTGAAGGCCCCGGGTATCTTTTCAAACAAGTTGACAACAGGACGTTTCAAAGTTTGCAGCTATTAAACTGGGAGATTATCAAGGGATTATCAAAGTACCTTCACCCGAACAGGATAAACGAAATAAACCTACCTATCTACACATATAATTGTTTGCCGAGAAAAAATATTATATTTACTTGATCATTTTATCTATAATATTATTATAGTCCTTTGTGAAAAAATACGTTATTGGCCTCATTTTATTTATTTTTTGCTTTTAGATGTAAGCCTGATCTCAACCGATTTTTTATCAAATAAATGTTTTTATCTCTATTTGGGACGGTAACAATGACTTTTCTTTATAAATCTCACACTCGGGATTTTCTAGAAACCCTAAAACTTATGTGTTCTATTAACTAATCAGTGAACGAACTTTTTACACAGTCACCTGTTTAACCCAATTCGAATTATTAGTAAACAGTAACAAACTACTTTACAATAAAAAGGATAGTAAAATTACACACAAAAAATCTGGTCCTTTTGTCCGCCTTCGGATAAAAGGACCAAGAAATCTGTTGTCAGTTGAAAATTTCGCTATAAATAGATACTTAATGTACTGAGGTCCCGAAGACTTCGTGTCAATCCCCTTCGCTTAGGGGATCGTTGTACGGCAGGGCAACGACCATGTGTCCCACAGACGTTAACGATCTCAGCCCAAGTTTTGGGGAGATTCGCGGGCGATTAGGTCTTTCTATTCAATTGTGGCTAGTAAAATACACTAATGCCCGTTTTCAACCCCTATGCTCTTAGCATCTGCACCTATCTTAATAGGTGATACTTAACGACATTTTGGTTTTCACCGATCCGACAGCGACAGATAACGGTATAGGTAAGGAGTTAGTTTAGGCGCGCCCTCGCAATAAGTAACTCTTAGTTAATAAATGAATTAAAAATGTTCAAACCTTTTTAAGAAATCAAATGACGTCTTGTTGTTGAACTAAATGCGCACTCCTTAATTAAAACATTGCCACACCAAAAATTATTAACAAACAGAATATTACGAAATGAAAAGAAAACATTTACTTTATTAAAGTAGACAATCTTGAGCACGTTATTATTATGTCTCACTTGAGAATAATATTCACAAAACATATTATTGTGTGCATGTGTGTGTGTGTGTGTGTGTGTGTGTGTGTGTGTACAGAGACAAAGTAATTGCACAACGAAAAACTAAAAACTCTTTGGGAATAATTTCTTTCGGCAGACGCAAAGAGGTGAAATGCCAAAATGTATTTTCTTTAATTTCACGTAGACTAGAACATATTCAGCATAGATAGAGCCGAGTAAACAGTATGTAATTGGGTTATACAAGAGTCTGCTGTGTGCGGGGTACGTGGGACAAAGGTCACAGCTTTGCGCAATCGATACGACCCAAGGATACGAAGGGATGAAATCATTTCGCCACAACATGACCCAAAGGACCCGATATCACAGATTTGTTCAAACACAACCTTAGGAATCGGTGCATTAGTAATCTGTACCGGGAAAAGTAACCTTTCTTGGGATTTCCTTTCTGATAAAAGAATCCCAAATAAGGTAGTTTCCGTTATCAAATACCCAATAATCCAATCCATTCATTATTGATATAATATATGTTTATACAAATTGAATGCAAACAAATGATAAAAACTCAACAATATTTTCCAATTTTTCATTAATCATCGTAAAGTTAAACAGGCCGATGTTATACGCAAGCAAAATGACGTCTACGAAACGGCGTAGCGCATCTACGCGTTTCGTAGACATGTGCTACGCCATTAGTATAGACGCGCCCTGTTACGTCATCTGTATTTACAGTGGCTTGTTCGCGATATTAAGCCTTGTAAATTAATCTGAATGAAAGCTAAGTCTGTGGGCGTAAGTACTAATATGCCTTGAAAGGACTATAAAAGTCTACCAAAAGATCTAGTTTCTAGGGTATGACATACATTGCGCGAAAAAAGTTAAATTAACTCGTCGAGTACCGGTTTTGTAGACACAATTATAGAACAATAGGTTGCGGTCACCGGTGACCGCTTGGTGTTTGACAGTTTAAACTCGTTGCCAGTCAAAAATATAAGCGTTTACGTCAACAGTACCGTAACAGCTTTTGTATGTACACAGCAAGCTATGCAAAACAGTATACACTGATCGTCGAGTATCTGAAAAGATTACAGAAAGCGAGATCATGATAAACATGATAACTATTGTGGATAGTGGGAAAAAAGGTAGGGCTATGAATGGGTTGCTGTGGACTGGTAAATTAGAAACAACTATTCTTATTATTATTACAAAAATACATACAAAAGTATGGAAGAATTATGAAACGTGTATTTCAAAAGTACGTTGACCTTTCAGGGGTTAATGTAATGTTGACACGACGTTATGTAATTACCACAAAATTTTCCGTGTGACGACCCGGCTCGAAGAAATAAGGAAGGGGTAGCATTAGGTGTAAAATTATGTCATTATAATATGATTAACATACATATACACTGGGTTTAAATATAAACTTCATGGTATGTATGTATTGTAATTATTGTGCTTTTAATTATATTAAATCCGTACAAAAGGACCAGACTCATTGACATTAATTAACGTTGTTTTTTGCGCAGTTGTCAGTTTTCCATTTTCACAAAGGAGGTTTTCGATCTCAGCGTATTGTTTGATGATTTTGTTAGCAAACTATAACAAATTATATTAGAGGTATATTGTTTCCCGTCAATGTACGATTAGATAACGACAATGTTATGGATTACGAAAAACGATTTATTCCATTCTAATACCAAAAACTAATACCACTGGTATTTGATTCAACTCTTATTTTTTTTCTATTCCGAACGGATACTACTTTTTAAATAATTTAATTTAATGTACGAACGAATACCAACAACTTGAATTTGGTACAGTCAGCGCAGTCAAACCTAATCAAAGTAAATTTGTTTTTCAATATTTTTATGTAATCGTAATATAAAGCGACGGAACATTCGATTGAACCCCTGAGCAGGGTTGCCAATCTGTGGGGAATTCCTCAAACTGCGGGGAATTTCAAGTTGGTTGGGGATTTATTGTGGATGGGCATTATGTGGGGAAAATGTGGGGATTTTGACTTCATATTCTCATCGGAAAATGTTTCATCGTTTATTATCGATGACAACATTTTTTGAATCATAAAGTATGAAGGCTGGAGAAAGTATGGAAGATTTTGCATGAAAAACGCTGCGGGAGAATACCTGTTCTCAAACATAAAAATTGTTATTTCATTATTGCTGATATTGCTTTTATCAAATGCATCGAGTCGTCGAGAAGTCGAGCGCAAATTTAGTCTCCTTAAAAATTTAAAAACAGAAAATCGCAATAGATTGCAAGGGATTAAAAAACTGGACGACAGTGTCAAGTTTAACCCTTCGAACTAATAGAGGTATATGGAAAAAAATATAAAAGATAAAAACTAAATATTATTTAACTCATTGATTATAGTATCATTTTATAAAAAAAAACTTTTGAGGGGAATTTATGGGGAATCAGCGGATTTTTATCCCCAAATTTGGGGAATTCGATCAGGATTTTTGGGGATTTTGATGAATTAGCTTTGGCAACCCTGCCCCTGAGCCTTTTGTGCAGTTATATACTATCCACGGAGATCTGGGAAGTGACGAAGATCACACTCGTATAGTTTCTCTTATTTATGTTTTACTTAACAAAAAAACAGAAGAAACATTCAAAAAATTATTTGAAATTTTTTAACAAAACATTCCTGGCTGGGAACCCGTAAAATTTTTAACAGATTTTGAACTAGCCGCAATGAACGCCATTACAATTTTTTTTCCGTCAGTTGTGATTAAAGGATGCTACTTTCATTATTCCAAAAATGTATGGAAAAAAGCAAAACAGTTGGATCTGACAAAAGATGCTATCACCCAAAGACACCTAAGACTTTCAGCTTTACTGCCTTTACTTCCTCGGAAATTCATATCAAAAGCATGGTGCTACATAATGGAAGACTATCCTGATACTGACGCCATTCAAACATTTAATGACTACATGGTGTCACAATGGCTAGAGAACGAGAGTTTTGTAGACATTTGGTGCGTTCATGGTGAACGCCATCGAACCACAAATGCCGTAGAATCTTGGCATAAGAAATTAAACTCCGCTGTGCCAAAGAATGCTAATTTATATCAGCTTTTGAACGTGCTGAAAGAGGACGCAGATTTACAAACAGTGGTTGTTACTCAATATAAATCAAACGCACCCCCCGCAAAACGATGTGCACAGACAACTATTATGAAAAATTCGTGGATCATATACGTAACTGACCAACTCCTCAAAAACAAAATCTCCGTAGGTCACTGCTTAGAAAAATTAGCTACTAATTGTTGAAATATAAGAAAATATTTGCACGTCATTTAGCTGATTATACTAATAGTGGATTTTCTGTGATATTTTATAATTCTTAGATTATAAGTGAATTATTCATATATGACGTTTTTGCAAAAAAAATTGCTGATTCATTGCTATGTAGGTGATGAATGACTGATTAGATTATACAAAAAGTTGATTTTCTGTGATATTTTATAATTATTAGATTTAAAGTGAATTTTTCATATTAGATATTATTGCAAAAAAAAATGATGATTCATTGCTATTTAGGTGATGAATGACTGATTAGATTATACAAAAAGTTGATTTTCTGTGATATTTTATAATTGTTAGATTTGAAGTGAATTTTTCATATAAGATATTATTGCAAAAATAAAAAGATGATTCATTGCTATGTAGGTGATGAATGACTGATTAGATTATACAAAAAGTTGATTTTCTGTGATATTTTACAATTGTTAGATAAAAAGTGATTTATTTTTGTTAAAAATTTACCTGACATAGTTGTTATAAGATAGGTAGACGTGAATAATTACGTACCTATCTAATAATAACTATGTCAGATAAATTTCGATATAAATTAAGAGTTAATTTTTTGAGATATTTTGTAATTTTTAGATTGTAAGTAAATTCTTCCTGTTTGATGTTTTTGCAAAAAAAAAATATTATACAGGTATATTAAAGTTGATTATTTAAGTGATATTTTATCATTGAACAAGACGTTTGCTAACAAAATTTGATTTTTTGGAGTTATCTGTTTTTTTTTCAATTAAAGGTCTTATATTTACATACAAAGTATTTTTACTGACTGTACCTTATATCTTTGAACTTGTTTTGGTATTAGTTTAAACAATGGTATCGGTTCGGAATAAAAAAAAAATAAGAGTTGAATCAAATACCAGTGGTATTAGTTTTTGGTATTAGAATGGAATAAATCCGAAAAACGTGTCAAGAAATAGAAGTGATATATTGATATTTATCGTTGAAAAACTTAATAATTCTTTGCTTAGCCAAGCAACTATCGATATCCCGAGGATTCAACGGGTGACATCCCTAATCCTACAAAGGTGTTTTCCTTTCCACCTGCGGGTTTAAATGAAAGCAATAAATACACCGTAACTAGAAGTTACGAGTTGTTTTCTGAACAATTCTTTCCACTTTTCAGATTTTCCATTGGATAAAGATAAAAATAGGAATGGTCGCCATTAAGTACCTATATGCATATAAATAGAGGCGAAAATTTAGAGGAGTATTTAGTTTTTTGTGCACACAAAATTGATGAATAGATGTTTTGGTTCCTAAAGAGCATCAAAGGTGGCTTTGTGGGTGGGTGGGCATCGAGCAAAAACTCACACATATTACAAAAAATAGAAGAACGTTCCTGGACTCTAAATTGGAGTTCCAACAAGAAAATTCACCTTTGAAAGGTTTTTCGGAAAATAAATAACCAGGCTTTTTACCTATTACAAAATACAGTACTACTAGGTATAAAATATTAGCAAAACTATCAAACTATCATTACGCCAATGTTTAACAGCGAAAAACAACGAGTGACCTTCAAATACCCGGCTGCCCGAATCAATCGAAAAAGGGACGTTCATTGCGTAAGGTGAAAACGAAATCCATTTAAAAGTTAATCTATTACCGACGTCGAGCGGGAACCCACGTGACTATAGTATACATCGGTACATAGTATGCGTGATACTCAGAGCCGTATTATCACTAAGGCAAACTAGGGCTTTTTTTTTTTTTTTTTTAAGGGGGGAAAATCATCGAATGACTTCTCCCGCCTGGGTGAGGCGGGAGGGAGTGTCAGACTCTTACTGACTAAAAACCACCCCGTTCCTTCTCCTGCACGTCGAGCCGGAGCCCCGGTTACCCGTTAGGTTCTCCGCGACTCCGAATCGGCATCGGCCGTATTGGGCCCCATCTGTGGTGGTCTGATGGCTCTTTGAGGCGCGCGCGGAACGCGTCGCGCCGTACGCTCGGGTCTGTTTCTGGTCGGACGGGGAGCCACCCATGCTCGCCGTCCCGCAGGCCCGCGCTTACGGTGGCCGGAGATCGTCTCGCGATCCCCGACGCCCGGTGTGTCCTTCGCGATGGCTGGGTTGCGAGGAGGCAGCGCTTCGCTGCCTCACGCGTCCCGCCTCCTCCTTAGCTAGCATGACTGCTTCGCAAAAGGAGGAGACGGCATCCCAGTCCCCCTCGCTCCGCATCATGGCCTGCACTAGGCCCGGACGCGAGAGGTCGCCATCGCCGATCACTTCCCTGAGGACACGGCGGTGCTCAGCCCACGAAGGGCATTCTCCCACCGTGTGTTCTACCGTGTCCTCAGGGCGGTCCTCGCAGTGATGACACCCGGGCGTTTCCTCCCGCCCCATCAGACACAGGTACCTCCCGAAACTTCCATGTCCGGTGAGGACCTGCGTCAGGCGGTAGGTGAGGACGCCGTAGCGTCTCTCAAGCCACTCCTCAAAGAGGGGACTTACCGCTGCGATGGCAGCGAGCCCAGCCCTCGGTTGTGACAGTCGTTGCTGCCATTCCGCCATGAGATCGCGCCGGAGCTCATCCCGCCACGCACCTATTTGGCGCGGCAGCGGGGTTTCGCCCCGGCGACGTGCCTCCGCGCGCATGCCGTACACGCGCGCGAGCACCTTCGCCTCCAGATCCCACGGCGGTGATCCGGCAAGGAGGTTCGCCGACTCCCCAGAGATCGTGCGGTATCCGCGGATCATTCGGATCGCCATGACCCTCTGTGCCATGAGCAGCGTCCGAGCGGGACGCCGCAACAGGTTTGGCGCCCAAACAGGGGCGCCGTAGAGGGCCATGGACCGCACGACCCCGGCGTATAACCTCCGGAGGCAAACTAGGGCTAAGGGCGCCAGTTTACAGAAAGGCGCCGCGAGAGTCGCGTTCTCCACTAGAGTGAAGGTGGGTGGCGCCAAACAAAAGTGATATTCAGAAATAGAGTTAGTAAAATAGCAAACATGAATATAAATTATCGCGACACCAAGATCCAAGAACTTGACGTTACGAGATTTCTGGGTATATACATAGACAACAATATAAATTTTAAGGAACATATCCATCTACTGTGCACTAAATTGAATGCCTTTTCTTATGCTTTGTTCAAAATTAAACAAACGGTTAATATTTCTACAGTCCTTACAGCCTACAATGGCTATGTTGTACCTATTTTGAAGTATTGTGTTATTTTTTGGGGCAATACTACCAATAAAGAAGCTGTGTTTAAAGCCCAGAAGAGGTGTATCCGAGCCATAACTAGTATAAAAATAACTGACAGCTGTAGACTATTGTTTTTGAAATTAAATACTCTTACTTTACCTTGCATATATATATTCGAAGTTATAATGTTTGTTAGAAGGAATACACACTATTTTAATAAGTTACATAGTGAAAGACACAAATTCAATATATGTCTACCAAGCAACAAAACAACATTATAAAAGTATATTATGTATGGCTCCACGCATATATAATCATTTACCAAATTCATTTCTGGGCATAAGTGATGAAAATATATTTAAAAACAATGTTAAAACACTGTTACTGAAAAAAGCATATTACTCTGTCACAGAATATTTACAGGATAAGCTTATATAATGTTACGTCATTTGTAAAATACTAGTTTATTGGTGCCTAATATGTGTTATTGTATCTTTCTTTTATATTTGCATGCCTTTAAGGTAGAATATGGTTAATGGACACTATTTTGTATTTATAAGACCTTTTTTTCTGTACCCATGTTCGCAAATGAATAAATGATTTGATGATTTGATTGATTTGATTTGAAATTATAAGTGCCTATGAGATGCCTGCCTAGGGCGCTGTCTAGTCTGAATCCGCCTCTGGTGAAGCTGTACAGCAGCATAATTTTGTTTCTTTTTTGTGCCCCACACTAGGATATTCTCCTGTGCCGTGGGTGCGTTTACAAACATACAATATCACATACAATTCACACCTAGATCCGAAATAATAATTTGTGGATCACAAAGAGTTGCTCTGTGCGGGAATCGACCTCGCTACACGTTGCGCGGCAGCCGGTTGCCCAGCCACCACGCCAACCGTGCAGTCGTATAATAATCTACAAGAGGGTATATCTGTTATAAAGATAAAGAGTTTTCTCTCGCTAATCGACGGAGAAAAAGAGCAGTTACTGATAGAGGCAGCGAAAGAAAACAGTTCGAATCCAAGATTATGACACCGTAATCGGATTGTAATATCTACTATATTGACATATGATTTAAAACAACATGGTTTAAATAAGAAACGAAAACAGATTTTCCAAAGTAATTCTATTATTCTACGAGATTTTTCCAAGTTACGTATGTACGTCAATATGTACAGCTGTTTTACGAAGCAACTATTGCTATGACGACCTTTCAAATTTAATTACGCTTACAAAGATATAAAACATTTTAGCACAAGTTCATAAAGTTCACAGTATACATGATGGCGAAATTCAACATGAGACGAGATCGATACATGTATTTATCAATGTCTGTCTGTGCTCTCGTTGAAACGAGCTATCATTTTGTGACATTGACGCGCTTTAATTTTCATGTGCATATAAAAATATCAGATTAGAATTTAAATGAAAACAGTAACTCATTGTTTGCTTATTGCGTTTTCAAAATAAACACGTAAAATTCATTGTTATAATAATAAAAAAAAACAATTCTAAGAATACTAGGACTTTACTAAAAAGTGTCATCTTACATCTGTTTATAATAATTATAATATTTAAACTTGATTAACAAATTAAAGTTTGAAAAAGGCCTTAAAGTTTTACAGAATGTTTAAAATTAACTATCAAATATCGATAAACAAAAATAGTTGTTACGCCTATTAAAATTCTGAACTAAAAATAGATCGAGTTAATTAAGGTCTAGAAAAACAAATATTAGCAAAACTTTGATTAGGACCAAGTTTCCGAGTTGTGGGCGGTAGGACCAAAAATTGTGTGGGCGTAGGCTAAGTAATGCGTAGTAGATACCTATGTATTTATTTATATTCGGAAAAAGATAAAGTTGGTAATCCAAAAATATAACATTAGTCTACTTTTATATTAAGATATATTATCACTCTTCCTTATACGGAAATACTTGAGCTATAACTTGTACTAGCGTTATTTGTTTTGTTATTAATCATTATTTATAATTTTAATTGGACCCTTGGGTATATCGATCGAGACGTCGCAGATCAAAATTCGCTCGGGTTATTTGCGATGCTCTTTTGCACATATGTTATGACATATCAATGGGTGCATAAGACGAAATCTCCTATGTATGGATCATCAAAAACAGGTCAGGAAAGGATATATTAAAAACTCGTTATTGGCCACCATTTTTCGATCGAACTAATATTTTGAAACATATTTAACATTTGCGACTCTCACTGCATTCAACTCAGATAAAACCGTCATTTATTTATCTAAAAAGTTCAATACACGACACGTAATTGCACTCTAAAATGTTTACATTTTGATAAAACAAAAAGATAACACAATTTCTATCTGGAAATACATAAAAGCCGCCTATAAACCAAGCTCGTATGTTCTTAAAAGATGTATCGCTCGTTTTATAGACATTATTCCTTTTATATCAGCCGTTCGATCTCTGTGTAAAGCACTTCCTAGTGCACCTTTAGAGGCACGTAATGCAATAATGTACGTATAGAATTTAAATTGTGCACATTCAAACCAATCTGTGAGCTTGTGCAATTTCACGTGATATTTTAAGGCCTCGTTCAGTAAGGGACTTATAGTTTTATATGCAGTTTTATATAAATAAAAAATAAAACATAGATATACAGAATAAAAGTCCATTTTAAATCATTCGTATTTTACATTTATTTATTTATTTAATTACATAGGATTTCTAACAAAAGATGTGCACAATATATGCCATGAAAATCATACAAAATTTTAGGTTAGGTAGCACACTCTTTCAATTAAAAGAAATCACAGCATGTACGTTATTTATCGACTAAGTTAATAACATAAAAATTAAAAGATGTAGTGGACATAGAAAAAAAAACAAAATTTGATCACTTTCTTTTGTTTTTTGAAAAATGCATATCCTTTTCATAACAGAGACATCTTGTGGTCTCTCATTGAAAAGACCAACATTGTTTATGTAACTTCACTTAAAGCTTCGTAAGTATTTACATTGTTTAAGACTTACATACATCTTCTCCCTCTGGCGTTAGACCACCCACTTCGAGACTACATAACTCATTCGCAACCTAGAGTTATTTTTATCCATCTGGATATTGAAGGGCAATAGAAGGATGTTGTCGTGTTCCACGTGCAACATAATAACCCACATCCCAACGAAACTAAGTGCGTGGGACGACCTCTATTGGATTTTTAATTTATTGGCACTTGTTTGAAAATGGAGTCAGTTTCGCTTGACTTATTGAGCGTTATACAGGATAAAGGATTATTCCAATTAGGTACATGTTAAGGCCAAATAGATTTACTTGTTTCCTAATAAGTCTCTCATTTTAATAGAATACTCTTTAATGTGAATGTGCAATATCTTACTCATAATTTACAAAGCTCTCTCACGTAACATAACATAACATTACGCCTTATATCCCCGAAGAGGTAGGCAGAGGTGAATATTACGGCATTTAATGCCACGGTACAACGTAACACTCATTTTTCACTATTTATGTTACGATTCCCATGTAATAGAGGGTGAGCCGATTGCCATATACCGGGCACATTTCTAGACTCCGTGCTACTACTGAGATATTAAAAAAAAACCAGTAATACTTTGCCGGACCTGACCGACGCCAGATTATTGGTATATCAATATAAAGATACGTATCGAAAACTACTCCGTCTCTTCAAAAGCTTTTACAAGATCGGCTTATACATATATATAGAAACTTTTAATAACTAACTACTAAAGAAAGAGAGCAAAGAAAAGAATCGGGCCAAGTGTTAAGATTAAGATTAAGAGTAATGCATTTGCCACATTACGGAAAATGAATTTGGGTCACCAGAAACCCGAGAGTAAGCTGACATGTCCCAGTACCAATATGGGCAATTTGGCCATATAACCGCAACGGCTGTATACTTTAATATCACCCATATTTTATGAAAAAAAAAACATGTCACTTTTATTCTTACAAAACTGTCTTTACAATATCAAACTTATTCACCAACTCAAAAAATTGGACCAAGTTGTGTTTGGACCGTTGATATCCATCCCCTAAATTTGGTCATACAAAAGTATTCTCCATTAGAAATAAGGTCTATAATGTAATGTAATATTAGTGGAAAGCGGTCACCGGTGACCGCTTGGGGAATTATGGGTTAAAGAATTAATCGATTAGGTACTCAAACTATGAATGAATCCTAATCTGAGATGGAATCCAAAAAAATCGCCGCCACAATGAATATTAAAATATTCAAAAGCTGAGAAAGGAATTCCTATTACAGAATTCGCTTTCAATCAAGTCAGATCGATCACAACTAGAATTCGTACCCAAGGACCTGAAGAAGGTTGAATTAGAATTATAGAATTTACATAATTGTTATTAAGATTTCTAGTCTGTTGATTGTTAGAATTGCTTTCAACCAAATGAACACCAGTCAGAGTTACATCAGCGAAATCAGCTTCAATAAACTACGCATAACTTCTTTCATTTGAAGTTTATTAAAAAATAAAGTCGGTTACCTATTGTAGTAATACCTACTAATTACTATTAAGTGTATCAAACACTTTTTGAAAATCGCATCAAAGTCGATTCCGCCAATCGCGCGATAGTGGCGAACAAACACACACATACATACATACCTACAAACAAATTGAGAACCTCAATTTCTTTTGGTCGGTTAAAATGCGTACATAAACGTTTTAATCCCCTCTTCACAACATGTCTAAGCACCTCACATCGTCATCAATACAATACAAATACT
Source organism: Spodoptera picta (assembly GCA_038387885.1). Lineage (NCBI taxonomy): Eukaryota > Metazoa > Arthropoda > Insecta > Lepidoptera > Noctuidae > Spodoptera > Spodoptera picta. The sequence continues at coordinate 1,027,602 of JAZHFQ010000137.1, forward strand.
ACAGTAGTGCTAAGAAATGTTACAATTTTAACAAATAATCCTACACAAACCGAATGTCCACACGGCTAGACATCAAGTTATACAAAACCAGTATAAGTAGACCGTTGAATGCGCAGAAAGATTACATAAAGTGAGACCTTGATATACTGGTTACGTATAGTTCGAAATGTTGCCATGTCTAACAAAGTTAGAGGTTCCAAAGGCCAATCGATCTTGGAACCCAGTCCTCTACTCGATCCATCAAAGTGGACTTGACGGACACACCATTCGATGGACTGTATACAGAACCCTTTAGGGCAATGTCAAGGAAATACTTACACAAAATTAGATGTTAGAGAAGCTTTTTCAATCTTTGAACATGAAAGTATAGATAGGGACAACGAGTGGACCAAATATATATATAACCAAAAATATTTTGAAGGTTTTTGCAGGCAGTTTGAAGGTCAAAGTATAATTTAAATTAGTTTAAGTGAGAGCCTCGTTGGCCGATTGGTCTCAAGTGTCTAGGCAAGGGGTTTCGGGATCGGTTTCCAGGCCGGGCAAAGGTTTACTGAGTTTAAAAAAAAATTACAGTAGTAGCACGGAGTTTGGAATTGTGCCCGGTATAAAGCAATAGGGTCACTTCCTGTTATATGGGACTCGTAACATGAGTAGTGAAAAGTGGGTGTTACATTCTAGTTGATTCTAGACTGGCATTAAGTGTCGTAATGTGCACCTCCGGCTACCCCTCCGAGGATAAAAGGCATGATGTTATCTTATGTGTTAAGTGAGAGCAAGTTGGGCTATCTGATATACTCAAAGACATAAAGACATAACTTTATTCATAATAACAAAAATGGAAAATACAAAAATATAATCGTAAGTACGTATAATTGATCTCACATAGTTAGATGCCTGCACTAAGACAATCCTGTATCGCAGGCGAGAGGAGCTCTAAATATAGAGGTAATTCTTACAGTAGGACATCTTATTTCTATAAACACAAATACTTATCATCAAAGACATATTACTTCAACTATTTCTAACAATTTTGTTCTGAAAACGACTGCTAAAGGACTGGGTTAAATAACCATTACATTTGACTTTGTAGGTCAAAGCGTAAACACCAGTAGATTTTCTATACTAAAATTGTCAAGTCTCGAAGAATACGCCACCTATAAGAGAATAAAAGTTAAAAATAACGAATTTTACACATCACTTTATAAAATAAATGTGCGTCGAGTTAAAAATATCGATGACGTAACAATCTAAGTACTTTAATTTAATCACATAATCGGATTTAACGACACTCGCGGGAACAGATAGGGCCGTTTATTTTTAGCTAGAAGAAACTTCAATGTAATTAATATAAGTAAGAACTGTCGTGGAAAAAGATTCATGGCGAACGTAAACTTGAATAATAATCTTTAGAAAATATATAAACTGTCAAATACCAAGCGGTCACCGGTGACCGCAACCTATTGTTCTATAATTGTGTCTACAAAACCGGTACTCGACGAGTTAAGCAACTGACTTTTAAAAATCCACACATAAAACATCACGCCTTTTTACCCCCGAAGTTGTAGGCAGAGGTGCACATAATGCCACTGTACAATGTAACACCCACTTTTCAGTATTTATGTTATGGGTCCCATGTAATAGGGGGTCAGCCTATTGCCATATACCGGGCACAATAATTAAAAACTACGTGCTACTACTGAATTTTTTTAAAAAAACCCAGTAATATTTAGCCAAACCCGGGAATTCAACCCGAGACCAATTGTCCAGCAAACGAATTGCGACCACTAGGCCAACGAAGCGGAGGCAGTTAGAAATCCGTCCATAATAAAAATTGGAGACACCTTTGCCAGAAAAAAAGAAAAAATAATTAAAAATTAAATTATTTCTGCAAATAATCCGCAATAAGCTGTAGCTAATAATGGATACAACCTCGACTCGCTAAGTTCAGAACAACAAACTTCTTGAACACAATCGATCGGAACCAACACCGTTAGGATTAGGAGAACCTCGATTAAGGTTAGCAACAAAGGTCAGTCAAATGAACTCTCGACATCATTCAGAGGGGAATACAATAAAGCGAGGGGTAATACCTCCTGACAAGCTGAGAGCCAGTCCAGACAGCTGAAGAGTATTAATTTATCAAGCTGAATTTACTATCAACGGATAAACTGTACTGCGTGGATCACGCTAATCCATTGGCATTCATAATTGTGAAGGAACAATTAAGGCCAAAGCCAGAGGAGACGTTTGAAGGACATGCACACGTCCTTACATTCAACACTGAATAATGTGACGATGTTATGCTCGTCCCCACTGACATTGTTCTCAATTCATGCTTGTTTACCATCAAGTTAGTCTGTAATTTATTCAATTACGTTACGCAGATATACTTACGTAGTCTCTTGGGTTTTGTGCCCACATTATAAATGATGAACGGAAATAAATAGACCCTGGCAGTTTGCGCAGTCCCGTCTTTTGTTTTCATTAGATATATGCCAATAAATCAATTTGTTATCAAGGAAAATTGGCATTTATCAGTTCCGTTATGGATATTATTTGCTAAGGCTCGATTTCTTCTACGTCTATTCTAGTTAAAATTGAAATTATGATTACTGCTACATATTAACAACACGTGGAATGTACCTACTTTGAATTTTATTACAACAATTAGGTACCTCAAAGTTTAGCATTCCACGAAACTCATTTCAGTGGAAAATGTGTTCATATGCACGCCATATTTAACAGGAAACTGGTTCAAGGTGAATATAAATAGTGATATGGATCAAGTTTTTAAGGAAACGCAGTGATAAATTATAGCAATAGTGGTTCTATGGGGGGTTGAGACCGTATCGAATCATCTTTCATTGTCACTATATGATTTTGACTTTGATAAATGCAATGCCTTACGTAAACACAAAGGTTCCTTTGTGTTTACGTTGCACTTCAAGAGAAAAATTACATAGTTCTTAGAAAAACCTAATAATTAATATAGTTCAGTATACAAAATCTTCTAATTATGATGTCGACACATTATAAGACATGAGTTCATAAATTAAACATTTTAGAATAAAGCTCATATTAATTATCTATAAAATTCCAGACACACATTGTCTTGGCAACGATATTCACAGCTGAGCAGCTGGTCTAGCCATTAATTACGACATTCCATTAAGAACAACCCGATAAGACAAAGTTTAATTAGCGACAAGAAAATCTAAGAATTTCGTTAAATTTTTCCCAACCTCTGTATACTTGTGTCAACTATAAATATTTTACAAAATCTCCAATATACTTTCAAAGCAAAGAGTCGTATTTGAAATTCTGAATAAATCATACATTTTGCAAATACACGAGTCCTGTTTTGGTGCCAAGAAAAATACGCTTAGATACGGATGACGCTATATTTTAAAAAACAATTCTTTTGACAGAGACAATGAAAGAGGTCACAATCGATAGCGACGATTCGATGGTTTAAACTAGATCTGAGCTTTGAAATAATAAAACAAGCACTCACATTTCTAGAGCTCGTCGATTATAAGCTAGAAAAAGAAAATCTACAAATACTGAATACATCTAAGAAGGGAAATAAGAAATAAAACACGCCAATTTTAGTAAAATATAATATGTAAGTAATTTTTTCATAATGTACAATTCAAATAACTAGTTTCAACATAACTATGAAGATATGCAAATGCTTAGACATGAATTGCGTTTAAAAAGCGAAATCAGAAAGGCCACAACGAAGCTTTTCTGTCAATTTAAAACGTGTAAAATCTAGCCATAGATCCCTAAGTACGTACGTACTATAACTTAGAAAAAGAGGGCACAATCAATACTAAACAAGCCCACACAATACTTTACAATGGAGCCAAGCTATTAAGTGCTAAAACCGAACCGCTCCTATCAGAAGCCTGCACTCGTTCCACAAATCAATACCAACATAAAACTTTATAATTCCACGCTCGCTCCCAACTTGTTTAAACTGTATTTATACAACGTTCAAGCTGAAAGCTGAAATGCTCAAAGTTCCCAATATCAATATTAATATAGGTAGGGTATGGAGCGGTTATTTTGTCTACTGAATTTTGGGTAGAAGGTAAATTGTGAGTTTTGGGCAATCAATGTATATAGTAAATCTAGGCGACTGTAGCCTACCTTACGACAGTCACATTCAGTTTTATAATTGAAAATGGTAATCACGTTTTAATTTTTACTGATAATTAATTGTCAAAACAATAGCTATCCAAACATTGTAAATCTCACGAACAGTCGCAGACAAACCATCTACAAACAAGGAATCGATCGTAAAGTTCAACTGTACGTACATTTTCCAGACTAGAGCATAAAACAAGAACAACCTCGACAGTCGACTGCTTGTATCAACATCCATTTAAAATTCCACACTACAGCGCAACTGAATACAGAGAAAGCTCAGAATTCCTTGTAAACAGCCAAAGAATATGAAATGTTCCGAAAGGGTTTAAATCACTTTCGAGAGCTTTAACACCCACAAACAACTGGAATAAAAGATTTTGTAAATTGGAACTTTTCACACTCTCTGACTAAAGTAATAGGCTATGAGATAGCCTCCGGCAACGATTACCCTTGTTACCCTAACCATTTTTACCCAATACGTATAGCTTTATCTGTCTATGTAGTGATTTTATTTAATGTTTCCGACGGTAAAAGGGTTTTCAGGACAATATCTGCCCTCAAGCCTTCAAAGAGCCCGAGCGCCATCGAGCCGGCCCGTTATTATATGAGACATTACAATTCATGAGATAAAAACATCCATCTGCACTGTTTGTGAACATTCCATAATACCCCTGAATGTCTTTTTAGAGACAGCGAAAGTTAAAACAATTGCGTTTTACCCCGACAAACTAATTTTACAGTTTGCCAGTCAGAAAAATAACGTCGCTTTAAAATTATCAAAAAGAGCAAAACAAATGTGAACAATATTATTTGAAACTGTAATAAGGCCTAAACAGCTAGCATTCCAATTTATTTGGATGGTAACGAAAAGTAAAATGTAAATAAAATTGTACACTTGCAAATTAGAGCTAAGATAACATTTACAATATTCCAATAATAAAATTAGAATATTAAATACAAAGAAACCTCAAACGGGTTCAGTCAAAAACACAAAACTTAACCTAATTAATCGTAATGGAAAATAAACGGACCGAAGGTCCAGCTGGCCGTGAAAATTCAAAACAAAGACGCATTTTATACACAATAGCGTAAGTATCAAACAAAAAGGAGCCGAGGAAATATCAGAATCGTTCACATCGATTGACGTGCGACGACTTGGCGCCATTGGTCAGCGCTCGTGACGTCACGAACGGTATCGACCCGACGCCCACGGACGCGCATGCGTCGAGCACGAGCGCTCAAACGCGATTGGTTGTCGGATCCGTCGTCGGATTAACGTACGTAATGAATTAAAAGAATTCAATTGGAATGAATTTTAGAGCGCGCATAACTTTTTCAACTGGCGGCGTTCTGCAATTTGATTACATTTTTACAGCGACGTAGTACGAAGAAAGACTAGGCTTGGTCGTATGAAATTTTCATGACTAATATTTTAATGAGAATACCAAAATATTGCGACGTACAACATTAACTTCCAGAACTTAAAAAAGTTTACGTTCATTGCACTTCATTATGAACAAGATGTCTACAAATAGAAGGAAGAGTAATAATTTAAAAAGATTTTTGTCCGACATACCTCTAAATAGAAACGATTTCCATGCAAACGACACTGGTGATCGATTCGTCTCTAAGCCCCAAGGGCAAGGCCTAGTCGCAGACGGGGTGTCAGACAGACTGGACACATACCTACTGAGATAACCGATACGTGACATCTGTTAATGGCCTTTTTATTTCGCATATATTTGAATTTAGAACAGACGCTAACAGATTGGTTCTCTTGGCCATTGTTTATTCAAATCTCATTCATGATTAGGTCCTTAAATACGCATTGGAAAATCTATTGCTCTCATAGACGTTATGTTACCAAGCTAAATAAGTTCAGCAGTAACAAAATTTATGGATGTTTTGAAAACATTCAAGACACATAAATTGAGCTTATACACCTAGCAATATTGATACACAATGGTGAAATTATTTTATGTGTCTGCTACCACAAAGGACGCGCAGTAACACTAATCCCAGTATATTGTCCGACTGGAATCGCATAATCGGTAAAGCCTGTTCTATAATCCGTAGTCCAGTACAGAACAAAAGGTTGTACATTCACGTGGGTATTAAGGACCGACAATGGATAAAGTTCAGACCTGTGTTGAGATCAAAATCATGGTCCTCGAATGTAAATTCGAAGCCCGCATTGATCCGGCCTCGATAGCTGATCTCCTGGCATTTTAATTAGCGAATTATTTCAAGTGACGGCCGATGGTAATCTATTTACGATTGGGGTAGAATTCCCGATTTTCCGAATGTTTCTCTTGAATTGAGGGGTTGCGGTTCAAAATGGGCAGATTTCAAGGTCAAAAGGCACATTCTCTACTGTACCCCTGTTGAATTGGAGAAGGGTTTCATAAATAACAAACTAGGTATCATCGAGCCTTTGTCATACACGTACCCGTAGTCTAAATTCAGATTTCGAGGTAGGACCATAAACTGAACAGATACAAATCTGATTTGATAAATAAATACTGCGGAGACCTTGTAACCTATATTCAAATATTTTTTATAAAACTTATAAAATGAGAAGTAATCTCTCCATGCAAATAACTAGGTTGAACCAAAATGCGATAATAATAAGGGCTAAAGGAGGGTAACGTAAGAAAAAATCTCATCGGCAGAATAATCTTGGCACCACATGTTAAGGATGATAGATGAGCCTTTCCATAATAGCTACATACATATAATATTACCAACCCCCAAGCATCGTTATAGCGAAAGAATAATAAATAAGATTCGTTGATAACTTGTAGGAACGTCTTCAAATTTCATTTTTGAAGAGCTTATTTGGATAGAAATAATTGGATAGAGTTGGAATGCTAAATTGTTCAGTTTGACAATAACTTTGCATTTTCTAAAGAAATGAATATGAGATATATTGTTTACACATTAAACGCCATGGGGGTCACCGATGACCGACGTTAGCAGAGGATTTCCTTTCAACAGTTTCCTATAGGCAGTCAAAATAAGATGACCACACATACTTCTTATCTGTCTAAAATATAAAATAATCAAACTTCGATTAAATCCTTCATTTTAGAATTTAACGGGCATAAAAAGGCACCTTGCCCAACTATTCTTTCACTGTAAGGACATAAAATTACTTCGACCCATTTACCATAATTAAATGCAGTTGCTCTTACTTCCACTATACCAACAAAGGTAGTATTTCAGACTTTCAGCTAGTATGCGAAAAGGTATTTCAAAATGTTTGCAGGACTGAAAAGCGACCCAAGTTTCACCGCGCAGTTCGTAAGCTCATTTGAGAGATGGCGGCTCACTTTACTTCTTTGAAGAACCTTTCTACTCTAAATGCATAGTTACCTTACTATACAGCTCAGGTTATTGATTTATAGCTTTGAAACTGAAGCCGATTCTTCGAGAGCTAATTATAAAGTTTTCTTGATATTTTCTAGAAGACTTTCATTGGGAGCGGCCATTCTGTAGAAGGTGCATTTTTTTTTTCATTTCAATAATTCCAAGCCTGTTGAATTGAATATTTGATTTGTTCTTTTTTATCTATGGAGATTTGTTTAAACGATAGAAGCTACGCTTAACAAGCACACGTTTCTATCCACTTCAGAAGTCGAGGTTCCAAAAGTAAACAGTCATAATTGTGCCCACAAATGAATGAATGAAATAAAGTAATCACAAAAAATATGGACTTCACAATCACTAATCAACACATCTCGTTTAACCTCTTTGTTGACTAAGCTAGCGTGGTATACGTGCCCAGCTATCCCAAAGGTGGTCGGTATAAACAAGGCGGAGGTCGGTAAGGGCACAAATTCGTGTATAAGGTCCATAAATCGAGCGAAACGTTCTATCCCACACGGATCTTGAATGACTTCAAATTTCAGACGGTATTTTTATTGCTGTGTGAAGAGCATTATTTAACCTTTTGGGTTTTATTTATATGTCTCATGCAAATTCTGTATTGAAATATCGGGTAAACGGTATGGTCTTGAATAGATGTAAGTTTTGTAGAATACCGTTGAAATAAAGACAGTAGACGTGACAGTTTTGTTTGTTAACAAAATCAGTGGTATGGTAAGTATAGGAGAAAGGGCAAAAGACAGGTTAGGATCAGAAGTTGGATAACAAATTATAAGATTTTTAAAATTTCCAGCATTGGTACATTTTACATCTGTTTAAAAAGAACATATTTTCTATCAAATTCGGTTTCAAAGTTTTTTTTTATGTTTTTTAAAAAACGTTGTCCCACACTCGGATTTTCTCTTGTGTCGTGGGTACGTTTACAAACATACAAGTCCACATACACATGAGACCCAGACCCAGAACAACAATTTGTGGGTCACACAAAGAGTTGCTCCGTGCGGGAATCGAACCCGCGACACGTTGCGAGGCAGCCAGTTGCGCAGCCACCGCACTAACTGTGTTATCTTTTATTTACTGTTTGGAGCTTAGAGAATACACAGACATAAGAAAACATACATTCTCTTTCAACATAACATGAGCGTTACTACATTTCGTATTCAGAATTATTGTTCAATTGAGATAAAGGCGAGTCTAAATAATATTCACGGCACTGGAGTTACACTCATAAATTGCTGACATGAAAAAATTCTTCACTTGTTATGTTCTAATATTCATAAACATCGCTTTTCTCTACATATTTCTTGCAGAAATGTCTCAGTAAACTGTCAGACACAATAATTTGGAGGAAATTTTGTCTAGACAGAAACTTGAAATATCAGAGATTGGAATTGAAACCACGTCACTGTCAGACAAAGAAATTGTTAGAAACGAGAAAACAAATTTACCTGTACATAGCAAACAAATAATTGAACAAAAATAGAACGTAGAAACACATGAAATTAATCTTAATAATATAGACAAAAACGTTACAGTTAACGACAACGTTAATGAAAAGCAAGAAGATTTAGAATTAGCGAAGGACATTAACGAACTTTATAAAGGACCAACTAAGTCTAAAGGTAATGTAGGCAGTGTTAACAGAGAAATAAATAAAATATATATTACTACTTGAAATAACCATACAGATGATACAGACAGTATTGTAGTGTAAGATCTTTATGAAATAGGTTCATCAAGTTATGGAAAACTAGTATAATCTGACCGTCGAATATGCAAAAAGATCATACAAACCGAGACCAAGATAGAATGGTTTTGTAAAGCTCGGTAAGGTATAGGTACATTCCCCCACTGCAATAAATAACGTAAGGCCCCGAAGCAATCAAGTGCGGCACTCCACGCTGTTGCATTTCTTATTGCTTATAACATCTTGCAATATTTATTGAGGAACTGACTGAAAGAGATGATTGTGATGGAAATGAGATTTCTCCTTCTGATGTTCCTGGATTTACTTTCAGCTTGAAAGTAAAGATGAAGTAGGGAATAGACTATTTTTTAATGTGCTATGTTTTATTTAGTTATTTATTTAAACTTTAATTTACACAGAAACAAGTAATGGTACATAAGGCGGACATGAATGCCATATGGCATTATCTCCCAGTCAACCTTAGGATTAAATAGGAAAATTGGAATGTTATTCCATGTACGTCTTTGTACGACAAGGATCTAATAAATAAGACATATGAACTATGTTATTAATTATTATGTTTAGTAGCAGCGCGACAGTCGCCGCGTCGGTCGCGGAATGCTGCTCATGAATATGAGCCTCTAGCATGGCTTGAAACTAGTCGAGTTACTTAAGTAAGCCGAAAAACATAATAATTGACATATTAACTATAATTTTAGTATAAGGTGCATCCTATTATTGGCTTATGAGCCAAAAGTGAAAAGTTACCTGTAGACCAGACATAGGTTTTGTTGCTAAGGCACCTATGACCTATATCTACTATACATGAAATGGTGACTGTGTACTATACGAAATTAACTGTAACTTCAATCACTTCTATATTCATGCAAGTGATAGTCAAGTGTTATCTTTTCTATGTATTATATTTTTAGAGAGAACTAACGTTAGAAAACTAGACAATAACAACTCAGACAAAGGAAAAATATCTGAACTGACATCGTAGCAAATATCGAATCGAACTTTATCTTTTGTATAACCTCTTCTCTCTTTTTGCACGATGTCATATAAATTGTAACCTAGATTGAAAGTTCACGCTGAACAGAGTAAAGATCCAAACTTGGTGAAAGATTTACTTACAAAATATATAATCCTTCTAACATGTAATTCTATACGTTCAAACTTAATGATAAGAGGAAAATTATGAATCTTGTCTAACACACAATAGACCGTCTTACACATTTTTTATACATAAAAAGCATTGGAGTGTCTGTTTGTAATATTAAAATAACTGATTTTTGTAATATACAATACATTTACCAAAACATTTTTTTTTAAATTTTCGTTTATCTATCTGTCTGTATTGTACTGGCTAATCTCTGAAATAGCTAGACCGATTTTGCAAGACTTTTATTGGGAGGTAGCTGATGGAAGAAGTAATTTTAGAAAATTGAAACATTAAAAACAGTTATATTCTAAAATTCATATTATACGCGGACGAAGTAGCGGTCAACAGCTACTATTAAATAAATTCTAAGATATATTCACTTAAATGTACAACAAAAAAATTACTTAAAAAGGATGATACAGTTAAAAATTCCCAGAAACATGGCAGATACACGCATGAAAACAAACCGTAAAATGAGAAGCATTATGGTACAATTATTATAACAGCTTCCGCATCCCTCTCGCAGTTACATCAAGGAAAAGTCTTTTAACCTTGAGATCATTTGCAACTCTTTTGTTAACTGGGAAATCAAGCGAGTGGACCGTACAATTTAACAAATTATACATTGATATTTAATTAAATTATAATTAAATTATAGTAATTTATCACGTTAACATCTTTTATGCAGAAACTACATAAAACGGTATATGCCTAGGTCCTTTTTTATCATAGCCACATATTCGACAATACGTTTTTTTTTAAGGGGGAAAGTCATCGAATGACTGCTCCCGCCTTTAGTGTCAGACTGTTACTGACTAAAAACCACCCGTGCCTTCTCCTGCACATCGAGCCGGAGCCCCGGTAACCTGTTAGGTTCTCCGCGACTCGACGAGACGTATACGACTGCACGATTGGCGCGATGGCTTGGCAACTGGCAGCCGCCGTGTAACGTGTCGCGGGTTCGATTCCCGCACGGAACAACTCTTTGTGTGATCCACTGATTTGTGTCATGTGTATGTGATATTGTATGTTTGTAAACGCATCCACGACACGGGAGAAAATCGTAGTGTGGGACAACGTTTATTTAAAAAAAATATTCTACGTCTTATTTCTCAAGTCTTTCAGTCACATCTTGATAAAAATGGCGTCAACCCGCAAACATCCGCAAACTTTTGTATTTAATTCATTTCCAACTACGGTAGCGTTTGAGGTCCCAAAAATAGGTCGAACAGTTTCAGAATACTGATGTGACCAGGACTAGAATACTCTAATATTTTATAAAATGTTACAGTCCGTATGATGAATTTAAGATGGCTAAGTCAACCTGAGGACAAGGTAATTCATTGAGCCTTTAGTATAGTTAATTCAAAAATCTTTTTTATGGCATTAGCCGGTAAACGAGCAGACGGATCACGTGATGGTAAGCAATCGGCGTCGCCCATGGACACCTGGAACACCAGAGGCGTTACAAGTGCGTTACCAGCCTTTTGGGGATTAGGAAATTGAGGATCGTTGGGGATTCAGGAATTGGGGAGATTGGGGAAGGGGAGGGTAATAGGGCCTCCGGTAACCTCACTCACAGGACGAAACACAACGCAAGCGTTGATTCACGTCGGTTTTCTGTGAGGCCGGGGTATCACTCCGGTCGAGCCGACCCATTCGTGCCGAAGCATGGCTCTCCCACACTTAGAACTATAAAAATAAAATGCGAAATATTTTAAGTTTCTGCTCTAATTTTAGCATGTGGTGACCTAACAAGCCACAGATGTCATAGTCGTCGACTAAGGGACTAGGTACCTGGTACTTTTAACACAGTTATAACATTTTGTCATAAACCTGATCCTAAATTAATTATTATGTTTTTAGCTTATTCACGTACCTAACTGTTTGGCCAGGAACTCGACTAGTTTCAAGCCATGCTAGGAGCTCGTAGTCACGAAAGTTTTAATATAGAGTCTATATTATACTATATATATATATGTCTATATTATAGACAAACCTGATCATTTTAAACCCAGTTCTCAAGTGTGGAGCCAAACTAAGCCAAACTTGTCTTTTTTAGAGGAGTCTGTCACATGATGATGACAATGACATGATGATTCCTGGTGATGACGATGACTAAGCTACAATCTAAAGGTATCGGGTGTCTCCGCATCAATCGAATAAGAATAGAATTCTGTTATAAGACAGCCAAAATGGGTTATTTTCTTTATGACATAAAGTCGAAAATATTTGGAAAAATATTGTCTGTACCGAAGTCACCTTGGGCGCAACTGAACACGGCATGCTTAATAGATACCATAAGTAAGGACATTTATAGCTCTATAAACTCGTATTTAAATGGGACAATAAGTTCACATAAATATGTTACATTTTGTGGAACACTTGTTTTCCTTGACATACGCAAAAAGATACTGAGTATTTAAAACCATTTACAGAAATGGTTCAAATAACGATCCTTAGTTCCAAAAATAACTTAGGTACTAATAAGAAGAAGCTTAGTACGCCTACATAGTTAACTTTAGGAAATTCCAAGTAACAAGGACACCCCATTCTGAGCAAACAGGTCACTAAACCTCACTAAAAGCCGTATTAAACGACATGCCAAACCGAAACATCTGTCCCAAATAAAACAAGTGTCGCCTAGTGTCCCAAGTACTAAATGTAGCAGAAGTATAGTTCAATAGTAATGTTGTAGACAATATGATGGCGCCACTGTGTCGCAAATGGCCGCCAATCAACGCGAGCAATTGACTTCAGCCCCTAGAGTTTAGAAACACGCAATGCTATTTCAAAGAAAGCATTCCGTCATTGCAGTTGCTATGACTAGCTTTTCCGATAGATGCGAAAATGTAATTTGAATACCAAGTATTGTTAGGGCCTGTTTCATCTTATTTAAGTCCGATAAACTAGTGTGATTTACAGTTCATACAAATTACGTTCTATATTATTTATTTAGTGCATAGTGGCTACGCAGCCATTCTGAATATGAGGATAATGTCTAATTATTTAAGATAATATGTTATTGCAATACTTAATTTACTGTTTTATTTTTTTACTGATATAACGTATTGAAACCTTTTGCTACGTCCATATCGAAAGACGTAACTTTACATAGAAAGTTTCAGTTATTCCCTGATATAAACTTTATTACAAAATCCATAAGAACCAATGTTCAGTGGCACATCACGGCACATTACAATTTAAATAATGTCCAGCCAGTTACATTAGTAGCAATAAACGCAGTAATTACTGCGTAAGTTATATTCGTGATTAAGCACAATAAAACTACAACTTTCCTACGCTATTTCTAGTGGAGTTTAAAATGTATAGTGCTATTAAAAGATTTAAAAATAAATAGAACCTTTCTATGGACTATTACCTATACTATTGTCCTATATTTTCCAGAAAGGTGTAATGACATTGACCTAATTTCTAAATAAATTGACTGCACGCTTGGCGCGATGGCTGGGCAACTGGCTGCCGCGCAATGTGTCACTGTTTCGATTCCCGCACGGAACAACTCTTTGTGTGATCCACAGATTGTTGTTCCGGGTCTGGGTGTCATTGTGTATGTGAACTTGTATGTTTGTAAACGCACCCACCCACAACAAAGGAGAATGTCCAAGTGAAGGGCCGCGTTTAAAAAAAAATGTATCGTAACGGTTTTTTCGAAAGCTTCGTTTAGACCAGGGTTCTCAAACTATGGGTCGCGGCCCGTTGGTGGGCCTTGTTTGTAGAACTACACACTAACCAAACATTCTGTACTTTACTTTTCATATTGATAACGGTTTAATTATTTAACTTTGGGAATCACTGGTTTAAACTATTAAGGAGATAATAAAAGCTTACTCACTTTACAAAGTGCTTTATAAAAGTCAAGATGAGTTGGTTATACCAACTACTACACGCTTGAAGAAAACTGCATTTAGTATTCACGAAATAAAATAAATAGCAACCTAACCCACTCGCGGAGAACCTAACGGGTTACCGGGACTCCGTCTCGAAGTGCAGGAGAAGGAACGGGGTGGTTTTTAGTCAGTAAGAGTCTGACACTCCCTCCCGCCTCACCCAGGCGGGAGCAGACATTCGATGATTTTTCCCCCCTTAAAAAGAGAAAAAAAAACCCACTGGTTAGGTTAAAGACACTTCTATGAATACCTATTTGAAGGGATTTTTATTACATGTATCCTTAATTAGAAATTAACCGGTTTCGTACAACTCCTAATTAAACCAAAACCATATTTCCTAATTTAATTTTGTGTTACCAACAAGAAAAAGGCGACTCAGAATTAAACTCTTTCATGTTTAAACTAACTCATAGGATCAATACTCCTAAGGGGATTCAAGCCAAGTAAATATAAACAGCAGTTCGAGGACGGGATCGCTATAAATTAAATAGAAAATCACGTCGACCCGACCGTGATCCATTTCTTCAACGCAATTATTAAGAATTGCTAGCTTTGACTTTATTACTTACATAAGTAAAACTCATCCTATTATACATCCTAATATTATAAACTGGTGTCCGCGACTTCATCCGCGTAGATTATGATTCTTCTTTTATCCCATGGGAGCATTTAATTAAGATAAAAAGTATCCTATCACCTAAATCACCACATACCCTGCCTGTATATCAAATATCATCAAAATCCGTTCAGTAGTTTCACAGTGATTGACAGAAAACCTCTAAACCAAAATACTTTCACATTTATAATATTAGTGTGATGCGAAAGTTTGTTTGTTTATTTCTTTGTTGCTCCTTCACGTCAAAACGGCTAAGCAGGAGGCGGGACGCGTGAGGCAGCGAAGCGCTGCCTCCTCGCAACCCAGCCATCGCGAAGGACACACCGGGCGTCGGGGATCGCGGGACGATCTCCGGTCACCGTAAGCGCGGGCCTGCTGACGGCGAGCATGGGTGGCTCCCCGTCCGACCAGAAACAGACCCGAGCGTACGGCGCGTCACGTTCCGCGCGCGCCTCAAAGAGCCATCAGACCACCACAGATGGGGCCCAATAGGGCCGATGCCGATTCGGAGTCGCGGATAACCTAACGGGTAACCGGGGCTCCGGCTCGACGTGCAGGAGAAGGAACGGGGTGGTTTTTAGTCAGTAACAGTCTGACACTCCCTTCCGCCTCACCCAGGCGGGAGCAGTCATTCGATGATTTTCCCCCCTTAAAAAAAAAAAAAAAAAAGGGATCCGGAATGTGGAATAAGGGTCTATGGTCTAAGCTAGTTATAGGTACATAATAGGGTAGATGACTAATTTTTATTTTAATGGCCGTCTGGTAGATAATTTAAAAACATTAGACACGTATTTTTTATTTTTTTACGGAAACGAATAGTTTCGAAGATACATAATTATATTGATTTGAAATGTCGCGTGACGTCACTTCTATATACATTTTACACGCAGAAATGTTATTTTAGCCCCCACTACTAAACTTTGATTCGTTTTATCTAAGTATCATTTTATTATACAACAAAAAAAATACGTGTCTAATATTTTTTCATTACCTAACTTACGGACTAATTACATTTTCAATTTTCATATCCTGTCACCATCCCTATTGTGTAAATAAAAGTCTTCTTTATCATTCATCCAAAGGTAATTAGAACTCCATCCCACGTAAAATACTTAACACTCCATTTGCAAACCAGTAAAATTTATTAAAGAAGCCTACATTTTCCTTGGGGCCTAAATGAACTAAACACAAATCAGACTAGGTCTGTGGGCGAAATGTAAATCTAATTAATTTATAGCTAGCTAATATTTGTTCAAAATGGAAAGAGCAAAGGCTTTTTCTTAGTAGTTACTTTCTTAAGGTTTAACCTTCACGAGGTTACTCAGGAAGGGTTTAAGTGCGGTACAGAAGCTAACATTAACATTCCTAGCCTTAATTTCATTGACGTATCTTATCAATTAATACATAACTTACTCTATAACCGAGTAAATCAAAGTCATAAAGCGGTTGACTAATTATAATAATAAGTGGAACACATGCAGCCCACTCATTCAACTTGCTCTGAGCAATATGGCGCCCGGCGGTCGCGCCTGTGACGCACCAATCAGATTAAAAAGATAAACCAACGTCTGGGAACTACTAGTGTTTATTTACAAAAGTATGGACAAAGTCACCTTAGTTTCACACGCAGAGATATCTATCTGCCTTTTAAGGGTAACAAAGTCTGCAAGGGTCTAGCGTCACCCATGACGTAGCAATGGCTGAAAGTCACTGACGCAATTTGCCACCATAAATGATACGAATGTCTTGCTCGAATATTCTGAAGTTGAGACAGGTCCATCCCTGTGATTCATGCTATTTTGCATAAGTTCGTAAGTTTGTAAATTACTTTGCTTTTGTTTTGTGAAGACAAATCGTATGAAACTTTGTTTTTAGGAGATTATTGAATAAATAGTAATGGGATAAATACTGGTATAGTATAATGGAAAAATAACGAAATGCGGGATCGAAATCACTACATAATATTATAAAACAAAGTTGCTATCTCCCGTCTGCCTGTCCCTATGTATGAACTAACTACGCAACGGATTTTGATGCAGTTTTTTTTAACAGATAGAGTAATTTTTAAGGAAGGTTTATATGTATAATACATGCGTATTGCACCCGTGCGAAGCCAGGGCGGGTCGCTAGTAAACTATAAACAAATATGACCCACATGCAGTGTTTTATTTAGCGAATCTACCTGCTGAAAGATAATCTACTAATTAACAAAGAATGACAACAGCAGAACACAGAATCCGGCGAGCATAAATAATTATTTTTATAAACCGAATTAATTAGTTTAATCTAGACCGAACACCTAAATTGTATAAAGATAAACAAATACTGTTTATTCAGTACCAGATAAACATGATACATGATTAAAATACAACGCTTGAAAAGTTTCCAAATTAACAGAATGTGTCGTAGTTTGCATACATATAGTATACGACTCGACTGCACGGTTGGCGTGGTGGCTGGGCAACTGGCTGCCGCGCAACGTGTCGCGGGTTCGATTCCCGCACGGAACAACTCTTTGTGTGATCCACAGATTGTTGTTCCGGGTCTGGGTGTGATGTGTATGTGAACTTGTATGTTTGTAAACGCACCCACGACACAGGAGAAAATCCTAGTGTGGGGCAATGCTTTTATAAAAAAAAAGAAAAAAAAAAGAAAGACTACAATACTATACACAGGGTGTGTAGCAACTAAATGCAATATGAATTCCGTGAAACTGGCATGGAGTTGAAAGCGGGCGTAGCCGCGTCCTAAATACGAAGTGAACATATCTCTGTATCTCTGTAAAGTTTACACTATGACTTGACTTGACGTTATAAAATTCCATGCGAATACATTTAAGTAAGGCGTGTGGTGACAACACAGCAGATGACGATTATCACCGCCTTTATACTTTTAATAACATAACATAACCTCACGCCTTTTATCCCCGAAGGGGTAGTCAGAGGTGTACATTATGCCACTGTACAATGTAACACCCACTTTTCACTACTTACGCTTTTCTTTACGTTGTATCTGAGCCCATGAGCCTCCGCATACCTTTCACACGTACGAAGCAGCCTTCGCAACGCGCCGATTGATGGGCTGAGCAGCACCATATCATCCGCATAACTAATATTATTTACGCAAACGCCATCTATGTGACATCCAACTCCTGTGCTGCTCACCTCCCCAATTAAGCGATCCATGTACAAGTTAAAAAGTTTAGGCGAGGTCAGATTATAACAAGACAAATCGATCAAGGCAAGGAACCCTTTATATCTATACAAATATCGTACATTTAGTACCTAATCGGCTACCAATAGGGTATTTTCCAAAATTATATATCTAATGTACTGTCCAAAATTATATATAATGTACTGTACATTAATTTAAAACTTTAGACACGTATTTTTTCTTTTCTCACCAAATTAAATACTTTCGACGATATATTAATTTGAAATATCATGTGACGTCAAAGTGTGCCACATTTTGTAGCACGTTATGACGTAACGACCTCCCACTCCTAAACTTAGCGCCATTTTATCTAAGTATTGCAATTATCTAATAATTGCAAGAAAATAAACAAATAAATACGTGTCTAATATTTTTTCATTATCTAACTGACGGACTAATTGGATTTTTAATTTTGACACCCTGGAAACTACCCAGTTCCAATCAGTAGTTCGATAGATATATATATATATATATATACCAACTTACTTAGTAACAGGAAAAGATCTCGACAAGGTACGAACCAGCAGTTCAGGCTTCCTGCCCCGTCGAATCAAATTGTCTGGTCCGGAAATTCAGTTTGACAATCTATCGAACAAGTTAATTGTAATATCCGGAGCTAGTTTGTGTACGGTTTAAAATAGAAAAGCCATTTGTTGCTAAGTTCATTTAAAATGTAAGGTATTGAGCATGAGAAGACTTGAAATTATTTGAAGACGTTTGTAGGGTAGGTGGCGCATAGAACACACACTGTAATAGCATACGCGTATAAACATGTAACCCCATTGTGCGCGTCACTCACTCGTCCCCTGTACATTCCAAAGGCAACACATATTCAGTGCAGTCCAGTAACATCTGTTTTATTTATCTCCTATAAAGAAAGAACTTAAAATACGGAAGAAAGGTACAATTTAATAACTAGGAAATCAGGCGCTCATATCAAACTAATATTATAAATGTGAAACTTTCTTTGTATGAATGTTTATTCGTCAATTACGCTGTAACTACTGAACGGATTTTGATGAAATTTAGTATACAGTATACAGACAGCCTCGCGTGAATATACTGAGAAAAGCTCTACTAGTTTCGAGCCACAAAGGGCTCTTTCATTTCATTTTTCATGAGCAGCGTGCCCGAACGTGGCGCTGTCGCGCAGCTTGCTGGCTAGCGTCGGCTCTCGTGTTCTCTGATAAACCCAAAGAAGAGCCCCTCTCGGCCAATCAGAGTACCGAACGCATACTCGTTTCGAATACTTTAAACGTAAAACAAACTCGTACTAAGGCCTCAGTTATATCAGTTTGAACACTTTATGCTCTATGCATAATGTCTTCATTTCAGAACGAGCGAATTAACTAAAGCTAGCGGAAAATTCGCCAGTTAAAAAAAAGAACTTAGCATTCCATTCCACAACGAGTACAAAGAGCTACAGCAACAAAATAACATTCAGCGGAAACTGTTACCCAAACTATAAAGCAGACATTTTAAAAACCAGGAACGGCGCCGTAATTCAACCGGATAAAGTACCGGTACGGCAAGTTACGTCCCTTGTGGCCGGTGGTCCAATCGTAAACCACTCGTCCGGTCCAGAAGGCCGGTAAATACAATTAATAAGACGGAACTCAATTGGTATCGTTTCCTCTGTTCGTGGAAGAAAGAGAAAAATAATAGATTTGTTGTTTGTGTAATTGTTGTCTTATGATTTTGAAAAGATGAAAGTTTCAGGCGAAATATTATTGAGAGAAATAGAACTTTAATACATTGCACAAAGAGTCGTTTTTAAGATGCCAAAATCAAAAGTCAAAGAGGTGAGTTTTAAGTCCCGATACCTACTATAATTCTTTATCATTTAATACCTTAACTTCTGTTATTTACCTTATGATTTATTTTCTATAATTTTGCACCTACCACTTTAACATTCGAAGCGGAGGACGTAACGGGTTGCCGGGGCTCCGAGTCAAAATGTAGGAGTAGGAACGGGGTGGATTTTAGCCAGTAAGAGTCTGACAGTCCCTCCACCTCACCCAGGTAGAAGAAGTCGTTCGATGATTTCCCCCTTTAAAAAACCGCTTTAACATTCTGCACCACCCAACAGTAGACTCAGAGAATGCCTATGGCATTAATTCCGTATATTTCACAGTATATGTGCATTGTGCAATAAAGTAGGTATTAAATATTTAAATTAATGAATTTAGTTCTATAAATTAATATGCAAAAGCAGATTTTGCGTTATCATACAAAACTTAACCCGTTTAACAAACGACCTATTCAACTATCTTCGCTCCCACAACCCAATAAGTCAATACTAAACGTCATACTCATCTCAATAGCTCCACAGAAACCAGGTTTACAATTAAGGGAGATTTTAATATAGAGGTAATTCAAAGTACCGCAGGTGTACAACCAGCGTCTTACATTGTAATACGAACCCAATTAGGCTGACTATAGGCTCTCTCCCATCGTGGACGCTAATTAATATGTCACAGCATTAATTTATATAGCCAGGATTTAGGTCACGCTTTTGTTACGATAAAGTTTGTACTGTGATTAATGTTAAGCTATTTGTTTTAACTTCAATGTTATTGATGTGTATACTAACATAAATATAAATATCATAAATACATCAACAGCCTATAAGTGCTGTAACTGCTGAGTAAAGTCTCTCCCACACGGAGAAATGTTTAAGCATTAATCGCCACGCTTAGTCAATGCGGGTTGGCGATTTCAAACTAATAAGTTTGAAACTATTTCTCAATGGTGTCTAAGTAATCTTAGAAAGTACGTATAACTCGGAAAAAGTCACATTGGTACTTGCTGTTGGTAGGTTTCGGATCCGCACCCTCATGCATGAGATGCGGGCGTCTTAACCTTCGGGCCACCACGACACTGAATACTATAGATTACATTCATTACAACTGGTTAAATCAATGTAAATAATGTCTGATTTCAGGATACAAGATTAAAGTTAAAGCATTTATTTTAATTATTCCTTAATTAAGCACTTTTTAAACGTCAAAAATTAAATTGTCCATCCAGACAGACATACAATCAGTGAAGCTAGGCAATATTATAATTCCTAACACCAATAAGCTACTATGGGCGAATTTAGGGGAAGTAACGTACAATTACATCTACAATCATGCCTTTCTTTCTATATAACAAAACTATACAATGCATTGGTTGGTTAAAAAACCAAACTAAACAACAGCAAAAGTTAATACAATAATCATAAACTCGGAAAATTAACACGAATTCTGATTCGATTCTGACACGCATACATGTTTAATAACTAAGATATCCTTGCACACATACCCTCTTTACCTACATATCATTATGTATACCCATGTAAGTGAGTATAAAACGCAGGACTACATTGGATATCAGAATTTCCTTGACCCAGTTGTTGGAGCGAGGTCTCTCGAAGAGAGATGCTGGGTAGACAACGACCACTACATATTTAGTATAAACACGACTGAACACGCTTTCTGAAGGAGTAGATAGAGCTGCAAGTGTTAATTGTAACTTGCCTTTTCGCTAATTCTGATATTAATCACATGGTGATAGGGTTTGAATTTGTTTTCACAGACTAAAACAGACAAGGTAAAATTCTTAACACTGAACTATTGAAAATTTAAATAAAACCAAAATCATGATAAGTAATCCCTTTTTTACCACGGGAATCTAACTCGAGGTCTCATACTCTCAGGCTCGGCAGTCATGATTTTGTCACTCAATCAACGAGTGATTCAATCGAATATGATGGCTGACAAGTGAAAAAAATTAAATGCAGATTAATTCTGTTGTTTTAGCTACCTACCGCCCGAATACTGAATGGCTACTCAATTTTAATTTAAGTCGCGATTAAGTATAGTCCTGTCTCTACAAATGTATACTAATATTATAAAGAGGAAAGATTTGTACCTATTTTTGTATGTTTGTATTTTTGTAATGAATAGGCTCAAAAAGTACTGGGCCGATTAAAAAAAATCTTTCACCAATAGAATGCTACATTCTTCCAATTTGACATAGGCTACTTTTCATTTTAAAAAAAATTAGGGATCCTTGGTAAAATTTGAACAATGTAACCGAAGGTGTACAAAAATGAGTCATAAAATATCTTTCGTCCAATGCGCTGCCAAAACTATTAGCCATAGAACAAAATAATGTACAACAATATTGAAGAACATAATGTCTACAAAAAACTCCGCGGTAGCATATGTCCAACTATTGTAGTTATGTCACTACAAAAAACAAATTTCCAAAAATAAATAATTGTCTACCCCGTACGTAGCCGGGACGGGCTGCTAGGTCTTTATAAAATAACAGAGATAGCACGTTATAAGTAAGTACAACTTAAAATTCAGTAGCCTTTCAGTATACGTAAGTCTTCCTGGTAAACAAAACGTGATGTTTCGACATGAGCTTGTGTCACAAAGTATACAAAACATAGATATAGTAATGTGGAAACATAACTGATTTAACCGCATGAATGCCTTTATATAAGACACAATCCTTACTCCTTACTAATATTATAAATTGGACAGTAAGTTTGTTTGTTTATTCTCCTTTCACGCCGTAACTACTAAACCGATTGCTTTGAATTTTTGCAAACGTAAAGTTAGAAGTCTGGATTAAATAATAGGGTACTTTTTATCCCGCTAATATGTGATATTCTCGAGGAGGAATAACGAAATTATTGGTATAGATGGCGCTGTGTGTATATGTCACATAGGCTACTTTTTATCCATTTGTGACGCGAGCAAAGCCGCGGGTAAAAGCTAGTAGAAAATACATTGTGTCTCGTGGGGATCCACGTTTAGACACACGACAGTTTAAAGTTTACATAACGAAGGTGAATTTAACCTAATCTCGTGTCATCACACACTGGCTTCAATTCTCTAGAGGTAAGATCACAGTTACAGTTTTCAAACTACATCAAAAATAGACGATATCGATTTGATTTTATACCTACTGTATGTATTTGAGAAACATTATTAAGTTTGAGAACACAATATGAGATTACATTGGTTATATTAGTCCCCAAAGAGATAGTCAGTGGCGTACAGTTATCTGTATTGCATTTCATAAATTAATGAAAATATAATGAAAAATAAAAAATACATATTTTTTTTATTATAACTATCGTGAGACATACTAAATTGCATTTGCGCATGCACGCTTATAAGGAAGTAAGTACCCCCCTGTGGTTCGAAACTAGTAGAGCTTTTCTCAGTATATTCACGTGAGTAACCCGCTATTTCAGTTAATCTCTGTTATATCAGATTTTTAACATATTTTATGTAATAACTACCGGGTGATTGCATAAATAATACAGTACATAAGCCCTAAACATATTATATTATTACTTGTTACCCTTACCATTTCAATATTTTCTTCCTGACTACGTATTTACAAAATCGTCAAACAAAGAAGACTCCAGAACAAACCCCAAAAGCAAAAAATCAATATCGTAATAACTGAAACAATTGCCAACGAGGCACCGAGACACACAACGAAATTAATAGGGTTGTCTCGTTTTGTGATTGAAACAATTGTCGTAATCAAATAACGGTTCAGTAATCAACATAACAAGGTACTCAGTACCCAACAATGACACCCCTTGCCGCGTCTGGATTTGATTAAGCTGTTACTTAAGTACTTATCGTATTCTAAGTATTTAGCTTGCAAAGATATTGCTTATTGTGCTAATAAATGTTCAATAAAGAAATTGTGTTTAAGTTGGTACAGAGTTCGCACTGAAAATTATTTTTAATCATTGTTTTTCCTGCTTTTTACCTGTTATGAGTGTATCCAGTTAGTAGTAATTTAGTGGTCTTTTGAAGAAATAACCACGCAATTTGTTTTAGCCAGTAGTTATTCCTTCATCTTCATTGTTTGTATGTGATTACACTTATGAGACGTGTTTTTGGCTTTTGTCAATGGGATACATTCGTATTAGGGTGCGTCCACATCTCGCGGATGTGCCGCGAATGTGCCGCTCGCTAGCTGTTTGCCGGCTGCAATAATAATTTAAAATGCACGCGCGCAGCTTGGGAGCTGCTCGCGAGCTGCTCATTCGCCAGATGTAGACGCACCCTGAGGCAGACCCTTCTTTGGTGGTAAACCACTAGCAACAAACTAATTTAACTATCAAACTCATACTGAATTCTAGTCTTACGCCAAACCTAATCTATTATAGAGGTAGTTAATTTACACCAGTCGCAGTAACGCAGCTGCTACAATAATAATAATAATTAATCAATTACTAAATAATGTTGCTTGACAGACGATGGAGCTAATCCATTACCTCTCGACGACACAATCTGGCGCACACATGGCTACAGATCAAGTTATGCAAAACCAGTATAAAATGGTCTTTGAATGTGTTGAAAGATTATACGAAGCGAGATCGTGATAAACTGGTTGTGTATAGCTCAATGTGGTAAACAAATTAACTGACAAGAGAAATTATATGCAATGCATGAATCAAGTTAACTTAGTGCCGTCAGAAACTGTCACAGTCGACTAATATAGTGTTTTGTTGATAATGGAATTGTATGTCATAATTAAATGACAGTATGAGTCATTGTTCCCTGCAGGTTTGACAATTAAACTATTACTTAATGTCTGAATAAGCTGTTGTTACGTTAACTGACTCATATTTTGATTTTGACACTTATTTTTTTTTTCTTTTTGGCAACGGAGTCTCAACACTTAATTTATTGGGTACGTTAACTCGTCGAGTACCGGTTTTGTAGACACAATTATAGAACAATAGGTTGCGGTCACCGATGACCGCTTGGTGTTTGACAGTTTAAAGACAGTCGTTTATAGCTCGAACTTCATCATCATCATCAACAGCCTATAGCCTATATACCCTGAGCAAAGCCTATTCTCAAACAGAGAAAGTTTGAGCATTAATCACCACACTAGCTCAATGCGGGTTGGCGATTTCAAACTTGTAATTAGAAATTATAAGCCCAGGTCTCCTCACGATCTTTACCTTCACCGTTAACTTGAACTTGGTTAATCGTATTTTGTGTTGGATTTGTTCATACAGTATTGAATTTGGATCAGTTAAATACTTCAAGTAAATTGTAGTATACCTACAGAATCTACTCTTAAAAAGATAGATGACCTAGAATACTAGCAATCATAACACAAAATCGAGACCAATAATCAAAAAGATATGAGATATTTATGCAAATATTGAGTCAGGACCCACAGATCCAATCACATCAAGTCCGACTCTCAATATCTCATAAAAACATACCAACATAACCATAGAAAAGAGGCAATAAAAGGCTCCATAAAAATTACCATATAAACTTAGGTTTCACTCAAAATAATGAAACATTCATCAAGTTAATAGACCTGTAGTTAATGGGCCGTCATGATATCCTATGAGGATTCGGTGTCTTTTGACATAGGTAAGGCCCATCATATCAAATCGGCGCAATATTCTTTTTTTTTTTTCGTTTTTGTGCCTACTGTATATCTCGTGGGACATTACATATTAAATCAATTATTAGCCAACTAGTTGGTGGCGCAATGTTCGCCGCTTCGTGGCGCACAATGCTTCTAATGAATGAACCCCTAGTGCTGCTTGAAACTGGTCGAGTTACATCGCCACATTTACGTGAGTACATACTTTATTTTTCGTGGTATTTTTGTGGTGATCGCACTTACCTTGATGTGGAACCTGCCTATTTAGGCTGGTGACATCTGTAACGAAAGAAATTGGTCTATTAGTACATATTATTATTATATTATTTTCTAATGTATTCTAATAGTACGATGGAACCGATGGCTAGTAGACAGCCTACAGTATAACGTCTCGTTTCCTCTCAGTATAACCTGCAATGTGTGATCCACATAATCATATATACGCATGTATTTGTAAACCCGTCTACAGCACATGAAATCCACCTAGCTAGGGTACAACAGAAAAAAACAATAACAACGCTTTCTAAGCTGAGAAAAAGAATTTTTACCATATTACATCAACATGTATTATTATTAGACACTCTCAAGCGATAGGGTGCCAATCTAGACTACTATAAACACAGCAGGGAACCCATATAGGACCTAGCCTCCATACTATTACTCAGACCATAATTATATTAAAGCTCTGAAATATTTTTGAACGACGCAATATTCGAACGCAGAATTTTGTACTAAACATTTAACCACTATTCACTATAGAGGTATATAACAAATCACTACTAGAGAAATGCCTGTTTTCCCCCGTCTATTTGATTTTAAGAAATCCCTAAGTTTAGATAAGTGACAGTTAACGTCATTTTGGCTTTCTCTAACCTGCAGGGTACACCTAACAGTACAAGTAAGGAGATACGTTAGATGCTAGTTCACGCTAAGTAACTCTTAGATAATAGACGGTTTAGGGGAGGTTGGTAAAACCGGCAATACAAAATAAGTCTACAAAAAATTTATCTTATTAAATTATTATTATTACGTCTCTAACTTTACCATATACGGCATTATCTTGGATTCCAAGAACCCCATATGAAAGCCAATTTCGTACTGAAGGTACACACTAATAAGCTATTATCAGAATGTAACAAAACATAAAGTAAATATTGGGAAAAATAACAGCCTCATATTATGTTTTCTCTCTTTATTAAATTTGTGAAATAAAACAATAAAGATTTATAACAACAATAAACTTAATATCATATGCCTTATTTTCTTTCTTTTTTTTATCGTTGCCCCACACTACAATTTTCACCTGAGTCGTGGGTCCGTTTACAAACATACAACTTCACATACATATGACACTCCCACCCGGAACAACAATCTGTGGATCACACAGAGTTGCAATAAATTATTCTCAGAAACAGAATATCATTGGATTTCCACCATAATACAATTTCATCATCATTATCAACATCAGCCAGAATATGTTTACTTCTAAACAAAGTCCTTTAGTCCGCCACGCCGTGTGACAACTCTATACATTCAATTGTTCATTCTGACATCGTCAGTTCGTCTAAAGGCAACCTAATCATACTTTGTTGTATGTCAGTAAATAAGTTTAAAGAACAATAGGTTGCGGTCACCGGTGACCGCTTGGTGTTTGACAGTTTAAATTAAAAACATGCAAACTAAAACACAAAAACGTACATTAGATCTACTATATACAAAGTTTCACACAGTGTTAACTGTACTTTACCTATCCAACATAAATTTTGAGTAAATGTTCACAAAGCCACCTTACACTCTAACATTCAACAAATTCCCAAGAAAAGAAAACACCCATTAAATATAACGAGCAAACCGTGGTCCTGTTACGGCCTGCAACACAGTTGCTGCAACATTGCAAGACTTTACTCCGTAACAGAAAAACCACTTTTTGGTTTAGATATAGGGTGCATTTTGTTCTGTTAGCAAGTGTTACAGCAGCCGTTACTGTAACATGTTGCGTACGTGAGCTGTATTAACGTTAAATAAAGTATATGGAGCGGTGAACTAGTGTTTTAACTATGTGCAATAGCCTTCTAAGAGCTCTATTCAACTGTTTCAAAGCATTTTATTCGACACGTGCCCGCAATATGGACAGCGTATTGAGCTACAAATCGATGGATATTCTTTTAAATAAGTCATATAAGTAAATGATTTGTTTTTACTTTCATCTTTTATTATTATAAATCATCTATACTTTAGCTAGCATCAAACCAGTTATAGTTATAATCTAGTAATTTCAGTAAGCGCTTAATAACATGTTCACAAACCAATAAACATTGCGTTTTCACTGCATATTTGGAAAACAATTCTACACAAATCATTCAAATCTTATCTGTAGCGTTGTAAATCGTATATATAACGTCATATAAATAACATTTCCCCTCCAGTTTTCCCTTCCAACAGAAATATAATTCCATCTCACGACGTATTAACATCGTGTGAAACAAAGCATTGTGCCCGCCGGGCGTAGCAGTCTCGTAGCCACTGTAGTAGTCGTAGTCACTGCTACGCGGTTACGTAGCCGCTACGAAGACGAGAGCTTTTCACATGACTCGCTACGTGAAACTAATGTTTCTGCTGTCTGCTACCCGTTTTAAAATATTAATCTGAAATTGTAGAACAATTTGTAGTAAAAATATAATAAACATTAAAATTTTTATTTGACATCTTGCTGCTATAAATCCAAGTCTGATAGTTTCGAAAATATAAAACTTGAAGAGCTTTTGTGAAAAACAGGTAATAAAATTATCAAGATAAAATAACGCTGAGTCAATCCAATTTAGGTTATCTAGATCTACACAAGTTACATGGTTAGTATCTAATAGTTTATCTCCATATTGTATAAAATAGCACGTTAATTCATAACGAATACTGAATAATAATATGTTAGCGTCACAGAGGATAAATATGATAATCAATTTATGAAATACAAATCGAATTTGTAAACTAATTGGACGTGGCTGTACTAAAATACATTAATATTAATAATGACATAGACATCCGACTGTGTGATTGAAATCAGGCAATTACTTAATCGGATGCGAGGTCGAATGCATCCCTCGTGCTATCAGGCATCAGCCTCACTAGACCGCAGTTCTCAATGACAGGAGAGAGAGGGGCGCGGGTAGTGCGGGTGAGGGAGGGGGCATCGAGCCCCTCGTATATTCCAATAAAGAAGGACAAGACTCTAATAACGCGACCCGAGTAAGCTCCCAAAACGACACCTCAGACTTTCAACCACGCTCCACCGTTAAATGCGATCTTATTTTACAGTTATAAAGTCGAAATTACATCGAATGGGAGCCCATTGAGTAATAAATACGAAAACAGAACCGCACGTCCGGCGAAGTTTTTAAGAGAAGGCGACGTAGGTGGAATATTATTAGGTGAAGGTAGATACAAGTAATGGAAATTTGATAACGCAAGACATGAAGTACGCACCTACGAGGCGCCGACAGTAATGTGACGAGAATATAAATAATTTGATTAGCACTAAGCAATACTGAGACGAATTTTGGTGAAAGACTATGTTTATATACTTCACATACCGCCTACGACGTTCCCAGTTTGGTAAATCACGCGTAATGAAATTCAGTACATTTTATATGATGGGTATCGATTCTCTACATTAGGGTATTGGAGTTCTGGCGGTATAAATGTAGCACAATGTTATTGTCAAGGTGATATGGAAATTAGATCCGAAAGATATAGCAGATAATCCAATCATGTTCGTTCAGAATTAAAGTTTCGTTGCTACGATACCAATAATATAAAACTGAAGAACAGAACGATATTACATTGCTTTTATTCTGAAGGAGTAGGCACAAGTGTAAACAGTATACCCATTATTTGCCTATTAGGTACATTATTTTTAAGACGAACCTGCAGAAATACGTATACGTACTTTAACAAATACTTCAATAAATTAAATATTTTCCTTTATATTGAGATGACATTCATCTTTTAAAATATCCAAATCACCTTGTAACAATTTTATAAAGACAACAAAAATCGAAAATCATTGATTTTATTATCGCAGATTTCCTAAAATGTGTTACTATTTTGCAATTATAGTAATAGTAGACTAAAACAACAATTGTAATACAGTGCAATTCTTTGCCAGAGTCTGTATTTCCTGAAGGGTTGCTTATGGAACGACGTGATCCATCGTAGACCGCATCATTACCAGCAGGCGAGATAGTGGTCAAACGTCGGCCCTACAAATATATATAATAAAAAAGACCCCAGGATCCAACGTACCACTTAAACAAAGATACTGACCATGATCAACCGTAAGACAGTTATTTCCAACAGTCGTCGTTCACACCTTCTAAACTAACCAAGTAGCAACGCAATCAATAATACAATGTCAAACTAGATTTTGATCACCAATAGCTTGACCTACTTAACCTACTTCTAACAGCAAAAAACCTTGACTCCGAAACAAAGGGAACTAATTAATTAAATAATCTCATAATGCCGACAGCAATCCGCTTAACTTTAATATTTCTCTTACATCCGCCATATTTTACGTTAACGATGGTAAACGGACTTCATTTAGTAAAGTGAAGAATTTCTGCATCGCAAAATAGCCTTGGACCGTGCTGGACTGAATCACAAACTTCTTGCACAGATGTTTGTGTATTTACCAATGTACCTCTATTTGCAACAACAATATATTTAGGTATAAAAAGCTATTATTGGTTTTCTTTTGGTTAAAAATCTCAGCGGTACAGAGTTTGAAATGATAACTGATGTACGGGTAATAGGTTCGCCACCTATTAAATGAAATTTATAACAGAAGGCTCAGTCTCAGGCTTTGGAGACCAATAAACGTAATTTCATGGTACTGCATATTTCACTGTGTATTTTGTATTGTACCCTCGATTTTGGCTTTATTGGAGGAAGTGCTCACTTCATTAAGTCTGCAAAGATGCAGAGGGTGGGTGCAAGTGTTCGTTTAAGTAAACATGATAATGGCTTGGAACCTAGGTAGAGTAGACTAGGTAGTACCTATGTACCAACGTTCAACAATACATTAGCTGAGACTGTTATAGTTGTAAATCACAACATACTGTTAGTTGTTACATGTTTGTATTAGTCTGTATTAACATCACTATTTAGTAAGTAGTGGTCCCCTCACTATAATGTGTTATATAAGGTAGGACACTCGTTATTAATGTCGCAGTCCATCTGTCATACTCAGTGTGTGTACACGTCGTGCGCTCTGCACATTATTATAATAAATCCAAGTAAAAGAAATCAGACTATTAATTATCAATCCACCAACATGACAATAGTGAAATCCTCTTCACCTCTACCTTGATAAATGAGAATAAACCAGCTTTGTCATTGATGTATCAAATTAAAATAGCTAATCTAGACTAATTGAGTCTAGAAATGTACTAAATATTGACATAGACAGCAAGGAGTAGATATAGTTAAATCATTATTACAATATGGCAAGTTTCATCTGCTATAATAAAGACTGCAAATTAAAAAATACAATAATTTTGATAGTGGTACATTCAAAATACATCTAGAAAAAAATCCTGTTTTCTGCCATCTACGTAACAAAATATTTAAATAATATGACTTTCTAACCGCGAACAAGCTTGTTCAATTAAGTCCTAACGCCGGGCGGTAGTTAAAGTTGCATCAAGTGTCACCAGCGCAGCGCCGGGAGACGGCAACCGCAGACTTGTCACCAGTGTCTAATGGCTAACTTAATGAAGTGTGCCCGTTTAGAACATATTTTTTAAAAGATCTTTTAGGAAATTTCTGAACTATTTAAGGGATTTAAGACATAGGCGGTCTTATGATAGGGAACTATGACATTCTGGAGTTGTGCGGTGACTAAGCGGTCACTCTACATCGTTTATTTATTTATCATTTCGAGTACACCATACAGCAGACAATATTACAGAGGACGACACATTAAAAGCATGAGGAACATAGGTATTGCATGTCCCTTGAGGGATTTCTTCCTGCAGACCTGCGACAGGAAAAGGAATATAAACTTAAATCGTTGTACTGTCATACCTAAGCAGACCAAATAATTGTAAGAATTGCGAGTGTTCCAAAGTGATATTTATAAGTAAACATCAATATGATGATATAAAGCCAAAATTTTCTTTATAAAACTTCACGCACTATGACTAGCACGATAGGGATAAACTGAAAACCAAATCATTGTTTCCAATTATTTTATAATTTTGTATGCTGACAAAAGCTAACATAGTGTAAAAATTTTATTTAAGACCCTGTTGTTATGTTACGTATGTTAATAATTAATAAATAAATTAAAATTAGAATTTAAATATAATTGTCCAGCTACACAAATACGGAGCTTTATAAATACGTGTTTGTGACATTCAAACAGCGTTATTGACTAGCTTATTACTTTATTACTTTTAATATTTACATACATTAAAAAACTTAAATTAAAACTAACTATTACTTAAATAAAATTAAAATTAAATATTACTAAATTAAATATATACAACTAAAGATTAAAATTAATTATAGAAAAAACAAAAACAACTATTTACATAAACTATTTATAAGGCATCGAAAAACTCGTCCGCATCGACGTCAGTGGGGAAAGTACCCAGAAGGCTGGCAGCATTGCCACGTTGTATGGCAATGCTTAACCTCTGACCGAGAAAAAGACCAGCCCTCTGGTCACGAGATGTGTCGACCAGGCGTTATTGACTATCTTGAATTCTTGATACACTATAACTAGAGTATCCTAAACTACAGAACGAGTGACCTAGATTGTGTTTATGACAAGTTAACTAATCTAGCTATAATTCCTACACTTCTGCAAATGACTGTTCCTCGGAGTTTCATTTATACCTAACTACCTACTAATTTAAGCACCTAATGGTATTACTATTAAACTTATGATGCAGTCAACTTAATTTACTTTCACCCGACTGTTCCAAAAATACTACTGTTTTTACTAAGTTAACATTTGACTATGAATTTGTTGGGTTTAATGTTTTATCTTCAATATCTAGACCAAGAAAAGTATTATTTATGTTTACTCGACTTGTTTCAAGCGACGCTTTTTTTTTTTTTTAAGGTGGGAAAATCATCGAATGACTGCTCCCGCCTGGGTGAGGCGGAAGGGAGTGTCAGACTCTTACTGACTAAAAACCACCCCGTTCCTTCTCCTGCACGTCGAGCCGGAGCCCCGGTTACCCGTTAGGTTCTCCGCGACTCCGAATCGGCATCGGCCCTATTGGGCCCCATCTGTGGTGGTCTGATGGCTCTTTGAGGCGCGCGCGGAATGCGACGCGCCGTACGCTCGGGTCTGTTTCTGGTCGGACGGGGAGCCACCCATGCTCGCCGTCCGCAGGCCCGCGCTTACGGTGGCCGGAGATCGTCTCGCGATCCCCGACGCCCGGTGTATCCTTCGCGGTGGCTGGGTTGCGAGGAGGCAGCGCTTCGCTGCCACACGAGTCCCGCCTCCGCCTTAGCTAGCATGACTGCTTCGCAAAAGGAGGAGACGGCATCCCAATCCCTCTCGCTCCGCATCATGGCCTGCACTAGGCCCGGACGCGAGAGGTCGCCATCGCCGATCACTTCCCTGAGGGCACGGCGGTGCTCAGCCCACGCAGGGCATTCTCCCACTGTGTGTTCCACCGTGTCCTCAGGGCGGTCCTCGCAGTGATGACACCCGGGCGTTTCCTCCCGCCCCATCAGACACAGGTACCTCCCGAAACTTCCATGTCCGGTGAGGACCTGCGTCAGGCGGTAGGTGAGGACGCCGTAGCGTCTCTCAAGCCACTCCTCAAAGAGGGGACTTACCGCTGCAATGGCAGCGAGCCCATTCAAGCGACGCTAGGGACTCATAATCATGAGTAGCATAGCGCAACACACAACGCGGCGAACGTGGCGCAATCAACTTGACCAACATGAAGTCTTTAAAAGCATGCATATGTATAAAGGAATAACCACCAGCTTTGCTTGATTGGTTCAGTAAAAACAAACATAAAATTCTACCCGAAGTTTAAACAATACTAAACAGTGTCACACCGACAGCGAGTGATATAACAGAGCCTGTCCTAAGCCTGTGTATTCAGGTTACTGGTTAAGGTAAAGCCGATTATTATTACATAACCAATTCTGAGAAGGATCTACTGTAATACTAACTGGAAAGCTTTAACCTTTAAAATACACAAAGGATCTTATGGATTCAAAAGTACATGAGATAAACTCTATTTTCACGAAAAATTGTAACATAATTTGGCATAGCAACTGTTTTTGTAAACAATACCGCATTGTTCACAAAAACGGTGTATAGTTCGACACAATTCGTCACTAACTACCTGAAAGTAAGAGGATGGTATACAGGAAAGAACTAAAAATACAAATAAATAATTTTCCCAAGTCCAAACCTGATACTATCACACAAAAGGAAGGAAAAAGCGAAATTCGTAACGAAGACAGAGACGAAAATTCAGTATGATATAACACAATACAGAGTAAATAAAAACATAATTTGTTTCCTGCAAAGAATATTATTTGTCATCATCATCATCATTATTATCATCATCATCATTATTATCATCATCATCATCTACACAGGCCCTGCAGACCAACGACCTCTTCGGAGAAAGTTTGAACATTTATTACCACGCTTGCTCAATGCGGTTTGGCGAATTCAAACTAATAATTAGAAATTATAAGCCTAGGTTTCCTCACGATGATTACCATCACAGTTTGTCAGTGACGTCTAAATAAGCTTAGAAAATACATATAACCCGGAAAACACCACATTGGTACTTGTCGTTGGTAGATATGGAACACGCACGCGACGCCCGTAAGACGCCCGTCTTAAACCTCCGGGCCACCACGACTATTGTTTGACATTGTTAAAATTAAACATTAAACACGAAGCGGAACTAAAGGATTACACCGAAACAAAGATGTCTGCGAGATAACTGAACAACACTTTACATTTAGAAAGGATTACTTATTCATCTTGGTACCTAAATTCAACGAATCCGATTCACTCTAATGAAATCAATTCCATTTGGCACAAAGTAACCACGGGTAATTTATATTATCGTTTATTTTGTGTGTAAATAAATGTGTAAATAGGAACCTATGTCTCAAGTTAAATAACTTTGATTATTTGGATAAGAAATTGCTATAAGGATGCTACATCTAGACTGAAATCTTTAAATAGTGTTTTTGAAAAAATCAATCCTAGATTCGATTCGATTCTATATTCGAGGATTCGATATAACGTAAAATAAAGCAGAAACATTTTCAATTTATTGTTTGTATACTCGTCTGAAAAATATCCGACTGCCTACTAAAATGAAATAAACGAATGCCAGTCAAACCCTATCATCCAGCGCCGTGCCTCTCAATAAAGCCCGAGCTTCGAGTTTCACCTAAATCAATTTATCGGAATGCACGTCGAAATTCGAATTTCGAACAAAGAATTCGTTCGAAAACGAAAACGCGTTTAGTTAGTTCGACTATTCGTTTTTTCCTATGAAACGTAGTTTTTTAACTCAACCTACAGGTTAATAGGTTCGGGGTCCGATTTTCGAGGAGGGCAAAGTTCCTAATAATACCCAGGAGTCTGGCATTGAGTATGGTGTACAAAAATTAATTTGCCCTCCCTCATATGAGACTTAAAACCATAACTAGCGAAAAATACTTCGTATAACACGTGCATGGAGTTTCAGGTGGTAGTTCGTATATCAGTCGGTGAAGTAATAATTCAAACTACACATCCAGCAGACGGGGAGGCTCGTTTAAACACCGGGTGCACTCTTTTAAACCCGTTTTACGACGTCCACCACCCCACAAGGTGCACCCGACCGTAGCAAACGTGTGTTATGTTTTATTGCAACCAGCTTAACGGGATTCAATTAATATTTTCTCAGTGCACAACACAGCCGGAGGAAATGGATTTCCGTTTGATTTTAATTAAATTGCTTCTTTAGTTTGCAGTCTCTTTTATGTGCAAGTGACGCGTGTAAATGAGTATTTTATGTGCACTTATGAATAACGTCGCGTAAGACATACCTATTGGTCAGAAGCATTATTTATTACTTAGGTCTAGTAACCAAGTAAGACTGCCTCCTTTGCCGAGTGGTCGCAAGTGGGACTGCCGAGCAAGGGGTATCGGGTTTGATTCCCAGGTCGGGCAAAGGTGGTGGTGGAGCATACGGTGGCGGTGTGTCCTGCGTGGACTGAGCACCGCCGTGTCCTCAGGAATGTGATCGGCGACGGCGACCTCTCGCGTCCGGCTCTGGTTCAGACCATGGTACGGAGCGAGGGGCACTGGGATGCCGTCTCCTCCTTCTGCGAAGCAGTCATGCTAGCTAAGGAGGAGGCGGAGCGCGTGAGGGAACGAACCTCCTCACGACCCGGCCGTCGCGAGAGACACTCCGGGCGTCGGGGATCGCGAGACGATCTCCGGCCACCGTAAGCACGGGCCTGCGGACGGCGAGCACGGGTGACTCGCCGCCCGACCAGAACCAGGCCCGAGCGTACGGCGCGTCGCGTTCCGCGCGCGCCTCAAGGAGCCATCAGACCACCACAGATGGGGCCTAACAGGGCTGACGCCGATACGGAGCCGCGGAAGACTTAACGGGTTGCCGGGGCTCCGGCTCGAAGTGCAGGAGTAGGAACGGGGTGGTTTTTAGTCAGTAAGAGTCTGACACTCCCTCCCGCCTCACCCGGGCGGGAGAAGTCATTGGATGATTTTCCCCCCTCAAAAAAAAAAAAAAAAGGTCGGGCAAAGTATTACTGGGTTTTTTCAAAATTCTCAGTGGCAATAGGTGCACCCCCTATTACATGGGACTCATAACTAAAAAGTGAAAAGTGGGTGTTTCATTGTACAGTGGCATTAAGTGCCTTAATGTGCACCTCTGCCTACCCCTTCGGGGATAAAAGGCGTGATGTTATGTTTTATGTTTGTCTAGTAACCAACAGTTTTGACCCTAGAAACCTATTAAAGTCGTTTTATTATTATCTAGATATTAATTGCTATCACCTAGCATACATGTTTCATACAAGATAGAGCCCAGGCCCACCCTAGCATTCCAAGTAAAAGGATGTCAAATGATTCTTTAATAAAACCCACTGCACTAGACTCGGTCAGGTAATATTATTATGGTACCACTACACAAATATACTCAGAAGCCCAACTTTGCTGCAACTCCTTTTGCAACGTGACAACCGTTTATGTGCACGTTGCATAACGAGTTACGTATCACGTTTAGTTCGGAGCGAACATTCTTTGCTATGCTATTATGCACCATACTGTCACGCGATACGACACTATACATAATGGATAATGGAATATGAGAGAAAACTCATTTATTCTGTGAAGTGCCGCGACAATGGAGTGCAGTCTACAATGGCGGTATTGTGACAAAAAATTATCTCTGCTAGATGAGATTATGGCAACAGTGCGTACACATGAACTCCATGTCT
Source organism: Spodoptera picta (assembly GCA_038387885.1). Lineage (NCBI taxonomy): Eukaryota > Metazoa > Arthropoda > Insecta > Lepidoptera > Noctuidae > Spodoptera > Spodoptera picta. Next base: position 1,064,684 of record JAZHFQ010000137.1, read on the forward strand.
TTGTGTCAGGTGGGGTAAAGGTAAATCAACCTTAGAGTGCTATCTATTACAATCCTTACCTCTTCTTTTGTCTTATTTATTTCCATGTTGATGACTGTATTTAATGTATCCATACATAAACGTATGTTTTGTGTACCATGTATCTACCCATATTTAAGTAATTAAGTTATACCTCTATTATCTTTCCATTGAAATCTGTATATAATCTATATACGGCATCACGCCTGAATGGCTGGACCGATTTCACTAATTCTTTTTTGTTGTATTTGATATTATTAGGAGAAGGTTCTTAAGACAGAAAATGTCCTGAAAATCCTACGGGAACGGTAGAAAATGGGATTGCGCGTACGAAGTCGCGGGCAGAAGCTAGTCTTTAATAAATTGCAATCTATACTTTTTGTAGAACACATAACACACAATCCTTGTAGGTAATACATAAATATGTTTATTTTTTAAATACATAGATATACACTGTAACACACGACGAACTTTCTAGAATATTAATCAAGTAATCAGATGAGAATGACGGTATCTGAGTACACCCGGTACACCATCTATAAATAATAAAAAAGGAGAACATGGATTGCTGTTGATGTAAAATACTTACAAATTGTTAAAATACCTTCCCAAAGGATACAATTTTTAGCTGCGATAAAAGGGAAAAATACAGTGAAACTTGGTTAAGTGGGACCTGGTGAGAAACCTCCATAACTGGAACTCATGCTGCGGTCCCAACACTTTGGCACTGAATTACCTCTGTTAGTGGGACGAGGTAAACCTCTATATCTGGGATTTATTCTTTCGATTTATCATCATAGTTACCTCTACCTAACTGAGACAGCGAATAAATTTTATATGCATAAACCTCTGTAACTGAGATAACATTGTTTGTTTACTCATTCTTATTCTACCCACAAATTCCACACGTAATTCCAAGACCACCTCTATTAATCGAACCCTCTGTAAATGAGACATTTATACCTGTATATCTGATACACTGGGTAAGTGGAATACCTCTTTAAGTGAAACGACATTGCAGGTCCCTTGATGTCTCACTTAACCAGGTTTCACTGTATTAGATAACAAGGCTTCATGCTGTTATCTACATAATTAACGTACCATGAATGTTATCCGAAAAAAATCCGACTTCAAAAACTAATGACAAACGAAAAGTAAAAACTAAAAAGGAAAAAAATAACTATTATTGGTCATATGTACTTATAGCTTACACACCCACTGATAGGTTAGAAGTCAAAGGCAAGCATATATAGGGACGGTCGAATTGAGAACATCCTCCTTTTTTTGAAGTCGGTTAAAACCTACAATTCCTTTAGGTGCAATTAAATACTGTAAGGTAGCACCCAGTTTTTACTATTGTGTCGCAAGTCCTAAACAGCAAGAATTAAGTAATAATAATAATTTCTATTACAATCATTTTTATTTAGACACCTGTAGAAACAAATACTAATAGCATTAGTATTTTATAGAGTCGCGGAGAACCTAACGGGTAACCGGGGCTCCGGCTCGACGTGCAGGAGAAGGAACGGGGTGGTTTTTAATCAGTAAGAGTCTGACACTCTCTCCCGCCTCACCCAGACGGGAGCAGTCATTCGATGATTTTCCCCCCTTAAAAAAAAAGTATATTATACCTCGTGTGTTCATAAGTTTTGAGACAAACTTTTTGCTTATAAAAATAAAATAAAAATTACTGGCTGCTGTATATTTCTTTTTCTAATTTTGAATTTGGAATGTTAACTTTTAATATCTATGATTTCGGATTATTTTATTTAAATTTTCTCGTAATGGAGGGAACAAAAGAATTACGTGCGACCGTCATTTCATTATTTAAGGTGGGAAGAAAACCTATGGACATTTTCCGAGAACTGAAAAGTTTTGGTGTGAGCCGTAACTTCGTGTATTACACTATTAAACGATACCATTCTAGAGACTGTTGTGAAACCCCTGTCTAATACCCTATGCCATAACAAGTATTGGGTTTTCCAGCAAGACTCGGCGCCATCCCATAAGGCTAAAACCACCCAAGCTTGGCTGAAGGAAAATGTCCCGACCTCAACCCGCTGGATTATTCTCTATGGACCGAATTAGAGCTCAGAACCTGCCGAAAGTCCCACCCAAACTTGGAGTCACTTAAGCGAGCTCTTGTCCGAGAAGCGAAGCGAATTCCTCTGGAAAAGACTAAGGGCATGTATTAAAAACAGGGGTGGTCATTTTGAATAATAATTATATTTAATTTTTACTTAATGTTTGTTATTGTTTTTATAAATATAAGTTGTAACGCGCTCCTGTATTTAGAAAATACGCGTAAGGCCAGCACGGGTAGGAAGTATGCGGGAGGGGCGGGAACGCCTCCACCCCGCCACGCTGTTGCGGCGGCCGGCGTTCGCGCCGCTCGCCAGTTAGCCAAGGCCACCAAGGGTAGACGCGCGCCAAATCGCGGGTGCCGATCGCGTCTCCGCGACCCTACGGTGTCTCATTAGTAATATTTGTATACTTACCTCATGTTCTGTACTGGTTCGATGTAATTTGTGTGTAATGTGTCAGGAATAAATGACTATAGACCATTATAAGTGGCGCTTCCAACTTGCGGCCCGAACCAGTCTAAACCGGTTTGTAACCGACCGCGCCCCCCGTAAATTCGTGTTTCGTGGTCCTGCTGCGTAGGAAAACGGTAAAGAAGATGCCGCCACGCAAACCACGTACGGCAACGGACGCCAATGTGAGTGACGCAAAATCGAGCTCCGAAGATGAAGCCGCGAGACCTTCGTCAGTACTCATGTCTGGGGACCAGTTGACCTCATTCCTTGCCGCCTTCGCGAAGACTCAGGCGGAAGCGAATCGGCAACTCGTCGAATCCCTGTCCTCGTGGCCCGAAGCCGTCAAAAGACTCCGATATATGTATGGTGTTCCACGTCCTGGTTGCAAGATGTTCCGTAGCATATTTGCTGATGAGCAACACGGAGAGCTTGCGGATACTTTCATTATCAAAATACGCGGTATGATATCCAAATTACCGTACGTGTTGCCCGAGGAAGCGAAGTTGGACATTATATATGGCTTACTACATAAGCGTATTCGGAAACGGTTAACACGGGACGCAGTTAACAGTATCGAATCCTTGATCGATAAAGCGCGATCAATAGAAGAATCGCTCATGGAAAATTCAAATACGCAGTCGGCGCATGCGCGACCGGAGCGCCCTATGCCGCCGCCCGCGCCCTGCTCGCGAGCTTCGCGCGTTGCATCGGAGAGCGTGAATTTGGCGGGAAACACTTCAACGTCCGAGCGTCCAAGGAATAATACCGCGGTAGCTCAGCGATCGCAGGTGCGGTCTCCGCAACGTTCGTCGTCGCCTTCGATTCCAACTAGTGCCGGTAATAGTGAGTGCGCGGAAAAAGTGAAAAAGTTATTTTGTGCGTATTGTAAGTCGCGGGGGCATACTCGTGATTCGTGCCCGAAAAAAGACTCTAAAGACTCTGTTAGTAATAAGTCAAACTTACATTGCTATGGTTGTGGCGAAAAGGGCTATATTAGAGCGAATTGCCCAAAATGTAAAAATAATATTTCAACTTGCGATGTTGTAGCGGTAAATACGTCGCATTCACCAAATAATGTATTTTACTCGCTTAATATGATATGTAATGTTAAGTGTGACGAGCCCAACACTGTAATTGAAGGCCGTCCTATTTTGAATATTGAGATTTGTGGTTACAGTGGTACAGCGCTTATAGATACCGCCGCGCGACGCAGTATCGCAGGTTCGACGCTGTACTCACTTTTGTTACGTTTAGGTATTCAGTTTAATTCGCAAACTATGTCGGTAAAGCTTGCTGATGGTAGCATACGTACCAATAATGTTTTGTTAGCATGTGTTAATGTTATTTGTATGTCTGTATGTGTACCTATAGAATTTGTTGTGTTCCCCGATGCCTCAAATAACGAGACACTTTTAGGAATAGATTTTATTTCGAAGTCGAAGTTAGTTTTGAATTTTTCTAATATGACGTGGTTCACAGCTGATCGGCCTCAGGACATTCACCCTTTGCTAACAGAGAGTTCACGCGAAGTGGTGGAGTGCGCTTCTGTCAACTTGTTGAGGGAAGATGAGGGCACTCTGTTGACTCAGGAGGAGCGTTCCAGCTTGGAAGAACTACTCGGTGAGTATTCGGATATTTTTGCCTTAGTCGGAGAGCCGACGCCGTTTGCCGAACACCATATCGATACGGGGGACCATCCTCCTATTGCTGGGGAAATTATTCGTGCGGAACTCGATAATATGTTAAGAGAGGGAATCATTGAAGAGTGCGAGTCTGCCTGGTCTGCACCAACTGTTCTGGTACCCAAGGCGAATGGTGGGTATAGGTTTTGTGTGGATTATCGGAGATTAAATGCTGTAACGAAAAGTGACGCGTATCCTATGCCACACATTGACGAGTTGCTGCAGTCGACGAAGAAGGGTTGCGTGATGAGTTCCTGTGACCTTCGAAGTGGGTACTGGCAATGTAGTATCAAGGATCAGGATAAAACCGCCTTTGTCACTCCGTTCGGTACGTATCGCTTCAAGCGTATGCCGTTTGGCCTGGAAAATGCGCCGGCTACGTTTCAGAGGCTTATAGACAGGTTTCGTTCGGGATCCACGCTTAAGGATGTCACCGTGCTTACATACCTCGACGATATTCTGGTGATATCGGAGTCGTACACTAGTCACCTTTCTGACCTTCGTGCGGTATTCGACCGTCTCCGCTTATTCAAGCTTCGTGCGAATCGCGAGAAGTGCGTCTTCGCCAGGGAAAAGGTCAAGTACCTGGGTCACGTGATATCTCAGGAGGGTATATCACCGGATGAGGACAAGGTACGTGCTGTTCTGGATATGAAGGAGCCTACGTGTCTTAAGCAGTTGCGCACTTTTCTTCAAACGTGTTCGTGGTTTCGCAAATTCATACCGGACTTTGCGAAGGTAGCTGAACCACTCACGCGTTTAACCAAGAAATCGCACGCGTGGGAATGGAGTTCGGAGCAAGGTAAGGCTTTTGAAGCTCTTAAAAGGCTGCTGACAACGTCTCCTATTCTAGTGCAAGCAGATTACACGAAACCATTTCTGTTGAGGACTGATTCGAGTAATTATGCTTTGGGTGCAGCTTTACTCCAGGTGGAGTCACCTCACGATGAACATCCAATCGAATTCGCTAGCCGTCTGCTTACTCAAGCCGAGCAAAACTACTCAACCACTGAGAGAGAGGCTCTCGCGGTAGTTTGGGCTGTCGAGCGGTTCCGCGGCTATATCGATGGTCATCAAGTTCGAGTGATGACGGACCACCAACCATTGAAGTGGCTGTTCTCCCTCAAGTCTCCGAGTGGTAGGTTAGTGCGCTGGGCCATGAAGCTGCAAGCTTTTGACTTGCGTATTGATTATACACCAGGTAAAGCCAATGTACTAGCCGACACTCTTAGTCGACCCGTGACTGAGGATGGTACGGTGTCACCAGGGTGTGATGTCTGTCCTGTTGTCGTAGACTTGCCACGCTGGGATGCAACTTCGACCCGGGAAGCTCAGTTGGCTGACCCGGAAGTTGCCAAGATTATCCAGGACTTGGAAGGTAAGGATGAACTTGCTGTCACACGCTGGACGGAGAGAGGTTATCTCTTGAATCAAGCTGTTCTGTATAGGTATGTACCTGATACTGACTCCGAGGAGCCGCAGCTCGTGATTCCAGAAAGCCTGCGAAGTAGAGTCATGTTAGAGTGCCATGACTCACCCACGGCCGCTCATGGTGGAATCGAGAGGACCTTGCATCGTATCTCGCAACGGTTCTACTTCCCTGGTATGAGACGGTTTGTTACTCAGTATCTTAAGACCTGTGTAGAGTGTCAGCGTCAAACATCAAGCCAGTTGGATTGCTGCAGACTCCGGTCCCCAGCTCAAAGATTTGAAACCCTCGCAACTGACCTCTTTGGTCCGTTGCCTAGAGGACCGCAAGGTGAGAGATGGATCCTCATTGTGGAGGACACTGCCAGTAAGTGGGTAGAAGTCTTCGCCCTCACGGAAGCTACGGCAGAGATATGTGCTAAGACTCTGGTCAATGAGGTATTTATGAGGTTTGGTATCCCTCGACGTGTGATCTCCGATAACGGCGTGCAGTTTGTAGCTGACGTCATGCAGAAGGCTATGTTTGTTTTAGGTGTAAAGCAAAGCCTGGTACCCTTATACCACCCGGAAGCGAACCCGGTGGAGCGAAAGAATCGGGACCTCAAGGCTCAACTAGCCATCTTGGTTGAAGGTCGTCATCAAAACTGGCCAGAGGTATTGCGGTTTGCTTTCAATAGTTCACTCACCAGTTCTACGGAGTACACGCCCGCTTATTTGACTTTCGGTCGTGAGCTACGGTCCCCTTTGACTGTCCAGGCGGATCTGAGAGCTGTCGTAGAGTCAGAAAATTTTGTACCTCAGATTACCCCATACTTGCTCAAGCTCGCAGACACCATCTCGACAGCCAGGGAGAACCTTGAGCGTCACCAGGACGTTCGCAAGGTTTACGCTGATCAGGGCCGGTCATCTCCTGAGGAGTATACGGAAGGGGACTTGGTCCTAATGAAGACCCATGTGCTCAGCAACGCTGCAAAGGGTGTAACTGCCAAATTTAACCCTAAACGTGATGGACCGTACGTGATCACTAAGAAGGTGAGTCCAACTACTTACCTATTAGCTCATAAATCTGGCGAAACTGTAGGTAAATATCACGTCTCGGACCTAAGGCGCTATCATGCAAGGGGGGGTGAATGTCCTGAGCCGGTTGTACCAAAGCGTGGCAGAGGTCGTCCACGCAAGTCTATAAGTTAGATCGCGTTTCTCGTGGTTGTTTGACCCGGTGGGAGATCCCCACCTGATCAAAAGGGGGAGTGTGTAACGCGCTCCTGTATTTAGAAAATACGCGTAAGGCCAGCACGGGTAGGAAGTATGCGGGAGGGGCGGGAACGCCTCCACCCCGCCACGCTGTTGCGGCGGCCGGCGTTCGCGCCGCTCGCCAGTTAGCCAAGGCCACCAAGGGTAGACGCGCGCCTAATTCGCGGGTGCCGATCGCGTCTCCGCGACCCTACGGTGTCTCATTAGTAATATTTGTATACTTACCTCATGTTCTGTACTGGTTCGATGTAATTTGTGTGTCATGGGTTTAATTTAAAGTAGGGACAGGAATCGAGCAAACAAAGATGTTGATTTCAAATATATGGTAGGAGAACGATGGTATATAACTCAAGTTTGATCTCACCTTGGGTACCATAGTTTCATCTTAAGTACTCACTGTTTATATGGTGCTATTACGATTAATGTTATATATAAGTGTGACTGTACAATAATTATGGCAAATAAACATTTATTTATTTATTTAAAAAATATTAATTATCTTTACTAGCGTAAGCAGAGGCCGTAGTAGTGAACATACCTAATAAGTATGCAAAACTGACAGCCTTGTTGCTGATTGATGACTGCACGGTTGGCGCGGTGACTGGGCAACTGGTTACCGCGGGTTCGATTCCAGGAACACCTCTTTGTGTGGTCCACAGATTGTTTTTCCGGTTCTGGGTGTCATGTGTATGTGAACTTGTACCTCTATGTTTGTAAACGCATCCACGACACAAGAGAAAATACTTTTTGTTAAGCTTAAAAACTTTGCTGTACCTAATATCAAAATTAAAAAAAGACTGGACTAGATAAAAATGTTAGCATCTAATAATATTTTGAGAAAGTATTTAAGCAACTCGCTCATGAAGAGAAATTATTTAAAAAAGTCCCTCATGAAGATAAAGCTTACGTTCACGCTAAAGACAAATTAAATTCTTGTAAGACAAAGTTTTGATTGCCATAAACATTCTAAAAGGTTAAAAGCCCATTTTATAGGCTGAGAAGTTATCATCGAGCCCATAACGTATAAACTTTAGACATTTCTGAGCCAAATATTAGGGGAAAGACGTCTAAGTATTGGCATTACGCTAAATTATTAATAAGTAGAACACTGCAAAACGTGTAAAAAGATTTAAAGTACCCATACAACAAAAGTGTGATTATCTTCACTTTACCTTGGACAATACTTTAGAGTCAGCCCTAAAAATCTTAGTCAGATTGAATGACATTGACATACAGAACGACTGCCTTGAGTCATCTTTCCCCACAACATGGAGACTAGGTTGCCAATAAAAAGAAAAAAAGCACTTGGGACGCCAATCATGACTAATTTACCTTATACAAGTCCCAAGCTTCTGGCTACACGTAGTGAGTGATCTTCCATAGATCTACATATTAGTGTGACAGGTGGAACCAACATCATCAGATGGTTCAAAATATTTTCAAAGTACTAACAGCCGAAGTACTTAGATTTTTCATATATCCAGAAGCTAACAACAATTATATGTTTTATTTATAGTATATTTATATATAGTATATTTTTTATTTTTTTCTTGTATAGAAGCACTATTTTATATGGATTGTCAGTATACATATGTGAGGACCATGTCAGACTTAAGATATTTGTTTTCTCTTGGTTTTGTTTTTTTTTTCTATTTTAGTATGTTCTGTTATTTGTATGTTGCGTCAGGTATGTCTTTACATTATTCTCACATGTGTGTACAATATTGGAATATGTATCAGAGCAATGTAAAACAGACTTTTTTTAAAAGAGTAACGAATGGAGTTTCTTGCTCGTTCTTCTCCACTCGAATCGACATTTTGGAACGAGCGCCTAGCTTCACTGACGGACAGACTGACAGACTATTATATATCTCATATTTGTTGACGTTTCAAAAGTACCAAATTATGGTTTAATTGAAATAAATGCTTTTGAGTTTGAGAGTTTGAGTTTGACAACAACCTTTGAAGGTAGGTACACCTATACATACCTAAATGCGAGATTTGTCTGTATTAGTGATGTTCCGGAGATCCGTATCCGTATCCGTCACTTTACTGGCGGATCGTTTACAGAACATTTATATTCAATTGACAGGATAAAATGTTGCCTAATAACTTAAATTATATGATTAGGTACTTATACACATAATTTAAGTTATTACGCAGCATTTATAATTAAAAAACAATCACATAAAAGTATTTTTTATTTCTTAAAATCAAATACCTTTAATTAATTGCAAACATAATTATTATAAGTTTTCATACGAATAGTATATAACCCAAATATACTAAATCAATTATCTTATGAGTTCACTATTACACATAGAAAGTTATACACGCTTTGCCATTGTGGAATAGTAGAATGGATGCAAAAATCCTATCTCTAAGAACTTAAACTCCTCTATCCTATAAACACCACAATATAATAAAACCCCAGCATCTACGAAGCTTCCATGATTGAAATGTCAATCTCCCCGACTTCCTTGAGAGATTGGTACAAATAATAATTTCCGAAGTAAACCCTAAGTTCGTTCACCGGCGCGCCTGTCAGAAACCACTCGTCTGTCTGTCTGTTCGGAGGAAAGTTCTAAAATCTACGACAAAGCAAAACGAGTTTTATGTTCATAACTGCAAAGGTCATTTTCGGATACTGATCGGTTGATAATATTTAATACGGTTTAAAAGGACTAGTTCTGACAGTATGGGTGTGTATTCAATTGATTCTGATGCATATTCAACAACAAAGATTAAAGTTCAAAAAAGAGAGTCTTTTATTAAACATAATCTAATAGAAAATTGATAATAACTAAATCTGAACTGTATAGTAGACTACAAAATGCAATACTTTATCAAAATGCACCCAATGTCGACGCGACGGCACCCATCGAAGCGTCTGTTGCGTGGAAGCAAAAATAGGTACGATAATATGTACATATGTACGGTGTACTTGCATAGACCAGGTAAATTGTAAATTACCATGGAAATGACGCCTATCGAGTTAATGGTACCTACCACTGAGTTCTACCGATGTAGGAACGTGGGTTAATTGAATTCTATTTGTATTTTTGAACTAGAAAGGGATCTCCCTATACCTATATCCTATACCTATTGGATTTGGACCTATTCACTTAAAAGTCTCAGTAATCAATGACACGGCAATAGGTTTCTCTTATTTTCATCAAAATATTTGACTAATAACATTAAATACATCATTAAATATAACATCGCGTATAATATTTCTCATTGCAAAGTGTTAATATTTCAATGGAGCACATCACAGAACATGAGCACATATAATTTTATAGAAATTTTCGCTCAATAATGTTACAAATTTCGTAAAGGTGACACCATGCAGAATTCTAAATTATTTAACAAAATTTTTTCAGCGACCGAAATCTAACTCATACCTTGCCAGACACGGGTACAGAGCATGAAACCATATAGTAGCCAAGGCAGTCCAAAAATTAATGTTACATTATTTCTATTACACCTTACTAATCTAAATCTAAGCTAATAAATACGAATTACTTCACTGTTCCTAAGCCAGCTAGACCTTTACAAAAATGATCCTAGACAAAAAGCCTTGTAGCTCAATTACGAATACCCCTCCACGCCAGTTTGGAGTGCATTCACCGGCAACCGGCAACTGGATTGCGTGCGGCGCCGATCCTGATAAACCATCGCCGCGGTAGGCGCCCCATAAACCTTCCGTTAGTTTTAAAGACAGTGCAATGCATTATGTGGAAAATATTATTATTATTTTGTTACGAAATTATTGTTATACAAAATTGATTCTTAAGTCAAGATGTGGAGAAATAAACAACCGTACTACTTACCACTTTTTTGGAAGTAAATACAATTCCGTTAAGATAACTGTATCCACTTACAAAAATAACGAAGTAACTGTTCAAGTTCATGGTCGAAAATCTGATTTAGAAGTATAATTTCATGGCAATAGTGTTTATTTTAGAGAAAATATTAAACAATTCTAAACTAAATTCAGTGATTGAATTTCAAATTTTAGTTAGGAGAAAATTAATTTTAATTTTTGACTGGTCATATTGTTCTTGAGTAGGTACTACTTGGTAATATTTATTACACATTACAAGAACATTAAGTAATTAAGTCAGAAGACAACATTTCAAAAAAAGTACAGCATCACTTGAGAACCTCATCCTTTTTAAAGCTGGTCAAAGAAATTCCTAAACTGAGTCCACATTAGAAGCTATGGTCACCCTATGCTAATCCATGATACATACGCACTATATGCATGTACTATCTGTATATGGCATACTTCTTGCAATAACCCTCACCCTAACTGGTACGTAATTAAAATCATGCATTGTGTAATTTCCATATTGAGGCAGGTCCTGGTTTGGTATTTATATACAGCACATACAATACTATTCCTAACTAGTTATTACATGAGATGTAAATGTGTGTATGAATAGGAATTTGTTGACTGATGCTATATGTCGTGGTGGCCCGGAGGTTTAAGACACTGGATGCATGAGAATGTGTAACCTACCAACGGCAAGTAAAGTCACATTGGTGACTTTTTCCGAGTTATATGTACTTTCTAAGATTATTCAGACACTACTGACAAACGGTAAAGGAAAACATTGTGAGGAAACCTGGGCTTATAATTTTCAATTATAAGTTTGTAATTGCCAACCCGCATTGAGCAAGCATGGTGATTAATGCTCAAACCTTCTCCGTGTGAGAAGAAGCTTTGCTCAGCAGTGGTCATTTATAGGCTATTGATGACATGATGACATGACCGCTATATGAAACATTCAGTCTTGCTCGAATCTTTGTTCCGACAGACCAAGTTTTATTGAAAAGAAATGGGAAGGAATGTATTGTCTTCAATCATCAGTCACAACTGTAATATTACAGAAAACCCTTTGGCTACAGGCCTGCACAATAATAAAGTGGCTTTATGCCCTTATAAGGGTCTGAATGGGGTGCGTTTTCATATCCCTGTAGAATTTGGTAGTAGGATAAATGATATGGCTGTTATAAAATCAATAATAAAACATATATAATAATCAGACCAATGGTTTATGAGTGATACAAAGGAGAGAGGATTCCACTGTACAATCCCTGATACTCCCTCCCACCTCAATAAAGATGATGATCAGACGTCACAGGTTACTGAGATCACTTTATGAACTTGTTTTAAGGTGTAAATATTTTAGTTTTTTGTACTTATTTTGACTTTTATATATTTATTCATATTTACGTTCTTTTTTTTTTTGTTGATATAAATATTTTTCTTACACATTTAAATACTGTATTTCTCAGTAAATTCATAAATTGATATTCTAGCATCTAAGATGAACAGTAGCTATGTCAAGTTAATTATTACCTCTATATCATGACTCATTCAAACACATGTTCACTGTAGAACTAGATGGTGTTACTATAACAACTGTAAATAACTAATATGAGTCACTACACTACTACGGAACAGGAATGGGATATTAATGGCTATCCATAGATACATTTGCAGGAAAATATTCTATATAGGTTTATTATTTCATTCATAATAATATGTTAATGCTTATTATATAAAGTGCATTATTCATTATGTTAATGGAATTAATTAGCTCTTAAAAGGTAAGTACATTCTGACCTGAATGGGTTTTACCTAATTTTAAAATTAAAAGGTATGATGGGCATTCCTAACGAGTTACTGATTTTTAATCTACATTCTTTTTTTAAATTAACATTTGAATAGTGCATTATGTAACGATTGTAGTACTGCGCAAGATGAAGTTATAAAAGTAGGTTTCAGGAGGAGGGTAATTATAAAAAAAAATATTAAATTTACCATTTTATTTTCAAGTTTTATGGTGAATAAAATTTAAAAATCAACATAATTCATGCAAACATGCATACAATTGTGCTACGTTAGATGCTGCAAATAAGTGGAAAACCTAGATATGCATCGAGCATAACTGCTGGTCGATTTCAAAACACTGAAATGTCGACCTTCGAGATATTTTTCGCAATAATAACTAAAAAGTAACAAAACACGTACCTTTCTTGAGATCGTGGAATGAACGAGACGTTAAACTGTATACGAAATAGCTTTCTCGAACTTCAAGACATGTACTAAGTAGGTAACGTCTACAGCCTGAAAAATCAATAACACTCCCCCGAGCTTACTCGCCCGTTTTTCTCTAACGAAGTTACAGTAAATAAAGGCATAAAAATAACTTACCTCTCGACAGATCTGAAGAGAAGATCCTCGGGAATCCCGCACAGTAGATATTAACTGCTAATGATTCAGAATACAATTTTTATTTATTTATTTTACACCACAAGTTACAACAAAGCCAAATGACAATCATCTGATTTGACAGATATCTGACATTTGCGACCCGTTACACGACGGTCGACGGCAGCGGCACTTGGAGAGGAATGTTTTTTGTTAAGTCAACGTTCCGACTTCATACTTTCCTATTTATTTTACATCATCAAACCGACTTCAAAAACAGAAGGAGATTCTCAGTTCGTAGTGTATGTGTGTTTATGCGTGATTGTTTCACGATTGGCTGAATCGATTTTGATACGGTTTTCAGAAACTTTCTTACACTTAGGTTTTTTTAGTCAAAGTATATTAATTAACCAACTTCAAAGAAGCTCTTCTCCTTTTCGCGTTTTTTTTAATACATGGGTTTGTTTATGTCCACGCCCATCCACGCCCTTAATCGCTATTCGCCATCATCCCTAAGAGGCAATTTTAATCAATAAAAGTAACTTAATTACTTATTTGATTACAAATTCAAATAAGACTATCAATTTAGTCTGATTTGAATATACCTACTATCCTAAGACACACTTAGGAAAGTAGGTATATTCAAATGGATTCTATAATTCATGTGAAACCAGAGTTCCGTGAGACCTCTCTTATAACATGGCGTAATTATGATTTAGTTTTAAGTTTTCATTTAATTTCATATTTAATTAATCCTGTGAGGCAGCATTCACGCACACACACTACAAGATAGGTCAGGTATTTAACGACCCTTTGGCCCTTGACTTGCCCAGATCATGTATTTTGATTGCAAACCCCAAGTACATTGACCTATGATCCCATCAGCATAATAATAACAGTGTGCTTGGAACCGTTAATCTTTAAGTTATCAAATGATACGTTGCTTTCTAAAGGATAGGTAAAAGAAAAAAGATATGAAATAAAACACATAGTTCTTGGAAAAAAATCTAAAACTTATTTTATCATCACATGACTTATCTATTGCGGGTGTTCACCATGTGAATAACGTAATTTAAAGCTTTACATCTAGACGATGGCTGTAGGCATAACCGATTAAAATTGAGATGTTGGTTTGCTATTTGATTTTACTTTTTTACTTCAAGGCATTTTCGTATCTCTTCGAGACATCTCCCCAGTTGGCAACGTCGAATATTGCCTTTACGTAGTCGGCCCTCACGTTTTTGTATTGCAGGTAGTAGGCATGCTCCCATACGTCGATACCGAAGAGAGGTACGAGACCTGCAAAATAATACATTGTTTATTTAACAATCATCAATTTATCACATAGGTATTTGAACAGTACAAGTAACCATTTTCATGTCTTGTTAAATACAAAAATATGGCTTAATCGTGTGGCAGAGCCATGCTTCGGCACGAATGGGCAGGCTCGACCGGAGCGATAACACGTCTTCACAGAAAACCGACGTGAAACAACGCTTGCGTTGTGTTTCGTCGTGTGAGTGAGGTTATCGGAGCCCCAATTACCCCCTCCCTAGTGCCCGTCTCCCGAATCCTCCACATCTTCAAATTCCCAATTCCCAGGAGGCCGGTAATGGACTTGTAACGCCTTGGTGTTTCGAGTGTCCATGGGCGGCACTGATTGCTTACCATCAGGTGATCCGTCTCTACGTTTATCGGCTTATGCTACAAAAAAAAAATCACGTACGATTTCGGAAATACCCGACTACTTTCAAGCCTATATCATAAGCCGCGTACTGGGCGTCCCTGATGTAACCCCAAAGTATATGAGACGTGAATAAGCTGCAAATTGCTCCCAATTTTAAAATCAAAGACCTCACAATTTATTGATAACCTTGAGATTGAACTCAAGGCTCTAAGCTTGGTAGGTATCAAAGATACATTAATTAATTATGAATATTCTGTATTACAACAGATATTTTTTAAATTTTATTTTTTAATAATAATACCTGTGGTTGCTTGCAAAGGATCCTGATTTTGACAAGTAGCAATCTGTAGCTTCTTCATTTGCCGGTTGTAACCGAGCCAGCCCCAGCCAGATCCCTGGACAGCTACAGACGCTGCAGCCAGCTGGTTCTTCATGTTATCCCAGGAGCCAAAGTCTCTAAAATGGGATTAAATATTGCATAATTAGTAATGTCCTTATACACATAATGGCATTTCAGAAACATATACATTTAATACTGTACTTCAAACAAGAGATTTTTCTTTAGAAATCAAATTTCGAAATTCTGCTGCAACTTGATGGAAAGTATTTCAATTAATGACTCCTTATATTGTTATTCCACTTTGCCCATATTAAAAAAAGTCTAGACAAAAGCTTTTCATTAATCACATTAAACACTATGGGGTATCACTGGTGACCGTTGTTAGCGGAGGGATTGCCTTCAATGGTTTTCATTTCTATTGGCAGTCAAAGCTATAAACTAACTAAATTATATCAGGTGTATGTTATCTAGTCTTAAAATTATCACAAATGTTAAACTTTGCACACCAACACAGGTTATCTCTGCAATTGACGTAAAGCGGTTATTTCCACAAACAAAAAAAAAACAATTACAACAATGCAAAAATATTGTAAACAAAGTCAAGAGCGACTGATAAGCTAAAGTAATTACTATTACACATTTAAGTAGGTTTCTTTTTAAATAAACACATACACACTACACTACACTAAAGTGTTATAAAAATAATTAATATTCTGATAGTGGAAGTAGTATCAAACATTAACTAAAGCATGCCAACTGTCATTTAGTGAAGTCAATTAATATAACATAGAATTTTCTCATTATTAGTCTTAACAAAAAGCTTTGTTTCTGTTGCCATTTTTCTTTTTTTGTATAAAATATTTACATTGTTTTACTGTTTTATTAATTCAGTATGGTTATGTTAAATTCCACCTATTTTTGATATATTCCAAAATAAATACAAGGTGATAGTGGTAACTGGCTAATACTGGATAATAGCGGTACTAAAGTACAACACTGCACGATATTCTTATCAAAGATAAGACTGACAAAAAATGCAATATTGAATAACAACAAAAAAGAAATATAAATACCAAAACAAGCAAAAAACCTAGAGCATGCAAGAAACATAATTTAGTACTTCTCAATTGCCTGAGTGAGCGCCGAAGATGGCTTTCCGCCATTGGGGGAGAGGTTCTGCCAGAAAATGGTGTGGTTGATGTGACCACCACCATTGAACTTAAGCCCGGGTGCAAGACTGATGACTGTGCCGATGTCACCTGAAGAACACAGTCATAACAATTTAGAACTATAAAACAACACACAAAAAAGATTTTTTGTCATTCCAAATATTGGGTGAAACTCGTAGAAAATCATTTGAGATTTATTACACAGTACCTACATAAATATTATGTACATTAAAATATCAATAATTATGGACAAATAAAACTTACTACATAATAAATAATAAACAATTAAATTCTACACAAATCTGCATTTTACAAAACTGTCTACCAACCAAAACTTCAAAAAAAAATTAAGTTTACTTATTTGCAGCTTCTTTCAACTCGCAACTAGGTTCAGATTTGCATGGGGACAGGTTTGGCCATAAGATAGAATGGTTCACATGACCACCTCCATTGAACTTGATAACATTTAGAAGTTTTATTATTGTGTTCGTATCTGCTGCTGCCAAATTAAAAATGTATATACTTTAACTTCATATCTTTAAAATCTTGAAACTTAATAGAAAGGTAGGTAAGGTAGGTTATTTGAAATGTCATATAACCTTTTATTTGTACATTGTGATTATCTCATTTCGAAACTCTGAACTGTTCTTGAACAAGCAGGTGACAAGTCTAGGAGAATACTACCTACCTTTAGCCTGTGCTTGAGCAAGTTTCTCTTCAGCGGCATTGAGATTGTTAACGTATGTGGCATGATGCTTGCTGTGGTGCAGGCTCATGATCTCCCTGCTGATCACAGGCTCCAGAGCACTGTATTCATATGGCAGTTCTGGGAGAGTGTGCTTCTGGCGAGCAGCGCCTGCCGACGCCCTGTAAATGGCATAAATTGGACAAATCAATATACGCAACGACGTCTTGTGCCTTGCGGTAGTGGCCCAAGGCAATGTCCGCTTTACATAATTGGAACGTGTGAATTATACATACAATACGACATTATACTTAGTTTATAACTAAAAATAACTGAAATAAATAATGATTGAAAGCACTTATCATAATCGTTGACAATCACGTGAATATGTTGATTTCATTAAAATTGTGCATAATAATATTATTAATTTATGCCACTTACTGTACAATGCGACGTGAGAACATTTTTAAAAAAGTAATATAAATGCAAAGTTATTTATAAGGGGTACAATAAATATACCGGTAACCGATTACCGGCTGATTGGAAATTCTCACAAATAAGAATTATGCAATGAAAAGGAATTACAACTTTTCCTGTCAAAACGATACTACTGACAGCTGTGTATAAACGTCAAATCTGAAACTTTTGATAGAAATTATAAACTGATATTCTCGTCGGTCTGTTCTATAGCTACGTTCAAAAATATTTATCAACATTCTTGCTTGTTCAAATTCCACTTATTGTGCGGGCATATTATAATAAAAATGTATTATAGTATTTACAATTATACATTACTTTGTTTATTTGAAGTAACACGTAACGTTTATACTGACTAGCTATCACACAATCATCAAAACAAAATTCAAATACCGGATTCACTGATTGCCCAGAAGTTGCTGTAGCCCACTGTAGCCGGTGTCGACTGTCGAGACGTCACGTAGTCATCGTTATTTTTCACTAGTGTGCGCAGTAGTGCTATGTGCACGTGAGATACTTGTGTTAAAATGTGTTTGTGTGCATATTGTTACGAGACGACGAACGTACGACAGTGCTGTGTGCTGTGAAGTTTTCGCCGATATTTTTATTGTGATCACATGAAATTGCTACTATAATTTTCATAAAAATATAACTTTTTCAAGTTAATTAGAAATAACTCTATCTAATTTGACATAATCAAAGTGTTTTTGGTATAGTGTGGACATTGCTATAATAAGCGGTGCATTTGTTTATTTATAGACAGTCGCAATTTGCAGTCATGTAATTATTCTTGTGGCGCTAAAATGTCTCAGAAGGATACAGCGATACATTTGTTAGCCGGAGGGTGAGTATTAGACCGCAGGAGGTCTGTGATTTGATAAGTACCTAGTATTATTGCATTGCGTTATCTTCCCATAAATCTTTATCATAGTCTCGATGGCTACAGAATATGAGTATTGGCACATGTGGCGAGACGTTGTTTACGCCAGCGTTTTCACTGTGCCTACGCGTGGCACACATCTACACAAACATCTTCATTTTTTTAATCAAACTACACATGAACTTTGATCATGCAAGCCAAGTTTCAGATCGACTAGAAACGTTATTAGTTTTCAGTTATTCAGTATCTGTTTGTTACATAAATGCAAACTACAAACCACCTTGAAAATATAGATAACAGTACAAACATTGTTGTGATTAACATATCACCTGCAAGTAGTATGGTTATGCATGTAAAAAGTGCCATAGGTTTAAAGAAATGAAATCTAAAATGGAATAATTAACTATAAATTAAGTAATGAAATACTCAAGAACTAAACTAAAAAATACAGGAAATAATACCTACATTTAATTGAGTAGGTACTTTGAAAATATCTATTTCATAATACTAAGTGAAGTTACATTACTTACATCACTTTAACTTTTGCATAATCTTTCATCAGGCCTTCTGACTTCTTAATGTACTCTTAGTAGATTACAACCATAACAAAAAAATATATATAATATTATTTTAGTTATAAGTAGGTACATAAAAAAAACAATTATTATTTTGATTACTACTCTACATGAAAAATAATGTCTTAGATTTTTAAATAAACAATAAAAAAGTGTTAACCACTACTTGAACTGAACACATTGTTTTTTTTTAAATGGTCTTACCATTTTGATAAAAAACATGTTAGGTAGGCAGTACTTACATTATTATTGTATCAAATTGAAATTCTCAGTAGCTACAATCTACCTCCATTGAATTCCTTAACGAAAATCTCATTTATGATAACAAAACCTAGCAGCTTGTTTTATCTTAGCACTGATTAACAACCGAGTTGTAAAAATTACAATTATTATTATTTTTCTAGCTAATTAAAAAAAATGTGTCCCACCATTTTCATGTTTATGTTAGTTTTTTTTTATTTGGATGCACTTACAACATTCTTCCAATAAGATTTTTAATGGTGCTAGAATTAATTACCTGTGCAAATTGTAGTTTACATAAATTTATATTTTGTGATACCTACATTTTTGCACATATTAATTTGTTATATCAAATAGTACTTAGTGCCTGTGGCATAAATACTGTTTTATCATAGCTTATTTGATGTATAAACCTTTATTTATTAAATCAAGTTAGTTTTGAAAAACATTGTTCTTTTTTTCGCAGAGTTGCAGGTACAGCTGGAGCTGTGGTGACATGTCCATTAGAAGTAGTTAAGACCCGTCTCCAATCTTCGAAAGGAGTTGGTTTATCACCACCCTCACCTCCTCCGTCTGACAGCACAAATAGTGCTAGGAAGATCTGTTCCAAAATACCTAAACATCAGGTATGTACAACTTTATTGCCAGATATCAAAATTTCCTTTTAATATTTTTTATAGCTTATTTTTTCTTTTTTATGCTAATGGATACATGCCGAACTATGAATGTTTTATGAAAACAGTATTTTGATGTGTATAATGTAGGTTAATACACATTATTTACCAAGATTTCTAAGTTGTTATTATTAGATTGAATCATTGAAATGAAAGATGAATGAATGATGATAAATCTTATTATTCTACATCCAATGGACTTGCTTTTATTCAACACAGTAAAATAAACTCCTATAATTCTAGAAAAGTAATTAGGTATTTGTCTACAACGATTTCACAATGAATTAATGAAACAGGCTAGTCTTTCAATACCGAATTTATCGATTCAAATGAAATGTAGCCAGGACATAAAAATACCATGTTTATATTATGTTACCAGTAGGTATATTTACTAATCGGTTTCGGACAATATTGCAAAAAAAAATTGAACGATGCGCATTTTAGTTGTTTAGATTTAGACGCTTGTCTTCCATTGATCAAGTTGGTTTTAGACATTCTACGTTCATAAAAATATATTTCAACCCAGACGAATGGCGAACGATTCGATGCATCATTCCTGTCGTGTTTACCAAAGTCACTGTTAGATCGATAAAAGATACACTGTTCGTTTCTAGCCCATAAATAAATTATGCCTTTCGTGCTGAGCGGCTAACCGCACGACCTTAGCGACTATTAAAAACTTCGGCATTGTTTTTATTATCCTTTAGTAACTTTTATTTATCAAGCGACGGATCTTTTATTGTAAAAAATAACCCTAGTTTAAAAAGTTAACGTGAAACCACCACAACATCAATTTATTTTTATACGCTAATTGGTGTTAACTCATACTAGTTTTCCTCGTGTTCGTAAGATTTTTCCTTATTTATATTACGGCTGAGATAAAATCATTCTACATGGCTAGTAGGTATAGTTTTCGGACGGGCCTGCGGACGGCGAGCACGGGTGACTCGCCGCCCGACCAGAACCAGGCCCGAGCGTACGGCGCGTCGCGTTACGCGCGCGCCTCAAGGAGCCATCAGACCACCACAGAGGGGGCTTAACAGGGCTGACGCCGATACGGAGCCGCGGAAGACTTAACGGGTTGCCGGGGCTCCGGCTCGAAGTGCAGGAGTGGGAACGGGGTGGTTTTTAGTCAGTAAGAGACTGACACTCCCTCCCGCCTCACCCGGGCGGGAGAAGTCATTGGATGATTTTCCCCCCTCAAAAAAAAAAAAAAAAAAAGGTATAGTTTTCGGAACCGTTTCACGATAAAAATCTCACAAATAATAAATATTACTTACACAACGATTTATATCCGCCAGACAGACACTTTTCCGGAGATGATAAAACGGACAGTTTAAAAGCTGACCTTCGAAATTAAATGAAAAAGGAATATTTATGGCATATCTGCTAATTAAAAGATCATTTTCGGCTAAAAATCGTGATCTCTTTCTAATCACAAGTGTGGGAGAGCCATGAATGGGCCGGCTCGACCGAAGTGATACCACCGCCTCACAAAAGACCGACGTGAAACAACGTTGTGTTGTGTTTCGTCGTGTGAGTGGGGTTACCGGATGGGCATCCGGTTTTCCCCAATCCCCGAATCCCCAACAATCCTCAAATTCCTAATCCCAAAAGGCCGGTAACGCACTTGTAACGCCTCTGGTGTTCCAGGTGTCCATGGGCAACGCCGATTGCTTACCATCAGGTGATCCGTCTGCTCGTTTACCGGCTTATCCCATAAAAAATACGGCTAAAACTGATAGAAGCTGGTAAATAGATGGTGGGAAATAATTATCACTGCTAAGTCTTCTCTAACAATGTTTCCCTTCAATGATAAAGCAACTGTTTTGCTCAATTGTTCGAAGTTTCCGTTAAAGAGCCTTCAGAAGAAATGCGTTGGAAAAATTACATATTGGACATGAATCTGGCGTTTTATCATTGGCAAATCTTAAGATATATCCGTACTTAATTTTTACACAGAGGGCGCAAGCATCGCTTAGAGTCCCCATATCTAATAGCTGAAGGTCTCAACAATTCAACTACTCACTTAGTAACTTTAATCAGATGCCCACCTACTGCCAAAATATATCGGATAATTTATTTTGTAACATTGTTGAAAAGATAAGCCTATCATTATTGGTTAATGTAACTTGTTGCTATGCAAAGTTCTCAATGCATTAATGTTTGATCCACTTATGAACGCAGGATCCCAAATTGATAAGATTGTAGTGAGTGCTAAATTAAATGGCGGGATCTAAAGGATTAGATGAAGCTGATTCGTAGTACCATTGACTATGTAAAGTCATTCTGATTTTAGTAAAAGACTCTTCTATCTTCATTCATTCTTTAGACAAACTTTTATAACTATTATAAATCCAGACCAGATACCAGATAGCTTATAATGTTATCTAGAAATAGTGGTATCTACCTATAAGTAAAATACAAAAACATTTTACAAATCTGACTATTTCCATGTTTTCCGAGAAACATACTCATCAACGTCTTAAAGAATTTAAGTTGATGCTTCTACAAGCTTTGATTTTCCGCCAAATAGTGGTCTAAGCTCATAGTGATCAGTATCACCCACGCGACCAAATTGTGATTTCAATGGCCACTCACACTACGGATATTGTTTTGACTTATCAATACTATTGCTTATAGCGATGTTTATCAGTTTTATCATAAAGCTGTCGGTGAGTTATGTAATAAAAATATTTATGCGTATTAACAAGCATATACAGGGTTACAGGAAAAGTCGTGCTAGATCCGTTAAGGGCGTGGAGTACTCATCATTTCTGACTTATTTCACTATGAAACACCTACCCTAAACTTAACCCTTTTCGAGATATTCGACTTTTAATGTTTTTAATGAAAATTGACGATTTTTAGGCTACTAAATTTAATTTTGTTTATTTTATGTGTCTTATTATTATTATTATTCCATTTCTACAGTGTAATAGGATGCTTTAGGACCTCAATCATTAAAATAGTGAATAAGTTAATTCAATACGCCGTAGTAAAAAAGAGAAAGTTAAGAAATTAAAAAAAAATTAGAAAGTATATTTTTCTCTGAGGGATATCTAAAAAAAAGATTATGGCACTTGATCGGCAGATAAGTTATAAAACATCTACGTTTCATCAGCTATCCAACAAGGTATAACAATCTAGGAT
This sequence comes from Spodoptera picta, assembly GCA_038387885.1. Taxonomy (NCBI): domain Eukaryota; kingdom Metazoa; phylum Arthropoda; class Insecta; order Lepidoptera; family Noctuidae; genus Spodoptera; species Spodoptera picta. The sequence goes on from JAZHFQ010000137.1 coordinate 1,087,706, forward strand.
TTGTATTGTAATTCGTGGAAAAAAAAGTATTTGGGACGCTCCAGGTAGCAGTCCTAACGGTACCGCGCCTATTGTCCTTAAGTTATGACGCACCGTGCGAGTGAGACAAGCGACGGTTTATGTAGGTGCGAATGAAAGAAAAAATATTGTAGGGATATCACGGGATATTGTTTTGTTTGTTAGTCTGCTTTTGTGCTTCGTACATAATAGATGTGATATAGTTTTTGCTCTTTTTCTTGACTTGGCTGTGACTCTGGACTGTTTTTTTTTTCGATTTGTGACTACTGTGCTTGTTAACCGGACTTTGATTTGTACTTGTGCTACGGATGTGTTGAAGATGGCATCGTACACACCTGAGGAATATGCTGATATGCTTATTTGTTACGGATACTGTGATTGTGTGTCTGCGCAAGCTCGCAACGAATACATAGCTCGATTCCCCGGACGTCGTGTGCCGGATGTGGCTGTTTTTGATAGAGTTTATCGGAGACTTCGAGAAACTGGCTCTGTTTTGAGACGAAATACAGACATGGGCAGACCACGAATTAATGACGACGACGCACAGGACACAGAGATAGTGCAGCGCTTTCGAGCGGATCCGACTACTTCTACTAATATTGTTGCCCGTGATCTGGGACTTTCGCAATGGAGAGTATGGTTTACAGTGCATACTGCTGGCCTATACCCGTACACGGTACACACTATTGAAGAAGGAGACCCCGCGAGAAGGTTGGACTTCTGCAGATTTATGCTAAATGCTGACGTAGAAGACCCAGATTTTCTAAGAAATATCTTGTGGACAGATGAATCCAAATTTGATAAAGATGGCATAACTAATTATCACAACGCGCATTACTGGACCCCAAAAGAACTTAGGAATCCCAATAAGAAAAGAGTGAAGGGTTCCCAACGAAGATTTAGCGTAAATGTGTGGATGGGTATTATCTCCAATCATTTGATTGGACCTTTCTCCCGGACAATCTAAATGGGGAAAGTTACGAAAATTTTTTGAGAGGAGACTTGAGTGATTTGCTTGATGATCTGCCACTCAACTTGATCATGGACATGTGGTTCCAACATGATGGCTGCCCTGCACATTTTAGGAGAAGTGTCAGAGACTGGCTGGACACAAATTATTCAAACAAATGGATAGGACGAGGTGGGCCTCTGCCATGGCCAGCTAGAAGTCCGGACCTAACCCCCATGGATTTTCATGTATGGGGGCGCATGAAAAGTCTTGTCTACAGCGAGTCAAATCCAGTTTCGTCTGTGGAAGAGTTAAAAGAAAGGATTGTGGATGCAGCCAATCAAATGAGGACAACGTTAACCACTGGAGTAGTGAAGACTGGTCTCCTTAGAAGAATGCGACAGTGTATTAGAAACAGAGGCGGCCATGTTGAACATGAATTGTAACAAAAAGTTGTGTAAAAACCTTATTTAATAAATACTTTGCATTAATTTTAATTTTCTTTTTTTTTTGCTCCACTATCGCCTATGAAACTTAGTTTTTTCAATGCATTTAAATGAAACCCTAGATTGTTATACATTGTTGGATAGCTGATGAAACGTAGATGTTTTATAACTTATCTGCCGATCAAGTGCCATAATCTTTTTTTTAGATATCCTTCAGAGAAAAATATACTTTCTAATTTTTTTTTAATTTCTTAACTTTCTCTTTTTTACTACGGCGTATTGAATTAACTTATTCACTATTTTAATGATTGAGGTCCTAAAGCATCCTATTACACATGTAGAAATGGAATAATAATAATAATAAGACACATAAAATAAACAAAATTAAATTTAGTAGCCTAAAAATCGTCAATTTTCATTAAAAACATTAAAAGTCGAATATCTCGAAAAGGGTTAAGTTTAGGGTAGGGTGTTTCATAGTGAAATAAGTCAGAAATGATGAGTACTCCACGCCCTTAACGGATCTAGCACGACTTTTCCTGTAACCCTGTATACATTGAATATAAAATTTCATTAAGTATCTACAATAGGGGTAATACGGGTCGGTAAAACAACATCTCTTGGATAATTGTCCTGATTTAATGTTTTGTTTCTTTCGAAAACGATTTATCTTTTACTAGATTGTATATCGATAAACTAGTACAAGGCTGACCGATTGTCTGTCCACGTGCATCAATGACAATAATCGTAATAATCGATCATTCTGACCTAATCAATACAAGATTGTTGATAAAGAGAATACTGCGCAAGCGATTATTAAAGTGCAAGTGATATTTCTAAGCGGAAGTATTTGGAAAATTGTAGTCAAATCAGTTTGGAAACTTTTAACTGGGTCATCTTCGAATTCATCGTATCTTCTCCTTATCTAATGACCCCATATTGTTTTCGGTTGGTCTTCTTTTATTAGATATCGTTGCCCCATGGTGTAAATCAGTCCATAATGATAAGATTTCTATTATCGGTTGCTAGGTTTCACATATTCATGGTCGGACAACGACCTTCGATTGAAAAAGAACAAGGAATAATCATCTTAGCATTTCAATGTTTATTAAACATCAATGGACTGTACGGACGAGTTTAAATCGATTTGTTGCTGAAATTGTATGAGGTTTCCGTAATTTAACAGGTGTTTTGAGTGTGTTTAGTTTGTTCCAAAACATCGCTTAATTGACTTAACTGTGCCACACCTCATGTTTAAATTTTTAGTCTGTGCTGTAGGCTCGCCATTGTTTAATGAAAATCTTAGTAGGGATTTGGTTTCTTGTTGAAGTAGTAAAAATTGCATACCGCTACCAATTTCGGCTGTGGTTCCTCAATCAGTTAGGGGCCACGGGCGCACAGAGTGGGGACTCTAGGTGCCTATCTAGTGGCCTCAGGGAAGACGGTAGCACAGTGGTCACGTGCTGCCGTGCAAAGCGATGATCAAGGGACACGCTCGTCTCCCTAGGGATGTGCTGTATCAGGCGTTGCACCGTGGGGGCTCCGGAGCAGGTCTCTTCAGAGGACCCGGTGCCCCTTACAGGTGCTGAGGGTGGCCACCGGGGTGGTTTTAGTGAGGTAAGAATCCCACACTCCCTAGTCTTTCTCCCCAAAAAGCTAGGCGCCTTTTGAAGGTTTCCCCTCGACATCAAAAAAAAAAAAGATTCTTAGGTAGGAGTCGTAGTCGTAACGTAACTGATGTAATGTGTGATATATTTAAATTGTTACTGCTTACCCCTTAATGGAACAATACAATACATGTGATAGTACACATATCTATACCGGTTGTACTGTAAAAAGTGCCAAGTTTGTGAATATTATACCTACATTGTTGAATCGTATTTGCAATTTGAGCTATGCAAGGTATTTAAATTTCTATATAGGAACTTATGTAGACACTTTTTGTTGAAAATCCGATTACATAACAGACCTCATTTAATGTAAAATATAGCATTGCTTGAAATTAAAACTGTGCATGTCAATGAACTTTATTTATTCTGCAAAATATCGGAGTCTACGCTAAAAACGAGTTTTCTGGTATATTTACGAAGAGGGTAGCTTATATGTCGCGGAGAACCTAACGGGTTGCCGAGGCTCCGACTCGAAGTACAGGAGTAGGAACGGGGTGGTTTTTAGTCAGTAAGAGTCTGACACTAGGCGAGAGCAGACATTCGATGATTTTCCCGCCTTAACAAAAAATACTGCTTATAGATTCCAATCTAGTGATATGATTATAAGTAATTTAATCAATTTCTTTACGCCGATTATACTCACTAGTATTTTAGATATTCGTTTTTATCTTAAAACGATTAATTGGATAAAACCTAAGTACAAATTACTGCGCAGTTTATGTACAAATTTCGTTTAGTTACATAATTTATTATGCATAAATCTAATTATAGAACTTAATCAGAAGAAAATGTTACAAACAATGTTATAATCATTACGACGGTATAGATAATGCCGTATCTGTATGTAATTGCAGGAAACATCAATAGAGAACACACTAGAAATGTAAACAAAACTCAAGTAATTTCAATATAAGCTAAACCAAATAATGTTACCTACTTATTTAATCATATACAGTTGTACTTGTACGGTAATTTGCTTATTACATTATAGTTTATAGTACATTGTTGAACACGTTTCATATACAGTTTTATAATAGGGTGTATTGTTTACAAGTCGATAACAAAACTAGTTTAACGTATAATGAATTCCAGAAACTGAAGGATGTGATAATATGTTGATCGTGTTAAAAAATGCTAATGTTTGTAAGTACACCTTTACTATAATTTTAAATGACACATCACTATTTATAAGTGGGCAGTTCAAACTCGTAAAGTAATCGAGTATAACACGAATTAATGCATATTTTGTTGCTAATGTACACAAACTGCGCAATTTACTATCAGTGTGGCGAATTTTTTTCCCTCGTTACTATTGTATAAACCGGTCCACGATACTTATTCATGTTATTTAATCGGTTGTGATACTAGCATTGGTACTACAGAGATAACGTCTTGGAAAAAATCGCTGTAGTGAAGACCAAACTAATTACAGGCACGCCTTTTCGCAATGTTCTCTTTGGCAAAATGAAAAAAAAAAAAATGACGTAACGCAACCACGAAGTCCATTAGTGTGAAAACCAGAATTCAAAACATCTTTCGCTATGTCGTCACAAAGAAATTAATTAGCTGTAACAACATCGCTTTATCATTCATATCGTAGAGAAATTATTGAGCTAGTGACCTAACATTGGCATTGCTCCAACCAACCAGCAATATTTCTATCTTATGGCATTCGGTTGTAGGAAAGCCGTCTCGATTTACAATACAAACCTTCGTGCCTTTTTTTTTTTTAAGGGGGGAAAATCATCGATTGTCTGCTCCCGCCTGGGTGAGGCGGAAGGGAGTGTCAGACTCTTACTGACTAAAAACCACCCCGTTCCTTCTCCTGCACGTCGAGCCGGAGCCCCGGTTACCCGTTAGGTTCTCCGCGACAAACCTTCGTGCCTAGCACTCATCAAATAACGAAGTTTTTTTTATTCACATCCATTTCATTTTCCCTATAAATCGATCCGAATAGCACGCGTTCTTAAATGTAGGAATAGGTTACCACGCCACGCCAAATCAATTTGTTCGCACAAAATATACCAAGGATGTTTATAAATAAAACCAAGTGCAGTGATTAATATTCAAGTTCGCTGTAAGATGAATTATATAGCTGAAAACAATGCAGATGCTAGAATGCTAGAACGCCAAAGTCGTTAAAATGTGTTTTCAATAGCTACTGAGATCAACAAGTATTCGAAAATAACCACTGAACTAGGCCAGACATTTTCTTGACGTTACCTACTTATATTTTTCTTCCTGGGTAACGAATATGTACTGTTGGTGTAAATATCTCAGCTCTGAGACAAGAAGCTCTGAAACATCTTGTTTTAATTGTATTTTATTGCCTGCTCAACTTGAGTTAACTAAGCAAGATTAATTTTGCGTGATACTGTTATGTTCGCGTTTTACGACGCAGTTCAATGTAAGATTAATAATGACCTTGTACAATGTCATTATAGGAACATTCTGAACCTAACGGCGCTCAAGGCTGTTCTAATTGTAGAATTATGCATAGCAAGTTGGAATTGCAATAAACATTCATTGGCTTCGACGTGCATACTTGGTGATGCACTTTCGCTTACAACGGTAGCAGATACTCATATGTGTTACGTTACGTGGTATTATTTTGCCATATTTGGAAAATTCCAAATTTATTCTTGACTTTCTTCGCTTATCTGACAAGTTTGATATAAGCGTTCAGTTGGTACCTACCCAAACAATAACAATTTTTCCGGTCTTCTATTTTGAGTACAGGATAGTATCATGGCGTTGCAATCATTGAAACCGATGGAAACGATAGCAACGTCTCGTGTGGCCTGGATTGAATCAACTTCCAAGGCTTCTTAAATGATTAGGTACTGCGTTATTTTCCATAGTTTGATTGATATATTATGTAGGTAGGTGTACATAGGCTAGGTACTCACACTTTTGCACTGATTTTTAGCACGCACTCTAATCATTTATCATAGTTCGTCTTCGTCTGCCAGGAGTTAACACTAACGGTTTTATTTTTGAGAATAATAATCAGCTTCTAATACAGCCTCGGCTCACAATAGAATATCTGACTTGCATATTAGTACTCTTTCAATGTTTGTCGTAAAAATTACAATGTCGCCGAAGTATGTTAAATGTATTGACAAGCAAAACAACTGGAACAGGATTATTGAATTAAATAGTTGTAGGAAGATTCCTGCGCTGTGTTAACATTGAAAATTTGAAATAAATATACTTGCATGAAATAAACAAGTGGCGAGGCATGAATGGATTGATTAATTACAGTATTCCTGTCAGACTTTATCTATAAACTGCTCGATATAGTGATGTTGATCTAAGAGATAAAAACGGATTCATCTATGATACGAAACGTAAATATTTTACCTCGGAAGCTGGCAGTATGGAAACATTTGGCCCTAAAATTTGCCTAGGTCCCATTGTTTCCATCACTTGTGTAAAGCGCACAAAGATTTGCTTTATGTTTCTAGATTAGAAAACAGTGTTATAACAAAATTTGTGTTTTTCACGAACATACAAAAATATTTGCGCTAATCGAAGGTCACGAATATTCAATGTCAGCTTATAGTTGGAATAAGAGTCCTATACAAATGCTGTGTCCTGTACAAATGTGTACATAGTACTAGTTGATGTTGTTAACCAAATTGCTTGCTACCCCCTAGCTCTATCTGTGACTGCTAACATAACCCATTTATCCCTGACCGCATGCGTGCTCGACACAAGCGATGGTTATAATAAATTGGCCATATAATACAGGAGGCCAAATGGGGCTACAGACGTACGATGGGCGCGATGTTCGCATACAGCAAGCAAGCAGATCGTATGCTGATATCGTACAATTGTCAGGTTCAGCAGTGTGCGAGGGCGGGACACGCCAGGCCACCGTCCAGGATGAGCCTTATACAGTGCATCAGGTAAGACCCTCTCTCTATAGTGTTTAGTATCAACATATTCTCTGCACGTGTTTCGCATCAAGTCCATAAATGACATCTCGTGTTTTTTGCAATCACGATATATCGCGTCTGTCCATTTCCTTCCCACATATTCCGTTAGCACGCCGCCTATTCTTGGACTTATAAATTTGATTTCCGACACAACTACGTTTATAGTTGTGTGAGGTGTTCGCTGCTGTGTTATTTTATATGTATAAGTGTCGTTTTGGCTTGTAGCCACTCCGTGACTGATTGGGGCTTCTACGCTGCTAAAGTGTACACCAAACATAACAGTCTTGTTGACCTTTCATTCTACTGTTTACTTATTCAAATGCAACGACCACGATGTATGAAATCTGAGTGGAAAGTCACAATTCTACATTCAATGAAATGGAGATATAAAAATTAATTTAGTGTGTACTTAAATAATCAGACACCGACACAAAGAATAAGTTGAAACCGCTTCCAACTAGTGCGGTTATCAAGAGTATGTTAATAGATAACAAGTGTGATGCCCAAGTGTCACGAGAGCTGAACGTGGGCCGGATTCGCGATCGCGACCCCATTGGTGCGCTCAGTATTTGCAGATTAGCAGTCAGCTGCCAATACCCGCTGATTGCTTATCGGTTTGCATTTTTTATTAGACCACTATCTCGGATGTAGGAACAAGTAACGACTCCTTCAAAACACATTAAAGTTAAGCTTTCTCGAGGTTAGAACTCGACCTCAACCGAACTCTGTATTTATAGTTTGTATGTTGACATTAAAATATTATCTCAATGGACGAGATATCCATTTACGTCACGAGCTAACTCAATAATTATCACCGACGTAAGTGCAAAGGTGATATACTGACAGCGATTTGTTTTTGCAGACATATAGTCCAGACTGAGGGCCCTAGAGCATTGTTCAAAGGCCTAGGACCCAACATAGTTGGAGTGGCACCGTCTAGGGCCATATACTTCTGCACGTACTCGCAAGCCAAGGCGATATTGAATCAAAACATATCACCGGACACCCCGATCGTGCACCTATCCGCAGCTAGCGCTGCAGGTAATGAACGTTACACGCTGTTTATGAATTGAATTATTTACTCGAGTTTCTGTGTCATGAAACACGCACATTTATATTATGAGATATGGCAATGGATACTAAAATAAACATTGTTATCACATTGTCTTTCTTTCCTAACCCTGCTTTATTCATAGCTGTAATAAACAAATCTACGCTCATCACGCATCGATTACAAAAAACAATATGTTGCAGGGTTTGTGTCTTGCACAATGACCAATCCGATTTGGTTTGTAAAGACGCGGCTGCAGTTGGACGGACAGAATGTCACAGCGTTGCAGTGTATTAAAAGGATATACGCAAAAACGGTACCGAACTTTACAATACATCTCTAATAAAATAGGAATAAAATGATGTAAAAAATTTAAAACATGTTATACTGAAAATTCTGTTTTATTTTAGGGTATTAGGGGTTTCTACAAAGGTATAACAGCTTCGTACATGGGCATCAGTGAGACTGTGGTTCACTTCGTGCTGTACGAGGGTGTAAAGGCGAGACTGATGGCAGCGAGGAGCGTGGACGGTGTGCCCAGCGACCAGCGCTCTCCTAGAGACTTCCTCGAGTTCATGGGAGCCGGTGCTTTCTCAAAGACAGTCGCTTCTTGCATTGCGTATCCACACGGTAAGAGTTATAGTACACACGATAAATCTTAAGAAACTACTCATTATCTTAATACCATTTCAATGTAAAAAGAAGTAAATCTGAGGCAAATATCACACAAGTGATACGCTAATCAAATACACTAATTCAGTACCACTTGTAGCATTTGAATTAGCATCCATTAAAGGAGTTTTGAAGTGTGAGTTGTGAAGAGAAGACCATTAGTTCTTTGCCATTGTATAAATAGATTACAGTGATTATAGAGGTACACAAGAGGTCATTAACATAATGCATAATATGTAAGCCAACCGATGTGTCACCTTATCTAGAATATTTTCCGTCTGCCTGATAGGGAAAGTTAATAAGCGTATACGAGGATCAACATTGCTTAAGTACTGATTTTTTGAAAAAAACCCTGTTATCTTGGCCAAATACAATGGACGTCCGTGATTTTCCATTAATTAATAATAGCAAGTAAATAAGATAACAGTTATCAACGAGAAGTGACAGGAAATTAGAACGATGTTTTTCTTCATAATTTCGTTATGAAATTTCAGAGGTCGCAAGAACACGGCTCAGAGAGGAAGGTAACAAGTACCGCAAGTTCTGGCAAACGCTGCATACAGTACTGAAGGAGGAGGGATACCGAGGAGTCTATAGGTAAGTGCTGCAATCTTATCAAAAGTCAACATATTCGGTAACTGTGCCAACTATTCTATTATTAATAACTCTGTCGTTTCAGGGGCTTAGGCACACAATTAGTACGTCAGATACCAAACACGGCAATTATGATGTCAACATACGAAGCAGTCGTGTATCTACTGACTACACATTTTAATAGTTCCTTCTATGAGAACACCTAGCTAACTACTTAGGAATCGTTCCTTTTCTCCGAGCCGCCTTGAGCGCCAAAACAGTAGTTTCGTAGGCCGACGACGTTTAGACAAGGTTCTCGAATATCCATTTAGCGAGACTGAGAGACATCGCATGGTTGTTGTGGCTGAGAAATTACGGAAGCTCTCCGGTACCCACAAGTCTCACTGTGGTACGACGAAGTGTAACACCATGTTCTCAAAATTGTAAAAAGCTTAGGCATTACTTGGCAAGCAACATTATTTAGAATTGTTATAAAGAAAAGCAAATATGCTTGAAAGAAATCGAAATATCCATCCTTAGAAATTGGGCTACATTTAATTGCCAGTTATATACATATATATATTATTGTTGTGTAAATATGTAGTATGTAATGTAAGGGATTTATATAATGTACTTACAAGGTGATACTACTTATGCAGATAAGATACATTTCCTTCTGTTTTTTGTACCCAAATAAAGTCCACACTTTCGATCTTATACTTTTTAAATGGATCTTATTTGTTAAAATATGTGTCAACAACCTAATCATGCTATCAAATGCTAGCTTTTAATACATAATTGGTGCAATTTTCCTGTTTTGTCATTATTTAGTATCATAGTATATTGTATGACTGAAATTATTCTTGTTGTTGAACTAATTTTAGATATAAAAATTAAAAAGGAATTTTGCTTAAAAATATTTTGCTAGTACATTATAAAATAATTGCACTTCCAAATTAATGTTATGAACAAAAATTTTGTATTTTCACAAAATTAAAATATGTTTTAGAAAACTTTTATGTATTCAGTTGATTTATTATAGGATTGGATTGGAACCTATGATAAATGATAATGATCCGCATGCAGCAATCTGAATTAATTTAGTCATTAGTTTCTAGTCTCATTAAGTGCTTGAACCATGTAAATGCCTTAATCATTACTCTAGGATCAGTCATCAGATGATTACATTCAATAGTATGATAAGTTTCGCTGATTATATGCACAAAATGTGAAGTAAATTGTGCCAACATAAGAGAAATATTGTTTTGGGAACTTTGGTTAGAATTATTAATTTTTTTGATGTTTTTATTTTATGTTGTTGTTGTGTAAGTCTACTGTGTTAAACAGGCTTTTTACTATAGTAATCTAGTTCTTACGAAACCCACTGTTTTAATTGGACTAGTCAATTGTTATCCCATACTAGTTCCCTGAAGAATTCGTCCATTGTAAATGTTATTGAAAAATATTTGACTACACAAAGTTTGATGCACAAGTTTATATTTATACTGATAAATCTGTATTTCAGTCTCAGCACACAAACTAGTAAAACGTAAGCTGTGATATAGGGCTTGTAAATATTAGTTATGGAAAAATTAAATATATAACTGTCCCACATTGTTCCAACTTGCGAATTTTGAATCTGGTGGTCTATTCATACTTATATTATTGTTATATATATTACTGCGGCTCATGTTCACTGTTCACCTCAATTGAATTTTGTTTGTTTTAAACAGTTTTTCATAATTGACATATTGTTCTGTTCAATTTAATTAAATGGCAGATTAACGACTCCAATATAATAGCATGATACAATAATGAAGTATGAATGGACCAGTATTTGAGAATTGTGTTAATTTTATATAGATTTTATTGTCTGGGCACACCAATGGCATAAAATGCTTTCAATCATAGCTGTTATGATTGAATGATGTTTGTTAAATATTATAATTATATTCAAGTTAAGAGTGACTTATAATTTAAGCATAATAAGGTTTCCAGACATAGGCAAGTAGATCTTTGGTTATGTTAATTTAGAGACCACATTTGGACATTTGTCGGACTGAGTATAAAGTACTATTATTTGTTTAATGAATAAAATATTTAAATAAATATTATGTTTTTATTCATGCTTCCTTGTGTACAGAAATAACCTTACAAATATTTGACTATGTGAAATTAAAGACAGTATAATAAATTAAAAACCTTTATATACACCATTAATAAATTAATTAAGAAATTATAGGTTTCAATAGAGTTCTGATAGAGACATTAGTTATTAAAACCCAGACATGAGTAGAGATGGCATTGGGCATATCACTGGGGTACCTTAGCATAGTTGTTAGAGGAAAAAGGTCTCCTTTCAAGGCCACAATGGGTTCCCGCCTGAACCATATGACAGACAATAAGGTTGTAACACCTACACCAACCTGCAGAACCAACTGAACAGTACTTTTAACCGCTAAATTCTTCCCAATACGAGTTTGCGAATCATCTTTCAACTGGCTTTCTAGCTTATTTATTTTCCGCTGCAGCTTCGAATAAGCGGCAAACTCATCTTTCATAGAAATCCCTTTTTGTTCAGCTTTAAGTTTTATTATTTCTGACCATACCAATCGTTCCTCATTCGATGGTCTAGCAAAACATGCTGCGATCTATAAAAGAACAGGATCTTTTTAATTCTATGCTACATTTATAAAATAAACATGAACAGACATTCGATACTTACTGGTTTTACTAATTGAGGGACTAAAACACTGAGTGTACACAACAAAACAAAATAAACCAAAAGAAATCCATTTATAACCTCCAACATTTTGTCCACTGCGACTATAATTGTGTGTTACTAAAATATGTGGAAAGTACGGAAGTTCTTGTGTATAATGGATTCAAATGTATGAGAACTCAAGTTAATTAACATTAACTTGTGCCGCCTATAATACAAATTCAATTTATTTTTATATTTTTGACTTTGTCTCTACCATTGTCATGTTTTGTTTGTTTGTCACTGTCACTTATCAATATGACTAAACTGTAAAACGTCAGCTTTCAAAATTAATAAAAAGACGAAGGATAACCGGTATTCGCATTTGTAAATTAAAAACCAAACCGATAACGTAAAAAAGAGATAATTTTATTTTTACACAGTATTTTACATTTTACAATTTACACAATTTTACAATAAACCTGCAAAAGACCTCAGACTGTAGTTAGTTATTATAATTTAATCAGGAGGTTAAAGCATTCGCTTTCCTATAGATGCCTATAATGATATAAACCTTCAAATTATTGATTGCTTCAAGGCTACCGTTGAAACAAAATTTCTAGATTTTAGGGAAAATCATAATAATTAAATCCTCTTTCGATATTGGAAGATATTTATTGTATGTGTTTAAAAGAAATACTAAAATAACACTAGGTGGTGACTTAACTAGCTCGACTAGTAAGTCGAGCGAGATCGAGACACCAAATGAATACAAAGATAAAACACAACAGTAAAATCAAGCCTTCAATGAAAAGATCAAGCCTTAATTATCTATTTGATGAGAGTAATATTCTCGACATTTCGATAAACTTTAATTACTAGGAAACATGAAAAAAGTGGAGTTTTAAATTTCATGTTGGCAACCGGTATTTGCAACCTTCATCCTATCCTTCCACAAGTGTCAGATTTACAATAAAAAAGAAATACAGCATTTTATTGATCGACCTGAATAAAGGACACCAAAACGGAAAAGTTAATGCGTAGATTTTGAAAGAATAACTTACTTGTGATATAAGTTCATCATGGTTGGGATAACTTTTCGAAAGAAAACCTATGTCACAGTGCACCTGGAAACATACACATTTTACAAGGAATACCAGGATACTCATAAGATGAAGGTGCCACTGGAAACATTTATCGCATTTTGCATCTTAAAATATTGCCCCAGCACCTCTGTTGTTTTAAAATTCGTGCCAGTAAAACCAACACCAGAACAAGTAAAAGCAGCTGTTATATTAGCTGAAGAGAATCTCGTTTATATGATAAATGACTATGAGGTACCGTGGCCAGTAGCTATGTGCGTATATCCTGTTATCATGAACGATGATCTCATAGTGACTGGCCTCTGTGCCGTAGCTAGACATATTGCGATCTTTAGAACATGTGATCGGATACCAGAGGAACATGAAGAAGGATTACTTGGTTTCCGCCATAGTTGTCTCCAAGCACCAAATGAGGTTTCCATCTGGACAAAATTTTGCGAAATAGATATGATAAAGGCTATGCAAGAAATAACAAATGCTGTGGAGTTAAAAGAATTACCTAAACATTTGGTAAGATTCGAACATCATTTGAGGAAGCCTGTCAGGGTTCATAACATATATAAAGTAGCAAGGAATATTAAAAAGGAAAGTGTGAAAACAGAACAACGAGCCAATGCGGGGGGAAAATCAACAGATGGTCAGGAGACTAGTGGAACAAGGGATCCACAACCGAGTACAAGTAGTGGTGCACCTGCAAGCAACAGTGGTAGCTTGCAATCTGTCGTAGAAGAAGAATCAGTTGAGAAACTAGACAAAGTTGAGCAACAGCCCAGTGCTGAAGTGACTGAATCAGTAGTAGATGAGGAGCAAAAGTGTGTTTTAAAATCAGTGGATGCTGACCAGTCAACTGTAATGAGCAAGGCAGATGTTACAATAGAGGAGGGTGATGCCAATGATCAACAACAAACAGCTGAACAAAAGCCAAGTACTGAACAACCTGCAAATGCGGAACAACAAGCAAGTTCTAATCAAACCGAAACTGATAACCAGGTCCCTACAGTGAAATCATCAAATGCTGAGATACAAGCACTTGCAGATAAACAGACTCCCAATGAAAGTGGAGAAGGAACATCAGCTGCACAGAGGATTGCAAAACCAAGGAAATGGAGATCACTCAGAAAGAGAGAATGTTTAATAGAAAGTACCACAAAAATAGAAGACCTTCAAGTAAATCATGAATATGCTGAAGGCCCTTTCTTGACACTCGCAGATCTTGTGCTCCTGCCAACATACCATGTAATAATACAAACTATAGGAGAGCAGCGCTTTGAATCTCTGTTGCCAACCACATACAGGTGGTACAAGAAAGTCATGTCTTTGCAAAAAGTACAGGATACATTTGTCTGTTACATGGACAAGTTTGACATACAACAGACAACATCAGAAAATATATCCTTGCCAACATCTGAAGATGTTAGCCTTTACAAAACAGATCCTAAGAGGCATAATCCTAGGAAGAGGATATATACCAGGGAAGAAGACATAGAGGCAGCTCTAAGTTTCATAAAAGAAGGAATGGAGTTGCCCATATCTGAGAATAACTACGAACCTGCTTTTGAATGGAAAGATATACCTGAATATGCTAGTCCTTATGCAGGCTTTCTACCTGATACAAGAGCCCAAAGGAAATCACAGCAATTAGAAAATTTGGTACTAGCTGTGCTAAAAATGGCTACAGATGGAGATGTCATCGTAGATTTTTGCTCTGGAGGTGGACATTTAGGTATCCTCCTTGCATACCTACTACCACGATGCACTATAATATTTTTGGAGAACAAAGTGCAATCACTGTTCACAGCCAGGAAGAGAATACAAAAATTGCGAATCAATAATGTATTTTACTTCCAGTGCAATTTAGATTTCTTTATTGGTGAATTTGACATTGGTGTTGGATTACATGCTTGTGGTATTGCTACTGATTTGATCCTGGACAAATGTGTGCAGGCAAAAGCAAAGTTTGTGGTCAGTCCTTGCTGCTATGGATCTCTCCATTACACGAATAGATTGATATATCCCAGGAGCCAAGCATTCACAAGTGTACCCATTTTGAATTACTTGTGTATAGCTCATGCAGCTGACCAAACACACAAGGAGCATCCATTGGCAGTCAGAGGCGCCAGATGCATGGCAATCATTGATTCTGACAGGGCTCGCTTGGCTGAGGAAATGGGATACAAAGTGACACTCATGAAGCTGAAACCCCCCACCTGTACACTTAAGAACGATTTATTAATAGGGATACCACCAGAAGAATAAATAATCAAAATCAATGTTTTTTAACAGATCATTTATTTAATAACAGTTTTTAAAAATGTAGAATTAATACCTACTTTAACAATAGCATTATCTCAACCGCCCCAAATCAAAACTTTCGAAAAATAGCCATTTCAATAACACACTTCATAGTCAAACAAAGTTCAACTGATTTTAAAGCATAATCATTGGCATCAAATTGTGATACTTTTGTATCAAGTACAAAAAGTACCAAATTTTCAACTTTGTTACAAATCTAATCCACTCTAGCGTAGACAATAGCTGTGCGGCAGGGGATGTATACCTGAAATAAGATAAAAGGTATATTGCTGAAATCTAGTCAATAAAATTGGTACAGTTCATTTGAAAGTTGATTAAAGTACGAGTAATGAATTAGTTCCATAAAATACTGGCACTAAATTGGATTAGTTAAAACTTAATGGCCATGATGGGCAAAGGAAAGGCTGAATGACTGAGCAGGGCATTTTACAGTGAGCACAGACTGGGAACATAAATAAAATAAAATTATGGTCTGATATAGAATCTGAAGAATATTTTGGGAAATATATTTATTTTAACTATAGTAATATTGACGTTTGATGTTTCTATATAATAATTATATAATATAATTTTCATGTTGATGTTCCTTGTTGTATGTAGAAATAAGTGTCTACAATTTTATGAAGAAAAAAAGACATTTACATTGTCTGGCTTACTCGCGTAACTACATTGACAAGGTGAAATTAGTCGAGTTACCTCGTCGAACAGTTACGCGAATAAGCCGTATGATGGGCAGCTATTGAACCTACTCTTTTCTGTCGAGTTTCTTTACTAGACTTTCAACTCTATCGTTGGGGTATAACGTCAGAAATACAATGACAGAAATTGATACACTGAAGTAGGTTGATGTACGGGCCATTGTACAACATAGTTAATTGAATTACTGTGTGTAGTTAATTCGAAGTTAATTGGTGTTAATTAAAATGTTGAATTGATGTTTATAGAAAACTTTAAGTGTCGTGTCTATTCGAATTCATGTTAGTAGCTGCAAGCTATATCAATGTTATTATTACTTATTGAGTAATTCTAATTTTATCCATAATAATTGATGTGAAATTCGTTCCATAAAAATCGCGCGTTATTCACTGGAATATACTGACCTGCCTTCGCGACTAGGCCTTCGCGACTAGGCTGACGGCAGTAGGCTGCGCGACATCGCCGCCACCGCGCACGCTGTGATCAGCATATACTGAGAGTCATGATTGACTCTCAGTATATTCACGTGAGTAACCCGCGATTTTTAGTTAATTTATTATGTCTCACGATAGTTATTATAATTGATGTTAACCAAATTAAAAATAAATGAATGTTATTTGTTATGTGTATACAATAGGTATAATATTCTATTTGCTGTTAGTTCAATGTCGTTATAAAAAAAATTAACAAAAAAATTAATGTTTTATAAATGTATTAAAATAGATATAGTAAATATATTCTCTATTCTTCGATGTCTATTATATTTAAAATGTAGATCAATGTCGATTCCATGCTAATCTGAATGTTTCAATCAATGTCACAAGACAGCAAGTAACTGTAATAGATATACAACTTATTGCAAAAGCATAAGGTTGAAAATGTAGTAAAAGTAATGATTGTTTTGCCAGTGTCTGTACCTAGTACCCACCTAATACGGATGCCAGCAGGTCAACTAGCTGCAATCTGTCAATGTTTTTGGATTCTTGTCTAGGAAAGTCGATCTTTATATCTAAATCATAAAATTGAAAAGTCTAACAAATGAACCTGACAGAAAGGTAGCATTTGACCTGCTAGCGTCTGTACCTATATACCTACTCGATGTTTTAATGTTCTGAAATCTGGATGTGCCAATTGGTGTAAAATAAAGTATGGTTGATGGAAATGATTGACTAAAATTCTTTTTTACCTGTATTGAATCGCTTCTGTTGCCCCACGGGTGTTCCTGCGTGAAGTGAAAATCTCCGAATGGTTCTACGCGTCCGAAGCCGCCGTATTTCTTGCTGTCTGAGCATAGTACCACCTGAGGACATATTTGGTCGTAAAAATGCAATACTCATAAGAATTCATATAACTATGAGAGTGATTATTTAAATATGAATGCAGATTTCCTAATTTTGTTATACCTCTACATACTATGGATAACTGAATAAGTCTTACTTATGTGAAAAAAAATAATTTACCACTTCCCTTACCACTAAAATGATTAGTCGACTTTTCAAGTGAAACAAGTGAATTTATTTCTGCAAATAGGCTACAAGGCAGCACTTTTACACGTGAATTTTATCAAGCGAACGATGAGGGCGACCAAAAAATTATCACTTGAGACGTCTTCAGTCGTCTTCGTCTAATAAACAATTGTAAACTACGTTTAAAAAACTGACTTGATCCTACTAAAACCTTGTAAGTGTAGCACACACTTCAAAATCGATTCAGCCAATTGCGAGATAATTGCACACAAACATACATACGGTTAAAAAAATGCTGATATTTAAAAAATAAATGGTTACCCTACCTGATATTTGCCGGGCACGTCGACGCCGACCCTGTAGTCAGTGAAGCTCTGGTAGGGGTGGAAGTTGAACACGAATAGTAGCCCCGCGCGCTCCGCTGATATCACCTTGTCTCCCTCGTGCTTGCAGGACACGTACGCCTGGAATACAGGTCGTTATTAGACAGGATTTTATGAGTAAATATGATGAACCAACGACATCGCCAGAGTTGCGGAGAGCCAGTGGATGCAGGTGGCGAGTTGTAGTTCGACGTGGAGGACTAAGGGGGGCCTTTGTGCGGCAGTGGACGTCTTTCGGCTGTTGATGATGATGAACCAACCGTAATCAAGATGGTATCGCAATACCATCATACCACCATATGCTAAGCTAAGGGGTTACTGCGGATTAAACATACAGCAAGCACCTCTTAGGTGCCCCTACCTAAATGAGTACTTGCCAACTTGTCAAAAACGACAGTTTTTATGTAGTTTGTACGAGATTGTGTATTGTGACGTCACGTTTTTTTAGAGTCAAACCGCATACTTATTTCTTTATAGTCGACAACACCGTTTTGGAGACTCGGTTGCCAAAGAAGGAAAAAAAAATACTTATTTCTTAAAAATTTGCTGGAAAAATATTAAAATTAAGTTGATCATAAAATTAATGAATGAAAGTGTGATTATTTTTTAATATTCTATTGTATTGAACAGTCGAAGTAATTTATTTTTGATTAAGGAAAGTACCCAATTGTTTTTTTTTTGGCGCTGCCGTCACTCTTTGGGCAGTTGGGTACGTGTGTCCTTCGGCGCCCCTCCGTAACCTACGCTCCTTAGGCACTTGCCTAGTTTGCCTTATGGATAAAACGGCTCTGGGTTACTGGATGTACAAAAAGCTGGCAACGCACTTGTAACTCTGTTGAATTTTCGGGTGTCCATAGTCGGCAGCGATTGCTTACCATCAGGTGATGCGTCTGCGAATTTGCCGCTATATCTTATATAAAAGGTGGGTAAAGCTGCTTTATCTAAGTATTTAATTAAATAGATAATGAAATTCTGTATGTCAGGTCATCATTGGACATAAAATATTAAGTGCTCCATCCTCGGCCACATCGCTTGCGACGAGGCGCATCATCCGAGATGGAGACCAAACCTTGACATATCAAGTAAAAAAAAAAGTTACAATACAGGTTTAAAAATAAATATTAAATAGGTACAAACCGGTGCTGAGCTGAGCCATCCATATTTATTTTCAAGTTCGTTCATGTCTTTATCGAAGGCGTTGAGGAACTTGTACTTGAGTAGGTGGTCGTCCACGAGGTTCCACTGCCTGCGCGCGTAGTGGTAGGACGAGTTGTTGCCGGCGCGGGGGAAGTCCAACCACTCGGGGTGACCGAACTCGTTACCTATTTGATTATTTATTTATTTAATAAAAGTACAATTTTACGAATTTGTTCTTATAATTAAAGATCCTCGCCAAACATATCGTTTAACGACGAGAAGCGCTCATTTCTTATTCTTACTAGCTAATTAAGTACTTTATATAACATTAAAAGAAAACTGAAATCAAAACAAAAATAAAAAATACACATTATAAAAGATAGTAATTAAAGAATGCATTGCCTATTCTCTCTTAAGCAATTCTCCCCTTAGCATCTTCTTCAACATAAACAAACTCACCTTATTTTCCTCTCTAAATATATCTATTTTATTGAATATCTTTGGCACTATGTATTTATTAGTTCTCTTACCATAGTAGTTTATTATTCTAGGTTTATTTAACATATGAGTTGCGGAGTTATGTAAGAATTAAGTGGTTGTTTTATGGTCAAACTAGCTACTTCCGCGCGGTTTCACACGCTCTGCTTAGCTCCTATTAGTCGTAGCGTGATGTTTTATAGCTTATGGCCATCCTTGATAAATGCGCTATCCAACACAAAAATAAATATTGAAATCAGACTTGTTGTTACGGAGATTAGCGCGTTCAAACAAACAAACAAACTCTTCCGCTTTATATAATAGTATAAGATGTATTTCTTTCTACATTGTGTTCATCTAGGAAAAGAATTTTCAAAAGCAAACTAGAAGTGCTACGTCTCGTAGATGGCTTTAAAAGTAGAGCTTTTCTCGAATGGTACACATACTTCAATTAATCAATTAATATTTAGGAAGACTAAGTACTTAGTACCTACATACTAATTCAGTTTGAAAAAGCTTTGGTTATTTCCAAAAATGTACTTTATTGGCAGGTACACTTATAAATGTCGAACATCGCTTTTCAACTTTAACATACGAAATACATTTTAAAATACTTATATTATTAGTGCTGCCTGCTCGTTGACCGAGTGGTCGCAAGTGCGACTGCTGGGCAAGGGGTCTTGGGTTCGATTCCTGAGTCGGGCAAAGTATTACTGGGTTTTTAAAAATTCTCAGCGGTAGCACGGAGTCTGGAATTGTGCTCGGTACATTACATTGTACAGTGGCATTAAGTGCTGTAATGTGTACCTCTGCCTACCCCTTCGGGGATAAAAGGCGTGATGTTGTGTTATGTTATATTATTAGTTGTAGACTCACCAATAAAGTTGAGATACGCCTCCCCGCCGAGTGCGTGCGTGATGAGTCGTATAATACAGTGCAGCGCGAGGCCGCGCTCTATGACGGCGCTGGGCTCGCTCAGCGTCGACATGTGAGTGTACATACTGGCGTCCATTAACCAGAATGCTATTGTTTTGTCGCCTACCAGCGCCTGAGGAGAAGAGTTAAAGGTTACAATTTTATATACACATCATAGCTACTTCTTTGAGCAGAAAATCATCATCTAACTCTACCAGGAGTCAAGGGGGAGTATGAGAGAATTACTGACTAAAAACCAACTCCTGCTTCCACCCGGAACCGTGGTATTCCATGTGGTTATCTAGAGCCAGATTGAAAATGAGTAACCTATGGAGTTTCTTGCTCATTCTTCTACATAGGAATCTACACCTTGGAATGAGAAAATAGCTTCACTTTTACATTTTTTGTTGATGTTCAAAAGTGCTTAGCTGGTCTAATTGAAAAAAAAAAATATATATATTTTGACCTCGGCCGGTTTATACCGGTACCTAAGAACGTAGGTACTGACAGCATGAATGCATTACACATTACACATTTATGGCTTTTTTAATTATTTACTTCTTAGAGGTAAGATGTTAACTTATTCCGCATTAGATCGCTTCTGTACGTAATATTTAACATACAAAAATAACTTCACGCCTGTAGCCCATGGGGGTAGGCAGAGACTATGTATTCACCAATCGTAGGATACAAGGATTTTTTAAGGGGGGAAAATCATCGAATGGCTTCTCCCGTCTGGGTGAGGCAGGTGGGAGTGTCAGACTATTACTGACTAAAAACCACCCCGTTCCTACTCCTGCGCTTCGAGCCGGAGCCCCGGGAACCCGTTAAGTCCTCCACGGCTACGATTCAAGGAAACGATTCAATTGCTATAATTTGTGAAGGATTAACAAATATTTTAAAAAATACACTAAAATGCCCACCTGGTCATGACTCTCAGCGTAGGCCACGGTGCCTTCCATCCACCTCCTGTTAGTTAGAGTGTGAACGATGTGACCCATCTTCCAATCCTCATCCTTTTCCTCCTTGAGCAGCTTAATCCACATGTCAGGTATAGCCATACCCAGCCGGTAATCGAAGCCAGTGCCGCCTTCGTTCACTGGTCTGCAGGATGCTGGCATGCCTGATACATCCTGGAAATTAGAGAAGTACTTATTAATATTGGGTCAGCCTTTTATTCGACAGAATTCAATTTTAATCATGAAAATAGTGATCAGGTAAAACTTCTTCTGGCTTCTTCTGCCCGCAACTTCGTACGTGCAAGCCCAATTTTTCCCGTTCTGGTTTGTTATTTTTGGTAAAAAGTAATACAGTGAAACCTGGTTAAGTGAGACATCAAGGGACCTGCAATGTCGTTTCACTTATAGAGGTATTCCACTTACCCAGTGTCTCAGATTTACAGAGGGTTCCAATAATAGAGGTGGACTTGGAATTACGTGTGTAATTTGTGGGTAGAATAAAAATGGGTAAACAAACAATGTTATCTCAGTTACAGAGGTTTATGCATATAAAATTTACTCGCTGTCTCAGTTATAGAGGTAACTACCTCTATGATGATAAATCGAAAGAACAAATCCCAGATATAGAGGTTTACCTCGTCCCACTAACAAATGTAATTCAGTGCCAAAGTGTTGGGACCTCAGCATGAGTTCCAGTTATGGAGTTTTCTCACTTAACCAGGTCGCACTTAACCAAGTTTAACTATAAAATATTGAATAAAATGTCCTATGTTCGTCTCCTGGTTCTAAGCCTATCTCCCCACTAATTTTCATCCAAATCGATTTAGCCGTTCTTGAGTTGTAAATAGGGTAACTAACACGAGTTTCTTTTATATAGTTTATATTTCACTCAACTCAAGGTAAAATAACAAACACTCATACAGAGTTCAAATCTTAAGGCTTCTGACATTTTTATCCTTCGATATCCTTCAAATGTTTCATATTATACAGTATTTTCGAAGCGATACGACCCTCAAACATTATTGAAAAGAACGTAGCAATGTATAATCGTAATCTACCCACCTCAGCTATAGTGAGTGCCCTGCCATCGATCTTATGCACCATCTCGTTGGCTAGCATCAAGTACACCAGAGCCTCCGTGTCCACATTGAGGCCGTAGTACTCGTCGTAGTGGCCGGAGAAACCCTCGCCGATACCACGCGAGTGATACAGCATTGAGGTGACACCGTCGAACCTGAAGGGAGATTGGGGGGTTCGTTTAGAGGGCATAAATTAATGAAATGTTGTCTCCACACAATATGATTTTTTAATTGCTACCAATTCAAAAATCATATTGTGTGCTTTGTTCTATGTTCCTGAAGATTTAGAACTACGGAAAAGCGAGTGTTACAGTTAATAAAACTTAATAATTAACACTCATTCTTCACGTGTTCAGTTTAAAAATTACGCGATGTAGGTCGCTTCTAAGCGGTCGATTTGAAAATCTGGCCTTTAACGAAACGCCACTTTAGCGCTTGTCTACAAAGAGAGTAGAAAACTAAATGTATGAGGATGACACTGACAAGTGTCAAAATTTACGTCAAGTCTATATAATTTAGTTTTCTATTCTACAAGTAGACAAGCGCTAAATGGCATTGGGTACAGGTGCGGGTCTATGTATAGCAGTACAAGTCTTATGACTAATATGATACTGTAACGAGTTTCATGTAACACAAGTTCAGCAGTAGTATTACTGAGAATTTCTTACCTGAATCCATCAAACTGATATTCTTCTTGGTACCACCTTAGGTTTGAGAGCAGGAACCTTAGCACTTCAGTCCTGAAAGCACACATTAAACAAATTAATTATTTTTAATTTTGTACCAAAATATTTGTATGGAATTCAAAGATATGATACCTTAGAGAAGGGACCTTCTACCTTCTTTAAGTACATACCTTAAGATCTTAAACAAAATGGTGTTTTAAACATTGCAAAATAGGTTTTTTATATCTTAACAGAGCATTTATGTTATAACTTTTACGAGACACACTAAATTAATTATTATTATGATTTTCGGCTTACTCACGTAATTATTTGACGAGGACATTCGCGGGTCGCGGAATGCTTCTCATGAATATGAGCCTCTGATATGGCTTGAAACTAGTCGAGTTCCTCGTCAAATAATTACGTGAGTAAGTCGAATAAAACTTAACAAAACATTTATGTTCTTGAAACTTACTCAGAATAATTGAACAGCCTGCTATCCCATAACTGATGAGTTCCTCTGGGTCCATCGTGGAAGTAGCATGAGTTGGTGCCGTCGAACTCGTTGAGTCCGTCGAGTGTGTTCTTGGAGGCGTGCGAGTGTACCACGTCCAGGAGTACGTACAGACCCAGCTCGTGGGCTCGGTCGATCAACTGCTTCAGCTCACAGGGGGTGCCGTAACGACTGGGGACGTGTCAAGAGACTTTTTAAAGATTGACTGAAGAGGATTTGCTAGTTTTCAATATAGATATGATGCTAATAATATATTGTCTATTTGTTTAGATTTCAAAAAGTTAACATCCATTTTTACTATCTGTTATTAAATTTTAAGTAACTCCTCAGCTAGGAGAGATGAGATGAGACACTTAACGCCTTTTTAGATTTTACCAACCTATAAGTGACACCTAACGGTAGAGCCAAGGGGTTAAGTTTAGGTGCTCTTTCACGCTAAGGAACAATTAGTTAAGAGATGGTGAGCGAAGGTTGATATAAACGGGTATAAAGTATTTTATTACAGAAAATATTAATTCTTTGGACATTCAATTTCAGGTCTGCACAGACTGTCTCGTTGGTCGAGTAGTCGCAAGTGCGACTGCCGGGCAAGGGGTCTCGGGTTCAATTCCCGGGTCGGGCAAAGTACTACTGGGTTTAAAAAAAAACTCAGTGGTAGCACGGAGTCTGGAAATGTCCACGGTATATAACAATAGGCTTACCCCCTATTACATGCGACTCATAACATAAATAGTGAAAAGTGGGTGTTACTTCTGTGTGCATCTCTGCCTACCCCTTCGGGGATAAAAGGCGTGATGTTGTGTTATGTTATGGTTGGCGTAAACAGGTATAAAGTATTTTATTACAGAAAATATAAATTCTTAGGACATTAAATTCAGGTCCCATAAAATATTTGGATTATTATTATGCCTGAAATCATTTGGCCTGGTATTTACCTGCTTGCTGCATAGAAGCTTGTGACCTGGTATCCAAAGGAGGCGTAGTACGCATGCTCCATTATGGCCATAAGTTGTATTGCGTTGTAACCTGGAATACCAAAACTCTGTTAGAAATATATAAAATTTCTGTTTTATATAGTTTCTGTCAGAAATATATAAAATGACCGAATGGTCGCACTTGCGACCATTCGGTCAATGAGCATTCAACCTTATCGTTTCGTAATAAAGTTAAAAATCCACTAATCAGATTTATTTACAATATTTCTCATTTTAAGAGTACACTTACCCTGATTCTTAATCCTAGGCAGAACATTATCTCTAAATTCATTGTATGAGCCGACCTTTCCCTCCGGTGTAGCGATACCCACGTGGCACTCGTATATACGGGGAGATTTGGGCTTCGGTACTTTCTGATGCTTGAATTGATACGGCTGGAAAAAAAAATATTTTTAATACCTTAACCTACTTGGATAGAGAAACTTCTGAGTCTTGTGTAAGTTTTTCATTTGTATAATAATGTTTTACAGATAATCACGAAACATCAACATTAAAACCGAAAATTAGTAAAAATGGAAATGAACTTATCCAAAATCGACAATTAAACATTATTACAAACAAACTTAACATCACGCCTTTTATCCCCGAAGGGGTAGGCAGAGGTGTACATTATGCCACTGTACAATGTAACACCCACTTTTCACTATTTATGTTATGAGTCCCTTGTAATAGGGAGTGAGCCAATTTCTATATACCGGTCACAATTCCAGACTCCGTGCTGCCACTGAGAATTTTTTTTAAAAACCCAGTAATACTTTGCCCGACCCGGGAATCAAACCCGATACCCCTTGCCCGGCAGTCGCACTTGCGACCACTCGGCTAGCGAGGCAGTAAGTTAAACTATCAAACACCGCGAGGACACCGGTGACCGCAACCTATTGTTCTTTAATTGCGTCTATAATGACGGTACTCAACGAGTTAAACATTATTAATATAAACATTTTAGCATTATACCGATACGGTAAATCCTCTACGATAGAGGCTATAGATAGAAAAGATACTGCTTATTAGATGATGTATTTAAAGCTGTTACATAATTTAGCATTGTAGTTCGTGTCTTTCTTGTCTACCATTGACCAGCGATGAAAGAAAACATCGCGAGGAAACCGCCTTGAACAAGCATGGTGATTAACACTCATACATAGATACTTTCTCCTTGTGAGTAGAGGCCTTTGACTTGCAGGCACTGATAGGCTGTTGATATGAAGATGTGTGTATTTAGGAGCAACTAAACTCACCTGATCAGGTCTGTATATAAACTGTTGGTATGTGAACCCTTCAAACGGCTTGACATAGTTGGCCCAAGGCGACAGTCTGTACAAGTTGTCATTGACTATGAGCTGTACTCGCGAGTCGTGTTTGAGGGCACACGACCCATCCTGGTTGGCTGGTATTGTTAGCTCCCATTTACCGAACTCTAATTTCTTGAATGGATGACTTTTTGAGTTCCAGCCATCTGAAAAAAAGCAGCGTTATTAGTTTATGCTTTTTTATCTAAAAGAGTAATGAGCCTACTCCTTAAGATAATTAGAGAGCCCTTGGTCTTAGTTCTCCATACGAATTAAAAATCTAAGCTTAGAATTCCAAATCGCAGTTTTTCAATTTGATGGGGACCTAGCCCTACTTACAGCTAGGGTTCTACCTTTCTTTCGCGTAATCTAATAAAAATGAGTACCTATTAATTCTAGTGGGTTCTGGAATGTTGGATCATTTGACATTTATTAATTAAAAGTAAACCTTCAAACTAAGGGGTTAGTACTTCTTTATTATATTTAATTAGTATATTGTGTGATATGTATAATTATATATATCTACATATAATTATATTCAAAAATTCACAACAATGTTAAACTTTTATACCTATTATTGTGTCTCTCTGTCTCTATGCATCACCCTAAGGTTGACTGTTAGAGAATGCCAATAGGCATCGAGTCCGCCATTGTATACCCATTGTGCAAAAAGTATAAATAAATTAAAAAAATAATCGAAACGAAACCGCGTCCGGGGCTCTGATTGGCCGGTTCCAATGAACCAACCAATCAGAGCGCGGAACGCGGTCTCGATTACTTTAACTCGTCGAGTACCGTTAATATAGACACAATTATAGAACAATATAGGTTGCGGTCACCGGTGACCGCTTGGTGTTTGACAGTTTAAACGTATAACTAATTCGTACACAGCCATCTGTAGTTTCTAGTTTTCATTACGAGAATCCTGATCTAGAGACCCATTTTTCAAACCTCTATTAGGTCCACGCCTAAATATAGTGCAAAATTGGTATCTACATACCACGCAGTTGATTAGATTAGAACATGGTTTATTGTATAACATCGGAGTAAATATAAATTATATAATTAGTAGATAAAGTTAGGTACAGGCTTATCGCAGACAGATATCTATCACACTACGTTTGGATGGACAGACAAGAGACTGAATGTTTTAGATTTTGGCTGAATTTAGTTATATACACGTATATGTAATACAGTTGGTTAAAAAAATGAATATGTCGAATTAAATTTATTATAATATGAAAAGCCACATTATTTTATAATCCACTCCGAATAGAAGTTTCTACAAAGAGCAGACGATCGTGATGAACGCAAATGTAACAAAATTGTCTCTTTACAAAACAATTTAGTATCATTGATGGAATTAAGTCTTCGAAAACAGATTTTAAACTCTATACCCCGTTCCATAAAGTTCCAAATCACTGCAATGTTCGTTCATTGCCCCATTTGAATTTCGAACTAGTAAACATTGAGAGCGTGCCGCCGTTAGTTTATTTTAGGAGAGATTGCACTATGGATGGTTTAGTACATTTTATTTGAATGCATCGAATTCTCAAGCGTCTGGATTTGAACCGAGAAAATAAATGCAGTATCGATTGTTTTTTACAGTCGTGCTGTTCTTTCTTCTCGATGGTTCTACAAAATGAATGTTTTACCAAACATCCCTACACCGTCTCTTAACGAAAAGCTACTTAGCACTAACCCGAACTCCTTACTTGCACTGTTAGGCGTCACTTATAGGTTGCTGAAAACCAATCGTTAAATGTCACCTATCTTAGCTTAGGGTACCTTATTATTTAGGAGAAGTTGGTGCAAACACTCAAACAGTCATGAGGTTCGTTAAGAAGGTACACTTTTGAAAGTGTATATAATTTATCGATACTAGCAAACGAGTACTGGGAGTAGTAACCACAAATGAACAATAACTTACTAAATTCTCCTTGTAAATGTAGACTGTGTGCTCCCGGGGCCCATTCCCGCCAAGTGACGGAGCCATCGGAGTTGAACTGTGGCCCGAAGTATTTGTAGCCCTTTGTGAACCCATCGAAACCTCCTTCCCAGGACTCTATCCTGTCCCAGAGGTCTTTGTAGCAACCATATCTGAAATGTTGAGGAATTAGTTAAGTGGCAATTCGAGTTGGGTATAGTATGTCCTGAAACTGCTACCAGCTACCGAGCGCAGATGGGTAGCAGTGTCGACGTCTAATTGTCAGTGTCTTAACTATGATCTCTAAGCCATCTTGCTAATTGTATGGTTTATGGCACACCACTAGGTTCTAAGAGGATGGGTCTTGTTTAGTAGTGGACGTATTCTGGTTGATTAAATTAATAAAGATAAAGACATTTATTTGCGTAAAAACATGGTATACAAAGATGTTATAGTAACAATATAAATAGATCATCATGTTTTGCTTAATAAATAAAGCATGCAAATTTTACCTTAAAACTTATTTTAACTAGCTTACACTCGTAGTTGTTATACATTATTACTTATTTATGTTTATGGTTTAGTGTTAGAATGGTAATAAAGTGTCGTGTCCAGAATGCATGAGCTGATCAGGGGGCTCCAAGACTATGCTGTTTGGTTCTTTGATTGACATTGTGCCTCGTAGAGTTTCACCCTCCGATACAAAGACGTAGCTCACGGATAGTGGGTGCCTCATCTATCACTATTCTACTATCTCTAGGTATACTAACTATATTAAGTGTACATCACTACACGCACGTGTCTTCAATCAGTGTCTTGTTATTTTACAATTATTAAGGTTAAAGAGACCAACACAATGTTTTATCTATCTCAAGTCTAGCACATAAGGATTATGTACCTATAGTGTGCGCAGTAATTGTTGTTTACCTACTTAAGTAGGCATTTAAACCTTTATCTACTACTAATAATAGTAACTGCTTTAACTGTTGCATTTGCATGTCAATTATTTCAGCCTTCGCTCAGGTTGTTCCAATCTATATTGGTGTCTAATACTGATTGAATATTACGTGGATTGAGTACCTACTCAATCCACGTAATATTATCCTAGGTATGTTTATACTAGGTACTATTATATATTACTAGGCAGGTACCTATGCCTAAATAAATAATTCTAATTAAGAAGTTAACAGTTCGATAATAAAATATTTAATTACCTACTCAGTGGCGTAGTCAAGTGGCAAATAGTAAATATCGAAGTTACAAAGTATGTATAATAAAAAGTTTAGCCCATAATCCGATATCAATTGACCTTAGGTTTGACATTGGGAACGTACTATCGTGCCCTAAGCGCTTGCAGCGCTGAACGAGCACAGACAAAATCAAGGAATTAAAATGTTGACACAGAAATAAGTGATTGTATGATTTATAGTGGAAAATTTCAAGCGAAAATATTCTAGCAACAGGTTTTTAGTTGATTACCTTTAAATTAGCACAATGTATAAGAATAATAACCTTGTACGACAAAAAATATAAAGCGCTTCAGCGCTGTGCTGTCAGAAAATCGTAAACACGGTATGTTAACCTTAAATTGAAGCATAATATCACTTAAAACACTGTTTTCTTTTATTAAACTCACTCAAAACTTAGATTTAAATGAATTAGGAACAATAAAGACTTACCTGCGACGTATTTCCTTTTCGTATGGCTTCAAGTAACCATCGCGTTCGAATAATTTTGCTATATCGGGCACGGGTACTTCCATCGGGTCCATAGCTGAATAGTTACCTCCCATTATAGCTATGTATATTAGCTTATTTGTCAAACCGGTACGAACTGCGCAGGCGCTAAACAACCGCGCGAAATGATATCTCTCGTTTAAATGATAAAATGGATGTTCGATTTTGTTGAACTGTAGACAAGTTTATAATAATGTAGATAATGTTCGGGTCACTAGTGGCACGGCAGACTGTTTCATGAATATCATTTGAGTATCCACGGTTTGACCATTTATTTACGAAAACACGATATCAATCTCATTTAAAAAACATTCTTTGATGTCGTGATACGTTATCACTTAACGTTATTGAATACACGTTTTTTATTTGCAGTAAATAAAACGGTTTAATAACTCGACCAATATGGTTCACTAGAGGTATTTGCTTGAAATGAGCATCGTCGACTACGTATATGATTAATTTACGTCTACCTTACATTTACGTATTAATAAACGTATCTATGTGTGTGTGTGTGTATTTACCCACATTTTTAATTAATTAACATGAGTAAACACCTCATCAGTAATGTTCTTATTACCTACACTATATTAATTGCTTTTATCGTGTGGTCGCAACTTCGCAAGTTGTGCAACTACCAACAACTATTGACAGGAGTCTTAGGTTCTATTCTTGGGTTGTGTTAGTGTTTTTTCGAAATTAGCGCCTTGTCATGGTGACTGGCATTGTGGCACTTAAAATAATAATTGAAAAGGTGGTGTATGTATTTTAACTGATCAATACCACAATGGTCACCGGTGACAACTTACAATTAGCCCCATTATAGACCTTATTTCCGACATTTAGAGACTACTTTTGTATGAACTTTTGGGAATATAATCAAGTAATTAAAATGTGCCTGAATAAATCATTACTAATCCAATTCCATTGTTATTCACCTAGTTTTTTATCAGATAGAAAATTGCATTGCAGTTAATTTAATGGTAGGTACATAAGTTCATGGAATTAAAATATTTTAATTTTCTATTTTGTAGCCTTCAGTTAAATCATAAGATATACATAAATTATTACGTATCCTACCTAGATAATAGTTGCCTGCACAAGTGCCTCAAAGGTTCATAATGTTATCTCATAGTTATTATCATCAATTTGTATGCAAGTAAAGAAGCTATGAAATAGTCTAGTCAATAAAATGCACCTTCTGATAAGAAAAGTCATGGGCCAAGACTTCGTGGGGCTATGTACTGATAAGAATATTATAGTAATTGATGATTTAATTATATTATTATTCTAGTTCCGTCTGTGGAAAAAGTGAGAGCATGTTTGGTTATGTATCGGACCTAAGATGGAACCTTGGGGTACCCCATCTTTGTTTGCTTTGTTTCATCAAATTAGTGGTTACTTGACATTAAACTCTAGGTATAATTTGTGTTTTGAACATCATCATCATCAGCTTATAAGTGGCCACTACTGACCTAAGATCTCTGCTTGCACGGAGAATGTTTGAGCATTAATCACCACACTTGCTTATTGCGGGTTGGCGATTTAAAACTTATAATTAGAAATTATAATAGTTCAGATTTCCTCACGATGTTTCCCTTCATAGTTAGTCAGTGGTGTCTGAATAATCTTAGAAAGTATATAGAACTCGGAAAATGTTACATTGGTACTTGCCGTTGGTAAGTTTAGAACAGGTAAAAGTAATTTACAGTCTTTAGAATTATTTTTTTATTCTAGGAATTTAACCGTGTTGTGATTTTGTTTGTGCTGATTGTCTAGCAATGATGGAATTATTGTTATTGTTACTACTCAGACTAACTAGAAAATGTTTATAACTTCACAATATCCTTGTAGTATTTCCTATATTTCGATTTATTCTCGATAGTTAATTATTGTTTATATAGTAAAATGCATTGTAGGTATGTATGATTTACAAGCAATTTAACATTTTCAGCAGTCACTATTGAAAATTAAGTACTTAAGAAAAACGATTGTATTGTATAACTAACAGAAGGTCTTTCTAAAATGTACTCCTTTATATCAACTACTTAAAGAACTAACTACTATTAATGTACAATAGGAAAACTACATAATATACTAGGTATTTAGTCTATAGAGAAATAATAGAAGGCAATTAGACAACACATTAATAGGATTTATTCAATAACCTTATCTATTTAAAGCTAGACTACACAAGTACTACAATATTTCAAAATATATCTGAGCCAGTTCTCTTAGCTCGGCGGACGGCTTCATCAGGCTGAAGTTTCTCATCCTCTGATGGCTCTAGGGGGAATCCATCTTCATCTAGCTTTCCTTGTTTGAAATCTGTAACTATCTTCTTACTGTACACAGCGTCAAACAGTTGTTCGGGTGTGAACTCGCTCTGTATAACATCGGCAGCTTTGTACGACACGTACGGCTTCAAATCAAAATCTTTTAAGTCCGGCACGATAAGTTCGGGTATCATTTCAGGTACAGTGACAAAGCGGCCATCCATGTAGTACCCTGTGTCGCGAACTCCTCGCTTATCAATGTCTAACTGCCTGTTTTCAGTCTGCTGCTGCAAACGATGTAATCTTGAACCCCTCTTGTTAGGGATCACGAATTTCCTGAAATTTCTCTTGCCTTCCCTAGGAGCTGACAAGGAAATGCTCCTTTTTGCTATAAAATTTATTAAATTTGGTACTTTAGACATTTTATTTCAGTAATTATTTATTGTATTTATTAATTTCGAAAAAAACTTAGGTTATATTTACGTCAAAGTAATCATAGTGACATTTTGATTTTTTTATAGTTTGACATTTGAATGAAGTTGTCGAACCGGCAATTACCGTAAGAAAAAATTACGGTTTTAACTAGACCGTCTCGTGTATTGAATATACTCTTTTTGTGCAACCTCAGACGTGATCAAAAGCTTTACCCCTCTTGTATACTTATAATGAGGTTTATTGAATTATTGGTTTTTATCAATACACATTTCTGATATAGGTACTGAACATACTGAACTGATCATCTTGGCGTAACTCTGACGCCCAAACTCAACTTTCGCTCCTTTAAATAGTCAAATGGAGTACTGTTCTCATCATGGAGTACGGCTAAATATCAGCTGGACGCGCTAGAGCACAATGAGAGGCGTGCCAAGAAGCTCATCAACAATGATGAGCTTGTGGAGGCCCGGCTTCAAAGCCTCGAACACAGGCGTAAGGTTGCCTTTCGGTTTTCCATTGGATACATTTCGGTGAGTGTGCGGAAGAATTGCAAAACTTGATTCCCCCTAGTCTTGTTCATCATCGTACCACAAGACAATTGGTGAAGCTAAAAATAAATAAATAAACAATTGGTAGATGTCTCCCCCACATGCACGAAGCGCTTCGCATCAAACTTCCATGTGCGTACTGCTAAGGAATGGAATTCTTTGCCAAAGTCTGTATTTCCCGAAGGGAACCTGGGTGTTTTCAAGACCAGAGTCAATAGGTTGCTTATGGGACGACGTGCTCCATCGTAGACCGCATTATCGGTTACCACCAGGCGAGATAGTGGTCAAACGTCGACCCATCAAATATAAAAAAAGAAATATGTATAAATTCTACTCTTCATAATTATGATTTTATATAGATACCTACTTCATAATTATGTTTCTACTAACTTTTTTTCAGACTGAAAATGTATGTGTAATCCATTCCAGAAACCACAGTCCACCACTACAGTGGTTTCTGCCTAGGCCTCTGGAATGCAGACATAAGTGAAAAGTGAACTAGGTATAACATACTTCTTTTGCCTTCTCCACGGCATTGCTAGTTGTGGTAACGCTTCAAAAGGGTTGAGTAATAAAATAAAACATAAATTCGCATTTATATAATTTATAGTAAATCTATATACATGATAATTAATCTTTTTATCATACTCATGGAACACCAATACAAGTACTTACAAAGAAACATAAAATGTTTACTTACTATTCTTATTGCATCGCGAACAAAATTGCCATTACCCAATAAATATTATTACATAACATTGTAAAAAGCTTATAAATACAATCAGGTAAAAGTACATAGCGGAGCATTAGGGCAGCGACGAAGAAGTCTGTGGTTAGACCCACAGATACTAAATTTAAAAAAGGAAAATTAACCGGTTTTTATCAAGCAATGGCGCAAATGTAAGCAGTTTAAAATTATAGCTGCCGATAATTATAACAAACAGCCAAGGAACTTGATAACTGTGACGTGATGCTGTCTCATTCGATAAAATATCGCGATTTATTTTGTACACATAATAATCAATCCCTATACATACAAGAACAGCTTGAACGTAAGAAACCTATTTACTAGGTATCTACTTTTTGTGCTCGCAGTTGAACACTATACATAAAGACAAATACAGAGATGCCCAACCTTTTCTCTCTTTTTTATTGTATTACACACAGTGCAATGAAACATACTCTGAATAAAAAAGGAGTTTAAACATTACATTAGATATGACCTCAAGCCATTTATCAATTCAAAAAAGGTTGAGCACCACTTTTCGAGGGTGAAACTGGCCGTTTTAACAGTCTCAATTCTATAACTAGCACAATTATTAATATGGGGTTTATCTAAACTGTTTCACCCTATGTATAATTTACTTGGCACTGTTTTATTGCAATTAGCACCTTCACACGTTTACAGTTGTTCACCATATATATTGAAATACACGATTATGTACAAATGAGATTGTAAAATATTCGCAACAAAAATGTGGAACTAACTAATAAAATTTCATTAGAGAAATCGATTGAGCAGTCCATGAAATAAAATCGGAAATAAAAAATACAGAAAACCGAACATACCCGAGAAAGACATAACACTTTACTTTTTTATTGTCCAAGGGAATGTCAAAACAACGTTTAATCGATATCAGTATCACATAAATGGCTGAATAACTACATTTCCAGCCACATCGACATATCGTTATCCACACTCATAATAGCTATTATTATCAAAACACTTCGCACATCAACTATTTCGTTGTTTATAAAAATTAAAAACTTACTTTTTAGAACGAATGAATACATTTTTTTGTCAAAGAGTCAATTTAGACGTTTAAAAACTTAGTCTAAACTTGCCTTTACAATATTAGGAAATTATACTAGATACATCGAATGTCGTAATCGATACTCGACATCTAAATAAAACGTTACTCTTTAAACGTCATATTCATACACACACATACAACAAACATTGGCATTTCGCTTACAGACGATTAAAAAAAAGTTCTTTGCTCAAAGTATGCCTATACCCTGGAAGGAAAACATTCAGAACTCTTTGATTAGAACCTCGTTGGTCATGTGTCGACAGGTCGTTCGTCGTGATGGTTCTGATCTAGATCCTCAAGGTTATCGCTGGATGAATGCGTCAGGTCGCTGAGTTCATCGATTTGTTTTTGTTTTTTTCGCACGTTCCAGTGCAGGCACTCTGCTAATGAATCGAACCAGTCGGAGATCTGATCCTGAGCACATATTGAGGGCACAGGGTACACTGATGTCGTCACGTAGAGACTGTCAAAGAAATGTAGGGATTAATATTTTTGAAGTGGCAACATTGGCAATAATTAAGCGTCTTGACTTGAATTAAAGTGTGACTGTTTTAATACAAGATATGCATGGATACTGTTCAGTCATTATGACAGTATATAAACAAAATCTTTTTCCAAACCAAGTAGGTAGTGAACTGTTTTATTGTCAGGCATTCTATAAGAGGACTTATATCTAATGAACATGTATCATAAAAATGACTAGACTACAAAGGCTACCACCAAAAGATTCTAATCTAAAACTTTAATAAATATGATGAGCACCATACAGTTTTAAATCTCTAATCATAAATAGGGTAGTTTCCAAAATTTTATTTTAATGTCCTTCTGGTACATTAATTTAAAACTTTCAAAGTCAAAGTCAAAGTCAAAGTTATTTATTGCAGCACTTTAGACACGTATTTTTTCTTTTCTCACAAAATTAAATACTTTCGACGATATATTAATTTGAAATATCGTGTGACGTCACAGCGTGCCACATTTTGTAGTACGTTATGACGTAAAGACCTCCCACTCCTAAACTTAGCGCTATTTTAGCTAAGTATTGCAACTTAATACGAGAAAATAAAAAAAATCCGTGTTTAATATTTTTCATTATCTAACTGACGGACTAATTAGATTTTTAATTTTGTTACCTTGGACACTACCCAATTCTACAAACACATGTACATGAATACAATGACAAAATTAATGCAAGGTAATGAACAATAAGTAAACACATGCAAAGCAAAAGCGTTAAGCAAAATGTTAGTACAATACTATACATGCAATAATAAACTTAATTTACAGCATTTTCTTAGGAGAAATAATAAGTATCCTTTCACCAGCTTTCTAACTACCCCAGCTTGAAGAACGATGTTTGTGATTTTGTATGACTAGTGTACTTTCGCATTATGGAGGTCGAATGTGAGGAGACGGCATCATTTTAAATTCTGAATTATGTTAATAGGAGAATTTCAAAATTGGAAATATATTTCTTTTTATTTCTAACATAGTTTGCTTTGTTACACAAAGCAAGCAATTGTTAGGTACAGTTAGGGTTGCCACCTTTTTTTTTGGTATATAAAGTACATTGACGATTAAAGGTAAGAAAAAAAGTACACAGTATAAAAATAAAGTACGATTTACTCTTATTTACTCTAATACCTATACTTAAAAATATATTTTTTATTGCTTTTTGCAGTTTGTATTAAATTAGTATCTTTACTAAACAATTGCATCTTTAGTAGAAATTGTCTAAGCAGCGCTGGCGAGTGGCGAAATCGATTCAACATAAATCTATAAATATCGATATCGAATCGATAAGTTTACCTAAAAATACTTAATCCTTTAATAGAAATGAAATTTGCAAAAATAAAGTATTTCCGTGTACTTTATTATTCGTATAAAGTATAGAGTACAATTACCTTGAATAACGTACAATACTTTATTATAAAGTACGGGTGGCAACCCTAGGTACAGTACTAACAACATGAAGCGATGTGTGATCATATTATTGTTTCATCATTTAAAAAGTTGATTTGTATATCCACAATTATAATTATTATTACTTGGAATTACAAAATGAATCTAGATTTATTAAGTATAGACAATGAAATTGGACTAAAAATATTAATAAACCAAACAGAAAAAGTTGCAAATAAATCAGATCGCATTTTTTTTTAATTTTGATGCAAGGCCCTTAATTTGTACATTATTAGACCTCATTTGACGTAATATGTGGCCGTCTCCAGAACTATAATGTAGTTATGATGAGTGCTTATGTCCGTTTACCTATCGCCCGGCCTGAGGGTGACCTGGGACCTCCCGTCGAACGACACACTAGCCGCACTACGCGCTTCTAGGGTGGGCATAATCTGAAACAAGCCCGACCACCTCAGCTCAATTTGCTACTACTAAAATAACTCTATTAGAATGATAGAAAATAATGTATTTAGAGGGGTTCCTAACTAATTTCAGTTTAGATTTCGCCATTTTGATCGGGTATAATTGTCTAACATAACCTTTGAAATACCTACTTACTGTTAGTAGATAATTTAGTCTAGTGAATGCGCTAGGAAGACCGGGTGTTTGAGTATTAAAACACATACAATTTTGTTAGATTTTAGAATTTTTAGCATAATAGACGTTACACGAAACTTCTAAGACCCCCATTACTTTTTTCTGCTGACAACACCAACTGTTTTGGTACTTTCACTTTTTTTTAAACCGTACACTGAGTCTTTTGATCCCCACAACAAATTACTATCAACACGAAATTATGTCAAATAAATTACATCTAAGTACAAAACAAAACAGTTCTATATACATGAACATGCGATATCTAAGCATAGCGGCGTGCATAGCGTACGGAGGTAGGCAGAGATCCCGGTACCTATCTCCATGTTGCAACGCCTGTCGGTTGCGACCGTCGAACGAAACCCACATGGCGTTTCTCGCCTCTGGAGACAGTGCGATCTAAAATGTTGGCGAATTTTTAGTTGGGGAGAACTATAAATACTAACAATATTGTAGAGACAGTGTATAAAATAGTGATTTGGCAAAGTATAATAAGGGTGACAAATTTGTGAAACTAGGTAGGTTAAACCCAGTACTTCTCATAATCGTTATGTATAAAATTGTGTGAAAAGAATTCGGCATTAGGCTACAAAAGGTTCCTCCCCGGACAAAATGCGCCAAAAATAAATATCAAATGCACTTGTAAAAATTTTATTTTTTAAGTGATGATGTTATATTTATTTAACTAGAGAAATAAACGTATAGTCTATTCTATTCAGTGTATATTACGATAATAACATCACGCCTTTTTATCCCCGAAGGGGTCGGCAAAGGTGCACATTTCGGCACTTAATGCCACTGTACAATGTAACACCCACTTTTCAATATTTATGTTATGAGTCCCATGTAATAGGGGGTGAGCCTATTGCCATATACCGGGCACGTTTCCAGACTCCGTGCTACCACTGAGATTTTTAAAAACCCAGTAATACTTTGCCCAACCCGGGAATCGAACCCGAGACCCTTTGCCCGGCAGTCGCACTTGCGACCACTCGGCCAACGAGGTAGTCTACGACGACAACGAGGCAGACAGGCTAACGAGTGTATATTACGATAATTATAGTAGAATATGATGATTACCTTGAGCTCCACTCCAGCGGGGACCACGATAGGCCTGAAGGACAGTGAGTGGGGGCAGATTGGTGTCACCATGATGGCGGGCACTGACGGGTGGATCATACTCGCCCCCGCCGCTACTGCGTACGCTGTACTACCCGTCGGCGTTGATACTATTAGACCTGGAAATTATTTATAAATAGGACTTATTAAAGAAGGTATTTATTTCTTTATCACAAAAGATAATAGTGAATGGCTGACTTAATAATGCCTTAAGGCATTCTCTGACAGTCAACCATAGGTATTCAATATATTTTTCTAATAACTTTTAACTTATAATAAATAGTAGTTTACTACAACTGCCTCGTTGGCCGAGTAGTCGCAAGTGCGACTGCCGGGCAAGGGGTCTCGGGTTCGATTCCACTTTTCACTATTTTATGCTATGAGTCCCATGTAATAGGGGGTGAGCCTATTGCCATATACCGGGCACATTTTTAGAAAAATCCCAGTAGTACTTTGCCCGATCCGTGAATCTAATCCGAGACCCTTTTCCCGGCAGTCGCACTTGCGAACACTCGGCCAACGAGGTAGGCCAGAGGATCTTTTACAATGATTAAAAAACAAATAGTATTTTAGGTTACAATTTCTTGATTTCTCTTACCATCTCCCTGCACGGAGGTAATATGCTTCCCATCCAGGAATAGATCGATATTGGAGAGATAAGGCGAAGGTCCTCGGTCCACCACCACCTCGTTCAGCACCAGTATGGTGGTCGGCTTCTTCTTCTCCTTGCCATCTTTGTCGTCCCTACTCTTGCGTAACACTACGCATTGGAGACGTGACCGGAGCGTTAACGCTGCGTGGCCTGTAAGTTGAGGTTTGAGTATGTGAATTTTGGTGATTGTACATCATATTGCATTCAGTAGTAGGCACTACAAAAATATCAGCTGCCTGTGACAGTCCACTGCTGAAATACGGACTGTTGATATCAGAGTGCCGTTATCTGGTCTCTGTCAAACGTGTAGCGGTTTGGTGATGTTAATTTTTGGTTTAAAAAAGGTCTGATAGCATTCCGGATTCCAGAGAATAGAATCTCGCGATTTAAACTCTAAAGCTGAGCCCTGCATTTCGTGCGTGTCGGATTCCGCTTGCGCGATTCGCTGTGACTCAGGACTTGGCTTGAGGCATTGTTGTGTAGCTTTAATTCTATCTTTTGGATATGTCTTACCTTCTAGAACGTTCATGACTTGGTCCTGGAAGTTGTTGAACTCAAACGGCGTGAGGAAGCCTAGAGAGCCCAAGTGGAATGCC
Organism: Spodoptera picta; assembly: GCA_038387885.1. Classification (NCBI taxonomy): domain Eukaryota; kingdom Metazoa; phylum Arthropoda; class Insecta; order Lepidoptera; family Noctuidae; genus Spodoptera; species Spodoptera picta. Next base: position 1,127,374 of record JAZHFQ010000137.1, read on the forward strand.
ATCACAGGAGGTACTGATTGCTGGAAACAGGTACAATAACATGAGTTCCTGTACTAAAAGGTAATAACAGGTGAGGTTTTAACCTTATTCCATTCTTAGAAAACACTAAAATATGCAAAAAGTATTTTCGTTATTAGATCTATAATGCAACTACCTACAACTTTACTGTAAAGATCACAACATAGTTCGGATACACCAGCATCAGCACAAGCCATTCCAATCTGAAAACGCTCTTTTTAAACTTTCAACCTTATTACTTTAGAAATAAAACTGAATATCTAATAAATAATATCTTCACTTCGGAATATCTTGACCGACTGGCTGGACTTTTGTCTATTAATCCCATAACAACTGATTCTTCTCCTACAAACCTGGAACAATGAACTAGCATGTAACAGCGTGCCGTCTCCTCCCAAACAGATGATGAAGTCAATCTTGTCCGTGAGGTCATCAGTACTAGCTCTGAAGGTCATCAGGCGCTCCTTGACTGACGTGAAGTCTCCATACTCGGCCAGTAACCTGTCATCAAGTACTGCCGCTTCCACGAACACCACCATGCTTTTGTCCTGGAATTAATGAATGATGCACGTTTGTTAAGCCATTTGTCAAATAATCCATTAATTACCTACTTATTGACATCAATTTATTATAATTTATTAAGCATTAAGTCTTCCTCATCTGACTTTTTGACTAACACTATTGACATGTAATTTATTAAAACACGACAAATTCATTTTACTTATCTAACTAATTAATGGACTTACTGATTTAAACTCTTATACGAGTATTTGTATGCCTAAAATAGGCTGATCATAGCGCACTTTAATCTAAAAATGACCAATGACCAACCAAATGTACCTATGTATCACAAATAAATGTTTCATTTCATTTCATTTCAATATTTATTCATTCCCAAGAGACAGGCAAGCATAAACTTGGAGCATAATCTTTATCGTAGCATTATTTTTTTTTTGCCTGTAAATGGCCATTGCTGACCAAAGGCCAATTCTCACACATAGAAAGTTTGAGCATTAATCACCACGCTTGCTCAATGCTGGTTGGCGGTTTCAAACTTATAATTAGAAATTATAAGCTCAGGTTTCCTCACGATGTTTTCCTTCACCGTTTGCCGTCGTTGCATTGTTGTCCGACATCCTGTCTGGGGATAAGCAGTCAGCGTAGCCTAAGTACATCAGATGCAATTGGATCGGTACTTGCCAACTAGTCAAATTCAATACGTTTTTCGAACTATCAAAAATGACAGTTTTCTATGAACTTTGTACGAGATTGTGTATTGTGACGTCACGGTTTTTTAGCTTCAAACAGCATACTTATTTTTTTTAATTTGCTGGAAAAATACTAAAATTAAGTTGGTTATGAAATCAATTAATGAAAGTGTGATTATGTTTTAATATTTTATTGTATTGATCAGACGAAATAATTTATTTTTGCTTAAGGTTCAATTATCAAGATTTGCGTGTGATGAAAAAAATGGATTTTAAAATTAGAGTGAGATTTTGTGTCGACCGTGAGCCTCAGTAACTTGGAAACTATGTAATAACAGAGCTCAGATTTATACCATATCTGTACAAAAATAAATACACGTGTTTATTAGATAAACATAAACATTCCACCTCTATCATACCAGACTTGTGATGTTTGAATGTCTGTATGAATTAAAATGATAGTATATAGGTACCTACATATAATATATGTAAGTGCGTAATTGGCGAACTACCAAAAACTAATTTCCACAAATACATAATTCATTTCCACATCCTACTAAAGTTGTTTAATATGTTTTATTGAAATTATGTTAATTCTTATACGTTATCTTTATGTTATAGTTGTGTTTGTGTCTATTTGCGTCGGATAATCACCAGCTCATCTATGTGGAAAAATGATTATCATCATACTAGCTACTAATGTCTCGCGGTTTCACCCGCTCTGCCCGATTCTTATTGATCGTATAAGTCCTACAATACCATGATCCATTATCATCAATAGCCTATATGCCCAGTCCTGAGCGAAGCCTCTTCTCACACGGAAAAGGTTAGAGCATTAATCACAACGCTTGCTCAATGCGGGTAGGCGATTACAAATCAAATTTATTTAATTAGAATTTATATGCCCAGGTTTCAGAGCAGAACGGGTGCAACAGTGCCGACGTAGCTAGTATAAGTTAAGATTTACCTATCATTGTCATCTTATGTAGATGAGCACATGATTGAAGGGACAACTTCTCAACGGTTGTGAGTTGACATAAAACCAAAATAATTAAGCAAATTATGACGCGACGTCACCGCAATGCACCAGCCATTGAGTACTGTACCGATTGCGGCCATGGATGCAATTTGTTCTTTATAGATGTTATTAAGTAATTAGATGCACCTATTGTGTTTACCGAAACTACAAAATTCTTTCTATAGCCTATTTATCGAGGAAGGAAATATCACGCTACGATTAATAGGCGTTGGGTGTGCCCAACGCCTATTAATCGTAGCGCTAGTAGTACCTGGAAGTAGCTAGTTAGAGATTTATTTATTTATTTATTTCAATTAAATAGTATAACATAAGTGAGAAAGCAACTTCTGATGCACAGAAAATCTCGAAAGAGATTATGTTGCATCGTATGTACATAAAAACAACGTTTGTTATTAAATGTGTATTGTATATTAAATAAATTAGCTTTTTCTTCCTTTAAAAATATACTTAAATAAAGATAACTGTGTTTGGTTTCAACAAGGACGTTGAAAAAAGGCGGACATAGTCTCATGAAACAACGACTGTGGCACCTGGCTACTATACAATTACACGCAGAATACGCACACATTGACACGAAGGACATCTGTCGCGTGACATGGCCCGTCATTATACTTCATTTAGTACGGTGTTGCAAGTACATGCACACATAAATACATCACTGTTATTTTGGTGGTCGTGGTTGTAAAGGTTGCCTGGTAGATATAGAGCTTTCAGCGATAAGGCCGCCCTTGTCCTTTATAATATCCTTTATAATATAATATAATAATATAATATCCTTTATAATTCCTTACCCTTTATAATTTCCGAATCTGTGTAATTGCTTGCTTGGTGTACAATAAAGCTTATTTATTATTATTATTATTATTTGGTGCGTCAATCATTTGTAAGTAAGTGACATTACGCTCGCCTTTTTGTCATCGTCCTTGGGTTTGATTCGAATTACTCACTGTTCTACAATGAGCACTTTAATAACTTATATGGTCAGCCTTCATTAACATTGTATGAACTTGGATCAATAATGGTCACCGTACGATAGACTAGCGGTCATTGGAAGGGTTTAATTTAGTATATAATTGTATGCCGTGGGCTGAATATGACGTCGCCACCCTTACCAACGATGGTTGACTCACTATGAATATTTTATGTAGGTCGAGTTCAACTATTAAAAAAATCGATAGAAAATGTGGTAGGAACTGCGATAGATTGTGTACGTTTCTTATTTTTATATAGTAAATACGTTATAATAAACCTAATCATGATAAAATGGCGTAACATGGTAATGTTACGGTATACATTTATGCTACACATATGCTTTTTTAAATCCTTGTAATAATGACAAAATGCATACAGCCATACGCAGCCAACTTCACGCCTGTCTCCCATGGGGGTAGGCAGGGCAGAGACTATGGAACGCCAATTGCTACCTATTTCGCTTCATCAACAGTCACCAATCTTTTCATGCATGCTCGTCGGTTAAGGGTAGTTTTAATTTATCGATGGCGATATATTAACTCTTTAATATATATATCGCCAATCTGGTCATACATATGTCCATCTAGGGCGCCCTCTGCCGACGGCCCCATTCATATCTGGGGGTTTATTCATGAATCCAATTTCGATCGATCGACATTGCTATTGTGAAATTTCGTACTCTTGGAGTAAAATTTCGTATACTAGCGCCCATTGCATCCGTATTGGGAGGATATTGAATGAACTAAATGGTACTGAGTTTGGCTCCATATTCTGTACTCTAAAATGCTATTTTAACAGCTACGATTGTGGTTGTATAGTATTGACATTGAATAATTATTGAGATTTTATTGGATTGAAATTGCATTGACATTGAGATTGATTTCAAGAGTAAGCGCCCTGCTCTGTATACTTCTCTCATTACTCATTCTGACAAAATAACGACAAACATAATTTAAGTAAAAATATGAACGCTATGTAGAGAAATAATACACATGTTAGGTACATATTAATATCTGCGTGACAACTCAAGTTCCGCATGTTGCATCAGGGAAAATAGCGTGACGGAAGATTCAATGAGAGATACTAACTAATAACGTGGAAGAAAGTAATATTACAATGTAGTAGTAGTAATTACAATGTAGTATTACAATTTTTTCTGAAATAGGTGGTATACTTAGAAGTTAGAACACACACCAAGGGGTTTCCTCTTGAATCCAATTCCGATCGATCGACATTGGTATTGTGAAATTTCGTACTTTTGAGTTGCAACACCAGCGCCCATTGCATCCGTATTGCGTGGATATTTAATGAACTAAATGGTATTGAGTTTGGTTTTATATTCTGTACTCTGAATGCTATTGAATCACGATTGTTTTTTATTCCTCTTTTCATTTTGTTTTTCTTTTGTATAATAATGTTTAGCTGGGCCTCACGACACAGGGAATCCTAGAGCGGCCATATAAATATGTAACGTGAAGCTTTTTGTCAATAAACATATTTTTATTTTTGTCACGACTAATCTATTATTGTGTTTTTAAACATTTATATATAACTTACTTTTAGTGCATCACAAAGAAAGTAATTTAATGACCGAACCGAACCGAAAAGAATAATGCATGACCCATATTGAATATTTTTTGAAATTCGTTCTATTGAAAACCACATCAATACCTATAGAGGTTTTGAATTAAAAATAGGTCATTAAGCTATAAGTGCAATCACTGATCAATTGTATTGATCTACAAATCTGCACATACACATTGCCTGAGTCAATGTACGCGAACTTTTGGCGTATGAACTATAATTAGGCCACAGTTGAATCACCTTACATTGAATTAGGATCTGCTATGCTGGATGAGCCAATTGTTTTTTTGGAATTCTAGGTATTGTTGGATTACTGTTCTTTCTAGCTAAAAGGAAATGTTTATGTTAATGTTCTGTTCTGAAAGTTGTTGATATGAAATAGTATGACTATTACATAGAAACTTTTCCGTCTCATAAAAGGTACAGATAGAATAATAGTACGGAGTCGTAACTTATTGTATTGGCTTTGTTAAAAAATTGTATCACCTGTAATTATATTTTTCACATAGTACCAATCAATGTAAAACCTCCAGATTTACAATATCGGAAGGAAATAATTTATCTCATCCAGTTAATAGTAGACTAAGTCAATTATAGATCTGTGTACCTCCATCAGAAGCTGTAGTCTTTACATTTTGTAACATATGTTAATTGATGGATAACAATTAATCAGTGAACTATCATTGGTCCTTATCTCGAGTCTAATTAACGACCGCTTCAATGTATCAAAATAATAAATATAGACATTAAATCGTCATTCGTCACGTTAGACTCACGCAGAGTTCATATTAAGTCAGTCACTATGACAAGTAATTTTAGGACTTTAGACCTTATAGACACTAGCTGCATATCGAATATACGATTACTTTGCTAATTCACTTTTTAACCCGTTGAAAATTGTTGAATATCATTCCCTGAATTTGTTAATACAAAAGTAGTCTCTAAACATTGGAAATAAGGTCTTTAATGTAGTTAGTGGAGAGCGGTCACCGGTGACCGCTTGGAGATATATGGGAATGGAAATTACTTGGAGTATTAGTATTAAACTGTCAAACACCAAGCGGTCACCGGTGACCGCAACCTATTGTTCTATAATTGTGTCTACAAAACCGGTACTCGACGAGTTAAATCTTGAATTTCATGGTCAAACACCAATTTAAACTGTCAAACACCAAGCGGTCACCGGTGACCGCAACCTATTGTTCTATAATTGTGTCTATAATGACGGTACTCGACGAGTTAATATGCCCATGCCAATAGCAAAGGACCACGGTCTAAAAAAACAAAATACAATTTCCGATTTTTGGAACCTAGGACCATTTTCTGTGACCTCCTTTTATAAGACGGTGTCCTATAAATGGGGATTTCTGAGCGGGATCGCGCTCTGGTAAAAGGAGCCGGTGAAAAAAGGACCAATTTTTTTTTACTAGATTACTGTACATAATAGTGCTTTATTCGTTATTACATTCTCCCCAATTTCAGTAATGTTGCTACTTTAAATTATTTGTAATGTTTATAATTAAAATGTCTTATAAATAATGTATAAAATAATATAATTGTATCATATACTTAGGTATAGAGGTATAAGTGAAAATTTTTTTTAATAGTAATAAGTTTATAGTGAGTAATTAAGTTAATAATGAATAGAATAAGTACAAAATATATGATATGATTATTTAGTTATTATTTATAAGTTAAATTGCTGCGCCCTAACAGGGTGATGTACTGTACTAGTAGTATAATACCACTATGTATATACATTTTGCAATAAATAAATAAATAAAAAAAAACATAGGATAGAGGATTAGATGCTCTGTTGACGTAGTATTACAAGTGTAACTTACATGAACGAGCCAATGTACAAGTTGCACAAAGGGCGCCAGGATGGTGGCATCATGGACCTTCTTGATGACCAGAACCGTCAGCGGTGGTTTGTACCACGTCAGCCGCTGCGATGCCGGGTCCTGGATTTGCCTGTAATCAGCAGCAGGAAAAGCCTTAGAAATCTGGATAAACATAACATTTAGATTTCTCATTATTTCTTGAATAGGTAGTTATCAACTAGTTATAGAAACCGTCGTTTACAATTTATAATGCACCGGCACTATATTTGTTTATGGGGCATTGTGGTTAATCCATTAGCTTATCACAAATTTAGATCAAGGCCCTATTACTGGAAATTGTAGAAAAGTAAGTAACATTTTGCGCGACCCAAAGTCATTCTCTAGATTTGGCATTAGACATAGTAATTACATTTGTAAGTCTTGAAATACAGATTTTCTGTCTGTTTAATTCCCACATAGATAAATTCTGTCAAAGAACTAACACGATTGAATTTATTGTTCTGTAAACTACTGACATATCATTAATACTTATATTATGTTACTAGCTACTTCCGCTTCCGCGCGGTTTCATTCGCTCTGTTTCGGCGCCTATTGATCATAGCGTGATGTTTTATGACGCCTATACCTTTCCTGGAGAAATTGACTATCCACCACAAAAAGATTTTTTCAAATCGGACTAGTAGTCCCTGAGGTTAGAGCGTTCAAACAAACAAACAAACAAACTAACAAATAAACACACAAACTCTTTAGTCTTATAATATAGTAAGTATAAGTATATCTGGGTTTAAAAAAAATCTCAGTAGTAGCACGGAGTCTGGAAATGTGCCCGGTATATGGCAATAGGCTCACCCCCTATTACATGGGACTCATAACAACTAGTGAAAAGTGGGTGTTACATTGTACTGTGGTAGAATGTGCACCTGTGCCTACCCCTTCGGGGATAAAAGGCGTGATGTTATGTTATGTATGTAGTAAGTAGTAGTATATGTAGTGTGTAAGACTGACCTTGATTGATTTACTTAGAATTTTAGTGTTTGTTTCACAGTAAGTTATAAATAATAAACAATTTCTTGCGAAGGTAACCAAAAATAAACGTTTTAATGAATGTTAAGGCCGTTATGCAACCGCTAACTGATTGTGTATAGACAAAATCGTGAAGCGACAAAAAATACAACAGTCTAGCTTCAATTGTTAGGTATCTATTGGTTTAGTACACCTAGTTTTTTTCAATCTGTGTAAAGGTTATGAAACATTTTCTTACATTAACTAAGTACATAATTGGGTACTTGCCAACTAGTCAAATTCATTACTTTTTTAAGAACTGTCAAAAACGACAGTGTTCTATGAATTTTGTACGAGATTGTGTAGGTATTGTGACGTCACGTTTTTTTAGCGTCAAACAGCATACATATTTTTTTAAAAATTCCTGGTAAAATACTTAAATCAAGTTGGTCATAAAATCAATTAATGACAGTGTGATTATTGTTTAACTCGTCGCTCGTCGAGTACCGGTTTTGTACCTCTAGACACAATTATAGAACAATAGGTTGCGGTCACCGGTAACCGCTTGGTGTCGAAATAATAACATAACATAACATCACGCCTTTTATCCCCGAAGGGGTAGGCAGAGGTGCACACAGAATTAACACCTACTTTTCACTATTTATGTTATGAGTCCCATGTAATAGGGGATGAGCCTATTGCCATATACCGGGCACATTTCCAAACTCCATGCTACTACTGAGAATTATTTAAAAACCCAGTAATACTTTGCCCGACCCGGGAATCGAACCCGAGACCCCTTGCCCGGCAGCCGCACTTGCGACCACTCGGCCAACGAGGCAGTCTATTATTCGAAATAATTTATTTTTTAATAAGGAAAGTAACCAATCGGGTTCTCATGGCTTCATGAAAACTTTACATATTATAAATTGATAATAATGAGATCCGTCAGCCAGTTTCCTCTTCTTCGAATTTCACTTTACATTATTAAGTTTGTAGGGACACGTCCCACAAACATTCTGGATGACTGGCAGAGAATGCTGTTAGCATTAAGTCCTCCTTATGCAATTGTATAAAACTTAAATAAATAAATAAAAAAATAAACATTCCGAGTTCTGAGTTCTGAATTCCGAGACACTGACTTCCGGTAACGTAGCACTAATTACTAATTCCCATAGTTTTTTTTATTGTACTTAGTTGAAGTAAGAAGTTGTGGACCCCAAACTTGGTAATCAAGTAATCAAGTTTTTATTGCATCCATAATGTAGAGGTACATATACAGGTGGTTAGAAAATACAATAGTAACAATTATGGACCCTGTCGGGCACAGCAACATTTAAAATTGGTAGGAGAGAGGAACGGCGTTAAAATTGGTATACATTACATGTCTGTTTTGTTACATTCAATTATTATTCTTTGTCACTCGGGTCTGAAGTCTGAACTCAGGATATTATGTTTAGTAGTGACGAAATAAAACAATATTTTGTAAGCCCCCAACAATCCTCAAATTCCTAATCCCCAAAAGGCCGGTAACGCACTTGTAACGCCTCCGGTGTTTCAGGTGTCCATGGGAGGCGCCGATTGCTTACCATCAGGTGATACGTCTGCTCGTTTACCAGCTTATGCCATTAAATAGAAAATAAGTAATTAAGGTAATACTTACATAACCATAGCCGAATTTTTCATTATTCTGCCGCATGGTCCAAACTGCTGTATCGGCGAGGGTGCGTTCAGGGACCTTGTCCGTCTGAAATACAAAACAGACTATTAACAATCGTTATATAGGTAACTATTTATATTGTAATACTAATGTCTACACCTGGGTATTCTAATTACAATGCAATTTACATATATAGCTAGAACATTCTGGATGTGTTTTATTAACGGGTTTAAGAATCTGTTTAGTTTTAGTTTTATGACTGCCTCGTTGGACGAGTGCTCGCATGTGCGATTACCAGGCAAGGTGTATCGGGTTCGATTCCTGGTTCGGGCAAAGTATTATAGTGTTATAAAATATAAATCTGTAGTAGCACGGAGTCTGGAATTGTGTGTGTGGCAATAGGCTCATCCCCTATTACATGGGACTTATATAACATAAATAGTGGAAAGTGGGTGCTACATTGTATAGTGGCATTAAGTGCCGTTATGTGCACCTTTACGGGGATAAAAGACGTGGTGTTATTTCTGAGTCGTTTAAATATTTCGTTGCCATAAATATAATAGGTATTGCGTTCGTTTCGGGTATGTTCATTCCTTGACGTTCTTTTTGGTTTAACAGCTACTTAACAGGTACCTACCTACCACTGTTTCTTAGAATTAGTGGTCCTAAATAGTAGAATATTTTTATTAGAATTGAAGGTCGTTCGTTTTATCTAAAGATGAAAAATTCATCATAAATTGGACTCCAAAAAAATAAAATGTAACAGACCGTAGACCACGAGAAAAATCTAAAAGATAAATAATCAAATTAAGAAAGAAAAAAGTGTAATATTTTGTTCAAACACCTGAAACGGGCGAAATGGGGAAGTACCAATAAAAGTGTTAAATTATACAATATTATGTAAGCAGCTAATATTGTACAAACGGCCACACATCAATCTATACAAAACCAGTTTATGCTGGTGTCGCGTCGCATCATCTTTCCGCACATTTAACGTTCAGTTTATACTGGTTATGTAAAGTTCTATGTGTAGCCGTGTGTACATACATAAATAGTTAAGTACTTAATAAAATTGTGACGCGTTAAAAATCACACGTGAAATAAACGTGACAGAGTATTCAACCACGATTGTATTGTAAACACGACCTTTATTGTCTAGCCATTGCTGTTTATGCATTTTTTTAAACATTGAATATTCAACAACTAGGTATTTTTAGTAATTTATGTCGATGACGACAATTATTTTGTGTTGATTCAAATTATAGAAAGTCTTTTACTATGCAATTCTGTATGTAGGTGTTAATATGACTGCACTGCGGTGGCTGGCCAACCGGCTGCCGTGCACCGTGCAGCGGGTTCGATTCCCGCACGGAGCTACACTTTGTGTGATCCACAAATTGTTGTTTCGGGTCTGGGTGTCATTGTGTATGTGAACTTGTATGTTTGTAAATGCACCCACGACACAGGAGAAAATCCTAATGTGGGGCAATGTTTTTTATTTTTAAAAAATGTGTTGATTTAAATTAGACAGCAACAGATACGTCTGTATGTATGTATCAAAAATAATTGCACAATGTGCTTCATTAGGTCTCAACAACGGCACTAATTTCTTTTTTACTTTGGCGCCAATAATGGTTACGTAGGCTCAACTCTTGTTTTAGAAGAATATCTATAAATGCAGCAGGAATTGTCACTACTTATAATAATACAATACTACTGTCACTGACAACTTTAGATTAGAATAAACTTTTTCTTGTTTTCCTATTTTTTGTCCGAATGACGTAACAGAATATTTACTTACTTATTTGGAATTGTTTTCGAAAGTGATAAATTATTTATATTTAGTGTTCGAATGTACAAAAGGACCCCACTTGGTCTTTCAATCCAAAACTATCAATTAATAAGATCGATTTTTATTATTACCAGTTTTATGGAGTTTGTATTAAAAACTTAGATCGATCCATAGATTCTAGATTAAAATTGGTTATGGTAAACGAATTTGTAACAGGAACATGACATCAGGATCATTAATCATCGTCAAATACACTAAGCACTAGTGAATAAGTATTGAACAATATAAATTTAAGATAACTGTACCTTAAAACTGTACTTACTTGCAGATTAAACCTGCACATTACAGGTACTATTTAAATGGTCTTTTCATCTGCAAAACGATTTGACCTTAAACGCAGAAGGTATTTAAGAACAAGTCAGGAATGTGACCGGTTATTTGTGCCATCAGCAGTACCATAAATGTTTTTAAGTTTACAAATATAGAATTTGAAATTTAAAACAAAAACATCGCGCAATACATTTTTTTTAGGAAACGATATTATCTATTCCACTGTAGTGCACATCACTACGATTGCATATATTTAAATAAATGTAAGCCAAGGGGCTTAGAATGATGATGTTTTAATGAAGTGAAATTGAAATTACTATGACAATTATTACTTTTATGTCACGGTCATGAAAAAAATACCTAATGTCAAATTATTGAAATTTTAAAGGTAATGTAGATAACTGTTATAAATACCTGAACTAGAAAGATGTGTTATAACATTTCCATATAAGAACTTCACGTATGTCCGTATGTCACTATTGAATCAAAATAATTAACTAAACAGAACGCGCATCCAGAAAGCAGAAACCGAAGTTACTATAGTATGTTAATTTATTTCATTCACATACTTACAGGCTGTTGTTTTAAAAACACATTCATTTAAATCCGTTTTTGGCACTTTAAACGTTAAAATATTAAAGCAAAATATAATGAATAATTAAACGTAATTAATGCTTTTAAGATAATTTTGTATCTCGATACTCCTGCGCCACAACTTATTAGTTTACATACACTTCAAAAAAACTCGTTCTATGGAAAATATTATCGTTTGGCATATTGTTTATAGTTTTGCGACTTTAAATAGGAGCGTGGTATTAATATAAAATTATATAGTCTCAGTCGTTTTAATATTTTTATTTATTTCCCTTTTACGAGTTTCAATTCTAATTCTAAGTAGGTGATAATTATTTAGGTATATACGTCTTCTTTAAGCATATTTATTTTATTTTCAGAGTATCCTGGGGGCATACTCTTGAATCCAATACCGATCAATCGACATTGGTATTGTGAAATGTCGTACTCTTGAGTTGCAACACTAGCGCCCATTGCATCCGTATTGCGTGGATATTGAATGAACAAAATGGTAATAGTATTGAGTTTGGCTCTATATTCCGTACTCTGAATGCTATTTTAACACCTACGACTGTGGTTATATAGTATATATAGTGTTGATATTGTATAATTATTGAGATTTTATTGGATTGAAATTGCATTGACATTGAGATTGGTTTCAAGAGTAAGCACCCTGACCAGCGGGCTTACTCTTGAATCCAATTCCGATCGATCGACATTGGTATTGTGAAACTTCGTACTTTTGAGTTGCAACTATAGCGCCCATTGCATCCGTATTGCGTGGATATTGAATGAACTAAACGGTATTGAATTTGGCTTTATACTCCGTACTCTGAACGCTATTGTAACAGCTACGATAGGGGTTGTACAGTTTTGACATTGAATAATTATTGGATTGAAATTGCATTGACATTGAGATTGGTTTCAAGAGTAAAGATAAAGATAAAGATATTTTATTTCGCAAATATGGGTAACATATCATGGTAGTGTATAATAAAAAATACAGAAACAGCCATATTTTGCCAATTATAAGGCATGCAAAAGTTTTACACATTTTACAATTCAAGACAACAATTCTAAATAATATCATTCAATTTATAAATAATTCTAATAATTTATCAGTCAATAATATAATTAATGTCACAATTTCTAATAATTATTAAAAAAAACTAAATATAAAATAGTCAATTTCTTTCTCCAATAAAAATCTGCAATACTATAATATATACTAAACCTTGTCAAGTAAAAAATTCCTGTCTTTTTTAAAATAATGACACATTATATTCCTTCCAACAGCTTGGTATTTTATTATATATTACCGGTGCCATGCAGCAAACTCCCTTGCGCATCAGAGCTGTTTTAGCCCTGGGGACACATAGACTACTATTATCACGCCTATTTCTCGGAAATACGTCACTGCCATTTCCAAATAATAATAATAATAAATGATGCATCTTCGTTTTAGCGCCTTAAATGCAGTTTCTTTTTCTGTAGAGTTGCCCCAAAAGATAACTCCGTATCGCAGATGGCACTCAACTATACCATAATACGCAGTTAGGCATGCGTCCAAATTAGCCATAGCTGACAAGGTATATAGAGCATATGCAGATGTACTTAATTTCTTGCAGAGTACCTCAATGTGTTGTTTCCAGCTAAGCTTTTTGTCTATTTCAAGCCCTAGAATTTTTGTACTAACTACCTCGTTAACTTTCTTATCATCATATTGCACATTGAGATTGTCTATATCTGCCTTGCGTTGATTAAATTGTATTATTTTTGTTTTATTTAAATTTATTCTTAAATTGTTATCCTCTAACCATTTTATGAGTAATCTTAACGAATTATTAATGTCAATTTGGTATGTATCAATGATTTTTAAAGGTATTGTCATGGTACTATCATCTGCGAATAAAGTCACTGTTTGTTCAATCCAATCCGGTAAGTCATTAATGTATATTATAAACAACAAGGGACCCAGCACACTCCCCTGCGGTACCCCAAAACTAACTTTTCGTTCTTCAGATCTGAATATTTCATCCTGTTTATTAAGTAAATTTATTCTGTTAATTTCTGTTATTTGTCGTCTATTTTGCAAATAAGATTGAAACAGTTCCAGAACATTCCCCCTTATGCCATAAGCTTCTAGTTTTTTTAATAGTGTAGGATGGTGGACATTATCAAAAGCCTGCGTCATATCACAAAAAATGGCGCAGACTGGGTTTTGTTTATCGACATTACTTATGACATTCTTTATAAAATCATAACTCGCCATATTTATTGTTTTTCTTGGTCTAAATCCTTTTTGTTTCTTCACACAGAATATTAAATTTGTCAAGATATTTAAAAAGCTCTTTGTAAAGATATTTTTCAAAAACTTTTGAAATAACCGAAATCAATGAGACTGGCCTATAATTTTCAACAAGCTCTCTATTTTCCTTTTTAAATATTGGTTTAACAATGGCAATTTTTAGCGCATCTGGGTATAAGCCACCATCTATACTGAGATTAAGTATATGACATAAATGTACACATAATTTCTTAGCTACAGATTTAATAACATTTGTGGAAATGCCATCGTAACCCACGCTGTAAGCACCCTGAGTAACGTTATTTTTATGCCGTAAACAAAATAACCCTTTGGAATTGTAGGACTATATAGGACTCACCATTACAAAATTTTACGTCATACAATGCGTGACCTACGCACGCCTACACTGAAGTAGAACTTATTGAGTATTTTCAATCACACTTAACATTGTACAATTCTACACTTTATACCTTTAACATATTATTAAATTACAACTCACAAACTAATCAACAGTAACTGTTATTATTATTGTTGATACGCAGCGTAGGTATGAAACACAATTATTTCCGTAAGCGATAATATCCTAAGGGTACACAATCATAATATATACATTGCTATATAAAATAAATATGACATAGAAACAAAACAACTCTTAGCTCATTTACTTAAAAAAAAACATATTTTTTTCAATTTGCTATAGCAAAATTTTTCGGCACTATAATTTACGGTACAAAAAATAAACATTCTGTATAAAGTTCAAACAATGAACACAATACGTTATGCATAAGAAGTTGTATTAACCCGATTGACATTATTAATGACAAACACACGACATTCAGTCAAAAGATTGATATAATAATAACATATAGGTATACAAAAAAAAATATAGCAAAAACCGTTAGTATTATGTGGTATTATGATTGTTCGACAACTCTTTGTTGCGTGACTTGACATTATTATCATACAGTATACACATAATAAATGGCAAAAATATATTATTGGAGTGGCTATTAATTTTAAATAGATTTTTAAGTTGTTTGTGACAAAAACAACACTAGGTTACACGATTTTTATATTATTTTGAAGTAATATAGTAGGTATTTCAAAATGTAATTATAGAGAATATTAAAAAAGTACATGGAATTTAATCAATAAAGTCAATTGATCAATAAAATCTTCTAAGTTAAATTTTGCCATCAATAAAAATATGCATAAATTATAATAATAGGTACGAGTAAAAATGTATATTAATTTAAAATCAATTAAGTACGTAATAATGTTGAATATAAATTACAGCGTGTGTGTGAACAAGTTTCCATGGTAGTTAATTTAACCCATAAATATATTTTTTAAATGACTAAGAACTAAATTGAGGTAACCCCAGGGCTTATATATATAAAGTTATCGATAAATTTTAACTGAGGAATACCTTTGAATACTTGGCAATTTTTTTTTTATAAAAAACTTTGCCCCACCTTAGGATTTTCTCCTGTGTCGTGGGTGCGTTTACAAACATACAAGTTCACATACACGTGACACCCAGACCCGAAACAACAATTCTTCAATACTAAAATCTGTCAAAATATGTCATTTTTATTCTGCACTTAAGAACAAACTGATTTAAAAATTGGCCCCAAATTTAACAAATAGCCGGGTGTTCTTAAATTAAGTGTCTTAAAAATCTTATAAGATATAAGTTACAGTTAAATTAAATACTTATAAGTTGTGTGTATGTTGATCTTAATGCCAAGTAAATCTCCATTGAACTTTGATCCCACAAATTCGTATAAAAACCTTGAATGGTGATGACTGGGACTTTAGCATTTTTTAGGTTCATACTCAGATTCATTGTCGTGTTTATCCTACCAATATTATAAGTGTGAAAGTTTGTGCAGATGTATGTGTGTTTGGTACTTTTTCACGT
Organism: Spodoptera picta; assembly: GCA_038387885.1. NCBI lineage: Eukaryota > Metazoa > Arthropoda > Insecta > Lepidoptera > Noctuidae > Spodoptera > Spodoptera picta. Next base: position 1,143,628 of record JAZHFQ010000137.1, read on the forward strand.
CAAAAGGGCTGAAGGGATCGAGATGAAATTTGGAACAGGGATAGACTATGGTCTTTTTTTTAAGGGGGACAGTCATCCAATGACTCTTACTGATTAAAACCACCCCGTTCCCCCTCCAGCAAGTCGAGCCGGAGCCCCGGTAACCCGTTAGGTTCTCCGCGACTAGACTATGGTCTAAACTCTAGAATAACGCATAGGCCAGTTTTTATCCCACGGGTTCGCGGCCAAAGCCACTAGCAGAAGCTAGCAATTTTATATTTATAACTTTCAGTCACATATCAACAGACTCGTACCTAAGTTTTGTAGAGGTATATTAAGCAAACATTGTATGCAAGTCCTTTCAATCATAATGAAGTTTGACTAAAAGAAATTGCAATAACATTACTATTGCACCATTTTATTCTTTCTAATAAATAATAGAATGAAAGTAACTTTCTTCGTATGCTACAAAAACATCCAAAAATACATTGATAAACCAAACAGAGACAATTCAAAAATATTGGTCGATGTTATCAATTACATACGGCATTTAATCAAGATAGCCACTTGTACTTCTCTTGCTGATAACAAACTCACAATCACAAGTCACAATTGTTTATATAGGTACTTGCCTCTCGTTGCCAAGGACATAGTTTTTATAAAATTAATTATAAAATTGATATACGACACGCATAAAACGAGCTCTAATTACACATAGCTCGTTTTTATACCTCTAACATGTAATAGCACCGTTGCATACTTCTAATAACTCTGTCATTAATTAAAGTATATCTCGTCATAAAATTGCACTGTCATTGGCAATTATGTCGAAACATACCTTCGATCAAAATATTCCTCCCTTGCCCTAACGAGCTCCGTTTTGCCGGACTCGTGGGAGAACTGGCGTCGCAACATTTTGTACACAGAACACTACACAGTTGAATAAAACACTACATTTTACATCTCCAGTTTTAACAGAAACATTATTGCAACTGCAGCAATACTAGATTTTGATTACACACAAAGATTCCACTGTATTAAGACATTGTTTGCAAGTTGAAATGTTAAATTTTGTCGCGTGGTGGGGCGCGAAGAGGCGCGTGCGCTGCTGGCGACTGACGCTGCGCAGGAGTCCACGCGCAGGCTTTGCTCGTCCCAAGTGACAGTTCTGACCTTGGCGTGTTCGCGCGATTATCGTCAGCGTCGGTTCACGAACCGTTCTCATAAACCTGATCTTATCACTCGGAAGCGACCGTCTGTCTGTTCGAGTTCATTCGCGTTGCAAACGTTAAACAGTTATTGGTTACTAATGCACGTTAGCTACTGTTCTGTCTGCCACTGTTTCAGAATTCGCATATCTAATCACATGTATCATGGCGGCCTGTCAGCTTATTATATACGGAAAAGAGTCAAGAGGTTTGTTCAAGTTTTAACAGAAATCTGACCAATCAAATGTTTATCGTGATTAAAAACTATAAGTCATTCCATGGAATCGTATATGTACGAGCCATAGAATCACTTGAAGTTTTTAAGCAAACAGTATTGAGTGGTAGTCTACGGCCTCGAAAGTTTACGTGCCTTTTACTTGAATTGCATTTATTTTATTACAGCTATGTACCGTAAATTAAGATCTAAATAAAAGAGAATGTAAGTAATCATGATCGTTTCACTAATCCGTTGTTGGAATTTACGACTGTCTAACTACTGAGTGCAAATCTACATTCGATTGGAGAAATTGTTCGTTATATGAAACTGGTATTTAGCATATTGTTCGTCGTGATCGAATGAATCAGCATTGTTAATCTGTGTCGGGTTGACATTGACCGATATACCTGCACGGCTGACCATTTGCTGACCGAGATCGTGAGTTGACCCGTGCCGCATTAAAAAAAAACTAGTATTTTTCGTCAACGACATTGAAATTTACTTGGAGATATAAAACATTTTGTCTGAAGAAGGTATTTCAATAACGATCCGCGATCACAACATACAGTCATGATAGCAGCAAAAAATCAAAACATAGGTGAGGTAACAATTTATCTTGTAGATAAAGTAAAAAATGCTATAATGAGATAAAAAAAACACATAATAATGAATATGGTTTTGGACTAGCATGTGATCTATGCATGGCCAAACATCGTGACGTCAGTGAGCATGTTGATGCAAAAAACAAACTTAAGAAAGAACATGGAAATATGACGTCATTGCGGTCCTTCAGAGTTCATAGAGGAGATAAATAAGAAGGCCCAGGTATGTGGGTTATGGACATAATTTTCCTGGCCAATAACTCTATGGCCAAGGTTGTTATGAGCCGGTAGACTCGTGTTAGGTGTCAACACGGCAACATTGACCAACATAGACCATCGCGCGACGTTACGACTAGTTTCGTCATCAAAACACCTCACCTTAATGATCATATTCATAATGGCACGAGAGGGGTGCACCAACTTACGTCATAAGAGAAAACACGACACGACAATATTTTCGACATATTGACTACGACAAAAAACTTTCAACAATTCAAAAAAGAAAATTGCACTGACAGTAATTTTGAGAACGGTTGAAATAAATTTGCGCATACTATTAGTCTTGTCCGGTAGAAAGTGAAGTAAACGCACTGAATTGCAGCTAACTTATCATTTTACATTTTAGCTTGGTGTCCTGCCAAGCATTACTTCTCGTAAAAGTTACTGCTTACTTACAAATACAAAGCAAAACCTTTGAAATCTGTATCTTTAACAATTTTTTTTTGGCAAAAAGTAATTAAGTTCGGTTGATCCATCAGTCACTTCATTCACTTGATTACTATAGTCGACTGGCAGACTATGAGCTTCCTTTAGATAACAGTGGTTTGCCTTAGTCAACAATATTCCAACGTAAAGTTAAGCAATTTGTTTGAATAATTAACAAGTCTATAAAGCTATTAGGCAGATATTCTTTACAACTCTCAAGTCACAGCACTCACAACTAAAGCAGAGAAAATTAAAATGTTTTATTTTAAATTTATCTTATTAAAACGTTTCCTTGGGATCAGAATCAGGAACCACAACTTTTTCTTCTAATCCTAAATTACCTATTAACTACTGATTCAACTTAAAGGACTAATTATTGTAGTAGTCAGCAATGTTGCTGTAATTAGCTTTGGTTTGTTACAATTTTTTTATTTCTATTACTCCCATATCCCTGTATGATTGAATGGTAAATAATAATTGTATTGGGTTGATTGTGTAAAAACCCGGAAGATTCATCATGTCTTCTAATGGAGAATCCTATGAGATACCAACACACGCATGGCGCAATAAACGGATAGATTCTTCCTGTATAAAATTCCCCAAAGGAACAAAAGGAAAATTATCCAAGAAGCCTAGTTCCATTGATTTTGCAGTACTTTTATTATCACCGTCTGCATTTATTCTTGTACAGTTAAATAAACAAATAAAGCTTCAATGTATGAGATATCTTAAATATTAAGTTTATTAACAAAAACGGTTGTTTTACAGCCCAGTGGGGTTGAGGTCGTGGTGTCCGTCCCACGTGGCGTTATCTCTCCGATGACTTAGCTACATGAACATGAGGTCATATTAATGGATGCTGTGTTGATAACACAGTCAATCTGTACGGTTTGTTTAGATTTATTGTTGCCTGTCTGATTAGACATTGTTACTTTATGGAGATTATTTTAATTATCACCTCTTTTACTTCATTATGAAGACCTTAATAGGTTGAAGTCAATTTAGAGAAGGGTATGCTTGCAAGCTATCATTTGATGATATTGATCGGTTTGCTACCTATATCTTCTTGGAGCGACAAGAAAAACACCAGAAAAATGACTCTCATATTGCTACTAATATCAAGATTCTTCTGATAAAGACAATCACATGCATACAATCTTATCGTAAAAAGTATTGCCGGCGAGGCGAGGAGAGTCGCCAGGGAGGGCCGGAAGCGCCGCAAGAAGGCGCAGCGGCAGCGACGGCAGCAGCAGCGCAGGGAGAAACGCGCTGCTGCCTTGCTCCTCGCCCCTAAAACCGCGGCTGTGGTTAATACACTGCAGCCCGAGGCGGTCAATACCTCTAGGGGCGTTACCTACGGCGACGTCCTCGCCAAGCTCAAGGGGGCGGTAACACCTGCGGAGTTCGGGGCCCCGGACGGGTTTGCGGTCAAGGTGACCGCTACCGGAGCCCGTCTACTGGAGGTCCCCGGCGCGGCCAGTGGCCCGTCGGCCGACACCCTGGCTGAGAGGCTTAGGGCGTGCCTCGGGGCAGACGAGGCCCGCGTGTCCAGGCCCACCAAATGCCTGGATGTCAGGATTTTGGGCCTGGACGACTCCGTCACGGAGAGTGAGGTGGTGGCCGCTGTGGCCAGGGCGGGAGGGTGCCCTGCTGACCAGGTCAAGGCGGGCACCATCCATCCGGACAACTCGGGGCTGCGCACGGTGGTGGTGAGCTGCCCCGTCACAGCGGCCAAGAAGCTGAAGGAGGGCAAAAGGCTCTTGGTGGGATGGGTCTCGGCGCAGGTCAAGCTGCTCGAGACCCGGCCTCTGAGGTGCTATCGCTGCCACGTGAGCGTTAAATGCACCTCAGAGGTGGACCGCAGCGACTGTTGCTTCCGCTGCGGTCGGCCCGGTCACAAGGCTGGGTCGTGTACCGCCCCGCTGCACTGCAATGCATGTGCGGCGGCTGGCAAGCCGGCCAATCACCGGGTCGGGAGTAAGGGCTGCTCCCCTCCTGCCAAATACAAGGCCAAAAGTAGGCCCTCCGCCGCCCTCGTCGTTTCCGCCGCCGCCGCCACTGCCGCCGCAGTCGCCGCTGCCGCCACTGAGGAGGTCGGGATGGACTGCCAATAATGGCTCCATTCCGCCTCCTCCAGGCGAACATCAACCACTGCGCCGCTGCTCAGGATCTCCTGCTTCAGAGCATGGCGCAGTGGTCGATCAATGTCGCCGTGGTCTCCGAGCCGTACTTTGTCCCGCCCAGGGATCACTGGGTGGCGGACCTGGACGGCTCGGTGACCATCATATCGTCGGCCGCCGACGGTACCCCGACTCTTGAGGCTGCTCAAAGAGGTCGGGGTTGTGTCGCAGCACGGTTTGGACAGCTCGCTGTGGTGGGCGTGTACTTCTCTCCGAACCGAACTCTCACCGAGTTCCACAACTCCTTGATAGAGTTGGTCACCGTCGTCGTCGGGTTCCGTTCCCTCCCCGTGCTCGTCCTCGGGGACTTCAATGCCAAGAACTTGGCTTGGGGTTCCCGGTTCACCGACGTCCGGGGTAGGATGGTGGAAGACTGGGCCCTTGAGACAGGCTTAGTCACCCTGAACCGGGGTTCTGTCCCCACGTGCGTGCGGATGCAGGGCGAGTCGGTGGTGGACATTTCGTTCGCCAGCCCTGCTCTGTCGCCACGTATTGTTGACTGGCGTGTCATGGAGGAGGTGGAGACGTACTTCGACCACCGGTATATCCGGTTCGACGTCTCCGCTGAGTCCACAGACCCGCCGGTCAGACAGGCCCCATGTGGCCCGCGTTGGGCGCTGAAACAGCTGGACCGGGAGCTGCTCCTGGAAGCCGCTATCGTGCAGGCCTGGGTGATACCACCGGTCAGGCCTGCCGACATCGACGATGAGGCTATGTGGCTCCAGGACGCCATGGCCAGGATTTGTGACGTGGCGATGCGCCGGATCCGATCGAGGCAACAGAAGCGCCAGGTGTACTGGTGGTCGCAAGAGCTGGCGGCTCTGCGCAAGGCGTGCACTACTGCGCGACGCCAGTACACTAGGCACCGCAGGCGCCATATCCGTCCTCCTAATGCGGAGGCGAGAGAGGCGGAGTTATACGAGGGATACAGGGCGGCGAAGGCCCTCCTCAAGGCATAGATATTGCGGGCCAAGGAGGAGGCCCGCCGAGAGATGCTGGGGACTCTGAATGGAGACCCGTGGGGACGCCCGTACCGGATGGTGCGCGATAAGCTCCGCGCCTGGGCTCCCCCGCACACTCAGAGTCTCCGGCCAGAGGTCTTGGATAAGCGCCCTGTTCCCCCGACCGCGGAGGCGCTTCAGGCCTCCGTATATGACTCCGCCCTCTGCGGTGCCCGACGCGGGCTATAGCGACGACGACGATGACATCGTCCCAGAGGTGACCGAGGCAGAATTGAGAGCGGCGGTGCGCCGGATGGGCGCCAAGAACACCGCCCCAGGACCCGACGGCTTGCATGGCAAAGCATGGGTCCTGGCCTCGGAGGCTCTCGGGCCTCGATTGATTGGTCTCTACAGCGCATGTCTGGAGAGAGGCCAGTTTCCGCTTCTCTGGAAAGCGGGAACTGGTCCTCGTGAGGAAGACGGGGCGCCCTGCGGACTCTCCGTCCGCATACCGGCCCATAGTGCTGCTCGACGAGGTGGGGAAAGTCTTCGAAAGAATCATTTCGAACCGCCTCGTCGCGCACCTGACGGTTATTGGGCCGGACCTGTCGGACGGCCAGTTCGGCTTCCGCAGAGGGCGCTCCACGGTGGACGCCATCATGCGCGTTAGAGACCTCACGACGGGGACTGCAGTGTCCGGGGGTAAGGTCGTAGTGGCGGTGTCTCTAGACATCGCCAACGCCTTCAACTCCCTGCCCTGGAGCTGCATCTTGGAGGCACTCCGATATCATCGGGTGCCTACCTACCTCCGTCGTGTGATCGAGGCTTACCTGATGGACAGGTCCGTCAGCTACCCCGGTCACCGGGGCGAGTGGAACCGGCGAGAAATGTCACGCGGTGTTCCACAGGGTTCGGTTCTGGGGCCGCTCCTGTGGAACATCGGCTATGACTGGGTGCTGCGCACCGACCTCCCGAACGGCGTTAGCACAATATGCTACGCCGACGACACGCTGGTGCTGGCGCACGGGAGGTCGCACCAGGCGGCGGCCGATTTAATGGCGACAGCGGTTGCGACAGTCATTGAAAAAATCCGGCAGTTGGGACTCGAGGTGGCGCTCCACAAGTCCGAGGCCATGTATTTTCATGGCCGCGGGAACGCGCCACCTCTGGGTGGGTCCCAAATAATGGCGGAAGGGGTTACCATCGGCGTCGAGACGACGATGAAGTACCTGGGACTCGTCCTCGACAGTCGGTGGAACTTCGTGAAGCACTTCCGACGCTTGGCTCCAAAGTTGGCGAGGGCGGGGGCTGCGTTTAAGCGCATCCTCCCCAACCTCGGGGGGCCAAACGCCTCCTACCGGAGGTTATACGCCGGGGTCGTGCGGTCCATGGCCCTCTACGTCGCCCCTGTTTGGGCGCCGAACTTATTGCGGCGTCCCGCTCGGACGCTGCTCATGTCACAGAGGGTCATGGCAATCCGAATGATCCGCGGATACCGCACGATCTCCGGGGAGTCGGCGAACCTCCTTGCCGGATTACCGCCGTGGGATCTGGAAGCGAAGGTGCTCGCGCGCGTGTATAACATGCGCGCGGAGGCACGTCGCCGGGGCGAAACTCCGTTGCCGCGCCAGATAAGTGCGTGGGGGGATGAGCTCCGGCGCGATCTCATGGCGGAATGGCAGCAATGACTGTCGCAACCGGGGGCTGGGCTCGCTGCCATTGCAGCGGTAAGTCCCCTCTTTGAGGAGTGGCTTGAGAGACGCTACGGCGTCCTCACCTACCGCCTGACGCAGGTCCTCACCGGACATGGAAGTTTCGGGAGGTACCTGTGTCTGATGGGGCGGGTGGAAACGCCCGGGTGTCATCACTGCGAGGACCGCCCTGAGGACACGGTGGAACACACAGTGGGAGAATGCCCTGCGTGGGCTGAGCACCGTCGTGCCCTCAGGGAAGTGATCGGCGATGGCGACCTCTCGCGTCCGGGCCTAGTGCAGGCCATGATGCGGAGCGAGGGGGACTGGGATGCCGTCTCCTCCTTTTGCGAAGCAGTCATGCTAGCTAAGGAGGAGGCGGGACGCGTGAGGCAGCGAAGCGCTGCCTCCTCGCAACCCAGCCTTCGCGAAGGACACACCGGGCGTCGGGGATCGCGGGATGATCTCCGGCCACCGTAAGCGCGGGCCTGCGGACGGCGAGCATGGGTGGCTCCCCGTCCGACCCGAAACAGACCCGAGCGTACGGCGCGTCGCGTTCCGCGCGCGCCTCAAAGAGCCATCAGACCACCACAGATGGGACCCGGCCGTATTGGGCCCCATCTGTGGTGGTCTGATGGCTCTTTGATGCCGATTCGGAGTCGCGGAGAACCTAACGGGTAACCGGGGCTCCGACTCGACGTGCAGGAGAAGGAACGGGGTGGTTTTTAGTCAGTAAGAGTCTGACACTCCCTCCCGCCTCACCCAGGCGGGAGCAGTCATTCGATGATTTTCCCCCCTTAAAAAAAAAATCGTAAAAAGTATTGTTTAAATATAACACAGTGATATATGAATTTTGCGCTGATATGGTCTCATTTCTTGTTTACTTTGCTTTTTTATTTAACTGACATTTAGAAGTTAAAGCGAAAGTGTAAACAGTGATACCGCAACCGACCTTTGGATGCACAAAACGTTGATAATTCTCATAACATTAAGATTTAAAATGCCAAAGTTTGTTCGCATGTTTGTTATTCATTCCACATAAAAACTGGTGAACAATGTAAGACTAATTCTAGCATTCTAATAGTCCAAATTATTTCTAGCTAAGAAACATTACACATTGCACAGACTTTAATATCACCCATTGTAATTGTTATTTTCGCACTAAAAGTAAGTATAATTAGCATATAACGATAGACTTTTAATCAGCCCAAAACCAGTTAGTAGTTAATGAAATAATCCGTTCCGACATTACAGTGTAAATTGACACTTATTATACCAAAGTAAAAAGACCGGAATTTGGTCCTATGGTACGCCGATTGCCGATACGGTGTTGGGCGCAGTACTAGCTTTCACTTTCAACTTGCGGTGACATGGCAACGTCATCGAATCGGCACGTCTTATAAAACAATGATCGATTCAATTGGAAGTAATTTATGAGGAAGAATTGTTAATATGAATGGAAGCCAGAGACTAAGGGAGCGGTGGCGTTTCCTTGGGGATTGGAGTTGTGTAATAAATCTATTTTATACACACATTTTACAAAGATATCTGTGTCATAGGCAAAGCAAGAGAAAAAAAGATATAAGTAAATATTAATAAGGTACAAGTTTCAAAGAGCCTGTCTATTCACTTTGCACAAAAATGCAATGCACACAAAAATTTCCGAACGCAATCATAAAGGGCAGTATTCGAAGAAAATAATGATCAACATTAATATCAGTCAAAAATAAAAGAAAATCTCACCAAAAACAAAACACAACCAGGTCGATATTGGCTATATTATCAATGTTTTTTTCAATACCTTGCCTTATTAAGTGACACTGCGACAATTGCTTATCTATTGTTTTTTTTAAACCGTATCTTTAGTTTGTAATGTTCCAGTACATTACAACTTTAATAATAATATATTTAAAGCGATATGGACAATGTTATACAATTTTTTTATTTTGATAGATAACCATAATAGCTTCAACTAACCTATGTATGTCCCCAGAAGGTCAATTTTTCGTAATTTTTTTCAGGACTGTGCAGTTGTTTGATTTGCCATTCAAGCAACATTGAACTTTATAAAGTCAAGCAGAAGAAACTGGGTGCAACATGAAATGCTAGTGAAAAACTAAAGATTGAAAAGGAATTACAAGTAAATCGTTATAGAATCAAAGGAAAATAGTGAAAATATTATCAACACACCAGCTTATAATAAAATGAAATCAGATGAACATAAAGCATAAAAATTTCAGTAGGTATAAATAAGCAAATAAAATAAACGTGGAATGTTTGGAGTAAAACCACCAACAAGACCAGTAGCTTTGCTATGGTAACCGATGCGCAAACAATAGTGAAGGTAGTGGACAAAAGTAATAAATATGAACACCTTGGTTTGCCTACGAAGTATTCTTACCCATTTTCCTCGAATAGTGAATCATTTCCAAGAAAAATGTTAGGTAGTGGTTTGTCAAGTTATTTTAAGCATTCAATGTCCAATATGAATTATTTGTACACATTGCAGTATACTCAAGACCAACTTAGCTAGCCTTCGACATTTTTTAAAAACAAAATGCTTAACTGGTTTTAGAAGCAATTTATAAATAAACAACTTAAGAATGCGCATTTTAATATTAATTTGCAAGGTTTTACTTAATAAACAAATTTTATTAAGAGCTAGAAAACCATTTGCCTAAAATAGCACTAGACGAATAAAATGCGCAAAAGGATACGTGGATTTGGACAAAACATATATGCAGACAACGGACTGAACTTTTTATGCCAATAGCATAATTACCAATTAAGGACGAAATTATGGTTTATTGAAATGCGTGCCCAATTTCATTTAGCGGTCACTAAACATCTACTGTTTAGTGTCCCGACCAAACTTAATATCACAGTCATTAGCCGATTGACCCTACCAAAACTCTTCATGATTTTAGTACGCATTTGCCCTGATTGGCCGGCTGTAATGAACCAACTAATCAGAACGCCGAACGCGGTCTCGTTTCGATTACTTTAAACGTAAAACAAACTTGTACTAAGCCCTCAGCTCTAAACAAAGCAAAGACCAAGTTTTACAGAAACGTACCTATGGTATACACATAAATATGTATTTACTCATCATTCATACTTAACAAAGCATCGGAAAAACCACGCGTCGCGTCGTTTGATTATGGTATACTTGTCATAAGTCTGACAGGTGGCCGATTGTGAACAACAATAAAATGATCTACTTACGTCCATAGATGACGGTAAATTGATACCCACCATAAATGGGGCGGATGTGAATATATTGAGGAGTACAATACCTCCACTACAGGAGGAAGAATGCCATTCTGTGTGTATAAAAATATGAGGACCAGATTCATCACTAAATGTTTCCGTGTACTATTCATAGCAAATAAAAATTCATTGGTCCTTGTGGTTACTAAATTTTAAACTACGATTTTAATATAATCAGGATGAAAAAGATCAACAATAAAACAAAGGTGTTTGAAAGCAGGATATCTAGCGGTAATTACAGACAACAATACAGGTGAATGGCTGAGAAAAGTAAGGCTAAAATACAAGATTGTGAGTTAATTGCATTTTTTTCGTGAAAGTAAAAAACTTGTAGACTGAAACAAAGAGTTGGTTAATTTACAAAAATACCTATTTAGGTGGTCATGGTCTGGGAGATACGAAGTAGGTGGAAAAAACTGTTGAAAAAAGCTTCATTGAACTAAATACCTATATCTGATTGGTCTTATACTAATTGGTGCAAGACACCGATACATAATTTTTTTATGAGCCGTAGCAGGCTAAATGCAGGCTTTCATGAGCCGTATTCAAGAACCTTCAAAGAAAATTAAGGAAAGGCAATCAGATTACCTATCATCGGTATTGGAATGGGAGCACTTCGACAAGAAAATTAAATAATCGATATCGATTGGGACCGACCTCACAAGCACCAATTAGGTGCGAGTCTACGAAATTGGAACACAGTAGATTAAAAAAGTATCTAAGACAAGGTGTGTTTTAAACTTTATCTAGAGGTATATCGTTATACATACACTGATGAACATAAAATACACGTTATTTTTCTTTCTTCTTTCGTAATTTAATGTTACGTGAGATATTCATAACATATATAAGTTCAGGATATGTGATTAATAACATAATTATCTTTACACATGAGAGATTTGTGTAGGGAATGCCACAACGGTGAGTCCTAGGCCCAATCATAATAAAATGTCAGTTCAATCTTGAAAGTATTTTACAAAGTAAAAAAAAATTTTATTGAGAAAACAGCGATGACGAGACGTCAGATGAACATAATGTAACAACAGTTTAAAATGTACATTTTCTATGAAAACGTGATGAACACGATTATTTATTTACTTTAACTAGAAGTGACCGGAAATAGTAAAACAAATTGTATATTTTATAGTACTATCAATATTGAATTTAATTAAAGGTACCGTGTGTCAGATCCTTATCGCCCACGTAACTACGTCAGGATGGATCATGCAAATGCGCTTGTTCTGCATTTATAATGATGCAGGTTATTATTTAATACTCTACGATAATATTGCTAGTGGACTGTTTTAGTTTCGCACTAAATTTAAACCTACTGGCTGTAGTGATGATCTCTTAACTCGTCGAGTACCGGTTTTGTAGACACAATTAAAGAACAATAGGTCGCGGTCACCGGTGACCGCTTGGTGTTTGACAGTTTAAGAAGCAAATAGCCTATTGATACATAGTTTGAGCTCGAGTATTGGGTTTTTGACTTCAACATTTGTTCCGTATACAGTATTATCTTACGGTACTAAAATAACTAACACTCATATAGATTGCGCTATCAGCAAGGTTGGAGGAGAACCAAACAGTTTTTATGGTTTCTAAGTGTCATCTCTTGTAATTCTTTTTAATTACCCAAACGAAGGTCATTCATTAGATATAGCTTCAGCCAACGACAACCAGGCCCATAACGTCGCACCTACTTATAATTCAGCACACCCTAATGGTGCCTAAGCAGATTGCGTAACAAATGGGCACGTTACGAAATCATTATACACTCAGCATACAATCCATTAACCGAAGGAGTAGAATCATGTAATGAACAATAATATAGTTATGGAAATAATTGGGGACAAACTAACATAGAATACATTACTAGGCTCGCATGTTTTCAAAGATAACATTTATCTTGCGAATACTGAAATTCTCTGTCTCCATTTCATGAATTGTAAAGACGATAATTGAACTAACAAAATTATAAATGAGAAAGTATACCTGTTCTAGTTAACAGCAGGTTTGGATATCGTTAAAAGATGATTTGTTATAATTATTGGCTATTAAATGGCCACATAGACAGTTATTGTTGAAGGCACGTTATTATGTTACGAAGACATCTGCATTGTAATAAGTAAGAATAAATCACGTAACGATACGTTTTGTTTGCAAATAGCCAGGTTCTTAGATCATTGAGTGAAGAGATTATACCTTTATGACCGTCATTAGATGGTTTAATGTTTGTATCACTAAACAATAGTGCGGACATATTGATGAATGTTGTTATTGCAGTTCCATCATCATATTCCTTTGAACACTCCACGTCTACATTTTATGGGTGACATATTTCTTGGTATCGAGTCTAATGCCTAAGTGATATCTGAGTGCATAAGATGAGCCACATCCTGACATAACTGTTCACGCATATCTTTAGATGCAGCTACTTGGTATGGAAATGTCAACTGATGAGAAGTAGGTAGAAACGTCAGACAGAATATCGGCATGACGTTAAAGAATTATGACGCGAAAGTTTTTATAATAAATTTTATTCCTACGTAATGATGTCCTTGAATAGTAAATGTGTTACTAGGAATTTACTGTTGATGAAAAACGTTTGGTCATCTACATATTTATTTTGTACGAAAATTGCACTATTTTGAACTTCTACGATGTAACAAATACCATAATACACAGACCAATTTAAAGCATTGTGTCAGTGCAAAGAAAAACTTGCGTAAAATGTAACAATAGTAGAACGTAGTACGCAGTAGATTTAGTGCGATTACGCGATTATTGCATAGCCACGGATATGAAAACTTGCTGGGAAAGGAAATATTGCTCAACTAACGGACGGTATTCGGACGTGTGGCTTGGTGGATTTCCTGATTGATATTTATATTATTCCTCCATTTTATATTAAAGGTTTGAGTATTAGGAAATAAACTAGAGACAGTAGTTCAAAACAAACCTGATTGATATAAAGAAAATAAATATAATTTATACCTAGAACATGAACAATTGTTCGATTTAACGGTTTGATTCGTTGCGGTTTCCACTTATCACTCAAATATGTAGCGAAAGTGCTAGCAGCAGTTGGATTCAAAGAAAACACAAAAGCAATGGAGCGAACCGTGTATCTTAATTATGTAAATGAACACTTGATTCAACAACTCGAGTCCACATTACTTAATTTGCGAAATCATTGCATTCTTTGAATAGTTGATGACATAACAGTTTAGGACATTATAGAAAATGTGTAGACCGTTATTAATAATGAAGTTGTGATTCCATGGCATACTGCATCGGAGCGAAAGCCTGTTTGGAACAGGATCGACTCTACAAACGACAAATACAGCTAACTCGTTGAATTTTTGTTAGCAGTGAAGGATCTCTTGTTGTCGTAATTAAAGGATTATGACGTCTGTAACCACCAATGGATGCATCGTTGATTCAGAGTTGTCGATTAGTGTCGAGTATGTAAAATGTAGGCCTGCTTTCTTTAGTACCGCGATTACTCACGACTATTGTTTGCAGCCTCCCCTTTTGCCGCTCGAGTGGCAAGCTACTTGGCAAACAGTTCAAGCTCGTCGAGAGCGCTCAACAAGGGTTTCAGTGCGTCGAACAATAGGAATGCTTTTAGCTTAACTCAAATTTAAATCAGAATGCACCACAATATTTGCAAAAAGATATTCAGGTCATGGTGCAATCTAAGCGCATCAAATCATCATAACAATTTACTGAAGCAATGATTTAACATAACATTTGCAAATAATAATATGAAACATAACTCGTAATATATTGACCAAGTTACCGAAGGTTGAAGCCGCAACGCATCGGCTGCTATCTGGGTCGGAACGGATGTAAAGACATAAGGTACCGAGTGAAACCATAGAACTACTATCTATAGAGACTTTAATTTTCATAAAAGAGAAAGGTCGTTAAATCAAAGCAAATATTGGTCAATATGAATGTAGTATTCGATTCTGTGACATATACCTGCACATGCAATTTCAAAGACATGTTAAACAGGTATATCTGGAACGTTGCTCCAATCGCTGTAGCCCAGAGCCTAGAATGTAACGGCAGTCAATATGTACCACAAATGCCTAGAAAATATGAGGACGACATTGCGCAAAAATAATTAAAAACGTGCGTGTCTCACGATCTATTTTTGAATCTTTCAAAACGCATAACTTAAAGGAGCATACTAATTAATAAGTGAAAAATTGGTTTCTAGACAAATAATGAGTCTGATCGTAAATCGAAAGATAACTGAGATTGAGAAAATTAAATTGATCTGAAACGAACACGACACGCGCAGAAACTCAACATTCGTTTTCTATATTACATTCTATCAGTATGCACATGATTTTAGTCAACGTTATAAGTACCCATAAAATACGAAAGCATTAAAATAATCGTGTCCACTTTACGTTGGAGCATAATTGTATAGCATTGCAATTTCAATCACAGTCTAATACGTCGGACACGACGACGGAGCTAATTAGGTCATTTACTTGCTGCATGATTCTACTATTCTAGTAATGTTCATCGCGATGATATAGAGGTAATAACTAATGACAAAAAGTATTTTAACTAATTGTGGATGTCTTCAACAACGTTTATCTTATTTATGTGCGGCATCAATGTATGATATCAGGAACGGCGATAAATTATATTTAGTAGAGTTGATAAGGACACTGTGCCCAGAATAGTCATATAACCGGTATCAAACAGCACGTGGAGTATGCCAGTGTTTGGTATACACTTACGGCCAAGTACCAGACCTTCGTCGGCGATGTGTCCTGGGCTGCGGCTCCGGCGCGTGCAGTAATGCTTGCGGGATCAGGCTTTTGGAGGGCTTGCGTCTCGTCAGCCGGTACTCCGGTCTATCCGCTGCACTCTTACATAGTCTCAATGTGGACAACTCACTTTCAGAGCCACACCATAATGAATCCATCGACAACATTGTTTCACGTTAGTTTTAGCACATCACAAAATATCAAATACTGTTCAAAAGTTTTCTCACGAGCAACCTTGGAATCTGCACTGTTGCAACGGCAATTTAAGACGAGCAATCCAACACGCAGTAGTTAAGTTACAGGAGGATCACGATTAAGTTTATTTTTTTGGACGTATTTTCTAAAAGTTTTGACAAATGTTGCAAGTAGTGTTGGTTTAGTGAAGCAACATTTAACAAGTTGAATAGGCGCGCGAAATCACGTTGCAAAATTTCGCACACGTGACGCCAATTAGTGGAAAATTGGAAAATCTTAGAGAGGTATATTTTTCCGAATATTATAGGATATATGGAATTTGTTTACGGTGTGTATCGCGCAAAGCGGATCGTAGGTCCGCAAGCCGCTACCGAGTGAGAGCGCGGGAGCCGTGACGGCGTGGTGCGGCCGACTGAATGCGCGAGTGTCGCGAGCGGCAAACCCTCCCGCCACGACCACGAACTCGCCGAATGCTCAAAAATTGCAAACAAAAGATGTCTGGACGCCGTTATCGCAGAGATTGTGGCGACCACAAGGAGGGCATCATTCTTCTTCATGCGAACTTTGTTGTGACTTTAAGAAAATGATAATCTGTTTGCGTTTGGCGCACATGTTACTTGTTATTGTTGTTATTGTGAGCTAAGTAAATAACATAGTGGTTCATGCTTCGAAGATCGCCGTTCAAGTAAAACTGGCCAATATCTCTATACCATAGATATATGCTTTATTTTATATCTTTTGCGATTTGGAAGTCTACCGTCTACTAGAAGTAGCATTCGTATTATTAAAGAAATTTTGTTAAGCGCTTGCAGTAAATGATGAGGCCTAATTCCGTAAAGTCATGAATGCCGACGATGCTTTTTTTTAATTGTGGTATATTATGATATTATGGCGGATATTAATTTTGTCCTTCACAATCGTGTTGTCCATGCATGACACTCGTGATGCATGTATCGCGTGCTTTTAATCATATTAATGGATAGTTTTGGAAGGTGTCTCAATTGATGTTGTTGATGATGATGCTATAATTTTTTCGTACTTGCTTGCATTTAGTAGTGAATTCAGTGATGGTCATTTTAGTATTTCGTTCACCTTTGTGGTATAAATCTACGTAACTACATATTCCATTAGTAATTACTGTTGAGAAACATTTCTTTATAAAGTTCCTTAAAATCATGAACAGGGTAATAAGAAGAGTAACCTATGGAGTTTCTTGCTCGTTCTTCTCCATAGGATGAGCAAATAGCTTCACGTTGAATTTATTTTTTTGTTGACGTTCAAAAGTGCCTTTCTGGTCTAATTGAAATAAATGATTTTGACTTTGAAGAAGTTCTTTTACGATCTTTCATCTCGTGCAGTGAGTTGCATCGCATGTTTTTATTGCAACTCGACAATCTGATTGAAAACTAATTAACATTCGATTGCAAAATAGTTCTTTATCACATTTTTTAGCAAAAAACACGGACTTGAACAAAATACCTCTTGCGTTTTGTCTATTAATTAGTGTTTCGTGTATAAAGTCTATTTTTTTGCTGAACATGACACGAAACAAGAATGTTGTCTGGTTCTAGCAATCAGATAAGAAGATGAAAGTGCTCAAAATAACAAGGCATGAGACTTAAATAATTAAGATTATAAAATTGATGCAGATATTTTAGACAAAATGGAAATATCACTTACAGAGATATGTTTATTACACGGTACAATCTTGTTATCGGTTGAACGTAAGTAATCCATCATAACTTCGAGTCTTTGTGTGTGACCCAATTTTGGTCATGAAGGTAAATCTCAAGGTCGCTAAATGGTAGAGATAGAGGTAATTAGGCAAGGAGTATCTCCGCAGAAACTCTTCAAATCAAATGTCTGTGTATTGGAAAGGGTTAAGTAATCCAGTGAGCTAAGACCCCATCCGATTGTCGCGGAGAACCTAACGGGCAACCGGGGCCCGGGTCGACGTGCAGGAGAATGAACGGGGTGGTTTTTAGTCAGTAAGAGTCTGACACTCCCTCCCTAAGCTGGAGCAGTCATTCGATGATTTTCCCCCCTTTAAAAAAAGACCCCCATCCGAATCCGAGAACGAGGCGTAGGTTAGGGAAAAAACGTTGCCTTGCTTATGCTATGTTGGTACTACTATTGGTATATCGATTTTGGATACGGGTTTTAATTTTACAACATTTGAGGAGAAAAACGCAATAATCAGCCTAAAGTAAACCACAAATGGTTCTAATGGATTAGCTACGAAATACTGATGTAATAGTACAAAAACAACATACTAGATGAAATTGGTATAGGGCCAAGGCACCTGTGTTTTCCTTCATTCATATTCAGTTATGCCCTAAATAACTGCATCAGATGACACCAATTTAATAACGGGTCCATATTGAAAAGCTGGCTTGTAAATTTTGCTATGATTGGCTAGGCTATTTATCATTATACTGACTATGAGACTTATGTCTGTATTCCGTTTAGATGTCAACAGCTCTGGGGCTCAAGAAAGGATCGAAACAGGTATTCGATTAGATGGAATGCAGAAGTGGTATATTCTTATCGATCCAGCTAAATGATAAGCGAGTGCGGAAAAACCAATGTTACGTGTAGTTACCAGGTTGCGACGAATAATTTAGCGCGAATACCTGCAGGGTTTTATACCTAACATAAAGGCTGTTATTTTTAAATGTTATTAGGTGAATCTATATGAAAAATTAATGGGTTGTGCTAACTAAGAATCATAACTTTTTATCTTGTTTGTAGTTGTACCTATGGGTTAATGATACAACGGATTTATAAAATGCAATTATCAGTCCTAAACGGTACATAAGTTAAGTTAAGGTTAACTGTAAGTGAAACTGGTTATTATTATTAACGGACTTCATTGAAATTGCAGTAGGAAGTGAAAACAATTAAAAAATGAATATTTTTTATACAGCAATAATATAAGTCCGCGAAACATCTGCATGCATAAAGTTTTACGTTGAAAAATATTGTACACTTCTCCAGTTTTGGCCAACGATATTATATTAAGGAAATATGGAACATCATTATATTAAGGAAATATGGAATATCATAATGTGGTTACAGTTTTAATTACAAATTCGCAAACAAGTTCGACCCACGCTACGTTAATTCCCCGTAAACAATAGTAAACAATTAGGTGCTACAGTTTATACGGAAGATGATGAATTAGATGTAGTAGTCAATCTCATTCGTAATAGCGTATTTTATCGGAATAGATTGAAGATTCACTATTACCGTGAACTTATGATTACCAGTCAGATTGAAATGATGGTGGTTTTAAAATTCGGGAGCCTCTATCACAACCTCCATTTTATCCTTATATTGAGCCAGCGGTTGGAAATAGGGAATCCTCTTTTGCGCGGGCAGTTATTGTTACTTTGCCGTGAGCTCAATCCGGCACAGAATTCGAGTGTGGGTCAAGGAGTCATTGTCCTATAACTGGCACGTTCCTGGTGGGTCAGTCGGCGTGAGTCAGCCTCAAAAAGTTGAACTAGCAGTCGGTCCTTTTGACCGAAACCGTGTTACAGTTCTTGCGTGGGTTTAACGAGGCACATTGGACTCCGCGCCTTAGATTGGATCTCGGATACGGAGGGATCTAGTCTACGATCTATGCACGAGTAGCTTCACAGATTAATTAACCAGTACTTAAGTAGAGCACTAAGTTACTGAAGTTTGTGTTATTAATAAAAAAAAATATTGTCAAATTAGCATTTGTCCTACTTAGCAAGCCATTTGCAATTAATGACGAATTAAACTGTCAAACACCAAGCGGTCACCGGTGACCGCAACCTACGTAAAATGTGATCTGGTTGCTGGTCCTAAGAGTCGCCCATGTAATAAGTAGGTACATACGTATTTGTTAAGAGTTAATGCTACGGAAAAATATTACTGGAGTCGTAAATACTTTAAATTAATATATTAAATAACTAACTACCTCCTAATCTTCAAAATACGTCGAAACAATAATTTAATTAGAAAAACATTGCGCATTAAAATCTTAAACTCGCGATGTCCGGCGTTACCCGATAGGTGGCGTTAACACCAAGACTAGTAGTAGAAATATTATATTTTTAAATGTACCGATACTTCAAGTCATGAAATAAAATTCTAATGTGTTCAAAGGAGCTCCTAATATAAGGGTTTTCCTCTTTAGGGGGGTTATGATGTTTTTTTTTCTTATTAGGTTTATACATGTTCAATATGATTTTTAGGGATTTTTAGTGATACTTGATATCTTTTTATTTTATAATGAAGATGCAAAAGTATAGGATTTACCAATAATTGGTTCACCTTGCATCTTCGGAATTGGAAATGTATATTGGAATTATGATTTGATTATTCTAAAATTTTGAGTCTAAAATAACTGATGGGAATTCCAAATAGACTTGTTATTGAAATTCATTATATTCTTCTTAAAAATTTATGATGTGTTGTTTATTATATTTAATGGGCCGACATTTAACCACTATCTCACCTTGTATACATTTGATTTTAAATAATCTGGTATTTCAGACATTTTTATTTAATGTATTTGATAGTTGATAAGTGCATAGTATTATCAAATATTAGATACTGCTTATTGTAAGTTATTTACTATGTAGAATAAGTACTAAAAAATATGAAGGTTTCCAAGTAAATCGAGATATTTTAAAGAATTTTAGAACTTAGGGGACAAATATTGTGCTATTTACCAAACATAATATAAGGATAAGGATAATATTGCAATAATGTTTAAATATTAAATAACTAAATGTTTAATATTTATACTATTATATCGAGGGGTAACGGACTATTTGGTTTAAGCGACATTTTGGGCGATATTGAGTTATATTTAATTATTTATATATTCGGAATCAGCGAATTTTTCTCCGTCGAATATATATATTAACTCAATATCGCCCAAAATGTCGCTTAAACCAAATAGTCCGTTACCCCTCGATATGAAATTTTTATATTACAAAGTAATAAAGGAAAGCTAAAATATCTCTATGAACTAATGTTTATTTATTTGTATTTTTTTTTATGGAATAGGAGGCAAACGAGCAGACGGATCACCTGGTGGTAAGCGATCAGCGCCGCCCATGGACACCCGCAACACCAGAAGAGTCACAGGTGTGTTGCCGTATTGTGTATACCTAGTTAGTTACAATTGTGTATTCTGTTATAGTTAGCTATAAATATAATTGAAGAGGGATCAACGAACGATACGATTCATAAATCTATCAACACATCTACATAAGTACGTCGTGTACCTGTGATAAAAAAAAAGAAACATTCTTACGTACAAAAGTACACACCTGTCTTCCTCTTCAGCAGTTTCAGCAACGCTAGTGGTAGGACGAGGTTTAGATTTAATTAAAATTTTACTTTCCATCTTCAAAACAAAATGTTTACTAGATTCTCCACAAAACTGTCTCAAGATCCCTCATTTCTTAAAGTCAACTTCAATATCAATATTGAAGATGTCTTCAATATTGATATTAATGTTTATAATGACTCATTGTTTACAAACATTACTCATTTCACTTTATTTATTCGGATATAATAGCAATTTGTAGGTTATATTACGCCAGATAAAAATTACGCTACGTTGACGTTTGTCGACAGTTGGCTGTCAGCTGTCATTAGCTGCCACATTGACAGCGAACTTTATCTGTCACTGTCAAATCTATCCAATGTAGGTTTCGGAAACTAGTCTTTTGACTATTGCTCTTTCTAATGCTAGTTTGGGGGAGGCCTTTGTCCAGCTGTGGACGTCGATGATAATGTTAGTTTTTATATATTTTTTATTTAATATTTATTTAACCATAACATCTGATTACTTTTAGGGGGACGAGAGATATTACATATTCGGTACTTGATTAATTTTGCCTATTAACTAAGTAAAATAGACTAAAGATAATAATCGTTTAATGCTAACAGAGCAGTTAGCAAAAAAGAGCAGTAGGTAAACTAGGTATTTGATAAGGTATTAAATTATATTTTTATAAGTACCTGAATGTATTAAGTCTGTCAGCCAAGTTGGTGAGCACAGTCTTGCGTAGCGGTCCAGGAGATCCTCCAGGCGAGCTCTCCTTGGACTCGGCTGCTAAGGCGCGAGCCACCATTAGGTCCTGCTCGTTCATTCTGAAAATAAGAAAACACGAAACAGATAAATAACATAGATTCTGATACCTAAGTAGACACAAAACTTTCTGTTATTGCTTCTTCTAAAAATAATGACTAAACAGAGTAGGCAGACACAATTTACTATGGGTTAACAGATCGTCGGTTTATTTAGTAAATAATGAAGCCATTCACCTGTGTTCTATTTCAATGCGCAGGTATGTTTCTTTTCTACTTTATCGAAATCAAATAAGTTTAACAATTTTTTCTGTATAGAGGTAATTTCGGACCTAACTGATAGTCCTCGGGGAAGCTTATGTTCAACATTGAATGTCTTGTCTTTTATTTATAAATATATGTACCTTTCTTAAGAAGTATCAATAATCACGGTTTCAATATAGGTAGGGATAATATTTAATTACCTTATGACTGTAGATTCTATAGTCGTACAGTCTTCTACAGTCTAGAAGACTAACGATCAAGGAAGTACTTAAAAACACTTTTTAAATAAAATAAATGCGTCTATTTCAACAATTGACATAATCACATCATCGTATGATGTGTACTACACACAAACTTGTAAAGTATTATTTAAATAAATTATGACGTCACATCATAGATCTCGCATTAATTTTCACGTGTTTCTATGAATATTTTTAACGCAACATAAAATATTCTTTACCCAACTTCAAAAGGAAAGAAAGGAGGTTTTCGAGTTGATCTGCATAATTATATGTATGTGTTTGCGCGATTATCGCGTTTTTTGAAAAGTATTTGTTTTTATTGGATTTTTTTTTTTTTTTAGGGGGGAAAATCATCGATTGACTTCTCCCGCCTGGGTGAGGCGGGAGGGAGTGTCAGACTCTTACTGACTAAAAACCACCCCGTTCCTTCTCCTGCACGTCGATGCAGAAGGGTTTGCAGCCCCGGTTACCCGTTAGGTTCTCCGCGACTCCGAATCGGCATCGGCCGTATTGGGCCCCATCTGTGGTGGTCTGATGGCTCTTTGAGGCGCGCGCGGAACGCGACGCGCCGTCTGTTTCTGGTCGGACGGGGAGCCACCCATGCTCGCCGTCCGCATGCCCGCACTTACGGTGGCCGGAGATCGTGTTTTTATTGGATAGGAGGCAAACGAGCACGTATCACCTGATGAGTAAGCGATCTGCGCCGCCCATGGACACCCGAAACACAAGAGGAGTCACAGGTGCGTTGCCGGCCTTGTTGTTACACTTATAAGAAGTATTAATAAATTAATTAACAGAAAAATACAATCAAAGTTAACCGACTTTAAAAATATAGAGTTTATAAAAGAATTATTACAATAATATTCGTACTAAATTAACTAAAAATCGCGGGTTACTCACGTGAATATACTGAGAAAAGCTCTACTAGTTTCGAACCACAGAGGGGTTCTTCCTCATGAGCAGCGTGCGCGGTCGCAGCGACGTCGCTCAGCCTACAGAGCTTTTCTTAGCATATTCACGTGAGTAAGCTGCGATTTTTAGTTAATTTAGCATGTCTTACGATAGTTATTAGAAAAACAATATTCGTACTGAGTAAAATCTAGCGACTGCATGGTAAACGCACTGGCTATTGGACGACATAATATCGCGAGTTCCCGCAGTTGTTGTCGAGACCGAGTGTCACGTGTGTAAAAAATAACAAACTCGCAGTAAAAGATAATTATGAAAACTTACCTACTTGTAAAATGTTTGTTTTTTTTAATTGCTATTCATAGTAATTCCATGAGATGTGGTACCTATGTTATGGCAATGTGATCACAAATGCAATGTTTTATTTTTTTTACTAAGAGTATTAAAATATAATAATAATACTTAACTAAAGTATCAGATATTTACACTTCACAATGGCTATTATTTACTGGCGGAATACAAACAGACACTTTTCTCATTTACACCGTAATTTATGGTCTTGAAAACCTTTCTGAGAGTGATTTGGGAAACTAAGCTTTATGTGAACTATTTTTAAGGTGTTTTTCCACTTTACAAACTACACGAGGATGGAGCGTTCTTTTATTTTCCCGAGGGGTCAATGCCCACTGTTCGAAATATGAATTCGAATTTCCATGGCACGCGGAACAGCCTTTGTTGACGTTATCCACAGACGAACTGATTTCCAGCACGATACCTATGACGTCATATTTCTCTGTTAGCTTCACGTCACAATCTTGAATAATGCTATTGAGCAAACTCGTAAAATAGGATGAAAATAGATTGTCGTAAGACGGATGAGTATCTAGATTAGAATAATGGGAACATTTCGACAGCAATTAGTTGACATCATGTTACTGTAGATACTTAGTATTGGAGTAATCAAGTAGTAACTTCTAGAATAAACAAATATTCTTAGGTACCTTATCTCCTGAAAGGGACTTTGGGTGGTCCAGTTTGTGGCTAGAGTTGTCCCAAATTAAAAGTAGGTAATGTGGTGAGAAAATGAGAAACGTAAATATTTTTTGGGGAATTGTTTTGATCACCAGAATTAACGAAAAAGATTAAATACCTTATATTAATAAAAGCCGATAGATAGTGTTTTAAATTAACTATTACTTTAATAGCTATAAGGCCTCAACTTCAATAGCAACACGGGCTGCATCTTCAAGAGTGAGTAAGTGGTAAGAATGCCTTGCTTCGGCACATAATAAAAACTAGTTTCGGCACGAATGGGCCGGCTTGACCGGAGTGATACCACGGCCTCACAGAAAACCGACGTGAAATAACGATTGCGTTGTGTTTCGTCGTGTGAGTGAGGTTGCCGGAGGCTAATTATTAGGGGAGAAGGGTCCCAATTCATCATCATTCATCCCTAACAATCTTCAAATTCCTATTCCCCAAAATGCCGGTAATAGGTACACTTGTAACGCGTTGGGTGTTCTGGGTATCTATTGGTGATTGCTTATCATCAGGTGATCCATCTGCTCGTTTACTGGCTTCACTACATAGTCTAAAACAAAGTCGCTGTCCGCCGTCTGCCTGTCCCTATGTATGCTTAGATCTTTAAAACTACACAACGGTTTTTGATGCAGTTTTATGTATAATACACGCGCAACCGTGCGAAGCCGGGGCGGGTCGCTAGTATCCCATAAAATAGTTTAAAATCATAGGTGTATCTAGCTGTTGTTTAACCTTCAACCCATTATTTTAGCAACAAAATCAACAGCAGAATCGTTAATAAGAACAAGCTAGCAATATTGGGATCCTGTTCTTTGGCCAAGGCAAGCTTGTCGTGCTCATGTCATTGTAATTACGAATTACGATCTTGCAATCGAGTGAGCTGGCCATATCATTGCTGTTCTTGTAATTATCGAAAAGTTGTCGATAATCGGTAATCAGTTTGGTCGTTATCGATTAGAGGTAATTGTAGTAGAGGTGTGTTTAAAGTTAAACACATGGCGTTTTTATAGCGTTTAATGACGAGTAATAAGTATGTGATTGTTCTAAATCGTCGATTATAAAATTATTATCGAACGTGATAATTTTTTAGGCGCTTCGTCACGCCAGCTTATTTGTGCCAGTGACATAGAAATAGAAATGTTATGAAAAAAATACCTACTTATTTATAATCGTACTTACAGTATGAAGGGCTCTTGTTATATCATTTTGTATTGTATCATTTTGTATTTGAGGTTTTAAAAGCTTAGTATGGAATTTAGATTTTAATTAATTCAGGCAATTAAGTATCTTATCAGATGTCTGAGTTAAAATTTTCGTGAGACATACTAAATTAAGTATTTGGTTTCTCGGCTTATGTACTCACGGAATTATTTGACGAGGAACTCGACTAGTTTCAAGCCGTGCTAGAGGCTCATATTCATGAGTAGCATTCCGCGACCTGCGGCGCGGCGACGGTACCTACGTCAGTATGCCGAAAAACAAAATAAATACCTAATAGATTTTATATGTACCTCTATTTATGGCATAAAGTTGTGTGAAACACTTTTGCCAATTTTCCTGAACTTTAGTAGTTACGAAGTTATGTATGTACTTAATGGATTAACAAACTCCATACAAAATATGTTGTATATATATCACAAGAAACCAGTTGACTGCTTTCTTGCAGAACAAGATTTTGAGTGATTGTGAGGTCAACACATCAGACGTCTCAATCGATCAATTCACGCAAATGAGTAAATAATGTAGTAAATTGTTTTTGATTGTCTTGTTTATCTATTTTTATATGGCTATACTACTAGCGGACACCGCCAACTTTATTTCGCCTCGAAAATAATTTTGCGTATCTGTCATAAGAAACTTGTTCGAAAAAAGAATTTACAAAATCGGTTCGGCTGTTCGGCTGCTCGAGGTTTGCGCTTATCTACACATTTAACTATTCCATTTTTAAATTATAGGGTTAGTGAGCAAAAGAACAAGCAGATAACCTGATGGTAACCAATTAGAACGTTACAAGTGCATTGCTAACCTTTTGGGGGACAGTAGATAAATATTTATTACAGGTTCTATACATTTTTGGAAGCTAAAACAGTATGAAGACTTGCTTATATAAAGATCGTACCTACCTACCTGTAAGTTGTTCGCAGTTTATTTTGTTTACTTAACTTCACACAACAAAGGTGTGAGTTTATGTACTTCGAACTCAAATAAAGGAGTATTTAAATAACATAAGAACTAGTAACGTTTCACTCAAACGACTACATATTAAACTAAAGCAGGCTACACACCTTCAGCTAAAAAAAACTATACATTTCAACTGTCTATTCTACACACCTTGTTATTTAATTGTACAGTTCGATCGAACTGTATAGTCATACAGTTGAATCGTAAAGTGAGTCGTAGCAAGAAAACACTAAAACTACAAACTGATGTAACTTAGTAGTTGCTACTTACATATCTTAAAACTACTTTCGCGCGGTTGCACCCGCTCTGCTCAATTCCTATTGATCGCAGCGTGATGTTCTGCATATGACCTTCCTCGATAAATGGACTATCCAACACAAAAAGAATTATTGAAACCGGACTGGTAGTTCCGAAGATTAGCGCGTTCAAACAAACAAACAAACAAACAAACAAACTCTTCAGCTTTATATAGTAGTAAGTAGTAAGCCTTATAATAGTATAATAAAGCTAAGTATGTATGAGTAATACATATATCTGAATGCCTATATTAGGTAGGTAAGCATATACGATAGTCACAACAAAGGAAGAGGTAGGTGTAATTACTTTGACACTTAGCTAATGAATCAACTTGTATTATATGTAGATGACAAATATTTGTACCTATGCTGTTAATATTGAAGACTGAAGAGTCTTATATAAAGCAGAGTCCCTGTAAAAGGAGGCTTATTAGACGATTCGTACGAATTGAACTCGCACAAAACGTGCGAATCGACTCCTTTAAAACATAATATTTTTTCTGTAGTCGATTCGCACGAATTTCATTTATTGGCGTGCGAATCGACACCTTCTCATAGATGTAGTGGGCTATTCGCACACATATTGATTTTTTATAAAATAGTAGTCCAATAAGCCTAAAAGGAAACAAAAATTCAATGGCAAATAATCATTGGCTTATGATTATGACGTCGATACTCGATAGCTAAATGTGTGGGATTATTCACACCTGTACCTTTTTTTTTGTTGCCGGGGGAAACCTTCAAAAGGCGTATAGCTTTTTGGGTAAAAGACTAGGGAGTGTGGGATATTTACCTCACTAAAACCTCCCCGGTGACCACCATCCGCACTTGAAGGAGGCACCGGGTCCTCTTAGACCAACCCCGGAACCCCCACAGTGCAACGCCTGTTACGGCACCTCCCTATGGAGACTTATGTGTTTACTTACACCTGTACCTAAGGTACATAATGCGTACATATAGCTGTATAAATTCCCAAGATTTTCGGAATCGGACACCAATTTTTATAATTGGCAAGAATGCTCAAGTTCAATTTATTCTCAAGTGAATGTGATATGAATGAAATGAATTATCTATCTCATTTTACAAAGAACTGAAACCGGACCTTTTTTTTAAGGGGCGAAATCATCGAATGACTGCTCCCGCCTGGGTGAGGCGGGAGGGAGTGTCAGACTCTTACTGATTAAAAACCACCCCGTTCCTTCTCCTGCACGTCGAGCCGGAGCCCCGGTTACCCGTTAGGTTCTCCCGGACCTAGGGCGTGCTGTAGTCGAAAACAGGACACTCGAGAAATCCTATAGAGTTCTAGAGTTATAAAGGAGAGATGTGAGCGTTCCTATTGAAATACAGAACACTCGAGAAATCTTATAGAGTTTAAGCTATAAAGGAGAGATGTAAGCGATCCTATTGAAATAGAAAATAACCACAGGAAGGGCCTCGGCTCGAAGAGTAGAAGTAGGAACGGCGTGGTTTTTAGATCTGACAATCTCTCTCGCCTCATTCCAGGTGGGATGAGGAATTAGGTGATTATTTCCCCTCAAAAAAAGGTGAATCAAACAAAGGAATGTTAATAGATACAAACGAGATATTCTTAATACAAATTGCTCGTTGCTATTGCTGTGCGCACAAGAAGTTCTTCTAGAAATTAAAAGAAAATTCCATGAATACAATAGAATATGGAAAATGTGGGAAATAATATCATCTGTCGAATCATCTAACAACATAAAAATAAGTGGAAAAACTACTACTGTACAGAATAATAATTCAAAACAATTGTTTCAAAAACTAGTTCTACTTAATTATCTATAAGTTTTTATTGTGTTATTTTTATCAAAATAGGTACGTTGCTATGGTTATATAGATATCTTTCATTTTTCAAAATAAACGACCGTAAAAATACATTTCAAATTAAGGAAGTTATCAATTACAAGGTTAAATATTTTTAACATCACGCTTTTTAACCCCGAAGTGGTAGATAGAGATGTAAATTATGGCACTGTACAATGTAACACCCTGTTAAATGTTTTTATTATTAGCTAATTGTTCTGATTTTCTACGATGAATTCTCAATATAGATCTTTCGAGATCGGGATGAATTATTAATCTAGATATTTCGAGAAAACCGTGAATCACTGTAACACTGAATCGTGAAATGTACTGAAATGTTTTAGATTAGTTTCTGTTTGCCATCGAGCTATTTATTGGGTTGAAAAATGTGAGCAGAAACTTCATAGGCATAATTCAGCATCTAATAAAATATTTATGTTTGTTACAAAGCGTACTGGAATGCAAGGATCACTGTTATATCTTCAATATTGAAGAATTGCTTACCCATCTAAATCGGGACCCATTTACTAGAGGTAGACGAAAGATTGACTGATACACAAATATTCCTATTATATGTGTACAGAGTAGGTACCTATTGGATTTTTATAAAAGTAAATTCCTCTCAAAGGATATTTTAGAGGTATTATCAGCAGTGACATAATTGATACCTCTGTGGCTGTTCATTATTCTGTCTATTATCAGAATCCTCTTTCATAGCAAGCCGGCCTTATCACCCACAATCTTAGCAAATCAATAATGTCTACCTACCTTATAAACCGAAAATATGTTCATAAACAAACAGAACTTACTTTTTTATTGCCAAAAATCACTGGTTATAAAAACACGAACAGCACTTCATTTAAAATTCGAACGAGGATTAAAAGTTTGAAAAAATTTAAATAAAGAACAGCGTTACGCGTGCGTGTGCGCGTTTAAAACATTTGTATGACAATGCGCGATCGCGTATATTTTCGCTGTGGGGTCGTCGTGTCGTAGACTGCGGTTGAACACCATCTGTCAATGAAGTAAGTCACGGACATATTGTAAAGCCTCTCACTTATTTCCCACTGCACTGATCAATGGGAGATATGTATTATCGGTTTGAATGAATGAACTGTGGAATCATCAATCATCCTTGTACTGGTAATCCGTTTGTGAGTATTATTGGTGTTATTAATGGTTGTATGCAATGGTGAATTAATAAATTGGACATACTTCCAATTAATGTATTGATCAACTCACTATGCGTGAAGCGGCTAAGAATCATCGAATGGTTCCACCTTCCCTGGGTCAGGCGTTAGCAGTGTCAGGTTCTTACTAACTAAAAACCACCCTGTTTTATAGCACCTGCTTGGGCTCGAAACTGAAGTATTTATTCTTCTGTGACTGGGGCCGCAATAACTTTATCCGTTACTCCAGACAGAGGATTGTAGTTAGGCTTCAGTTCGTTTTATTATCATAAATCGGGACCCGTTTACCCAATGAAAGGTCGACAAATAGGTATCAAAGTAAAGATGAGTAGGTTCTATCTTTCCATTTTTCATTTTCTTCCCATTGTTGTCGGGATGCTGATGCATTTCGTTGAATTTGTGAATTTGTTTGAAGGTCAGGAGAACTTCAAGATTATAGAAAAATTGCTTTTTAGACTTATATCTACATTTCCATAATATCTCTTATTACCATAACATATAACATAACATCACGCCTTTTATCCCCGAAGGGATAGGCAGCGGTGCACATTATGCCACTGTACAATGTAACACCCACTTTTCACTATTTATGTTATGAGTCCCATGTAATAGGGGGTGAGTCTATTGCCATATACCGGGCACAATTTTAGACTCCGTGCTACTACTGAGATTTTTTTAAACCAGTAATACTTTGCCCGAATCGAACCCGAGACCTCTTGCTCGGCAGTCGGACTTGCAACCACTCGGCCAACGAGGCAGTCCTCATTACCATATAGTTCTTATCAAAAGATTTAATTTAACGTTATCCTGGTAAATATTTTCTGTATTAAGTCACTTTGTACTTTTTGAATATTAATAAAATAACTTCAATAGGTAGGCACTGAGACTTATTGCGAGATTGTGTTTTCTCTGAGAGCCATAAAATTCGCCAACAACTTCCGTTTAAGGTGCCCTTTAGTCTGTTTAGGATTTTTCTATATTTGATGGGCCGACGTTTGACCACTATCTCGCCTGGTGGTAAGCGATGATGCGATCTATGATTTCTTCTCGGAGAAGTCACATAGCAATGATAGCTTCAACCAAGTAGCTTAATTTGTAAATAAACTTGAAACAAATATAATTTAATATTTAGTTATAAATGCGAGAATTTTCTTACCAGGGCCTTTAGCCAAACGCCACTTTAGCGCTTGTCTACAGAGAGAGTAGAAATCAAAATGTATGGGGATGACACGTGTCAAAATTTACGTTAATTCCATATAATTTGGTTTTCTATTCTACATGTAGACAAGCGCTAAATGGCATTTGGCTACAGCTGCTGTTG
This sequence comes from Spodoptera picta, assembly GCA_038387885.1. Classification (NCBI taxonomy): domain Eukaryota; kingdom Metazoa; phylum Arthropoda; class Insecta; order Lepidoptera; family Noctuidae; genus Spodoptera; species Spodoptera picta. The sequence continues at coordinate 1,174,758 of JAZHFQ010000137.1, forward strand.
TCTTAATAACAGTCGGTGATATCATAAAAGTCTGGCGTTAAACCGTGAAATGACACGTTCTAACACCAAAACAAATTGAATTATAAACGGATTTCAACGACTTAAGTATTATACAGGTACTTACTGCGTTATAAGTTACGAACAATTTTAGCGAAGTTCAAGGTTCTACGTTTTATAATCGGCCTTCAAGATTTTCCACCGTTTTAGCATAATATCTACTTTACCTAACTCTGTATTTGTTTAAAATTATCCACATAATTTAATTATTAGGTTTTATCTTTGTACAGTATTTTAATAATTTCCACATAGGTATAAACTAATTAAAAAGATTTTTAAAACCTCTTTTACCTGAACTGAAGTACCTAAGTATAAAAATAAGTAAGGACCTGGAAGTTAATCTTGTTTTACGCTAATGCCAATACGACCCGCCTGATGGTAAAGCGGTTACCGTAGTGGCTACGGCGTAGCCTAGTTACCCTGCAAAACCAGCCAGAGGCATCACAAGTACATTACCAACCAAGACGTATCTAATGTATCTTAAGTACCTATTTAACTCGTCGAGTACCGGTTTTGTAGCCACAATTATAGAACAATAGGTTGCGGTCACCGGTGACCGCTTGGTGTTTGACAGTTTAATGTACTTATAAAAAAATTAACTTACAAAACTAAAATTTCTGTTAACAGGTCTCCCTGGAAACAGGAATTTCAGGTCGGGGAAAGTTCTATTGGTATTTAAAAAAAAAATCAGTAGTAGCACGAAGTCTGGAAATATGCCCGGTATAATAGGCTCACCCCCTACTACATGGGACTCATAACATAAATAGTGAAAAGTGAGTGTTACATTGTACAGTGGCATAATGTGCACCTCTGCCTATCCCTTCGGGGATAAAAAAAGGCGTGATGATATAATAATAAAAAAAGGACTTTTTGCTGTTGTTAAATGTCCTAACACTTCTAAAATCATGTGATGAAGCGAGTGCTGTGACCTTATATTCCGTCAAAAGCTTCACAGTTGGGAAGCGCGACGAATCTGACTGATGTTTATAATTTAAGCTTACCAATGTCGTACAGGTTAAGCAGTAATTGTAGCTAGCATTAGATTGCACAATAGATATTGATCTACATACACGACTCCGACCTTCAAGCCAGCAGTAATGACCCAGCCTCTCCGACTGGTTCACATTCCGTCATCAAACTTTCGAAATTTACTTTTGCGAATAAATGCTCTACTTTATGTGGCGGAGCTTTTAATCATACTTACTTAGGTACTACTTACTTAATCATGCTTGAAGGGGTAGGCAGGTAGATGCTGCAAGCATTTTTCATGATTTGTTATTTATTCTATTTTTAAAATTACATCTTCATGTCATGATGTTACCTTTTTTTTTAATGGGACGAGTCCGCCAAAACCGCTGCAACTCCTGTAAGCCAGAATCTACGGTAGATACAACCATGAAAGAACCGGAACATTGACGTCCCAGGGACATGAATTACTGTCTTGGTTCCCGCAACGAAGTGAATCAGAAGATATTATAATAAAAGAGGAGGAGAAAAAAAACGTTACTGTAGTCATGATGTTACCTATTGAGAGTTTTCGGAAACGAAAAACTCAATTATTCACTCATCTCTGGAGCTCACGGGCCTGCGGACGGCGAGCATGGTAGCTGAGCGTAAGGTGAGTCGTAGCCGCGGAGCACTTAACTGGTTCCCGGGGCTCTAGTTCGAAGTGCAGGAGTAGGACTGAACGAGGTTTTTAGTCAGCAAGATTGTGACATTCCAATTTTTCCAGTTGTTACCGTCATCTGGGGGCACGGCAGTGTGCACAGCCAAGACAAACCAAGCGGAGCAATATTATTATTTTTTATCCTTACAAGTTTTAACCTATAAAGACTAAATAGTTACTCATTTCATACTTTGTTGTTCTAGGCTTAGCAATTTGAGCTTGTTCAGAGAATTCGAAAAAAATGATGAATTTGTACAAAAATGTCCGTCTGCGTATTTTGTTTGTTAACATGTAGTAATATTACAGGAATAGAAGGTTCCAACCCAGCGTGCGACCACGGTTCATAAAATTATATGATATAATAGACTTTAATACAGTTATATTAAAGTCTTTTATGCAGTTTATCTTGTATATCAGACAGGTAAATACTTAGATGTATGAATGCGTCGCCCATTTTATTTGATACAAGAATGCAGGTATAGTCAAATAAAACAACATCGTATATTTCATTAAGTGTATATTTAATTATATTATAAAAATAAGACATGCAAAGAAGACAATGAAACTCCTATATATCCCAAGACATACGTTTACAAATAGACTGTTACATCCTGTACTGGTCAGTCCAATAATTGACACACCGTAATACTAATGTTATACTACTGATATGCCCGCAGGCTTACAATTACAAGTAGTTACAACATTATCTATCCTGCTAAGTACTTTTCTTCTACATAAAATATTAAAGTAGGTACTACTTAATTACTTTTACCATTAATATTACGCTTAAGTAAGCAAGATAGCATAAAATGTAAGATTGCGATATAATCCCGGCTTATGTACCAGTTGATTACATTCAGTGAAAATCACACAATGATAAGTGAAATTATATTTAAACAACTTAATTATTTAGACGTATGGTCATCCTTAATCGTAATTAGAACTATGATAAGGAATATAGTTTAGAACTGAATGTCCGTAGTGATAATGAAACTAATCGTCTAAATAAGCTCCAAATAGCTTGGATACTATTACGTTCTACTTAAGCTTAGTACTAATACCTTTATTCATAAACTACAAGTCCACGCAACTAACTGCTGTCTCATTCTAGTCGGTAGAATATGAGTGAGAGAGATATGTGGGCTACAAAGCTTAATCTTGCGCGTTAAGCTTATGAATAAAGGGACAACATTAAAAATAACAGGAGCTATTTCGTACCTACTTTTAAAATAAAATAAACATAATTATCTATTATGTAACTTATGATGAAGTGATTTTTCAAGGGTTCCACACTTTCAGTCTTATAATATAACGTTGGAAGATTCACACAGCGTGCTTCATCACTATTGTTAAAATAATTTTATTTTGTACGAATTCAATTGAGCTTAACAGATCGATTGACGTGTCTGGCAACACTGGTTAAAAAATAAAAAAGAATTAAATTAGTCTACACTTAAAATTATGATTGGCTATTGTACGGCGTGCATACGTAAATATTCAAACATCGGTGAAGGGTCACTCACACCAGTCTTTCATTTTAGAGATCGCTAGATGACTCCCGAAACATCTTGGCGTGGCGTGCTCTCCTAGTCCAGGGTTTTTCAAGTCCGTGGACTGTTAGACCTTTGGTCCGGGGGCTTTAGTGCCCAAGTAATGCTGCTACGGTAGGAAAGGGCGGCGACAATCGCCAGCCCTGGCGTGACGCCTAAAGTTGCGCCTCAGTGGGGTTTTGCCAAAGGTTCGACGGGAGAGTATCGTAGTGGGACGGGACCGTGACCAACGCATCGGCCGTTGTCCTGTTTATTGAGCAGTTCTGTAACAATAAAACAATAAATTTAAGTAAAATTATGTTTATAAACAATAAATTGTCGGCCATCACGCTTTGAACTTCGGATCAATTTGACAATATTGTCATACAGTACACCTAGTATTATATCAGCATGATGTCATTATTACATTTTTTAAATTATTGTAATTCTGTTGCCTAGAATGATTAAGAATTATCACAACAACTTTCTAAATGCGCGTGTCAAAGCTAAACAAGTTAAAGATAATATTTTTATCTCAGTATTGATAGTATCTAAAGTAATAGTGGATAACAAAGGGTATTAAACTTTGCTGTTTAAACGCAAACGAGAGTATTTGTGGCAATACCGAAGGTCGCGTACTTTAACAATTAAAACAAATTTTAAAACCTTAGCGGCTAGGTTAGACAGGATAATAAAATCCACAAAGAAGTCTCAAAACGATGAATATATACGCAACTCTAGTAACAAGTGCAAAGCGACTTGGAGAATTATTAATAATATGCAATACAACGCACCTACAAATCAAATAACTGACATTAAAATTGACAATTCACTTATTATAACAAATCCTAAGACTATAGCAAATTCTTTTAATAATTTTTTTATTGACCAGGTAAAGGTTATTAATTCCAATGATAATAGTAATAATATTTATCCACGAAATATCCCAAATTCATTAAATATGACACCTACATTCCCAAGGGAAGTGTTTGACATGATTACCAGTCTAAAGAACACTAACAGTACAGGTTATGATGACGTATCTACAGTGATATTAAAATACGTATCGTCTAAAATATCGAATGTACTGAGCTATATAATCAACTTATGCATTGCAGATGGAGTCTTCCCTGATAAATTAAAAATAACAATTATAAAACCTCTTTTTAAGAAAGATGATAAGTCATCAATGACCTGTTATAGACCCATTGCGTTGATTCCCACTATCTCTAAGATCTTTGAGAAGGTTATACATGACAGACTTTACACTTTCTTTGAGAAGCATAACATACTTTCCAAAGAGCAATATGGTTTTAGGAAGAATAAATGCATAAATGCTGCAATTTATAATTTCCTCGAAAAGATGATTACCTACGTTGATAAGAAGACACCCGTTTGTGCGCTTTATATGGATCTCTCAAAGGCATTTGATTGTGTAGATCATCAAATTCTTCTTAATAAATTACAAGCATGCGGCGTGAGAGGAAATGTACTTAATCTTGTCAAATCGTATCTTGATGGTCGAAAACTATGCACCAGAATAAGCCGTTTAAACGCAAATTTAAGAATAGAGAAACAACACTCATCCGCTTATAGAGAGGTTAAAGTGGGTATTCCACAAGGTAGTGTATTAGGGCCACTACTGTTTAATATTTATATAAATGATTTACCACAAATGTCCACCCAACCTTGCATATTGTTTGCGGATGACAGTACATTTATTTTTGCTAGTAGGGATATACACGCACTTAAACTTGACATAATTAATACTCTTAATAATATAATACTATGGCTGACGTCCAATAATTTAAAAATAAATCTAAACAAAACACACCTAATGACATTTAGAAATCGAAAACCAATGCTTACTAATCTTAATATTAACTATATGGGAACAGAAATTACAGAAGTAGACACAACAAAATTTTTAGGACTGACAATAGATTGTACCTTAAATTGGAAAGATCACATTGATAACCTTTGCCAGAAACTTTACCAACAATCCTATGCTTTACGAATGCTCTCAAAAGTAGCTAGTCAATCAACGGTACTTACGGCCTACCATGGATATGTGGGATCTATATTGAGGTACGGTGTCCTCTTCTGGGGTAACTCGACAGATAAACAACGTGTGTTTCTAGCGCAGAAAAAGTGTGTTAGGAGTATTTGCAAAATAAATCAGTCTGATAGCTATAAGCCCCATTTCAAAAACCTTAAAATTTTAACGCTGCCTAGTTTATATATTTGTGAGGTAATTAACTACATTAGGACTAATTTAAATACGTATAAGAATTTCAAATGTAAGCGTCACACTAACAAAATCAATTGTCCTATACATAGCACAATGATGTTCAATAAAAGTGTATTCTGCATGGGACCACGAATTTATAATCACTTACTCTGGTAAGTGATTATAAATTCGTTCATTATTCTTGATCTCTAGTATGTGCTCTGGCACATACTAGAGATCAAGAATAATGACTTACTCAAACGCAAGATTAAAGATATAATGCTAAGCAAGGCCTATTACAGTGTTGATGAGTACCTACAAGATAAATCCATCTAGCAAATAATTAACGCACACCTACCCATTTATACTTAGGTTATGAATTTATTGTACCTCTATAGTAATATTATATAGTATTGAATATAAGAATTAATATTGACATAAATTTAAGGTGACTGTGAACTGATATTTGTAGTGTTCATAGATTTCTCTGTTTGACATTATTAATTATATATATTGTTATCATTTAGTCCATTTATATTGTTTTTCTCACTAATGAAATTAAATCTGACATTATCTTAATTGCATGCCGACAGGCGAAACATAGCGCACTATTATTATATATGCTTCATCCTGTATTATGTACTTATTACCTATGTTTGCAATAAATAACTTTGACTTTGACTTTGACTTTGACTTTGACTTTAATTAATGTCGTTAAGCTGTATATTAGACTAATGTTTGTGTACAATTAACATATATCAGGGAAATCTATATAGCACAAATCTTGTGAAGGAATACCTAAAACATTAATAGTCGGTTGCAGAAACCCATAAGATCTTTATAAAAATTATTTAGCCATGAAAATCATGTACTTGTAATATGACAAGGCCTCGGATACAAGTCCATGGAGAAATTAAAAAAAAACCATTATTGAATTATGATCTCTCCAGTGCAGTCTAGATAGAGGTCATCGACTGACATTTCTCGCATAGAAATCTATTTTTTTTAATAAGTATCTAGTTATGTTTATGTATAATGGGGATGATGACAGGGTATGAAAATTAAAAATATAATTAGTCCGTAACTTAGGTAATAAAAAAATATTAGACACGTATTTTTTTATTTTGTTGTATAATAAAACAATACTTAGATAAAACGAATCAAAGTTTAGGAGTGGGGGCTAAAACGTCATTTCTTAGTACAAAATGTACTGAGAAGTGACGTCACGCGACATTTCAAATCAATATATCTTCGAAACTATTCGTTTCCGTAAGAAAATAAAAAATACGTGTCTAATGTTTTTAAATAATCTACCAGACGGACATTAAAATAAAAATTAGTCGTCTACCCCATTGGTCAAGAGATTTATACGAATGCACACGAATCTAGAATAAACATGGCATCGTATCGTGCCAATAACTATTTTCGTGTGTTTTTACATTTCATTAGGTGAAAAGATACAAATCTAAATCGTGAGACGAATTATACAATTGAGAAGTGGTTACGAAAAGTGCACGTGTAAATTTAAAATCACTTTTTATTTAAATCGGTTATGCTTAGTTATATTTCTTTTCGTCGAAATCAACTAATTAAAGTGGTGTTCTATGTGTCCAAATGTTTTATAACTTAAATCGGGTTACATTAAATTACTTTCCACTTCAATTGTTTTTGAGTTTAATCTTTTAAAAAACAGTAGCGCCCTCTACTCAGTTGAAAAAAGCGAGCGAATTTGGTTTTTTAGAGCTATTCGTGAAGCTAATATGTATTGAAAGTTATTTTTGTCATAAATAACACACTGTATCAGTTGCCCACTCCGTGACATTGCATATCAATATAATATTTATCTTTGCTCTTTGCAGCTATCACTCATGAAACTAAAGCAAACATATTTCCATACAAACTGATTATACCGAGGTACTTTAATTTGACATTTTACCGGCTCAAGTGGCCAGGTCTGTATGCTACAAATAATATGCAATTTTTGTACCGCATTGTGATATATTTTATTAAAATCGTGTAATATTAACGAGAATATTGAAATTCAGATTACTTTTTTTGGGTGCGCAATAGTTTTTTATGAGAAAAACATCGTAGATTATTTTGAATTTGATAGTCAGAATTTCAGATCAATGCATGTGGCAATGATAGTTTTTGGCAATGCGACACACAAAATATTTATTCGTCGAACTGCCGATGCTGACTTCATAATTCAAGTGATCTTTGAACTAAAATATTATCACAAGTCACTTAAAGTAATTTGAGTCGTGACATCAGGTATTTTCTGGCTGGTTGGCTGTGCACTAACGCACTTCCGAATAATCACACCACCAAAAACATAAACGATAAAAAGCGCCAAGTACATTACTTTCGAAGACTAATATGATCATTAGAATATTGTTATTTCTTACAAGGCTTTTGATGCGCATTTCCATTAAAATTAGTTTTTTTGCCGTAGACTATTATGCAAGTCAATATTGACCGTTTTGCTTATTGGAAACAGTAGTTAAAGTTATGCTAACTATGACATTAAATGTCACTGAGTCGAGTAAATAAATCAAGGGTCAAGTTGTCCTTTGTTTTCTCTGTTTATATCGAATCCTTACCTTGGGCTGCTGGCGGTGAGTATCGACGCAGTCCACAGGCAGCTTGATCATCTCCACCTTGTACTTGTAGCCGTAAGACGTCAGCTTCACGATCGTGTGGAGTGGGACGTTCATGTACGGTAGCTCATCTGGAAATATACAGAGGTAGGTTAATTATCGAACTCTCAAAAGTTATGAAACCCTGGTAATGAGTGAAGCGTAATGGAGTAAATTCTAATTAACATTGAATAGAAAGAACATTAATGAGGAAAGGTAGATCAGAATGTTCCTTACCAAGCTTAGCGTCCAGGAAATATCCAAGCATGCATCGCAGCACTGCTTGATGTCCAACTACAACAACATTGTGCTCATCTTCCAACGCAGACAGAGCTGGTCGGAGACGCGTCATAATGTCAATGTAAGATTCTCCCCAAGGGTAGCGGTACCGAAGCTTGTCCTGATCACGCCAAGCAAACTCCTGAGGGAAACGCTCCTGCATCTCTTCGTAGGTCAAACCTTCACAGATGCCCTAAAAATAAACAAAAAAGGACTATTAGCAACAGAAATTAAGGTTGAAAATACAGAAAGAGATTTATAGTCACTAATCGGTTTAGTTTTAAAAGCTTTAATGTGTGTATAGGATTATCATTAGCGTCGGACACGTGCATCATTTCAAATGTCATGCGTACTACGTTTGTTTTAGTTTAGATAGTTTAATGTCGTGGAAAGACACGTGAACATATAATTATACGCACAATTAATCATTTTGACCATTATTTGGCACTAGATGTGGCGTCATCTGATCTGTTTTTATATTTCGTTGCTAGCAAAACATTTCGATTTTGTAAAGTCGTTGTTGAAATTAGGGCACTTAAAAATAATTACAAGCTTTATAAAACGCCTGATATCTGAGTTCTACGACCTGTAACTATTATCAGCATCCACTAAAATTATTATGCAATCAAACCGTCTATTACATCTGGTTACGAACGGTTTAGACATTATGTTCAGTGTTTTATTCTATTTTTACCCCGTTCAATGTCAGAGCTACGTTTTTGTTCTGAGTCACAATGGTGACAATAATATGAATGGCATTCGCGATTTGTGAGTGTCGATAGAATGATAGTACTTTTCCTATGATAATCACGATTGTTTAATGACGTCATTTGATGTAGGTCGCTTTGGGTTGTAAATCTTAGGTATAAGACAACTGTGATCAGTACTGCGATTAGAAACTACAATCGTTGGTTTTATGGGTTCCGTGATTGATCATTCTACGTACATATCCATTTATTTGGTTATGTTAAGTGTATTTTAAGCAGCTGACGAAATGAAATGTTTTTTTTTAAGGGGGGAAATCATCGAATGACTGCTCCCGCCTGGGTGAGGCGGGAGGGAGTGTCAGACTCTTACTGACTAAAAACCACCCCATTCCTTCTCTTGCACGTCGCGCCGGAGCCCCGTTTACCCGTTAGGTTCTCCGCGACAAATGAAATGTTTAGAGTTAAATTAACATGAGCACTGATTTTAATTGGTCTTACAATGTTAGACCACTTATTCTATAACTACACTGCATTCCGGATTTTCCGCTTCCTAAAAAGTCGATTTGTAAATTGAATTAAGTTTCGAATACTAAGTTTTTATTCAATATTTTTGTATTTACTTTTTGATTAGATCTTATTTTGGCATTGTCGAGATCTGGTTACTGAAGCAGAACTTGAACAATTCAAATCAAAGTTATTTTTTAACTTTACGGTTGTGTAAATTCAAGAAATGCCTTATTAAACTCATCACTAATTACATCACGGAACTAGCAAATTAAATACCCACTTAGGGTATTTGAAATATACTTATCTATAAATTATAAACACTAGACAGTAAACAGTATGATTTCATAATATCTATATTAATTTAAATATGGCGACGGTCACACCACTCCGGGGGCCGATCAATAACAACTATGATAAGAGATAATTATGTGATGTACTAATAGGTAGATAGCTAGTGTACGTGATCACAGGAATAAATTTCATTGATAGCGGTAGGTACAAAGTACGGCCAAAATTGATTGAAAACGGAACAGCTGAAAAGAATAAGCATTTTCTCTCATAAGCTCATGATACAATCACACCATAGGGGTTCAGTTATTGTCAATAGAATTGATTGTTATTCAGTGTTCTCGCCTCATACTATGGAAAAACAAAATTCTTAAAATACTGCCAAGTCACTAATATGTATAATGCTAACATGAGATAAATATGCCGAAGAGTTTTAGGTACATGTTGGTATTACCTCTATTTTGTTCAAAATAGAGGTAAAATATATAGTAAGTAGTACACATAATTAGAGTACACACAAAGATAAATGCAATGTTATAATTATACCTACACGTCATTTCCTTCTTGATGACGAAACACAATGAAAAGCTTTTAAATTAGTAATTTAGATAGTAATCAAGTCCACCTACTTATCACAAATATTGTTTTTCCCGATTATCTTTGTTTGCTGTTAATTAAATTGATCGGTAAGGCTGATAAACATTAAAATATTTAGCTTTCAAGTACCTCGAAATTAATTATCCTTGTTTATCTTCAGTTGCTAATGGAATATCGTGGTTGTGTCAGCAATATTTTGCTTGGGGTCAGATTACTTTTAATTACGCAGTTCGATTTAATTTACTGTATTTTTTGATGATGATGACATTAATAAGTAATTAATCGACTCCATTTTGTTTTTATATGAAAACATTCAATGTCTTTAGATGATCCGTTTAAAGTAATAAATAAGTTTATTTATGATTAGGTCTGGGTCATAATTTACCTCTATACAATGCCAAATAAGATCTAAGTCAAAGACCGATTAATGAAAGGAAAAAACTAAAATTAGAAGCGTGTTTTTACAGCCAGGCTTTTTTAACCTTAAGGCAATCACGTAAGCATACTTAGGTACTATAAAATAAATCTTTTAGTACTCACAGCATCCAACTCGTTGAGTGCCCTAACGACTCTTTTTGGAGCTCGAATGTGGGCCGCGGTCTGCTTGGTGCGCCATCTCTCGGAAGTCCACACAGTCATGTGATCACGGCACGGCAGAGCGTTCATATGGTCAGCCAATGCTTGAGCGTAGAGAAGACCGCGAGGCGACAAGGACGCATCGCCTCCGATACGACCCAACACGTTGTACTCGCTCTCTCCATGCTGTTAGGATAAACATTCACACATTAGACCTGTGGAAACAGTGTTAAAAAGAACATGACTTTCAATGATTTCATTTGTTAGCACTTTGCGGTTCACTGCCGTGCACCTGTTTGACCATTTATAGGCACCATAAAATTGAATAATTAGTCGACACTAAAGTAGCGAAGTAAGTTTATATAAGACCTATTTAGTTTGACCAATCTATTATAGATTTTTATTGACACTAGTTATAGTGCTTACCTACAATTGTTTATAGGTACCTACAAATTAACGCTACGATTAACGCTCTAACCTTCTCCGTGTGAGAAGAGGCTTTGCTCAGCAGTGGGCATTTATAGGCTGTTGATGATGACCTACAAATTAGGTATAAGGTGTGTTTATTAATGTAGATAATTTTGATTGTATACGGTTTTTCCTACATGTATTTAAACACGGAAATAATATAATTGATAGTTTATTATGCGGACTGACGTAGTTGGCACTTGTAGGGATTTGTGGCGACATTGCGTGTAGACTGGATTGTGGTCTATGACGTAGGACACGGCATTTATAATACCTTGAATGGTGTCCAGAAAGAAGACGATTGGATGTTCAGTTAATTAGAGAGCAGTCACGCCATTTGTCTTTAGTTCGTTGATTAAAATACTAGGTACATGGGAATGAAAAACATACGTTGAAGGTTGGATGCCAAAATAATCATTGGATGTATCTAGAAATCCTCAAACGCTATGTTTATTGTAAACAAAACTAGAAATCTTGAAAATGTTATTGATCGGCGTATGTACGTGGCGGGAAAATCGCGTCCGCGCCATCTTTGGGCGCGAAAATAAACATGCACTTCGGAAAACATGTTTATTTCAAACGGAAATGCAATTAGAATGGTCATTATCTAGAATCTATATGCATTTGTAAACATAGGTTTCGTCACACGATTTATGAAAGCAAAATAAAGGCAGACGTAAGGTCAAAATATAATTCGTAATAAAAACTTAACAAATGCTTACCCTTGTAAAGTATAAGGTCTGCGGTAAGCCCCTCATTCCAGACAAGTATCCCAGGATACCAGACTCCTTCTGTCCAGCAACCCTGTGAGCTGTCACCGTCTCCCCAACATTCTCCACGCGAACAAAACTGATCGTCTCCAACTCTGCATCAATAGGCTCATACTGCCTCATATAATGCTCCAATTTCTTCCTCAAGTCATCTACTGCTTCTTCTTCACTCATGGACTTGTAGTCAGCAGAGTAATGGAGAATCTCAATGATGTTCCTCTCAAGCAATTCCTGGTCCTCGCATACGCATTCGATGAAGAGGATCCTGAAGCCCATGTCGGAAAGGCAGTACTCGCTCAGTTCCCGGCGTTGCTCCCTCGTGATGTTGGTGCCGTCGAAGATCTGGAAGAAGTTTTTAATCATGAGCCTATAACATTTAATCACAATTTATTTAGAAGTCTTACTTTTAAGTGAAGGTTAAGTTTGTCGATCAGAAGACCAAATTAAAATTGTTTGCAAACAAAAGAAGAAGGAAAAACATTACAGTAATTACGCAAAAATGACGTGTTTCACGTAAGTTTACAAATATTGAAATCCATCGTTATCTTCATCTAATCACGATGTTTAAACTGGAAGTGATAAAAATAGCTTTTTTCTTGTAAAAACAATGAGTGAATGACTAATCCTGTCCGCCTAATGCTGTTTGAATCATCGACGTAATCCTTGACAAGAGGATTGGAAAGGTTTATTGTTTTTATAAATAGATTCAACAGTAGGATGACACATGGAAGTAAGTATCTATTAATATTTTGATTAAGCACACTGATTAGAATATAATAATTTTCTTGGAAAGTGAACGTGTGAGACGCGTGCAAGGTTAGTACATCATTTTTGAAGTGAAATGTCACAGTTTCGTTCAATACGTTTACGTTTCGTTTAACCGATAATTTCACAGTTAGTTCTTGTTCTTATACATAATCATTTAGCAACACTTGTAGGGCAACACCTCATTCAAACAGCAGAAGTGATTAGAAAACAAAACACGCCTAAGTGCATATTTCTACTCAACTAACTTTGTAGTAGGTATAACTTACGTAACATCCTTACACGAAGCACGTGCAACATGCATTTAGCTATTTCCCAGCACAATATTACGCTTCTAATACGATCATTGTTTAATCAACCATACATGAAGGTACATGCCAGTTAATATAGCAATTAACCAAATCACATTTTCATACTTCGGAACCCCACAGTTTGGTTTAAAACAGTTATATATAGGGTTACCTTACTATGTCGCAATGTCAATTTCTGTTTTATTATTTTGTTCCCAAATACTAGCTTTTTAAATCTGTGGTCATCACGTCTTTTATCTCCAAAGAGGTTGGCAGAGGTGTACATTACGGCACTTAATGTCACTATACAATACAATATAACGCCCACTTTTCACTATTTATGTTATGAGTCCCATGTAATAGGGGGTGAGCCTAGTGCCATATATCGCTCACTACTCCAGACTCCGTGCTAGATACTACTGAGAATTTTAAAAAACCCAGTAATACTTTGCACGATCCGCGAATTGAATCCGAGATCCTTTGTAGCTATATGATACATTAATAGAAAAAGTTAACATGAAAGTGTAGTTAATGATTCATTGTTTAGATTAATCAGCGGATTATAGCCATTAATTGCGACTCAAAACCTCTCTTATCACGATTTATGATAAGTGATTGAATTTTTCGTTATGTTTACATTAGAATAGAGTACTAGTATTTTGTACTTCTTCTATAAAATTCCATTATTCCTGTTAAATAAATTACACAATAAGTTTTCTAAACACAAGTAGGTTAAATAGCGTGTAGATGTTATGATCACGCAGTGTCAGGTCATTGAAAAGCTTATACGTCTAGCAGTGGATGAATACAAACTTCGTCAGTTTGTTATAATAGTGTTAAAATCAACTTACAGCGACACTGTTTCCATCCTTGAGCCACAGAACAGCATCTTGTACAGCCTCGCGGGCGCTCTGGCGACGGATCGCGGAGCCCTGGGCGTTGTCAGCGCGGAAAATGTCATGGCTGCCATACAACGCCATGTGACGACGACGGTACTCGCTGCAGTCGAACACTGGAACCAAAAATAGTATTTAAGACATTGTGTTTGAAGTTACTTTTAGATTATGAAGATTAATTAGGACCAAAATGACTACACTGACAAAGTGATAATGAATACATGCTAAGGTTCTAGGAAAAGCTAGTCATTTCTAGAAGGAAACCACAAGAGGTACACATGTTTACTATACAAGTATAGCTGCTAGGAGTATTGTTTAAACAATACAACAAGAAACATTAAAAAGTAAATGTATTTAATAAACTAAGGGCAAACTTATATCATTGTTTTACACTCTCTCATTCTCTCTCATTCCCTCTGGAAAGTTTCCTGTAGGTACCGGGTATACATAGTATTTTCACGTGTCACCGTTGTTTATACAACACCCACATTTTCCTCAGCGTTAATTTATATTACAATCACTGCTTTGTTTGACAAACAAGGAAATTACCGAGTAAGCTACGCATTACGTAATTCTTGCAAAAGAGACATTTTGACGTTTATACATAAGTGCTTTATGTATTGCGTAAAGTGAGAATATAAATGGATAGCTTTAACTGTTTACAAATAATGCCAAAGTTCTTTAACTAGTCAAGTACCGTCATTATAGACACAATTATAGAACAATAGGTTGCGCTCACCGGTGACCGCTTGGTGTTTGTCAGTTTAATAAACATAAACGAATGATTGCTCAATTTTAGTAGGTACTGTATCTTATTTATAGAAATTGTTTGTTTCAAATATGTATATAACATTATTTGTCCATGACAACATTTCATAATATTATTTTGTTTACGTCTACACTATAAGCGACACGTTATGCAAGAGCTCTATATTTACTTGTATTGCAATCTAACGCATGCAGAATCAAAGAACACTAAGAACAGCTATGTGCTTATATCAATTTTATCCTTTACGATCTCGTGATTCTCAATTAGAGCAGATTTTTTATCAAAATGAAACCAACATGATGTATCTAATCAGTACGGAGATATTCTTGTAATATCGTGAGTGTTTTGTTATGAGACGAGACCACGTTTAACATCTGGGTCAGGGATATCTACCGACTTATGTACCTAGCAGTCCACGCTTATATTATATTCTACAGTCGCTAACGTGTATGTAAACACAATTTTGTTGACACAACTTCGTAAACGGTACGCTGTAATCCAACCTGTAAATTGTTTTATTAATAGCAACCTTTTAATACCACAATTCAAAGACAGATCGGATTGTTTATTACGAATTACTAGCCCTAGATTAATCAAGGAGAAATGTATTAAGTTTTTCAATTGAATGGCATCGAAATGTCAAGAATTTTACAGATATTTGTGGTCTACTAATAAAAAGGATATCTTATCGTAATTTAGGTGCATATTTTCTTTATCAATCTCATACGATAGCACTTTCTTGGTAGTTTTAAAATGTCATCACCAGGAAAAACCAAAGCGGCTAACTTTTTAAAGAAAATTGTTTCCTGAAAAAGCTCGTCACAAATCATAATGCATCAATCTTAATCTATGCTAGAATATCATGAGAGTTTGTAGAACAAAAAGATAAGATTACCCTTTGTGGGGGACATTTGAATATCTACCTACATCAAATATGATCCATCATGCTTAAGTACACTTGTATAAACATTAAACTCAAGATGCAACAAGAATGGTCCACATGTTCTAGAACATTCCGAAAATTTCACGAAGACAATTTTGGGCTTAGCGTCAGAAACTATTAAGGTCCTAATAATCTCGTGATCTCCAGCACCAGACGAGTTATAAAAAGTCAATTGATATGACGTCAAAGCATAAACCATAGCAATAACTTGTTTAATGACTTGTAAACAGAGAATCGTATATCATAATTCCAGTTTAGTTCATTTGTCAGACAGTTAATTAGGGCTTCCAGCGATTGTTGACTAATGAATTCCAGCAAACTTATGGTTTGTTGGGACTGAGACATAAGACAGTGTCTGTACACAGAAAGTACTGTCTAAATTTTGGTCCTAAGTTTTCAACGAAGGACCAAATGTACTATGCCTCTTTAAGTAACTTAGGACCATATTTTGGCATATTATGGAAAGATTACGTACTTTAAGTAATTGTTTTCTATTGTCTTTCCCAGTTTACTATTAACTTTATTATTCTTATAATTTTGCTTACCTTTAGTACTCTCCCCATTCCAGTTCAAATGTCTGGCGAGCCTGTGTGCAAGTTGGCTCTTGCCACGAGCTGGTAGACCAACCAGCGCGATGAGCAGTGGCGCAAACTGACTGATGCGACGTGAGCGCATGGATGCTGTAACAATGGAAAATAAATAATGAATATTAACCAAAGGCTTTCGTAGATTTAAGATATTGTGGACCAAAGGACCAAATTGCTTATTGCTAGGTTTGAAAGACCTTTTGTAATTTACTAAACTATTTGCATTTATTGCGTTGTAGAGTTGAGTTTCACTAAAATTTCCATATACTTACTTAAATAGAAAATAAATACCAATTAAGATTAAAGTCACATACACGTATCATTATTTAGTGAACAATGAAATGTGTATGTACCTACATATCAAAGCAATAAATGGCTATCAAACAGCATAATAATTGTGGGCGTGTCTAATTACATTCTCAATGCGTTCCAATTTCCAATAATAGTAGCAGTTGTCACACTCGTTCAGAATTGTTTATTAGATTGCTACAGACATTTGTCAGCTAAATATGAATGATTAACATTAACCTTAGTTGAGAGTCCGGGTCAGAATCAAGATAAATAAATTTACTTAATCATCCCTAGACGTTGTAAACAAAATGTTTATAGTGTAAATCGATAGGGAGCTGACACAAACTTACTTTGATCTATGCTAAACTTTTCACACGATATGAATATTAGAAAATAAAATAAATACTAAAAGTCAAAATAACAAACTGTTAGAAATGGGTCACTTTCAGAGAATACGGCAAATTAGAAGGAGGTTTTCCAAGAAATTCTTGCCAGCTTCTCAAGAAAGACAAATATTGGTTCAGCTCCACGAAACTAAACGTTGACAAGCATTGATAATTTTAAAGTTAATTCTTATTAGATCAAACACTGTTCCAAGGACGACGATGAATAAACCCGGTAGAGATATAACTAATCTTCCTAAATAGATAATGCTTGGTTTGGAACTAAGAAGTTGCTATGAGGAACCAAATAATTCAGATTAAAACTCAAAAGTTACAGCACTAAATTGAAATAGTATAGGTACTTCTACAGAACCGGCTTGATAAGTCATTTACAACATTCAGAACGAGTATTGATAACGACAATTTCTTGTATCTGTAAACGACAATTTCTTGTAAGTAGGTACGTATCAGGTTTGAAAGATCAAGCTGCGTCATACCACCTGAGCGGTTTGTACAAGTGGCATTTTATGGATGTTGATATGGCTGAAACCGACCAATAAAATGGCGGCACGACCGACACGCCTTCAACCTTGCCTTTGTCTAACAAACAATGACATCATCCCAACTTCAACGAGTAACGAACTTTTTGCTCTTTACCTCTTTCGGCTTAAGTATCTACATAATGTGATGTAACTAATGCCATCTAGAGGTTATAATGACTGCATGACATTGCATTTTAAATAACTTATTTGTTTTCAATAAACTTTGCTGATAGTTTAATCTTGTGTCAAATTTATCAGCAGCTGTTTCACTTTCTCCGTTCAATTTTATGTGTAATTAATTCCCTCCTGTAAGCTGTGTTATCATAAAACCCGAATGAATGATTGATAGATAAAGCAATTGATTCGTTTTAGCTAAATGTTTCTTATTTGTTCCACATTTTTTATTCATGTGCCATGGGAGGGCGTCAAATTATATTCAATTCTCAAAACACTTAAAATGTATCTCTATTTCTTTATGTTCAATTTTACACATTATGTCGTGTTATTTTAGTGCAACAATCATAACGGTAACTTTCATTTCGCAACTGCATCCATGGCCCCATTTGTCGTTCACTTGCGCCCGCGCTACTCCAGAGTGTACGGACTTTGTACCGACAAGGAAAAGAACGGAGACGAGACGACGCGTGGATGGCCGATATATTTAGATTAACGATGGAGGTGTGTCTCATATCTATTACTACTTAAATACCCGGGCTTCTACTACAGTCAATGACATGGTTTACTTCGAGTTTCAATAGTAATTATTTTAAAACAGTTTTCTAGTTATGTCGCTTCGATGTTTTTATGTCATGTTTCTGAGTAAATGCTGTGTCTTTCAAGACGATTGACAGCTACATTGATATTTTCTTCTTGAAAATTTTGAAGGAAAATGAGTAAAGATAAAGTTGAAAGTTGTTCCCGTTTTATTTGGGACATAAAAAACTGTGTCTATAAAAATAGTTGCTTGAGTCCTGACATTTCCCTGTTTAATCAAGACGACACTGCAAAAGGAGAAACAGGAAATTGAAAATTTGCCTTTCTCCAAACCAGAATGGAATTGACGCAACTTGTTTGTTTCTTAAATTGTAGGAGTATAAAACAGTTTTAAAAATGACGGATCCTTTACTTCATTTGCATACCATGAGGTCTTTGACACCAAAGACCAGAATTGGTCCTTAAGTGCTTAATTTGGCTCAAATTCAAACTTTTTCTTTATATATTCGTATTTTTATTGTTTGTAAAGCTAAAAGAAGCTAACTGTTGTAACAGTAAATTATACAAGTTAATTATATTATTTGCGCGGATTTATGGATCTGAAGATAATTAAAACTACCTCTATATACTATCTTATAAAGAATCTGTTGTGTCTAGTTGGAAGTCTGAGCAAATAACAGTGCATTATAATTTTCCATGCGGAATTGTGTTCGAATGGAAAACATAGAGTGGTTAATACCATCATATTTGTTACCTATTGTTTGCCGTCAACATGCAATGAATAGGTGCTATTTGGAAATTTTATGATGAATAAACCACGTGAATTGATGTCACGCGGAAAAACAACGTTAAATTCATTGTTTAGTAGATAAAGTTAGCTCTATGAGTTTATGACGTGACGCAGCGTGTTAACTGTCTCAATTATATCTATAAACAGTAGTTTGACCTCATCTATTCAATTGACTCAAATCAATTACACACAAAACGTAACCACGTGGTGTACAATGTTCTCAAGCTTGTTGCTACATGCAGATTTTGTGTGAAAATAATAAAAAATGTCCTTACAACTTATAATTATTTATTATTTTTGCAAAATAATGTCAGAAGAGTCGTGTTATGTAAATGTCAAGTCAATGGTTAAAATGGTCATTAAGTGAGATGAATGACACTGATGAGGCAAATAACTATTTGCCCACCCAAAACAGAAAAGTAACCATTACTGCAAATTACATGTCGAAGAATATTTAAGTAAGATTTTTGTGCAAAACAAATGTATTAAGTATTATTGAGCTCTAAAATTCACGATAGCAAACATGAAAGCATTATGCAAGAAGAATTCAATTATAAAAATATAGATAAAAAAGGAATTAAGTTCATAATAGGCATCGAAGCACGTTGATCGAGCGTAGTTTTCCTAGATACAAGTCACGTTGTCCATCGCATGTGCTATAAAACGGGAACGATAGACTACTCCAAAGATAAATTACGCACCACAGATACGATACACGTTATTAAAAGTCTTTAATAGATATTGTGTGTCATCCACAACGTGTGTAATTCCAGAAAAAGTCGATGTTTTGTTTTGTAGGGATTAGATATAAAGACTAGAAGCAGTCTAGAAGACTAGTCAGAGTAGAAGTCAGACTAGAAGACTAGATATAAAGTTAGACCAAGCAGTTGCGTTTTAAAATTGATTAAAACTGATTTCTTCTAACAAAATTGTAAGTATTAAATTAAAATAAAAGAAATTTATGAATCTAGAAGATAAAGGAAACGCTCGAAAATAAAAGAAATAATACTCACTTAAGTTGCTGTTAATATGATCATTACGTAGGTAAGGTATTTAATAGGCTAAGAGCAAATGTTGACGGGATACTAAAAAGATTAATATTACGTAAGTATGCAAAGAATAAAAATCGTATTTAAATGTTTCTTTGACCTTCAGAATATTCTAGAACGCTAAGCTAAATTATGCACCAGTGTTGTCAATAGCAGTTGTCATAGAGATGCGAATTATGAATTCAAACGCATTCATTTTAAAACGTTTCTAGTTAGCCAGTAACAAAATTATTTGAAGTTTTTTTTTTACTTTTAGCAAACCCGAGCCTAAGGTACAAGTTTAGTAATTGTCACTGAAAATTGTAACGGCTTCTTTCCAACTGGCTTCTATAATTAAATCATTTAGATGTCCATGAGAAAATAGCATTCCTAGGTCGAAGTAATACAAGAAAATATTTATGAATGTATTATTTGTTTTCTTTATTTAAACGTGAAGTCATAAATAAGTGTAATAATTGTTCATATTGAATGAGTGACGTGTGCACGCGTTGCATGCGTGAAACTTTATAATATTTATTGATTTACAGTCATCATCGGGTCAGATGACGTTTCTTATGACTGACCCCTTTTACACGTACACAGATTAGATTTAAAAACAACAACTTTATCCACTTAAGAAACCAAGTCTCATGATCTTGCAGTGAGTAATTAAATCAGCAATTAATATTCCTTCTGATGAAATTTTAAATCATTTTCTAATTATAAAATGTAATTAGAATTATTTGTTGCAATAAAAAGGAGTTCTGACAATTGCGAAACTATTTTGCGATCAAATTTCAAATTAATTAATTGTTGCAGAATAACTGGAAGTTATGATTCGTAACTTTTCTGCTTAATACATTGCAAAAAACAAGCAAGATGTTGTGCTAATAATAACGATAGATAGATACAGTTTGCAGTGAGTGACTTACACATTATTTATTTTATTATCTTTATGTCCAACTGGAGCGAATGGAAAACAACTGGCGTTTAATTAAAAAGTGGTCCTTTTGTACGGATGAAGTTAGCAAACAATAAAATACCTTGAGAACTTCAAGAAAAAGTATATTTTAGTACAGCACGCAATGAATTTCATATTATGGAAATATTTTTATCAGAAAAACACATGGTACACGAAAGGTGTTTTATAGAAACGCAATGGTAATAAAATACTACAGCTGTAAATTGTTGAAGTTCCTAATTTTTTTTCCTTTTTATTGCAACAATCTTATATTGACTGCCTCGTTGGCCGAGTGGTCGCAAGTGCGACTGCCGGGCAAGGGGTCTCGGGTTCGATTCCCGGGTCGGGCAAAGTATTACTGGGTTTTTAAAACATTCTCAGTAGTAGCACGGAGTCTGGAAATGTGCCCGGTATATGGCAATAGGCTCACCCCCTATTACATGGGACTCGTAACATAAATAGTGAAAAGTGGGTGTTACATTGTACAGTGGCATTAAGTGCCGTAATGTGCACCTCTGCCTACCCCTTCGGAGATAAAAAGGCGTGATGTTATGTCATTATGTCTTATATTGTAAATAAGTAAATGAAATTGTTTGACTGAACAGACATCTTGTTTTAATAGCAAAATAATAGCATGGTTCTCTAATAGGCAGGCAATACCGAAAAGATTTTAAATGTTGTAAACCCAGTCTCAAAACTGAAAAGTCTTTCTGGATATTTAGACCAACACAGTTACGTATCTAACAAGAAATCTTCAGTCTACTTCCATAATGCTATTTTAGAAATTCGTCCATAGTATTTAGTTTGTATCTGTGTAGGTGTTGCTATGCTAAAAAAATACAGTCCACACCCGCCATTGAACAGTGAGGAGATTCGACAGTTTCGTAATACTTACCGTACGGGCGTACCCTACCTAGTAAATATGTATAGATGTGATGAACCAACATGCCCTCAAAAGATTATACATATTGAGCAAACGCTTCAATATTGAGATTATAAAAATACTCTTAGGTTCTCAAGTCAAATTAAAATAAAGAGGATTTTTTTAAAGATGGTACATTATTTACAATAATGATTTTCATATTTTCGAAAATGAAGGAATAAAGTATTATAGTCAGAGCCCACACTATGTATTAAAAACTTTTTAGATCAAAATTGGAGATAATCAACTCTAATCTTAAAATATTCCTCTCAATCTATGTAAACTGGGAAGGTGCGCAAATGTCTCACTAGCGTCACGATCGTCAGTAATATTTGGTATTTGCCAAATAAGAAAATAAAAATAATATCGATTGATTGTATCTATTAAATTATATGCTATGACCGAAGATATTTTGACGCTCATATCGCTAACAAGCATGACTCTTGAAAAACGTAAGTGCTTATATTGCAAAAAAATATTGCACGGAAGGATAGTTTACATAAAGAGTTTTTCATTTAAATTATCGACGATATTTATTTACATTTATTGCCTATAAAATCATTAATCGTAGTAAATTAGATGTATGTAAGCATAATTAGGTACCTATATTATGATAAAATATTCAGTATTTAAATAAAAAAAACATCTTTATCGTTGCTAAGTTGCGCTCATGTATTATATGTTGAACAGTTTAAAGTCTTTGTACTAACTAAAGTCTCGTAAACAGTTACCGAAGAGTTCACATTTGATAATGAACATAGCAACACACCCACAGATAAATTAGCAGAGTTCAGATAACAATGAAAAACACATTCATTATTATAATTATCTCATGAATCTAATATTACAATTAATCAGAATAATTATTTTATAATAGATGGTATTAAAGATAAGTATTTATGTAGGTAAGTTCTTATTTCTTAGAAAAAGAATGCTGTTTATTGCATAATTTTGTTATTAAATCGTTGTCATCAAATAATATGGGTTTCGTATTTTACTTGCTGAGTTATGTACGTAATTGCAAATGCAAACTTTGTTTTATTTAGTTTTAGGTTGTCTGCGTACATAATTGCCGTCATCGATAAGGTCATACGGAAATCATTATTTATACTTAGGCATAATAACATTTTATATAAATAGCATAATATTTTATTTGCCACATCCAATTTTAAATACGTTCGTGCTAATAATGTTTGTTTCCAAGCGAACGGGTCTAATCGGAGGCGTGGCGCTGACGTCAGATGGCGCGATTAGCTGTTTTTTTTAACTGATGCGTTCGAACGCCCATGTTTTAAAATTGATGTCAAATGTCATTGGTGAAGAACAAATTTAAAAAAATAATTTGTAGTGTACCTATTATTTTTAGTTTAGAAAATGTACATACGTATTATGTGTTACACTATTTAAAAATTGTTAAGGTTTTTATCTGCTGTATTTATTTGATAGTTTTGAGAGGTCGGAGACCCATGACATGTAATATCGTTTTTATTTCTCGTCATCCACTGTCGATATGATCATCATCCGTGAATATTGATCTTTAGGTTACATTGGACTTACACGTGTCAGTCGAGATATGATTTGACTCATAGATTAGGGGTTAATAGGGAATCCCTTGGATTGGCTTAAGTTGTAAAATTAAGCATCGTTCCATAATGACGTTTCATTTATAAGAGATAACATAATCAACTAGAATTTGCACCAGCAATGGAAAAAGAACACGGACTCGGACCAAGTCTAATATGAAAGGCGTAGAATAGCATTAAAGAATGCTTAACACTGCGATTGTTATACCGATAAAACTATATTATACCTAATACCTGCTTATTAAAAGTATGGAAAGATATTATACTGTAGGCCCAAGTTTAGACGTATCTTTTTAGTTGAGTACTTCTGGCAACGATGTGATGGCCGGAGGCAATTGACCGTTGTACTACACAGCATAGCATGACCAAGACGTGCTGAGCGGGAACTTTTTATAACTGACATGCTTACATCCGAAATTCAAAACTACAGCACATTGAAAAAGAAACATGTCAGTTATCAAACCTCTTTTTTCGTTAGTGTGACAGGGATCCGTTTTTTGCACGAGTTTTTTTAGATCAGTCATTAGACACTTGGCTGATGGATCTGTGTTTGAGCCAACGGGGTCATCCTGCCTTGGAGCTAACATGTAACACTATCTAGAATAGTAACATCATTATGTGGACGACAGTAAAAGGTATGAATCATATGTCGACTTCAAACAGAGGGATTGTTGAATGGAATGTGTAAACCTCAAGTCGTGAATGACCAATTCGAAGGAATTCATTGAGCCTAATTTATCTAACTATGTACTTGGGATAAATATGAAAATGATATTTGGCTAAAATTTTGATATCGATTTAGCCCAATATAAGTAAATTGTAATAACTTCTGGCTAACTAAAACATCATATTGAAAAAGCAAGCACGGAATGGCTATCGGTGATCCATAAACTTATGTGATGGAACTATCGATTGCTCTTAAAACCATATCACACAGATAGTGTTTATGGCAAAAATCTAATACCTAACTTAAGCCCAACACGCAGATTAAACGTGGATAGATAAATATAGCTGTCCAATCTAATGGTTTCTCCGAAAATTTTGTCGGACCAGACCGTAATGTTACTGGCAGTCTGCCATCAAAATCTGCAACAGTTCTTCGGGCAATTGCCATGATGTCATCAAGGGAAACTCAGAAAAGAAGCAAGGTGGCCTAAGGAGTTTTAATGCCAAGTCTAGATTATAAACAACGGTTTGAATAAAGTACTGGCACGTTATGAAGTAACCGGTAGGTACACAATAATACGATTGTTGACGAAGTTTACTATAAATTCCAAATTCAAAACATTGCTTTTGAACTTTTGTTTTCGTTTCGTACCTTTGTTGGCTTGGCTGTACCTATATTAATTAGCATTGTGTTCTCTAGTTTGACAACGTAAACATGATTTTTGTTTTATTTATTAATTAATAAATTGTATTCAAATTATAATAACAGTAACATTATCGTTTTAACTGTAACTGTTTTG